>JAQPZY010001413.1:27500-740000 GCA_029931535.1 Margaritifera margaritifera
GATTGGCACCATTTCCATTTAGTAACAACAAGACATAATAAGAAGTTGTTTGGTGAAAGCACAATATTGATATGACCAGCCATCTAGGAGAAAAAGTGGTAAGATTTTCAAGATGGTCATTGTGACAGCCATATTAGAAGTCTGATTGGAACCATTTTCATTTGCAACCAACTAGACATCAAAAGAAGTCTTTCAATGAAAACCCCATGCTGATATGACCATTCATTCAGGAGAATTAGTGATAAGATTTTCAAGATGGCTACTGTAACAGGCATATTGAATGTCTGAATGGCACCATTTCCATTTAGGACCAACTAGACATCGTAAGAAGTTATTTAGTTAATACCCAATGTTGATATGACCATCCATTCTGGAGTAGTAGTAATAACAAGATTTTCAAGATGGCCATTGTGTTGGCCATATTGGACATCAGATCAGCACCATTTTCATTTAGGACCAACTTGAAATCATGAGAAGTCTTGTAGTCAAAATCCCATGTTGATATGACCATCCATTCGGGAGTAGCTATAACAAGATTTTCAAGATGGTCACTATGGTGGCCATATTGGACATCAGATCTGCACTTTTTATTTAGGACCAACATGACATCATTAGAAGTCTTTTAGTGACACTCCATGTTGATATGACCAACCATTCAGGAGGAGTAGTGATAAAAACAAGATTTTCATGATGGTCATTAGCAGCCATATTGGATGTCCGAGCAAAACCATTTTTATTTAGGACCAAATAGACCATGGAATGAATGTGTGTACAAAGTTTCATGGCAATTCTCCTAGTAGTTTAGAAGTAGTGATAACAAACTTGTGCTAACGGACAGATGGCCGATGGATAACAGACCATTCCATAAGCTATTTTGGTCTATGACAAGTAGAGCTAAAAAAGTTTGATGCATTCGCAAATTCTTAATCTTTGTTTTGTAAAAAGCCGAAGTGGTCCAAATGGCAGCTGTGCGCATACATTTTGAGGCACGATTCATAGGATTGACCTCGTAGTTGTGAATGTTTGGTACTAAGTAATCCATTTTAGTCAAACCTCCATTTCTACAGATCTACTTAAGGGTGCATTTCGAGGGATAGAAGGTCAATTAGCCAAAATAATTGGAAGGTTATTATGCACATGTTGTGTGAAAGTTGGTGGGAATTGGCAGAGACACTTAAAATAATTCTTTAGAATGTAAGTTAGCAAAATTTTTCCTGTAAAAATTAATTACATAACTTCTGGAAAATATCTGCTGGTGTGTTTGCTTTGGTGTGAGAATGTATCAATAAAGCTGCAGTCTTGGCAAGCATAACACTGTCTGACCAGATGAAAAATTACCAAATTTTGACAATCTCTGGCTCTTAACTTATATTATTACAGGTATAACTCGTACAGATGTGTGATATCTCATTGAAAATCAAAATTTCTCCACATTAAAATGATGTGTAGATTATAAAAAAATATCACTGTAAACACATACACCATTACAAAATAAAGGGCTAGGTGTGAAACTGAATTTTCTCAATTTAGTATACAAATGTTGTCTCTTATTATATATTTATCTAAGGGGCCATGTATTAGAAGGGTTTCAAACCCAATGTCCTCACTCTCACTATGAACAGTATATTTTCTTGATTTGGACTTCTTTTGCAACATGTTCTAGATTGACAACAAGAAGGCAAAAATAATCGATAATTGAAGCACACTAGATGTTAAGCAATGTCGAACTTAGGTGCAAATCTGCATCTACATGTACTTGGCTCATATTTTCAGAAGAGCTAATAGGGACACTAATTACTATTACTTACGTTGAAAATTAAAGAGCATAAAAATAAAGGTTTGTATATCAGTTTCATCTATATACCATGGTATCTGACTTATAAAAATATTAATATTAATGATGATGTCACTGCACGTAGTGACACGACTGTCTCAACATTTGCTAATGCAGGCGATACAAAAATGACACAGAACTACTTGATGCATGTTTATTCATAAAGTGTCATCAATACCTTGTTCAACCAAACAATAAACATGAACATTACAACAGAAATGACCATACCGATGAAGAGATACCTAAACACAAGGATTGCTTCAAGTTCAAGCTCTGAATATTAGCAAGGCTCAATCAATTTTTTGAGCTAATTGTCAAGAAATTCACCAGAGATCATTTTACTTCAATCGTCGTTTCAACTGTATTGTTAAAGATGAACAATGTTTTCTTTTATCAACATACTGAAATCATTAAATGAATATACAGAGTACTCCCTCATTATAACACCATTCATGGAAGCCATAAGAAGTGGATTGCTATATAGGTCAGGTCACCTTATATTCAAGTTTTTTTTTTTAGTGCAGAATATTACTATGAAATAATGAAATGTGATCCATGACTAAACCATGCCTTATAAAATAAAGACCACCTTATACTTAGGTGCCTTATAGAAAGGGAGTACTCTAATTACATGTATAAGATGAATCCACCTGCAAACAGCATATACCATAATACATTTACAGATCACAATCTACACTGCTTGTATTAAATCTTAAATAGAACAACAGCAAAATTCCTGCTCTACCTGCACATTATGTAACTGCAGATCAAGGTCTATGGCAGTGTACCTCCTTTCCCAAAATTTTTATCTGACCTGAAGGACTAGCAACTTTAAAGGTTTATTGTCCTTCAGAACAATCACAGGCTCTCTAGATGTGTTTGTCATAGGCGTGCAATATTTTGAGCTGGCCACAAGGACCACCTATTTCAGTTCTTTTTGTTGACCCACCTAAACAATTGTCAGCATTTTATTCGCAGGCAGGTACAAAATTTTGATGCTGGTCTAAGCTCTACAAAATGAAATGCTCTACATTTCACGCATCTTACAGTACTCAATTAAGTCAAAGAAGATGTAAATGTATGCATTTACCACATTCTTTTCCTAATGTCATATGCTTTCCAGTTAACTTGACCAAATAAAAATACTTAAATGGCTGACACAATATAGTACACAGCTGGTACAAAGAACATGCAAACCATCTTCTCATCTACAGCTACTGGCAACTTGCAACACAGTGAACAGCACATTATATGCCCACCCCGTGTTTAGTAACCCCCAAAATTCATAGGCTTTTTCCTTATCCTAAGTGCAAGTCATATGCAAAGTTTTGTCCGGTATCTGATGAAGAACTAATGTTATTGTGCAAAAAACATTTATCTTTTTTCAGTCGGTGACCTTGAACTTTGACCTATTGTTCCCAAAATCAACAGGCTTCTTCCTTACCCCAAGTGCAAGTCATCCACAAGATTTGGTCCAGGTATCTAATGTAGAACTTGTGTATTGTGCAGAAACCATTTTTCTTCTAGCAGTCACAGTGACCTTGACCTTTTCACTCTGAAATCAGTAGAGCTCTTTCTTATCCAACGTGCAAGCCATCCACAAAATTTGGTCCAAGTATATAATGTAGAACTAATGTTAATGTGTGGAAACCTTTTTTCTTCTTTTAGTCACAGTGATCTTAGCCATTTGACACAAAAACTGATAGGATTTTACTCCAAATGCAAGCCATCCAAAAAGTTTGGTAACTGTAGATGGTGGAGAACTCAAGATATTGTACAAAAACTAAATTGGTAACAGACATAACATAATATACTCCACCTTTTGGTGGCATATAGAAACACCACCCCCACCATCCCATTCAATAAAGGATGTTCATAATTTGGGTTATTTTAATATTTATTGAACTTAACCTTGAGATTTCATTGGCTGTTACATTATGGAACCAATGTGACCCCATCTCAAGTTGGGTAAGTGAGTATAACAGTTCATGTGATAGGTTTTAAATAGATACCAATGACAATAGATGGTGAATTCATTTACTTTTATGGGTATCAATTTTTGTGGTTTTGTGAAAAATTATATTTTTGTCAGTCCTTAAATTCATAGACTGGCAAACAAGTCCTATTATTCAGACAAAAGGATCTTTCTTTGTCAGGTCTCTAAATTTATGGTTGCAGATGCTACAAAATCCACAAAACTGGTACCCAATGAAAAAAATGCATTCACAGTATTTGTATTATTCATGAATAATGCATTGAACACACAACTAGTCACATGCATTCACATGGATTTTGATCTTTTTTTTGTGTTTTTTTGTAAATGTGTACGTGTCTCATTCAATCTGTGTTTATGTGACATTCAATATATGTATTTTGTGTCACATTTAATACACATTTTTGCTTTATTTAATAGCATGCAAGCACACATGCTCATGATATAAATTCTGTCCAGACTTTAGCACACGAGCTATGAAAACTGATTAATTTCTTGTAAAACATTTCTTGACAGGGACTGTAACTCCCGACAAAAATCTTCTGTAATCTTAACATTCTTCCTCATATTTGCTAGGATTTCCCATCAATACTGTAGGAATAGCATTTCCCATCAATACTGTAGGAATAGCATTTCCCATCAATACTGTAGGAATAGCATTTCCCATCAATACTGTAGGAATAGCATTTCATTTCAATATTGATCCGAGTATGATGAGCACTCAAAAACCCATAATGCACCTTTAGATCAATGTCTACACTACTTCCTTGAAATCATCAGAAAAAAAAACATTGTAGACCCTGATATGATGGAGCATTATGTGGCAGTAGATCTTAGTATATGATGTTTACAGTTAGGTCCACATTTTACATGAGGAAAAAAAACCCCATCAGTTATTGCTTCCTCAGACAAAACTTAACTTCAACATCCTCTCTCTCTCTCTCTCTCTCTCTCTCTCTCTCTAAAGCACTAAAAAGTACATATACCTAAAATCACCTTGTGAGAAAGGCCTTTTCTTGGCCAAGCTGGTCTAAAGTCTCAGATTCAATGCAAATGCTCAAATTAATATGGAGTGCAACTATAACACAAAGTGATTTTTAAAAAGAGGAATTTTTTCTTCCCTTTATAAGATATGCACGTACAACAGGCGAGGGTAACATTTTCTCCAAGATTATATATGTTAATAGCAACAACAACAAATAATTTAGCGGCCCTCTTGATATAATAGCATATACGACCCTCAAAAGTTTTAATTTTAATTAACATATGTATGAAGAGTCTATCTAGCAATTTAATGGTATATGAAATAACAGATTTTTCTGAATATGACCCAAGAGACCTTATACGGATTTCCAAATTCCACCTATCTGCAATTAGCAGACAGTCAGGTCCTATTTACTTTCATTCCAATGGACCACAGACCAATGTAAAGATGGGTCACATGGGAATCATTGTGTAATAAGCCTGTAGTGCTAAACTTGTCTAAAATCAGTGGACAGCATGGTTTGACATCTACCGTTTATACTCGTGTATAATCCGAGTCTAAATGTAAACAACATAAACCCTGATCTGCCGTCGTATAATGTGCTGGCAGATCAGGGTCTATGTTGTTTGTTCTACTGATTAGTCCAGTTTGCAGTTGGTTTTGGTTTATATGCGAGAATATATGGTAAGTAGTTTTGCTACATTTCACGTACAAGTTCATTCTTTTATTATCACCATCTTTTATTTAAATTTAGGCAAATTTTCAATTTCAACCAAAAATATTTCTAATGAAGTGGTAATATTTTCACAAGATGAAACGGATGGAATATCTTACAATTATTATAAACAAAATTATGAAAGCTCCACTTATTTTTCATCAAAGATTTTCTTGTGAATGAGTCAAGTACCATTATGCAAAATAAGTAGTGATTTATTCAAGAGAGCAACATAAAATTCAAAGGAGTGTAACAAAAGTTTTGGAAATCACCACAGGACTTTTGTTTAAAATTTTTAATGAATCCACAACTTTCACGAGTGGCATTTAACTCTCTGAAGCAACAATTTGAATTTACCCATACATTTACAACAGTAATTTACTGTGTTGATTCTTCTCACATTTTGACTCTGTTCATGAATACAAACCTCCTACTACCGACTCTGTTCATGAATACAACCCACCTACAATACAATTTGTCCATTAGGGAAAAAAAGTATCATAAATAGCATGTTAACATATATTTTCAGAGTTTTTTTTTTTTAAATTCAAACTATAGCATTTGTAAATTTCAAGATTGGATGAATACTAAGAAATCAGTGAAACAAATGTTTTTACCTTTCTTAAACAGGACCTAAGCCTGTATGTAAACAACCTGATTGATATTATTTATATAATAGGTCGTGTTTTCTTGAAACATTTTAAGCATGAAAACCCCCTTAATGTCAAAACTGTCAGACTTTCAGCATGAGCATGAATTTTGTGGTCAAAATGTTTTGAGAATATGTGGCCAGGTTAGTTTTGAGAATATGTGGCCAGGTTAGGGTTATGATTAAAGATAAATAAATTTAAACTGACAGTTCAGGTTAGCAGTGAAAATGAGCTACAGAAGTCGTTAGAGTCAGAACTATAAAAAAACTCCTAATTAAAAAAAAGTTCCAAAAAGACGCAATAAGCTTGCTTTTTATGCTTTTTGCAATAATTCTGTTAAGAGACGTGTTGATCTTGTAGATTTTTACTAATTACACATATATTTAATTTGCATACCAGTTCCAGCAAATTATATCACCCTGGACAAATAAGTTTATTATAATATTAACATTGAAGGAAGCATAAAACAACCTGTTTACTCTTAAAGTGAAATCTCTCTTGGGAGACCACCCCTTCTGCCAACAAAATAATATCTGTCAAGACAGATGGTCTCTCATGAAACTGACCTGTGCATTAATAATCTGGTCCTAAATGACAGATGATACTGTGGTCTTTCAGTCCAGGTTGTACTGTATTATCACTGCTAGAAATAGTTTCAAGTCTTTTACAAAACAAGCCCAAGCAGGCATGATATCACTCAACTGGCATGCATTGGTGAATAAGGCAAATCTATTACTGTGTAATATGGCAGGCCTGTGCCTTGGATTGAAAGACACCCATGTCAGGAGAATTTACAGCCATTTAGAAGAAATTGGTAGCATTCGACATGTTGTTTAAATGTGTTGCTATTCCGAGTAACTTCAGCTGGACAAGATGTGCATTAACATCTTTTGTATGAATGTTAAAGGAGTTCATGCAAGGATTCCACACATCACATTTGGTCTCATGGTCAAGCAGTTTTGAACAGGGAGTCATTCTCTGTTTTCTACCCGTTGTTATGGAAGCCAAACCATTTCAGGGAGATCCAAACCAGACTAATCTTTTCTACAGCATGTTCTAAGAATTATTCCTCCCAAGTTTAATCAACATGAAAAAAAGGTTTTCCACTAAGCTGCTAAATTCACACCATTGTTAGTGGAGCCCTCTCGACAGATCTAGTAGAACATGTCCTAAGAATTGTTCCTACCAGATTGAATCAAAATTGGCTCAGCCATTCTAGTGAAGTTGAAAATAGGTTTTCCACATGGTTACAATGGAAGCCTCATCATTGATAAGGAAGCCACCCACTCACAAATCTGACAGAGCATGTCCTAAGAAACATTCCTACCATGTTTTGATGAAAACATTCCTACCACGTTTTGATGAAAACTGTCGCAGACATTCAGAAGAAGTGGAAAATAGGTTTTCCATATGATTGCTATTAAAACCACACCTAACTCTGGCAAAAGATGTCCTGTAAAACATTCCTACCAAGTTTGATCAAAATGGTCTCAACCGTTCCAGAAAAAAAGTCAGAAATGCTTTCTACCTGGATGCTAAGGAAGCCACTCAAGACACAACTCCAGAAAATAGCAAATGTGTATGGACAATTGACACAGGGCCATTTCATAAGCTTAAATGGGCTTTGGCCAGGTGAGCTAAAAAAATTACAAATAATGGGATAAGGTCAAATATGAACTAAAACTTGTTTAAGTAGCCTAGGAAATCTATATTGTTTTAATACAAGTCCATTTTATGCATTTTAAAAATACATTTTTGGAAGCCTGAACTTCTAAATTTTTCATATTATGGCCTTCAACTTACAAAAACAATTTAAGTGGTACCCACTTAGCAGCCACATCATTCAAAGGTTGCATACAAAACCTACCCTTGTGGATGTTCAAATATCTACTTGACATGTATTCAATCCACTAAGCACCAATGTATTTAATCCTACCGACATTCAAAACAATCTAAGTTGGAAATCTTTGTTACTGAACAGAGATACATGCAAACTATCACAAGACAAAGAAGGTTGTACAAAGAATAGGACATGATGGTCCATAATAAGCCCACATTCTGAAAGCAACTTAATCCCAATCACTCTCCCTCTCACACACATTTTGCACATGCTATTTGAGGAATAAAATTTCTTCTACCTTCTAATATTGTAGATGGTAATTCTCCAAACTGTTTGCAGCAAAGAAAACTGCCAGCCTCCAGTGACAACTCTATGCAGGGTAAGAAATTTTTCAGGGATTGAAATTTAACTTTATGTTTCTCTAAAAGAGGTTTTCGTGATCATAGCAATAATATAGCTGAAATCTTTGAGGGAAAACATTACAATGTGTATATGTCTTACCAAATGAGTCAACTGTACAGTTGATTAGTTACTACTTTATTTCTTGATAAATCCTGCTGCTGATAATGGTCAAGTAGAAGAAAATCTTATTCTAATAAACTTACATGTATAACTTGCTTTCTGATTGGTCAAATGTCAAATCTGAGGCTGTAAAATCTATCGTATACTCTTGGAAATTCTGAGGGAATTATTATGTCATAACTTGACAAGTGATGCAGTACTACAAGAAAACCATTACATGTACATTTTCTTCTATTTTTCAACAAAGTTTTCAAAAGTACATAGGAATGGGGATAACAGTCTCGTATTTGAGAATATGAGGATGTTAATGGTGTTTTACTGTCACATTTTGAGTTCTCCCAGTAAGGTGTCAGTGGAACCTGTAGAACTCAATTTGTGACAGTAAAACCACTAATAATGTCCTAAAATCCTCAAAAACAATACTGCTGTTCCCTAATTCAACAAGAGACCAGACTTTTTTCATTTCATTATTTCCAACAAAAAGAACAAAGACAGCTGCACACCATTGATTTATATTTAATTGCTGTTTATACCCTTCACAGAGTCAACAAACCTGTTGATTCAAAATTAACAAATTGTAAATGATGAGCTGGTCTGAAGCAGACTACTCTTGGCAGTGACAAAATGGCCTCTTAAGACAGGTGGTTGCTTGATAAAGGTCTATTTCTACAGTAATTCAATTCGGTACATGGGACATTGAAAAGATGGCTGTTATAACATGTTGATTAATAGAGGTAAACCTTATAAAGACGGTATAAACTACTTTTCTTTTAGTTCTATTATACCCATGCTGACTCAAAAATACCATTCTAAAACAAAATTATAACTATAACTGCTTGCTGAGAGGGACAAAAAATTTTGGTATGTCACAGTTTATGGAGAAGAACTAAAGTTTAGACTCATTAACAAGACATGAAAGTATCCAACTACTATGCGGCCCTCACCATACCTCTGTTCTGGAAAGCCACATGAGTCTCATGTTAAATGTGAAGCCACCTGGGGTAGATAATAAGCAAGGCTATGTCATATGGGGATGTATTATGTCAAACCATATTATGATAGGGTATTTTTGTTTTCGTTTTTTTCCACAAAAAACACTATTTGGAGTAAAAAATGTTTCCTTGATAATACTTGCTACGAGTAAATCCACTACCTTGCAAATACAGCCCTCCCAGGCTAAAAAAGATCTTCATCTCGCCTTTTGGCTCATTTTAACAACAAAGGTGCTAGAAAGTTGTCTGCTTGAGTAGACTAAGTCAGACAACAGTTATCTCCCCTTGATATTAAGGTCATTGATCCAGAATTTTTCCCACTTGAGAGCAGTGGGGATTTTATGGCACTCTGATTCCCTCACTGTCTGCATCTCTCTGGGAATTGGAGGAGTATGGGGAAAGGTGTCTTAATTGATAACTGTTCCCAGATGCTATTCAGCGGTTGACCCCAGGTGCAGATTTGACTGGTTCACCAAATCCAGTGCCAGTTATACTGGGTGTCCATGACAGAACTGGGGCTGGAACTGGCAGATCGCAAAAACTGGTGAAAGGGCACAAAGTGAACAGTAATTGTGAGCCCTATTGTGCAAGAATGCTGACCACACAAGCAGAAATAAAAGGCAGATTAGATTTATCTTCATAAGTAGACAACTTCTAAGCACTTTTGTTGCTAAAAACAAACCAGTGAACATCGTATTTAGCTTGGGAGGGCTGGATTTGCAAGGCAGTGGATGTACGCCTAAATCTGGTAACATATTAGAAGAAATCACCTTGTAAAGAATTATAAAAAGCAAAGAACTAAAAATTAAGTAAATAATTAATGCAAACATTTCAAAATAAAATCCACCATGTGCAGTTGGCTCCATGAACATACACACATTATACCAGGGACACTGTTGAGGTGGCTTGTAGTAAGGAACTGCCCTGTATTTTGTTTATGCAAACCAACCATGGAATACATTTATTGCAGTTTATTCAAACTCCTATCCATTTCGCTAATAATTTTAAATTGACTTGTATTTAATTGCTGCTTATGCCCTTCACACATATTAAGCCTGTAATTTAACATTTTACAAATTCTGAATAATGATGCAATCACTTCTCTACAAGTGGTCAAATTTATCCAAAATCTGATTTTTCAAAATAGGAATACTATGTTTCATAGTAATTAGACTAGACTGTATTGTCATTATACATATTATTACTATTATTAACATAAAATGTATTATTCATTGCTTCTTTAACATTCAACTCTCTCTCTCTCTCTCTCTCTCTCTCTCTCTCTCTCTCTCTCTCTCTTCCCCCCTCCCCTCCCCTCCCCCCTCTCTCTGATGTTAAACATATTCTTTCTATAAAAGAAACAAACATGAAAAAAGTCTGGTTGAAATGTGATCACTATTTTATTCAATCCTAAAAAAAAATATAAAGAAAAGAAAAAAGTTGCACAAAGCCAAGAAAGCAACACTATTCTAAATGCTATCGAAATGTTCAGTTGTATCTAACAAAATTATCATATGATTGTCAGATCAGTATTATTTGTGGATTAAGTTAGACCTGGGAATAATGTGCGCATGAGGATTTGTAAAGATAAAAAATACATGGATGTTTATCATAATGTCTACCACCCAAATACTGGTTATGCAAGTGAAGAAAAATATGTAGTGTAGATCTGATACCATTGGTTTCAAAAAGAAATGTTTGATGCAGCTAGAAAAGAAAATTGCAGGAAAATATAACATTGGCAAAAGTGTCCTAGCATTATAATAAATTTAATTCCTACACTTGACACAAAAAACCAAAAGGGTATTTACACCATCTGTGTTCATTTCCACTGAAAACGTGGATAATTTCTGCACTATACATGTTTATGAATATTTAGTACTTCATGGCTGTGAATGGAGCAATTTTAAACAGTTTAATGTACAAAATAAAGCTCCTTTAAACTGTAATATTCTTTATCATGCCTGTTAGTTTGATCATAGTCCTTTTATAAATGCCACTGATGCATTATAAATACTGTACATGTCAATTTCAACAGTAAAGAAATGTAAGCTGCGAATATGTCCATTAATTTCATCAATAAAGAAATATGCTTTGTCAGCTAAGTGGCAAGATGGCCAAATACACTGTTTACATATTTTTTTTCAATTAGTGGTGCAAAGCCTTTCAAATCCATAACATAAACTGATTGGAAGTGCAACCAATTATCTCTTCAGAAGATTTAAAAACTAGGATGCTAGCCATGGATGTCGTAAACACTCCTCAGCTGTGGCTCGTTTTGCTGTGTCAAACTCCAACATTGGAACGAGGAAACTGGCAAAAGCTTCTGCTTCTTTGACATCCCACTCGTATTTTTCTACCAGTACATCATACAATGACCAAGGCTTCAGTTTTGTAATGTGTCGCAGTTCTCCTGGAAAGAAAATAATACTTACATAAAATACTAAAACTATATTGCATAAAATGTGAGATTCAATTTAATAAGGGTTAATTTAGAATGCAGTCTCATTTGTGGCTCATGCAATGATGTATCCCCACAAACCTGCAACTGACTTGCAAAAACTTAAACACAGAATCTCAGTGTTGAGTGTTGCTGCCAGAGAAAAAGTGATAACATGCTGTCACAGGTTAGACAAAAAATACAGACCAAACTCAACCAAGATTTATTAACTTTGCAATTTATTAAATACTGCTTCCTTCAGCCCAAATACATGTACAAAAGTTTTGGAAGAAATGAAAACCTGATGAAGGAGAAGTAAAACAAATTGCACAAATTTTGTAACAACTTCATAGTTCTTCTAAGCCTTTATTAATAATACAAGAAGGAGGATTAACCTTGACAAAATCAAAGAGAATGACTGAAGAGTCTTTTCTTTGAGGTTTGGTTTCACTGGCAATGTGTCTGCAGAACCAGTAAAGGGTCTGCACCAGTTGCTGCATGGAACCAGTTGCCACATATATACTCTGTCTGGATTTTCTGCAGCATTACTGATGGTGTCAAAGATAAATATTCTTTAGATTTCCATGGTTAGTTTTCCTTTCTAAAAGTGTTTAAAAATTAATCAAGAAAAATTGACAATTCTGTGACAACCAGTTCCATGTAGCAACTGGTGCAGACCCACTAAAATGGATATTAAAACTAAAACACCCATTGCAGTCCTGTAATAACAAAAATACAATAATATTAACCTTAAGACATTTTTAGAAAATTTTGTAAACAAACCGTCAAAAAAGTACTTCTTGGTTGCAAAATGTCTTGTGGAGCATCCCAATGTCACAAATGCATCAAAGTTTTTAGTAAACTTTACTGCTGAAAATTTGATTGTTGGTCTATTCACACAGTTCTTGAGATCTGAGATTCTTATTGGATTCCACTGCATTTGTAAAAGAATTGTTTTTCAAAGGTTCCATAATTACAGCAAAGTTTACTAGCCAAAAAAATGAATTTGTAGTCCCTTTCCAGACTAGATGGACACAGGAATTGTGATCCCATGCTAGGCCTTGATCAATAAGGAACAGCAGATCAGGGTCCAGGCTCTTCATGGTTGGTCATGTGATATACACAAGGAAAAATGGCACTTGTCCAAAAAGATGACAAAATATGTGATGGAAATAATATTGCAACATGAACCATTTTATCTCCCATTTACAAAGCATGGAGAGAAAGAGGTATTTATCTTCCACAATATATTTCTCAATTGGACACCTGCATGTGTCAACAACAGTAATGTTCTGTATGATGTAACAGTCTGATGTCATCATGCAAGTTGTGCAGTCAATGGTTAAGCAAGATGCCTGCATGCTGTAGTACTTGATCAACACAGTAAAATCAGTGTAAACAAGCCCAATTTTATTTATTTGTCATATTTTAAGCGAAATAATGAAAAGAGGTATCTATTTCAGAAGATAAATACTTGTTTTGAATGTTGCAATGTTTTACATAACACCCTCATGGTGGCAGGCTTATTTAAAATTGCAACAATAAATACAGGTATTTATATACTGAAATAGAAACCTACTTTCAAGTCGTTATTTCTTAACCTGACTGCATACTGGATCTTTCCCAAGCGCCAACCAAATTTTCAATACTGTAAAGTACACAATTTGCAAATGTAAATTTAAATTCATAAAATGTATACTTATAGATACAAAGATATTTGATATGTGTACTAATAATTAAACTTCGTCAAAAAACAATCAAGTGAAAATATTACAATTTACAGCATTTAGCAATTTTGATCAATTAAACTAACCTAAGATCTCTGTAAAAAAAAAAAAGTGTATGGGCTCTTTAATTCAAAAATCTGTATCAAACTCCTGGAATGAGTGGTCTCTAATGTAGAAGCTAGAAAACATCATCTCTGACCTCCACACCATGGCACACATTATGGAGGTAGGGGCAGGGTCGCTTGAACACTAAACTTGTGGCAATCACCCAAACCTCGTGAGCCAAAATGCATAAAAAACTTGTGATCTTGGATTAGTTCCTATATGTTGATGGAATAACCCAACGTATAGGGGACAACAGTGCCAAAGTGGAAAGATAGTCTCTACCAATATGAGGTAGGAATAATCAAGATCTTCCTCTTCTGATTGGCTCAGCGTGCTTTATTTACCAATTAAAAGCCCTGATGGGGTCTTGTAGATGCCACTGTGTCCCAGGAAGAAAGTGGTTTAAAGACTAAGATTAGTTGGCCATAAAGTGGGAGCCTGTTCTAAGCAACAAAAGCAGAGTCTGTCAAGAGACAAACTGAACCATCTTTAAGGGGTTGCAGATAGTGTGAGTCGACCAATACGGCATGTAGCTCACTTATTCCATCTACTGTAGCCAGGACAACTAGACTGGAGGTCTTAGGTGGGTCATTGAAGTTCTGGACAAGGATTCAAATGATACTTTGTTCAGTCATGTCAGAACCCATGGTGGCTTCCATTCGGACAGAGAGTCAAAGCTTTTGGTCTTGAGGAAACAAAGGCCAGAAGATCATACCTATCATGATGTCTAAGCGAGTCCAAGATTGTGTAATGGTAGCCCTTGATGATGTGGGCTAGCTTGCTCTCTTCGAATAGCCAAATGACAAAGTTAGCTATTTGTGGTTCTCAGGCTTTTAAGAGGTTGATGTGGTTTTGCTCATAACACTAGAAAAAACTCTCCACCTGCCATCGTACATTTCAGAGTAGTTGGGCTTGTCCACCACTTGTTTTGAGAAAGCTTTTTTCTGAGTGCTTGCCTGATATGAGCTTTGTGGGTAGGCTCAACCTCTCCAAGTTCTGATGGGAAAAACCATGCATTTGGAATTATTTGAGCAGGCGAGGAGTGGGCAGGACCTTCCTTGGAATCCCCACTGTTCAATTCAGAAGGACAATGATTCATGATTTTTCCCACTTGAGGAGAGTGATTGGTACTGGTCAGCATTCAGGTCTATTATAGGAGAGACTAAGGTTGGAAGCTTGGCATCTCCACCTCCCATCAACAAGAATACCAGAGGTCAAACATAGCAGGTACAGATTCTGCTGAAGACCAAGCGATGAACAGACCATTCTGCATGAACTGACTGATTCAACCGGAACACTAAGTCCATTAAGACAGTGAGCCTACTTGTGACATGGTGGACTTGAAGGTGGATTTGTCAGTGATAACACACCTGAGAAAACACTAAACCAAGCCAAGACAGTTGTAACTTTTATTTTGACTTGGGATGGTTGAATTTGCTAGGCAGTAGACATAATCTCAATGTATTAATGTGATCAGAAAATGTATCTGAAGAAGAGATAGGTGAATGGGTTTATTGTCAAGCATGGGCTTTAGATCTGTGCATTGCTTAGATCTGTGCATTGCTTCAGGCAATTAAACACAACTGTTAATTTAAATTACATTACAAGGTCAATACCTTTGACCTCCTGTATGAATTTTTAGTTAGAGTATTTGTCAAGCCTAAATACAAGTTTCTTTTCAGAAACTCCCCCAGTCTGATTTATGCATTTTATTGTCAGTCAGAAATCAGACCTTTTTTGACATATCCAGCAAATATGAATGCTTCAGAAATACTGTTTCTGAAGTTAGTGTGAGTGTATTAACAAGAAATTAAGTATATGGATTCGAATGAATCTAGCAGAAAATTTGTAGATTTTATGCTTCTTTATGCACATTTTCAATGGAATTACTATTATAAATACAACCAGATCGGCTGGTGACTAACAAGTACACAAACTCGAACTATTTACACTTAAGTTGATTATTTTCAAATGTGAGGAAAGAGTATCAATTGCAAAACCCTCTTGCACACACGTTTTTCTGTTATAAATAATTAAGGTGATTTCCACGCCTCCTTTTGTATTAACTTGCATCTGTATCCTTTGGAATGGGGAGAGGTATTTTGATCAAATAATTATCCCTAATTTTGATTCTTATTTTTTTTCAGTTTATCTTGCAGTTAAATAAAATGTTATAGAGAGTGCATTTTACATGTGCAACTTTAAACTAATTTGCAGGAGCTCTCATGCATCGCAGCTTTCCAAGGATGGAAATTCGTCAAGTTTTTGCGTGATTTTAACACTCATGCACCATGGCAGCATCTCTGAAGTAAGTGCAAATATTTTCTGCGATAATTAGGTACCTATTCATGACAAATGAAACATACTTCATCTCTGTTTAATTACTGCAGCTGGCAGTAGTATCGCTACTTACAACTGACCTATAAGTAACATATGTACCATTTATTTATACCGTTACATGTATTTTTATTGGTAAATAAGCAATGATACATGCCACAGTGATTACTGTCAAACACTCTGAGACTTTTGCTTGAAAACAAGATACCAGGTCTCCTGAGATTGCCTCCCAAAATATAAGTTCTGGGAGAAAAAAACAAAACGTCTTCTGAAAATAAAAAGGCATTAAAATATTATTCTAATGAATAATTTTTGGTGTCCAAAGATCTACAGGGTCTGAAAACATTCAGAAAACACAGTAATCACTGTACAATACCTTTATAATTATTTTACCGGTGAAACCCACAATATTTTTCCAGACAGGAGCCTTACATACAGCTTGAGAGGTTTATGTTTAAGATTTTATCTGCCATTTTAATCTCAGCAAAGCATTATGGGATCAAAATTACTTTTTGGTATTGACATCAACTATATAAATTATCTTTCATACCTTTCAAAATATTATTCATTTATCATTTTACATAACCATATCTAACTAAAAACATTATTCTTTTGTTTTATCACTGAGACTGGTGGTTTCTCTTGCAGAGTAGAGGAACCTGCTTGATAACTAATGTCTAGCAGATGGTTTAAAATACAGAAAATAGAACAGCGCCAAAATCTCTAAAACATTCATTGAAGAGACATGAAGCTCTTTTCTCAACTTTAATTCATATATATCCTGATACTTCACCTTCAAGCACTACTAAATGTATTGCCACACTCATGATGCAATATGTGTTGGGACATTCTTGGATTAATACAGATACTGATGCAGTACATTGTCACAGATAATTCTGTAATGATGGTAAACCTTGGGACACCCTTAATTATTTTTAAAAAAAATTTTTTTATTATCTATAAAAGTTGAGACAAAATTATTGCACTTTTTTCATATACTGTAAGTCTTGGGACACCTTAGACATATGTTTTCTACTGATCTCTTGGTGTATTTTATCACTCATTAACATAATTTTAAAAAAATAAAAATTTCAAGGTTGTTAAGGGACTATCATTATGAATTATTAGATGGAAATGTTATAAATATAATTTGTTTGAAAAATCAATAAATATATTTAATTTTCCTGTTTTCTTATCATTTCTACCTGTATCAAATGTGTATTATTTCATCAGGTGATGACAAGCATTTAGCATCAGCACAATGTTGTAACCATATTAACAGTAATTTCTCCCATTTCTGTTCTAGTTTACTATTGTCAGTTTATGAATTATTGCATTAAAATTGTCAAAAGTCACCAGTAATTACAATTTCTGACTTGAAATTTTAAATACCTAACTCTATAAAATGTGGTACCAGTATTAAAACAACGAAAATAGTGTTTGGTTAATTGCTTGTATTTATAGTGACCTTGTTTACATCATAGTGTCATT
Source organism: Margaritifera margaritifera (assembly GCA_029931535.1). NCBI lineage: Eukaryota > Metazoa > Mollusca > Bivalvia > Unionida > Margaritiferidae > Margaritifera > Margaritifera margaritifera. Next base: position 45,132 of record JAQPZY010001413.1, read on the forward strand.
GCAAGTACATTGAAGATTTTAACTTGCGCTGAATGAAGTACATCTCTTGGTTTTGAATCATCAGCACCACTACCCTAAACTTCAATAATGTCTCTAAAATACAATAAAGAAATCTCAGAAATAATGCTTTGAAAATAATTGCAATAATAATGCATTGGTACTTTGCCTTATATAAGTACATGTTTACCCAGCTGCTGTAATAGGGCTAATATTATGTAGTAAAAGGCTATAATAGGGCAACTGGGCTAATATTATGTAGTAAAAGGCTATAAAAGGATAACTGTTGTAGAATAAAGGGGTACTGCCATTGCCTTCAGACAAAATTCCCCCTTTACCCAATCCCTTTTCAGGGTTTAAACAATTAAATGGCCTGGATTTCTGTCGGAACACAAAAGACAAATCCACAATTATAATGAAAAGAGCCACCGAAACAACCAGCCTGCCAAAATCATAAAGTGGAATGAATAATGTGTGTTAAGCCAAGACACAAAACTAAAATGGATTAATGATGATCTAATCGATCTATATTCAGAATTGTAACCTATATTATGGCCATTCTTTAATGAATATATGACAGTTATGTGAACATATACCAGTTATGTGCCTAATATATTTATAAATATTTATTAAATATGTATCGTTTCATATAGATTACATCACTTTGTAGGATCACTTATATCACTGAAAAAACAGTAAATCCTGAGTGTGTGAAACAAAGTAAATAAAACAACAATGTTCATATAGCTTAAAATGTGATCTGGAAGGGTGAGATTTAGTAAAAACAACCAATAAAGCAAACTCTGCATCTAATATTTTAGAAATAAACAAGGATATAAGTGACACTAAGCACGATATGAACTGTGCAAGTACTGTACACTATAGTACAGGTCTCTCGGTAAAATCAAAGCAGCCTGTGAATTATAAAGTCTTTATTTACCTTTATGTTATTTCATGATGGAGAAAAAAGAAATATGCACATGCAAAATAAATAACATAAAAACAGTCGTAGTCGTTATTAACAGTTTACTGACATGGTAATTGAACAAGTGCTGATCAATACAGTGTGACATATGGCAATCCAATTTTGTCTTGACATTTTTGTGGCTATAAGTGTTCATCAATAAAAATGTTATATTTTTTATGTGCATATAAGTCTTGGGACATGAAAAATACTTATTATATTTTACTGTCCCAGGACTTACTGTCATTACGGTATCACTAGGCTGATACATGTCAATAAATGTTACACCTATAATCAGTTTATCATCAGATAAATGCAGTACACTTCAACAGAGCTAAAGCTGATACACTACCTTCAAAGTACAATTAAACCTATCATGGCCAATACATCAATATAACAGACACTTGTTCATAAAGGACAGTGTTAACAGATCCTTTTTGTTAATTTTCAGGTAATTTTTACATGTATGTCAAGGACACCTGCCCATAATATACTGATTTTTGTAGTCCCTTCAATGACTTTTATAGACAAATTTCTCTGCAAAAGCTAAGGTAATTAATCTGATAGCATATTTACCTTTTCGGTTGAAGAATTCTCTGGAATACTTGCCACCTAGTGCTATTTGTCTCGGAATGGAGCCTAGCAGTTCTATGATATGGGCAAGGTGGTCTTCATCACGCGAGTAGTCCTCACCCGAATGTGGCTCGAAAAGGTAATCTCCAGTAGCCAGCTCAAATGCCTATAAAAGGAATCAACAATAGTGTCACATTGCTACAAAAGATCTTGTCCTTAATTAGCATCCGTGAACCAACTCAGTGTTATTCAGAATTAAATGCATGGTGGGGATCAGAAGGCACTTTTTTAAAGACCACTATCCATCAAATCTGAATTAAGAACAATCTTACTACCCACCAGCCCCCATATTTAATCATGGTGAGAACCTTCCAAAACTTTTAAGAACTTGTTGTAAAATCAATCTCAATGCTTGTGACTTTTAAAACTTTAACACAAAATCTTAACATTGACCTCCATACTGCTAGAAAAGAGATACCTGTGTCCTGTCATCTGCTAAATATAGGCTTGACAAAAATACAGAGATGCCAACCAATGAGCATGTTTATCAGAAATCTGTGTAAATTTGTTTGAATCTAGGCAGCCTGTCTGTAATGGATAATATGTTCTTAATAAAAGTAACAAACTTCTATGCAAGCATATTACATCTTCCTATGAGCCTGTGCAGACCTGTACAGTCAATAACAAGTAAGGTCCCATGAGAATAAATATTGTGTATCAATTCCTCCCTATTTCCACATAAAAAAAACAAACTTCAGTTCAAAACCAAATCCTATACCCCCCCCCCCCCCCCCCCCCCCCCGAATTTAAAAAGCATAATACAGAATGTGGAGTTTTCACACAAATTTTTTTTCCACAAAATCTGGAATAGTCGGCATCTCTGAAAATACTGCCAGTTGGTCTTTTCTTAAATGCATAGATTTAGTCGTGTGCCAAAGTATCAACAAACTGCCAATAGGACCTGGGTGCTTGGCACAACTTTTCTGTAAAATGGTCGAAATGTCAATTTGTGGTTATTAATTTGGCAACAATCAAGTTGGGTCCTTCTGAAAGGTTGTTGGTAGTCATTATGAACTTTAGTAAAGAAATTTTTATATCATATTAAAAATACACAAAAACATGGATTATGTGAAACATGATTACTCGCCCGTAAACCGTGATGTCATGTGAGCTCACTGCAAGGGTCAAGCCACCTGGTGAAGTGGGCAAAAAGTCACATAAAACAACCTGACTCAGCCCAAAAATATGACTAGGACAGCAATGAATGGCCTTAAATCTTTAGGTCTCAGCAGAAGTCAGATATTTTTGTGTCCTATTACAAATAACAATTCTGTACTTAGTCTTCTTTTAATTGAAGACATTTTTTTTTTACCAATATCTAACAAAATAACAAGAATTTCCTCTCCGAAAATCCATTTGCAACAGATATGTTATAAGATTTGTCAGTCCAATTATTGAGTCACATATTTCTTTAGATTACCATTAAGATACAGATTTTCAAATAATACTATGACATGGTGATGCACTGTTAATAATAAAACAAACAGAAACATCCTTAGTTAACTACTAAATACTAAAATTGGAAAATTAGATATGGAATCAAACACTGTTCAGAAAAGATATTTATTTTAAATTCGACAAAACTTTACAAAAACATACACCCTATTACAGTAAAACCTGTTATGAGCGACCTCTGCTATAAGCGACCACAATCGTAATGCACGGATCAATTTTATTATATAAACGCACTGTCGTGAGCGACCACCTGTAAAACGCGACCAGCGACCGCGATTTCTTGGCAAAATATGCATTTCGACACTGCTATGAAAGACCGCATCACAAAAACAGAGATAAACACAACTGACCTTTATTTAACTCTTTGTAACCACGACCGCTTAAGAAGCAAAGATGTTAAAAACAAAATCAAAAACTTAAAAACAAATTAGGCTGTCTACCGGTTTCTTGAATTGTACAGGTCATGCATGTAGTGTCATATATTATAGATTGAAAACCAGACTAGAGTACATGCCGATTGTTCATTCGGAAATACCTCGGCTATTTCTGCGAGACAAAAGTATGATCCATAGGATTTCCCGCGAAATTGCGTATGGCAGCTTGTTCTAAAATAATACTGCTATGAACAACCCTATCGCGAGAACTGAGACAAACACCACTGACGTTTATTTTATCCTTTGTAACAACGACCGCTTCCAAAGTAAAGACTGTTCTAACAAAAAAAAATTATAAACACAAATTAGACTGGCTACCGGTTTCCTAACTTTTGCAGGTCATGCATGTAGTTTCCTTTGTTCTAGACTGTAAACCAGACTAACGTACATGTGACTAACTGCCATTGTAGTGCCAAAGTCAATTTAGAGGTCGCATACATCATTTTTCTTTTGAGTTAATCCGTAATGCCTGGGGTGAATGAGGTCTTTGTCTTTAATACCAGTAGGTGAGAATCGTTTTCCGGATTCGATTGTCATTGTGAAAAGCTTGTGTTGTTTGTTGGGGTGTTTTTGATGTTACAGAGGTTTTAGCCCACATACCCAACCGTCATCTGTTCACCTTAGTGATGCCGGTTACACCCTCTGTTTATAGAGTTAATCCCTTTGTATCGTCGGTGAATAAAGTCTTTGATTTTTGTCTCTAAATAAATGTATTCTGTTTCTGGATAAATTAATTGTGTCATTTTATTTCATTCATTGGTACATATACATTGTATATGTATTCCATAATTCCCCAAAGCCTGATCAAAACCGCTACAGTCGTTATTACAATTGATCCCTTATAACATTAACACCTAGAACTTTAATAACAATGGCAGAACCTCCAATGAAAAAGAAACAAATTCTAACATTGGAGGAAAGAATTAATGTAATCGAAAGAAGTGAAAAATGGGAGACCATTTGCAACATATCAGCCACTTGAAACGTTGGTAAAACTCAAATTTAGGGTGTTATAAAAGACATGGAGTCAATTAGAAATGAACTGATATGCTAATACTAGTACATGTACGTGTGATCTTCAAATATAAATGTGATTCATGTTTAATGATAGATGTATATCTTTAGTACTATTTAAAATTATTTTCAGATTAATGCATGCAATATTTTAACAAAAACTATGAACAAAGAATACAATAAATGTACATGATTGTGCTTATTTTTCCCTCTTAAACAGTGCTGAATTTTGACCTTGTAAACTGGTCTTTTTGTACAAACCTGTTATGAGAGACCACCTGTCTTGAGAGACCGCTTTTTGCTGGCAGAAGGGGCGGTCTCTCATGACAGGTTTTACTGTATTGTTAAATTGTTATAGTTGATAATGTGAGGTCTATAGGAGAGAGGAAGCTAACAATTATACTGTAGTACAAGTGCAAGCCATCCACAAAGTTTGGTAACTATAGAACTATTGATGGTGGACAGCTCAAGTTATTGTGCAGAAATTAAATTGGTAACAGAAAGATGGAAAGACAACATCATAACATAATACACTCTGCCTTATGGCAGGCATAAAAAAAAGGGTAAAAATTCCTTAATATACAAGAACTTTTTACATAAACCACACTATTTTAGAAAGTCCAAGATCTTTTCAGAACACGAACATCATCACAGGCAACATCCCCACACAAAAAGGTCGCCTCCATTAGTCACTTCTTACGACATGTACAAGATGCATTGGGACGATTCTACATCCCTAAGTCAAAAATATATTTGTACAGAATTAAGAGTCATACCATGCAAGCTGTACTCCAGACGTCAGCTGGTGAATCATATCCTGCTCCTATTAACACCTCCAGACTACGATACTGTCGGGTCTGAATGTCCTCAGTAAAATGGTGATACTAAACAAAAAAAGATGAGGAAGAATGAATCATCTAAAAGACCCATGTGTGGACTTTGATCTACTGCAATCTTTTAAAGGTCTCCTTCAATTAAAAGCATTTTTACATGATCAGGTTGCCTTCAGCTAGTTTGACACCTGTAAATTTATGGAAATAGCTGGGGGGGGGTTTTCACTGCTTTAGTATTTTTCTTTTTGTTTAAAAGCTCTATATGTCATCAACTCACTAGCAGCTGACAGCCAGCTTTAAAAAAAAACTCTTCTTGTACATATTGTAACAGTAGCTGTCTACTTTTACAGCAATGTAATATTCTGTACTACATTGTTACATTAATCCAGCCATGCACTTCCAAATCTGAGCTTGCTACTCTAAAAGATAATGAAGGCAGGTATTTGGTATGTAATTGATCATGGAAGAATAACAATTACACATGGTTAGCTGTGACCAAACATCATGTGGAATGCTCCAGGAACACTTTGATCCCTCAGGCTCAACTTTTCAATCATGCACTGGTAAACAATTACACACAGCAACCCACATAAAAATCCCTTTCTTCAATAACCCTCATCAGCTAAGACTTTGTAAAATAGTAATAATATACAACATACATCAGGGATGAAAATTAAATGACAAATTTTAAATTATATTAACTGGACTGTCTTGTTAATGTGAGAGGATTTTGATGGAGGCCAATACATTTTTTTTATACTTGTATATGATCAAGATCATTTAAAGTCACCTTCAGAAAATTTAAAAAAGCAAAAATGAATTGAATAAAATCTGAAGGTTTCTTCATCCTGGAAATATTTTGTGTCAACTGAACAATGTGAGATCCTTACAATGCAGTGACAATATCTCACCTACAAACATCAATGTAACTCTCATTGACTCTACATGCCATGCTTGATCTTTTGAATTCTTTAATAAAAGCAAGCCCAAAAATTGCCTCACACACTGATTCATTTAATATTTAAATGGCAAAAGCTTTAGTTGCATAACCATATTATCATTACACAATCTTTAATCTTACAACCACTCTTACTAACACAAACAAGAAAACTTGATCAAGAATGAGAAGAATCTTTCCCCTCTCCCTCTCTCTCTCTGGATGACAGAAAAAATAAATATGAAAGAAAATTTTAATTTACCGTCCAGCATGCATTGCCAAGATCTGCTATTTTTACTGGAATATCACAGACTTCTTTGGTAGGGTCTGGTTTCACAACCGATTTTCCTGCAATAGACACCAAATGTATAGTTATACTTACATTGTATTGTGACAGAATGTTTCAAAACAAGGATTGTGGCGTTTTGATAGCTCACCATGTTGTAATGGACAAATATTTAACAAAATTTTAACACTAATGCTGCTGTTGCAGCCTATGCCTCACCAATTGCTATCACAGTTGACAAAACTGAACAAATCACTTGCTAATTTTATGAAAAAGAAACGGCTATAAACTGTTCATTATGCTGTTGAAAGTAAGGCTGCAACATTTACCAACATTTCTGAACGTGTATATAATAAACAATAACTGAAACAATGTCGTTAATCAAACTGATCTGAAACTCAACCTTTCCCCATGAGCTGCACATTAGGCTTACTGAAATGAAGTACAACTCCTGGTTTCCAATCATAGGCAATGCACTTTATTAATGCCTACAGAAAACAATAAAGTCAGAACTAATGCTCTGAAAATAATTGAAATAATAGTGAAGCAGTAATTTGTTTTGAGATAAGCGACCTTAAGTATTGACATGTATACTCAACTATGGTAATTGTGCTAAAATTGTTTCTACTTGAATGATCAAGTGTGCATACCTTACTCAATGGACTATGACTGGTTGATCTAATATTGATTTTTTTTCTTCAATTTGAGTACTGCAATAATGAACCGTATCTTGTCTCCCTCAATATCCTCACATTTTAAAACAGGTAATTGGTTGGATTAATGTCACAGAACAAAGGTGGTATAGCCACCTGACAAAATCCCCTCCGCTCTCTCTCGTGAGCTATCTTCAAGGTGTAAAACATTTAATTGGTTTCAACTGCTGTTGTATAACAAATGACAGATTACCATCTAACAAATCCAACAATTATAATCAAAATGACATGCTGAAACAACCAGATTGGCAAAATGAATAGTTGAATGAATAACAGTTGAAATAACAATTTGAATCAAGTCAAAAAATTAAAACCAAAATGGATCAATAATGATCTAGTCAGATCTTTATTCAGCATTTTAGCTTGTCTTGCTTCTTTAGTGAATATATCATGGGTACGTAAATATACGGACTACACCACATTGTAGAATCACTTTTATCAGTGAAAAATATAAATAATAGGCACCTCTTGGCCATGTGAAGTGATAACAGTTCGTGAAATAGCAATGGAAATGTGGCTAACATGCAATTTGTTGGAATGACCTATGGTAGAAAATTATTAAGTTAAAATCTGTCATAAATTTTTTTCACAATAAACAAGAATGTAGGTGATACCAAGCATGATATGTACTACTGGCCAATTTTAAGTATCATGTAAACATACAACCTGTGGACTAGAAAATCTTGAATTACCAATATTTTAATTTTCATGCTGTATAATCAGACAGGAAGAATGAAAAAAGTGCAAATAGGCCAGGGGTCTGGGGCAACTAATCCCACAGTTGAAGTACAGAAGTGAGGTTAAAAATGAATTTTTACAATTTTAAGGTCCAAAATCCAGCTTTTCCAGAGACTTATTTAGCATTCTTTCTTCTCTTTCAGCAAAAAAAGTGTAAAAGTTGCAAACTTATGGCTGGTTGCACATGTCCACACCTATACATCTTGCTTGAGAACAGTTCAGATAATGGAACAATTGTGAACCTGAGGTAGGTTTGAATCAAGGTTTATTTTATAGAAAGGCACAACAAATTTTATTCCTGTGACTGAAGCAATACTGATTATATTGTATAGGGCTTACCCTAAGATTTGAACAAGACATTTTGCAAATGTTCAGCCCTTAAACTTGCTAACATTTACTTATAGATTTATTTTTTAACTAGAAATGTGTCCATATGACACAGATGCTCCAGTCAATATGATGTGATATCAAGTTCCAAGTCAAACATAACTCAAAACATTTTTGCTGGAAATGGTTAAAATCAAACCTGATGTATGTATTCTTAATGTGAAGCAAAATACAAAATTTGATTTCAATCCATTAAGTCCTTCAAAAGTTATTGAATAGAAATTAAAGTGACCAACACTCCATAAAATTTCATCAGACAGTTAAAATAAAACCTGACCTGGCTCTTCTTATAAGAAAAGCCTCATATCAAATATAATTTCGATTATTAGGTCCTTCAAAAGATACCGAGTGGAAACCAAATTCACAACGGACAGGATGGGATGGACACAGACAAGGGTAACACTACATCACCCCTGAATAGAAATGTCGGGAGCATAAACACCTACAATGAGAATGAATATTGGCAGATGCAATTAAGTTTACTGCTAGGACTGAGATGGTTGCCATTTTCAACCTCATTCTATCAATTTTTGCTGAATTGAGATTTGTTTATGGGCTTCATATGATGGAATTATCCTGTCCCTTGTAATGATTCTTGTAGTCTTGTAAAAGTATCAATCTCTCTCTATTATGTATATGTCTACTTTATGTCCCACACAAGTACTAATCATCATAAATTAAAAATACTGTACGATTCTATTTTTCAAGACAAACAGTAGTCTGTTAACCTAGCTTCTGTTCATGTCTATTGGGGGAATACATGTAATGCTTTCTGTTTACTGTCTCATCCTTTTGGTGGAAACGTACTTTTATTTGTTGAACTATACCATTATGTACTTCATTTTTCTGCCAACAATAATAATAATAATCATCATTATTATTAAGCTGACTATATGATGGAAGGCAAACTTTGATATTTTTTTATTTAACTATTCAGCTGTGAAGTCACATTTTCTTTTTCTTTTCACAGGGTTTAGTGCCACGGAAAGATTCAATGGGCAGGAAATTCCAATCAGAAGCTTTTTTCTAGTTTCAAGTTCAATTTTCAAGTCATATTGTTAAACAAGAAAAAGAAAACAACAACAAAAATAGCAAGAAGAAGAAGAATAAAACAGCAACAAAGGAAATAATAATAATAATAATAATAATAATAATAATATTGTATTATTATGATTATTATTATTATAATTTGTTATTATTATTATTATTATTATTATTATTAAATGCATAAATGATGGTGATGAGAATAAAGAAGAAACAGGAGCACACACAAAAATGAAGCAGCAGTATTAGCAGTATAGTAGCAGATGAAATTTAGTTTGTTTTCTTTCCTAACACCAAGTAACTGTCTAGGTAAGACAGACCTAAAGTTTGAATCATGCAGGAGTCAATCGTGATGCTGGCCAAAAAGCCAACCCACTTCTCAGGAAATTTCAGCTTAAACCAGATTTAAGTTGAGTTACATGAACTTTGGTTTGTTAGGTAAATTTGGCTTACCTGAGCTAGACATGTGCAATTGGCCATTAAATTTCTAGAGTGGGAATAAGAGCAAGAGAATTAAAATGCCATAGGAGAGCTTCTTGTTAGCCATATGACAGAAATTTTGTACATTCTGGGACCATTACTTCTCTCTCTCAATGTGGCCAACATTTCACCAACATGTGTATAAAATAGGTCTAGACTTAAATCATTTGATTGGTCAATTACAAGTCAGCCACTTAGATCACTGGATTCTAGACCTCAACTTAAATCGTTTGATTGGTCAACTGCAAGTCAGTCACTTAGATCTCTGGATTCTAGACCTCAATTTAAATCATTTGATTCGTCAATTGCAAGTCACTCACTTAGATCACTGGATTCTAGAACTCAACTTAAATCATATGATTGGTCAACTGCAAGTCAGCCACCTGGATCTGAATTCTAGACCTCAACTTAAGTTCACATACCTGCTAACCCTAAATCTAAATTTATTTTTGCTACTAATATGGAGCTGCCGCTTGTTAAAATTCTTGCCACAAACTGGAAAAATTCATGTGGGTTAGTACCAGAATACACACACAAAACTTGCTGACAAATTATATATACAACACACTTCAACAAGTCTACATGTCACCGAGTGATTGTAAAGTAGACTCCACAAATCCTGCAATAAGCAGGGTGATGTGCTAAACTTGAGTGCTGTATATTACATTACTCAAATTTCTAAAGCACTACTAACTTGTCCTTTTTCCGATCTGATATGTATTCAAGTTTCTAGAATATTCTCAATTTATATGTGTGGGATTAAAGAGATGATAATAAAAACAACACAACTTTTTATTGTTTTTTTATTGGTTTTTTTGGGAATGTGCCAAATAATCATAATCCATATACAGACAATCCTAAGATGTAATTCAGTGAAAAAAAGCGTAATGATTATGCCAAAAGCATAATGGTTGGCAGGTGCCAGTTCAGACTTAAGTTTTGTTGGTGAAATCCCATCCTGGTTATGTCAGTCTCCTCATGAGAAGTTTGTGCTGAATATTATTTTCGTTAATGTGTTAGAAATTTAAACGACAAATAATTAAATTCTTTACATTTGGGCAGTAAATTATGACAATTTCATGAAAGATATGTTGATTTGATGTAATCAAGTACACTAATTTTGGATTTTAATATAAATTTGTTTGAACATTTTTAATTTATTTCTTGAAGAACAAATAGGCAAATTTTTTTTATCCATGAACGAGTTGGCACTGCGACAACAAAAATCCAAGCCTGATGGTTACATAATTTAGCTCCTGCTTGGCAGAGTCTCACAGAAGACAAGACATGTAATTCTGAGTGAGATTTCCTTGTCTCTGTGCCAAATTCAATACAGATTCCATTAAACTCTCAACCATCTTACCTTCTTCGCAGTCTCCAGCTGCTGCAGAGACATCTGGTGAAGTGACCCTCCCTGCCTCACCCTCATTATTACTTGTTACTCCTTCTGCTTGGCAGCCAGGTGATGCCTCTGTTGGACTGTGATCCATGCTACTTTCATCACACGTGTTATTCACAACGCTTTCCCCAACCAAAGCTAATGTCTTCTGTTCATTAGGAGATTCTAAACCATTACACACTGGAGGAATTTGATCAGATTCAGTTTGTGAACCATTAATTTTCTCACTTCCAATGATAATAGGCATTTCTGAAGCAATTTCTGTTGACTCTGTGGAAGTTAAAGTTTTGTTTTCATTTGAATCCTTCAGTTTATCAATGTTGTTCTGATTAGATTCAGTATTTTTCAGATTTTCCACAAATTCCCTTGAATTACCTGTATTCTCACCTGCAAAAGAATAAGATAATGGCTATTACAAACTTTATAAAATCAAAAGGCCCAAGAGGGCCCAAGATCACTCACTTTGCTGACATCTGCCTAACAACAAAATACATGAGCTATGGGCCACACAATCTGGGTCAGTATGACACTTTTTGTCTCAATTCTTTCCCCCTGCATGCTTAGGGATATAGAGACAACTAATTGAGGCAACCCTTTTGCCCTGGTATGCATTCTGTGATGAGAATGGTTCATTTAGAAACCGAGAGAACTGATTTTCAAGAACTTTTCAAAGAGGTTTTTATGGACTTGCAAAAGTTTTCAAGGAGTATTTTAATTCTACTGGAAACTGAATTTTTTCCATATATTACTTTGTTTATCACTGCAAAATAGGTACAAAAGGTAGGAGAAATAAAACATGTAACTAACTGTTGTGCAACTACAGCTAAGGGGGAACACTACTCCATCTGGTAACTTTAAGTCATGTGTCACATTATCCACCCAATTTTATCCTATTTTAATTTTTTATTTATTTATGAATTTTTTTTAAAAATATGTCAATAACAAACATTTTGAATTTAAAAAGTGATACATTTGACTCAGTTTTAACATTCTGTATTCCAGCAGATACATTCAAGGAGTTCTGGGAAAATGTCAAGACATTTTTTCAAAATATTTAAGAAGTTTCCAAGGATAAAACCAACTTTTCAAAATTCAAGGAGTTTTCAAGGCAACACCTCAGGTTCAAGGATTTTTCAAGGTTGTACGAGCCATGATGATGTTCACAATGAGAAGGTATTGGACGTTTTAAAAAGAGTCAAGATTTATATCAGCAATATGACTTTGTATGCCTTTTCTTAATATGCCTAATCTTACTCTGCACTATACAGCCAGGACTGTGCTGATATGCTGTTAAACCCTATACATACTGGTGATTGCATATATTATCACAACAATTGTTTCAAGGTTTACCTCGACTAGTTTTGTATCTTCGTCCATATCTGACAGCACATCAGCATCACTTGTCCTATATTGAAGGGCCTCTATACCATGATGATTTCTGTCAAATTTGGTCTAATTTTGCTGAGCAGCATTTTAGAAAAAAACTTCTCTTCAGCTATTTTTTTTTAGAGGTCATTAATGATCTTTCTAGTTTTAGTAGCAGCAGCCATATTTGATGGTGGATTAGCAACAACTAAACAAAATTAAAAGAACTTCGTGTCAAGATGCTGTCAAATTTGGTCAAAGTCTGTTGAGTGGATTTTGCAAATATCATTTAAAGGATTTTCTTTTATGGTAACAGTGGCTGTATTTGATGGTAGATCAGCATCATATGTGTAAATTGAAAGTCCTTAATGTCGCAATGCTTCCTGTCAAATCTTTCAAATTCTACTTAGCAGTTTCTGAGAAAAAGCCATTTAATGTTTTTTGTTCTTCTGTTTTTCATAAAGTTGTATATTTTTGTTGGTGGACTGAAATAAATCAGTACAAATCTTAAAGATCCTAATGCTAGAATTCTGACTTTCAAATTTGGTCAAGTCTGTTCAGCAGTTTTTAAGAAGTCATTTCAAGTTGTTTTATTTTTAGTAACAGCAGACATATTTGATGGCAGTTCAGCCTCATTTGCAGAATGTGAAAGCTCTCTATGCCAGGATGCTTTCTTTCAAATTCTGGTCAAATTATGAAAGGCAGCATTTCTGAGAAGTTGTCATTTAAACAGCTTGCTATTTTCAGCAAAGGTGGCCATGTGTGATGGTGGCTCATCATCATTTGATTTGTATAAATTTTAAAGCACTTCATGCCAGAATGCTTTCTGTCAAATTTGGTTGAATTCTGTTTAGCAGTTTTTGAAAGGAAGTTGTTTAATGGTTTTTATATTTTTAGTAATGGTGGTTATATTTGATGATGGATTGGTATCCAATAAACAAATCTGAAAGGCCTTGATGTCCAAATTCTCACCATAAAACCATGTGCAAATTGGTAGAGTGGATTTAAGAAGTTGTAAATAACAACTGCGCATGGACAATGCATAATAGACTGCAGATGGACATCACACAATGGAGTACCTTGTATGTCTCCGCAGAGACTGATCCCATATACTCCTGGGATCGAGGAGTGCCCTTTTCCACTGGAAAGCTAATCTTCTTTTTCTGAGATCCAACGGACTCAGAGAAGAATCGAGTGTGTTCTAGAGACGAGGAGGAAGAAGACTCTTTCCTCCTCCTCTTTTAAGTGCATCTACTTTCTGTGAGATCCCAGACCTCTTCTGACCATAAACAGCAGAATGGATACAAATCTGCCTGTTGGCAATTTGTACAAGCAAGGCAGATGGGATGTGTATCCCATAGGGCTTTTTTATGTCCACATTTTCCCACACTCTACCTTGAAATATTGCTCCAAACATAAAATCTGAAAACAAGAAACGATAAGAAAAAAATGTTGATCATAATATTACTTGAAGACAAAAGCAATCAGCAATACTTTACCTGGCCATATGGTATTGATGACACTTATTAATGGTGTCAGACCCAAGGTCAAACATAATCTGACATCAACAATACTTAATTGACAATAAATGTTATGAAACCAGCAAATCACAATATTATTATAATGAATAAAAATAAGTGGAGTGCAATCCCAACCAGCCACAGATGATAATGAATGGTGTGTGACGTGTGGTTAAACATGATCTAACATCAGCAATAACTTAACCAGAGTACTGATGACAATGCATGTTGTGAATTCCATAACTGCCATATTCCCAGACAGTGTTGGGGGGTTTTGAAGACTCAAAAAAAGCGTTTTGACATCCCCAAAGGGGTCAGTGTGCATGACCAAAAGAAACAACGTAATCTAATTGAGAAGAAGTTATCTTTTTGGCATTGCTGTGATGGAGTGTCAAATATGCTGGGTGGTGTTGCTATGTCAACGGATGTTGTACACTCCAGAATGACTGATGTCATTATGTTGTCTGCAGTGTGTGCAAAAAATAAATTTAGTTTTGCTGGGCTTTGCTCGCTTTTTCGTATAGCTCATCCTTTATTGAATTACAGCTGTATTTCAACATTTTACATTCATAAATGAATACACTTGTACACTATTCCAACTACCGAAATAATTGTGTTTTGTGTTTTATATATGGAGTGAAATCTGAGTTCAAAGAAACATTGCTGTTTATCACAAACTTGCTTATCACAAACTTGCCAACAATCATAAAGATGGCTTAAACATTCTCATTTAAGGCAAATTATGTGTGATAACTTTTGTTTTCCAACACGCATCTCTATGATTTACCTGTAACTTCAAGCACACTGGGTTGTTCCACTTTACTTATCCAAATTAGCATAATGGCTCTCCTACAGCAGTCTTCAAAGGATTTAACACAGTTTCATTCTAGCTATTCTCAGCCACTTAAGTAATCTGTGGAATGGTGGTTCGTTATGTGTGACCACCTCACCTTTTAATTGCCTCTATGATCAATCTATTGTGCAAACTATCCTGAGGATAGTTTTACATGGGAGCAGGACTGTTTACTGTTTATACAGATTACATGCTTGGGTGATATATAGTGACAGTAAAAAAATGTATCTCTGTATCTCTCTATTTTTTTTTTCCCTCTAAGATTACTGAAAATCATGTTTTTCTAAACACGACGATGTCTGGAGGTTGTGAGTAAAAAATGGTGTTTTTCACATGACACGTCATGTTATGGCAGGTATGGAATTCAACAAAACACAATTATAAATGAATGGTGTGCAATCACTTGAACTCACTAACAGAAGATAATGCTGGTGTGCGACCCCCTTAAGCAAGAACTAATAAGAAACATGTAGCATTAGTCAATGAATCATCAAACCTGATGTTCTAAAATTAAAAGTAGACTAAAATGGAGGTTACAGACAAATCTGGAGATAAATGGAGAGACTATCCCTATGCACGAGTCTGGACAAAATAACTACAAATGAATTATGATAAAATTGGGCACAATCGTGGATTACCCAATAGCCAATAGGGAAAGGCAATGTTAAAGGCACAGCTGAAAAATGGTACAACAAATGTCCTAAAATCTCACAACAGAGCAACAACTATGACCATATATGCAATGGACTGAGAGTATAACACTCGAACTATACAGAAATCTGTATTTAGCTGCCAGAAAATATGTCTTGATACAAGACTACATTTCTCTAAAAGGTGAAAAATTCAATCGATCCAAGATGTCCGTAAAAAGGAGGATGACTACTGTGCATGGGCCTATGATGTGGGGAGTTGACTAGGTCTGTGTTAATTCTGGTTCTGAAATTTATAGAACTTACCATCTAATAGGAGGATGGAATTTTTATTATACAGATGTGGGTAATTTCCATCCTGGAAAGGTAAGCAATGCAATAGTGACAGGTACCATATTACTGATATTAAATCCTGCTTTCTCTCTCCCTCCCATCCCCCAACCACCCAAGAACTTTTGGCTGCAATTAACTGGCTTGATATAAAAATGTGAAAGCCAATGACAGCAGTAAATGCTCTGAGATTAACTTCTGAGCTCAACTTTCTTGAATGCACACTAAACAAGTGTTTGTAGCATCAAGATTCTGCTTACATATGCAACAGGAACTGGCACAGCAGGGTGCAAAGTTCAGGCATATAGTAATATTATTCCAAAGTTTCAGTTGAATACAGGGGCTGTTGTATAAGATATGTGACCTTCTAAATCTATTAAATATGATCTTAACATAAATACTATTATTGATGCAGTGCAAATACCAGAAAAGTGATATACATGTCCCACCATTCATAGACCAGACAAAAAAATAAGCCTGCTACAAACACTTAGTCACTTACAAGTGGGAGAGGTGTTGTTGTTCCTAGATCCTGTGGCACTATTATCATTTTTGTTACTTTGAGATTTCTTAGAGTCATTGTTATTATCACTGTTTACACCATTTTCCACAAAATCAGAGTTCTCTGTATTCATTGCCTCTGAGGTATCGATGACCAAACTGTTCCGATTGCTGCTGTCACTTGGCGAGTCTAATTGATGAAGACTGCTTGAGCTCTCACTGTTATTAATTGATGAAGCTTTTCTCTGCAAGAATGTAATAAAATACTGTAAAATCTGCATAATAAGTGTATACATCTATTTTGGAAATTAGTGAAGGTTTGCGCTTATTTTTAATATGGGCTTATCGAAAATGGAATAAATCATATACCCAGCTCATGACTTCCTAAGCAAATGCATTGCATGTGATGATCCAATAAATTTTCTACTCACAGGGCACTGTCAAGCACTTACTGGGTACTGTTAAACACATGCAGGACCCAATAAGTTTGTTGTAATGTAACATGATGAAACAGCAGGTCGACCATAATGCAACAATACATAAAATTATTTATGCCTGATTCAGTTATAAAAATAATTAGAACAATATTTCTCTTCAAAACATATTTGAATTCACTTTAATTTTGTAATAGATTATAGTGTTTGTACTCTTGGATACTGTGGTCTCACCCAAAGTACATGGGGCTTGCAATCTTGCCCCACTGTAATATAGTCTTACCCATAATATCCAAGAGTATAAACAATATAATCTATAAGCATCATAATACAATTACTTTTAAAAGTTTAAACATTTACGGTTAACCACCAGATTTAACAGAATAGTACTTAAAGGTGATATATTAAAGAATAAATAAATATAGCAAGAAAGAAATGCAGAATATGAACTAGGGATATAGATATGTACTCATGCTTAACTCTTAATTTGAAATGGAAATATGATCAGAAAAGATAATCTTATGTTTAAGACATCATTATCCTTTATACACTCATGTGCTTATTTTTGTTACAAAAAAATCCTGACTGAGCAAGGGTGGTTCAGTGGTTAAGGCACTGGACTTGTGACCAAAGAGGCATGGGTTTGATGCCCAACATCCGATCAGTCTGGATTGGCTACCATATTCTGTCCTTAGGCAAGGCAATTGACTCTACTTGCCTCAGCAAGATATAACGTTCAAGTGCTGCCATGCTGTAAAACAACACCAAAAAATCCTTTGTGCACTTATTTTCCCCCAACACAAAAAAATTTCATAAAACTTTACTCAACATTTCAAGTAATAAATGTTACTCCAAACTTGTAAATCTTAGTCGAAATTGACAAATGCGCCATTTGATTGGTCAGAATATTTTCGAGTAAGATCTGGAGTAAAGTTTATGAAGGTGGGATTAAGACCACTATTCTAATAAGTGTACCTCGTTTGATAGAGATATCTTGAATGATTTTGGACTTGTACTACAGAAACAAATGTGTGATGGACATACCGACATTCATATTGACAGAACTCATTCCTGTATTCCCCACCAACTCTGCTGGGTGGGGGATAAAAAAAAAAGTTAAAATATTCTCTTTTATGGAAAATTATATAAAAATAATTTGATACACAAGAATATGGACAAGTATACATCCTATATTCAAACCAGTTTACATGCCCTAGAACAATAGGCAATTTGGAGAGTTCCACAACCCTGAATGTTGGCAGTTACGTCTGTTCTATCATTTGTACATTATTTCAGAATTGCATCTATAAAGTGGACTGATGGTAAATGCAAATTGGTTTGTATTTGGAGAACATGTATATCCTCTGCATGCAAAAATCCAATGGCCCAAAGTCTGAAAACCTGACCGAGCTCACAGAATTCATTACAACAGCGTACAAATCTAATCAGGTCATTTAAATGTCCATAAATATGTACACCAAACCCCATTTGCCTAGATGTAGCAACTTCTGTGTAATTATACCAACAAGGTTTTACCAACAAACAAGAGGCTCAGACAGCCCAGAGATTACTCGACTGGCTGACATCTGCCTAATAGCCAATGAATAAACAGTTAGCCAAGAAATCTGGTTCAGCAGAATGCTTTCTGTAGAAATTTCATCCAAAGCTGTTGATTACCATATGTACTTGTTCATAAGCCGATACCAACTGCAATCTACATAGACCCAGATCTGCCGCCGTATAATGCGCTGGCAGATCTGGGTCTATGCAGTTTGTAAGGACTAATCGGTAGAACAAAAAAAAGACCTTGATCTGACAGCACATTATGCGCCAGCAGATCAGGGTCTATGTTGTTTGCATTTGGACCTTGATTATACACGAGTATATATGGTATGTGGTGAAAACAACTGTTTCAAGGTTTGTCAAGTTTCTGTATCTTATTGCATATTTGATGAAACATCAGCATAAGTTTTCAATACTGAAAGGCTTCTAAGCCCAGATGCTTTCTGTTGAAGCAGAATCTTTTCTAGATCTGTAATTTCTCCCTCTATTTAAAAAAAAGAGGGGAATTTTTCAAATATAGGTGGAATTTAATGAAGAAATAAATGTAGGACTTGAAAATATAATGCACGATTTTCACCCAATTGATTGATTTTACTGAAAAAAAATGTTCGTCAGAAATTAGCACAAATCCCACAATTATGTGTCCTTGAACAGACCCTGCAAAGTTTGTCAAATTCTGTTCAGTGTTTTGTTTGGGGGTGGGGGGTTGGTATACATAAAGTCGGGTAAATCGTTTTTGTTGTTACTTTTTAGTAATGGTGGCAATATTTGATGGTGGACTGGCATAATTTACACAAATCTGAAAGGGCTTCAAGTCCGAATGCTTTCAATCAAATTTGTTCAAATACTGTTAAGCAGCTGTTTAGAAGAAGTTATTACAAGTTTCTGTTTTTAGTAACAGCAGACATATTTAATGCCAGACTGGCATCATATGAATAAACTTAAAAGCCCTTCATGCCATGATGCTTTCTGTCAAATTTGGTCATATTCTGTTGAGCAGTATTTGAGCAGAAGTTGCTTAACGGTTTTTTATTTTTATTAATAGTGGCCATACAGGTTGATGGATCAGTATCCACCAAACAAATCCGAAATGCCTTGATGCCAAAATGTTCTCTGTAAATTCCATGTGCAATGGTCAAGCTGTTTTTGAGAAGAAGTTATAAATCGCAATTGTACACAGACAATGCAAGACAGACAAAGGACTTTTTGGACATGAACTTTTGCAGTGAAAATAGTGAGAGTGTAGTTATCTGAAAACTATTTGACCTAGGTACATGAAATTTGGTGTGCCATTTCTATGCATTTATGGATGATCTTATTAGATTTTATGCCATTTCATTGATTTTGTTATTTTTTAACAAGTTTTTCTGACTTTGGGATTTAAGGACACGTGTGCTTATGGCATAAAAAATTGCATGAAAATTAAATCATCATCTACATATGATAAAAACATTTCTACCAAATTTCTTTTGTCTATGGGTCATTCCATGCCAAATCACCCAGAGATCCCCAGGTGACCATCTCCAATTTCCATGAAATTTTTTGCAGGTGTACATTTATGTAAATGATGGCTGCATGCAAAATTTCTGTAAAAAAATTCCAATAACTTACAAAGTTATGGCCGATCGACGTGATAGAATAGTTTTTCCACTTGCAAATTCATTGGTTTACAACGGAGGGTTTACAAATGACAGTAACTTTTTTTATTATATAGATATCAGGCTGAAATTAATTACACTACATTTTTGTGACCTGAGGAATCTGAATCCAATCTCAGATTTTTAATATCTCAGATATTTGTAGAGATATATACCCCTAAAGTTGGCCTTTTGTTCATTATGGATTTTTTCCCCAGATTTTAAGGTAGCACTGCTATCTGGTCATCCATTACATACACCAAATATAATTTTATTTGAAAACTATACCTGCAGGGTATTGTACCCAACCAGAAATTTTGGAAAAACCTTGGATTGCAAAAAAGACATTACTTCTCCTTGAAACTAGGAAAAGGTGGAGAAATATTTATAGTATCTTAGTGAAAGACACTATATTAGAAACTAAAGCACCAACTGAATGGAAAATACAATTTAATCTACCAAATCAATATGACTGGACAAAGCACTTTGCCTTAACATACAAAATTACAAAAGATTCTAATCTAATTTGGTTTCAGGATAAATTATTGCATAGAATTCTTGCAACAAATACTTTTGTAGAAAAAATTGGAATAGCAAATAATAATAAATGTTCTTTTTTTATGGATTCACCTGAAATATTAAACCATCTTTTTTGGTATTGTGCTATCGGTAAACAGTTTTGGAATGATTTAGACCAGTGGATCAGTAATAACACTAATTTCTCATATACCTTTTCACTTAAAGAAATAATTATAGGTATGTAAGAAGTGGGCAAGGTAATTAATTTTATATTACTAATATCTAAAAGATAATTACATATTATGTGCCATGAAAGAAAAACTCCATCTCTACCTTTTTTTCAAAAACTTTTTAAAACAATACTACATTTGTGATATGGAATTAGCAAAATGAAACAATTAACTGGAATGTTTTGAAACTGTATGGCACACATGTATTAATTTAGTAGTATAGCATAGTTACAGTTCTGTCTATTGGTTGAAATTCTTCAGATATATTTATGAAAATCAATTGATGCATCTACAATCTGAAATATATATGTATATTCTTACTCGCAATACTTCTGTTTCTTAATCTCTCTGGTCTACACCTCTTTCTCTTTTCTGACATTTCATAGGAATATTGAAAAAAAACGTTTCTTAATCTTTTATTATAAATATGTACGTATCAGGGTGGGTATATATACACATATGTGGATGTGGATGTGTGTGTGTGTGTGTGTGTGTGTGTGTGTGTGTGTGTGTGCATGTACTGCTCCAAAAAATAGTTTTTTTTATGATAGTTATATAGACAGCAATAGCACCATATATAATTACATCTTCTCCACCTATATTGCCTTCTTTCTTCTTGCTATCCATTTTTCCTCTTCTTTTAATTTTTTTTTTCCCCACCCTTTTTATAATTCAAAGTTTAGACTGCTTAAAACCTTCATATAGACAACATTACATGTGGAAAAAGAGAAATTGTAAGGTAGTCCATGGGATGGCTCCCTGACCCATGGCTACCTATGTACAGGGAATATTAAATACTTTTTTTGAAATTTTAAAAATTTAAAAAAATAAAAAATGTGGTTTTTATGTAAAAATAGCTGTTAATAAGCTTCCCTGAACCAACAAACAGATGCACTTACAAACACAACCAAATCAAGATGTACCACTGCAATTACTCATGCCAAAAACATGCAAATATCACCACAATTTTTTTTAACAGTATGTGTAAGTTAATTCTTACCTGCACATGCAAGATAAAAATTGATTTTTAACTGTTTTTAAAACTATTTAAATTAGTTTTTGTATTCTTTTCTCTGATGCAAAGGGCAAACATTAAGAACAATTATAAATGCATAAATCTAAGATTTTTGCTTTTCAGCAATAATTTATCTTCAGGGTAAAAAGTGAAATTAACTTTTAAAATTTGAGTTGTTTTTTTTTAAAAGTTTTTTTCAAGGTTTTAAATTTTTTTTGGAGGTTAAAGACACAAAGCAGTTACAAGATTATCTCCGTGGTGAGCATAACATTTATTAAAAATGTGAGAATTTATGATAGAATAAAATGACCGGATGTCTTTAATTTGCATAACTTGCACTCTTTCACAACCACTAGGTTAGCCTAACAAAAAACCGTGTGCAAAAAAGCTTTTTTTGTGAGGTTGGGGTAGAGTCATTCATCATTTTTTAAAATGTATAGGTTTTGTTATTATTTATTTAGGTTTCCTCCAGTTTTTTTGGCTTTTTTTAGGTTGCAAAGGTCAAAATGAAATTTTGGGGTTTTTCAGGTCTGCTTCCAACCTGTATCTTACCTAGTACATTACTAGCTTGGGTATCTCCACAACAAATGTGAGGAGTGTCTCATTTATGCATTATTCAAACAAAAGAACTCATCTGAATAGATGAGTAAAAAATGTAAGGATTTTCTTCATCAGAAGATGATTTATTTTACCTCTTTTCTAGCAATGTGTCACAAATTCTTTTTTTTAACAATTGTATATCTTGTTGAGAACATTATCTTCTTGCGTGCTTCCCTTTGGAAACTAAGTACAATCCTACCCGTTCATGTCAACATCCTTGGACCCAAGGCGATATTGTTGACATAAGTGAATGTCAAGATAAGGGGGTGGGGCTGAAAAAAAATTAAATTTTCTTTGACCCGCATACAGGTGAAATTCATCTGTTGGGGTGACCTGTCATCAGTGAGTAGGATTTACAATTTGGGAAAATAAACAATATAAATTTTGAGTAAATGAAGATAAAACCAGTGTGAAATATACTTGTATACTGACAACCTACATTTTTGTTACCTTTTGTGTAATAAAATCTATAATGCATTAAATACATGTATATGAAAAATCCATGAATTTGAGTATAGGTCACATGTTATAAAATTCATTTATCGGTCATATCCTGTTAGAAAACGTGTATAAAAAATTATTGTCATCGTTTGACCTCCCATTGTCAACCAATGTGCTAAACAATTCACTACAATATTCATTGTTGCAAGTAGAACATGGCTGTATAGTTGTTATTTACATGCTCTATGTACTTAAATTGGCCTAGATTTTGGTCTGCAATCTGAGGCTACCAAGGGGGTGCTGCTATTCATAGGGAAATGAAAACCTGTCAACAAGTTATGAATTCTCTCTATTCGCAATACATTCAATGATATTTTTTTTTAAAAGTCTTAATTAAGCACATGTAGAATTCGCGTTTTACGTTGCCATTGGTAGCCATCATAAGCATAAATAAAGTTACTTTTCTTTATGCAGAAAAAGAAACTTTCACTGCACAATAAACGTGTTTCAATTACTGATCACTTTGTAAAATGCAACAATTGATCATATTCAATTGCTTTTATTCAAGTTTGATGATGACTTCCTTTGATGAAGGTGCATTGCTTTTACTGAAGATTGTAGCTGGCTTGCTTTGATGAAGGGTGCATACGTTATTTGTTACGACTAGGGGTAAATGTAACAAAAGAAAAGACTCAAACAAGCTTTCAAGATTTAAAACACAAATATTTAATTTCCTAAAATATTAAAATATTTGAACAAACAATCAAAGTGAAAGAATTAAAAATAACTTACAGTATAGAATATCCTTAAAAGTCCTAAATTGCTCTAAAGATCACTGATCCGGAAGTTAATCCAAATGTTCCGAATGAAGTAGGTTCCGAAAGAAACCTTCACTGTACTGATGTACTAACAAGAATCAGTTATATCCAAGTGTTATTAATTCCAAATAATCCTTGTGAGTATGGAATATCACAAGTTCTAGAAATGTTTCTGATAATTCCACAGAGCTGTATAATTATTAAAGTTTAAGAAGCAGTACATAATCCAGAATGTACTGTATTAAAAAATATGTATCACTGAAGTAGAATATCCACACACAATATGAACTAATCTCGTTTATGACCTCTCAGGCTGACAAACTATGCTAGGAATGCCTAACACAGAAATACATCTTTATTATATAGCTTCTGACTACGCAAAACAGAATAAGAAAAACCAATTTAAACTATATTGTAACTTAAAAACAATTTAATCCTTCTAGAATACAACCTTCTCCGAACCAATCAGAAACTAGGTTATGCGTGACATCGCAAAAGTACTTGTGCATTGACGTTATTATCAGTCAACAAAGTATTGACTCTTAATTGAACATAGAATTTAGGTCAGAAGTTCAACAAATTCTCAAGCTCTAGGTCACGTGATATGATTCATGTTTAACCAATATTTCCCAAGTCCAATGTACTGAGTCACATTGAAATACCGTACATGTACTTTCTGCAAGACGACAGCTGTTAGACTATTGTGCAGAGATCATAAAACTATACCATTATTTAAAAACGAAATGATACATAATTCCGTAACATATTGAAGTTATCGCAAAAGACCAACATTGGAGGAACAAACAAATGCTTGTTGGTAATCCGACGGCAACATTAAAGCCCGGCAGCAACATCAAATAATTGTAGAACAAAGTATGGGTCAGAACTGGCAGCTTGACGACATACATGATCAGAAAACAAAGGATTTGTTTAAGCTGGGACCTAGGGCTTCTGTCAACATGTACATTTATTTTTTATCTCGATGTCGACATAAGCAGACAAATTTGGTTATAACAATAGACCAGGCAACCGGGACTTTGCTTTTTTGTCGATATAGGCAGTTTGTCAACATAAGTGATATCGATATAAGTGGGTAGGCCTGTACAGTGACACCAATGTTTTACACAAGCTTTTTTGTTCTCTTGGAAATTTTTTGAACAAATCTATTTTGGAAGATCTGACTATACCATCATCAACAATAAATCTTGACAATGATGCTGCCGTTGCCAATAGTGACATAATACCAACGTCTGGTGATGTAATACCTATGTCCAGTGATGTAATATCTATGTCTCACCATTTGCTAATGCAGGTAATATAAAAATCACATCTTTCAATGCATGCTTCAAGTACCTGCTTGTCTGCTTCCTCTATTTGCTGCATCTGTATCTCCATCAACTGCTGCTGCTTCTTCATCTTCTTCTTCAGCTTCTTCTTTTTGTTCTTGGACATCTTGGCAGGGTCCATAGGTTTTTCTCTAGGTGCTGTGCTTACTGAAAAGGAGAAAACAGTCCAAGTGTCAACCACATTTCTAGCAGTTCAACAGACCTGTCAGAAAGAAATGATATGTATGTATGTATGTGTGTGTGTGTGTGTGTGTGTGTGTGTGTGTGTTTGTGTGTGTGTATGTATGTATGTATATATTTAGGTTAAACAGCATTTAAGCACAATACTGGCTATGTGGTGATGATTAAAAGTTCAAAAAAGTTAAATATAAATAATTGCAACAACAAAAACAAGGAAGATAAAGCCTTCCAAATAAACATAAATATGAAGTACTACAGGATAAAAAATAAAGGTAAAGATATTAAAATTCTGTAACAGGTATACAAAATTTCAAATGGGCCTGATATTGCTCACCTGGCTTATGTGGAATTTTAAGAACACATCCTATTTAAACTATCTCCCAAACTTTATATCATGCTGATTTTACCCAGTTTAATATATCCTAATAAAAAATTCTTTCTAATGATAAAGGAATAATTAATATGCAGTCTCTTGCTCATTATGAAAGTCATCCAGATCTTGATGATAATCAACTCAACAGATCAAACATATGGCTTCAAGAGTGGTAGCAAGTTCAGTCAGTCAGAAGCAAGATCACCTCACTAATATGTGTGGATCCCACTTACTTTCAAAACTGCCCAAGATCATTGATAACATAAGACCATATTCCAATTTTGATCAAAATCGGATCAGAATTATGGCTTTCAGAGTGGCAATAAGCTCTGTCAATCAAATGCAAAATCAACTCATAAATATGCATGGACCTCACTCATTATTGACAGTTCAAGGTCTTGATGATAAAAGCATATATTCCAAGTTTGATCAAAACTGGATTGCAAATATGGCACCCAGAGTGGTAACAATTTCAGCCAATCTGATCCAAGATTCCATCGTTAATATGCCTGGATCTCACTCGTTATGCTGAAGCCATCCAGGATCTTGATAATACAAGTCCATATTTCAAGTCTGAACAAAATGGAATTAAAAACGCTTCCAGTGTCAACAAGCTCTGCCAATGAGATGCAAGATCAACTCATTAATATGTGTGCATCTTGCTCATTATTGAACTTGTACAGATTTTGATGATATACCTGAGCATATTCCAAGTTTGATCAAAATAGGATCAGAAATATGACCTCCAGAGTGGTGACAAGTTCAGCCAACCAGATACAAGATCACCTCATTAATTCACCTCATTAATATGCATGGATCTCGTTCATTAATGAAGTCATCTGAAACCTTGACGACATAAACATATATTCCAAGTTTGATCAAAATTGGATTAGAAATATGACCTCCAGAGTGGTAACAAAGTCAGCCAACCTGATGCAAGATCACCTCATTAATATACATGGATCTTGGTCATTACTGAATTCATTCAAGACCTTCATGATATAAGCATATATTCCAAGTTTATTTCAAAATCAAAATAGAAATCTGGCCTCCAGAGTGGTAACAAGGTGAGCCTTCAGATGCTGACTTTGACCTTGAAGATAGCACCCCCTATGTGGTGGTACGTGACACACCTTCTAGTGACACACCTTCATCCCTTAATCTCATATGGCTTTAAAGTTATACAGTGGAAGGGAAAGTGTGATGAAAATGTAAAATATTGAGCTTTGACCTTGATTTTCAAGATGGCAACCCCAATTTGGATTGTGACACACCTTCTAGTGATGATGCACGAGTATATCAAGTTTCATTCCTTAATCTCATATGGCTTTAAAGTTATAGAATGGAAGGGAAAGTGTGTCGAAAATGCAAAATATTGAGCTGTGACCTTGGCCTTGAAGATAGCACCCCAATGTGGTATGCAACACAGCTTCAAGTAATAAAAATTTCATCCCTTAATCTCAAACAGCTTTAAAATTATACAGAAAGGAAAATGTAATGGAAAAAGTAAAATATCGAGTTGTGACCTTGACCTTGATGACTGCACCCCCAATCCCAATGTGGTCTGCAATGCACCTTCTAATGATGATGTATTAGTATACCAAGTTTCATCCCTAAATCTTAAATGGTTTTAAAGTTACAGCATGGAAAAGAGTGACAAATGGATGGATGAAAAAAATCAGATCAGAAATCTGGTTGCCTTAGTGGTACCTAGGTCAGCTAATCAGATGCAAGATAACCTCATTAATATTTGTTGATTTCACTCTTTATTGAACTCATCCAAGATCTTGAAAATATAAACATAGATTTCAAGTTTGATAAAATGTATGTATGTATGTAGTAGTGTTTTACGGCACCTCAGCACAATAGTGGCTGTATGTTGCCAACTGAAGGTAAAGTTTGAAATCAAGTTTCATCAAAATCAGATGAGAAATATGGCTCCCAGAGTGGTAACAAGTTCAGCCAATCACATGCAAGATTACCTTTTAATATGTGTGAATCTCACTCATTATTGAATGCATATGAGATCTTAAAGATGTAAGGATATATTCCAAGTTTGATCAAAGTTGAGAAATATGGCTTCCAGAGAGTTAACAAGGTTTGCCAATCAGATGCAAGATCGCCTCAGTAATATGCATGGATTTCACTCATTATTAAACTCATCTGAGATTACCCATATTCCAAGTTTGAATGAAATCAGATCAGAAATATGAGCTCCAAGTGGTAACAAGCAACTGTTGATGGACAATGGGCTTTATGTCCAACTGAACTAAAATTAAGAAGTAGAATCATAATTGTATCTCATTTAATCATTTTTATGCTCAAGTGGCCAGTAATGATTGAAAGAAGCTCAAAGAGACATTATGATATCGCCAGATGCTGGCATATTTCTGGTTATATAGATCTGATGGGTTCTTACCACTAAATGAGGTACATAGAAAGATACATAAATCATTGGGTCCAAATGGTAAACATGTGCTGTTTATTGGGGAGATATTTACACCCATACAGGTAGATCATGTTTACAGTTCAGCACAAACTAAGTTATGTTGGTAAAATAAGTATGCCCCCACTGTTGACTGTTAAACATACATGCCACCCAGGGTTCATACGTTTCCACTCTTGTGAAATTCAAGGACCTTTCCAGGACTTTCAAGGCCTCAAAAATAAATTTCCTGGACCTCAAATATGCCGGAATCAAGGATACTGCTCAGCAGACTGTTGCTGACTCTCCCATATTAACGATGTCAAACAGTTTTCGACAAAGCCTTATATTTCAACTGTGGATCACAAATGAGCCACTCTTTGTCTAAAACATTTGCAGTCCAACTGTCTGTAAACGTGCAATTTCCTGGCATATTTATGACCAATTAATTCACAACAATAATCCAAGTAATCCAATGAAATTCATAGGAAAGAGACAGTTTAAAATGCTGATTAGACTAACAATGATGGCAGCCATTTGCAATAGAAAACAGCAATACCCAGATGTGCAGTGTCGCTATGTACAATAAAAGAGAAAATCATATACAGAATGGAATGATGGGCGATATAAACCAAAAAAGCTGAAACACTGGAGATCAACAACATAACAGAGCAAAATTATCAATGAACCAATCATGCTGATATTCCAGGAAGTTTTATGACAAAAATTAATTCAAAATAATTTTACAGGGGGCAAAAATAGTTTTCAAGGATTAAATGTCAATTTTCAAGGATTTAAAGTCCTTTAATTTAAAAAACCAAAATCCAGTACTTTTTATGTTTTCAAGGAAGCATATGATCCATGACCACCAATGAACACAACAGAGTCCGTGTCTAAAAAGTTCAAAAACTTATCAAAATTTCCCCCAAAATTAATATAATGGCATGAAAAATCTCATCAGACCATATGTATATGTATACATATGAAATATTTAAAATTCAAGCATACAAATCTAATTTGAAGCAATCTGCCTATGAAAATTGTACATCCACCTGCATTCTGATTGGCCTGGGGCCCCGTTGTCCAAGTGGTCTAAGGCGCTAGCCTTTACAGATCACTGACATCTCATCTATGTCCATGTGGGTTCGAGTCTCGGCTCGGCCAATGTGGGTATGTGAGAAAGTTTGCCAGTAGCTTCCCGCGGATCAGTGGTTCTTCCCAGTTTCTTTCTCCACCAAATATACTGGCAGCCATGTACAACCTATCATGTGCTGAAAAATGGCATCACACGCACACAACAAAAACAACATCTGACTGGCCTAGTTCCACCCCATGTCACCCTAGAAATATCCTTGGATTGGGTAGTTAACAGTAAAGGTATTCTTCATGGGGTAAATTGTTACATATATCAAGGATTGTTCAGTGGTGATTGATTGGGCAAGGGGTAAATTGTTGCGTGTATCAGGGGTTGTTCAGTGGTGACTGACTGACCAATGGTTAAATTGTTACATCTATCAGGGATTGTTCAGTGGTGATTGACTGGGCAATTGTTAAATTGTTACATGTATCAGGAATTGTTTAGTGGTGATTGATTGGGCATGGGGTAAATTGTTACATGTATCAGGGATTGAACAGTGGTGACTTACTTATTGCAGAGTTCCCCCACTTTGTGAAAAAAAAACTTTGCAGGTCTTTTTCAGGTTTTTCCTAGATGAAATTGATTTTGTTCAAGGTTAACTTATGACCATTACTGAATGGAATTAAAAAAACATTTTGGGCATAGAAAATGTGCCTTTTTAAATCAATAGCAGTTTCTATTTGCGACTCTCCCATAACATCTGAATCAGAAACATGACCATGTACTAAACCATAAGATGTATCACTATAAAGAAGTATAACTATTGAAATTCATATAAATATGCATTTAACTCATTTTAATGTACAGAATAAAAATGTTAACTTTACTCTGCTCAACTGTATATGTTGGTGCGAAGAAAGGTTTTTAGAAAAGAGTTGTTTTAAGTTTGACAAGAAGTCCTTAAGAATTCTATACCCTCATATGAAAGAAAGGACTGATTTTAAAAAAAAAATTTAATCCACTTTTGCAGGTCTCATAGAAAATTTGTCCAGGCACTTGTCCTTGTGAGTTGCAACAGACACTCGTCCTTGTCAACACTTTACTAAACAGAGTACACTTATCACTACACTACTTATGTTCTTACTAAAAAAAACTACTGGCACCCAACGCAAGCACTTGATACTAGAAGGGTTTTAAACCTGTTGTCTTCATTCTGAACATAATATTTTCATAACCTGAACCCATTTTAGTATCAAGTTTGCATCGGGTACCTGTGTAAAAAGCGAAGTTGGATTCCTTTGCAAATGTTCTGGACTGACAACAAATAAGCAAAATAGGCAAAAGTAATTGATAATCGATGTAGGTTACATGTTAAGCAATGTTGAGCTTCTGAGCTTGTGAATGGTAGAAAATGCACCCAGATATTCTCAAGGTGCACATCTGTATCTACTCAGCCCAGGGACAAGTAGTAAAGTTTTCCTTGCTACAGCCAATTTTTACGTGGTCAGGACAAGAAAACAAGTCTTCCTGAGCCTTACTTGTGTCTGGTTGGTGCTCTAACATTTTTTCAATGTAATCTAGGGACTGTATATTTAATGCAGTCATTGTCAAGGACACCAACAGCATGGGATTCTGCATTGGAAATTGCCCAAACAGTCAGTAGATTTCTATGTATTTAGCAAGGTCTGATAGTAAAATTCACTGCAAAGGCAAGTTGGGGGTGTCAAAATTACTGTTGATAATAATGCTTAACACCGTGTTCCAAGTGCGAACTACCAAATAATAAGCAAATATTTATCACTATACATTTGTTTACTTTACATATCAAAAGGGGAACTGGGGAAAATAAGCTTTATTATTTTTCTCTAACATTACCAACACATGTCACAGATGTGTTGAGACGCTAGACTGGTTTTCTTATTTATTTACTACAAAAGAAAAGATACTGACATGGAGTGGACTATGGGGTAACCAGTCTATTTGACTAATCTGATCGTCTGAGTGCTTGAATTGACTATACAAATATATTTAGGGCAAGTACCCAAATGATCTACAAAAGCCCCACCAAAGAGCCATAAACGCAAACCTTAACCAAGATGCAACAGACAGACATGGAGATGTACGAATGTATGGATGAATGGATAAGGGTAACACTGTATGTTCCTACCACAGTACGTGATAGAGCTCTAGACAAGCTGCATATTTGGATATTTTAGGCAAATAAATTGACAAAACAATGCATCACTAATTTCTTTGATGCATTTCATGTATGTAGAACAGTTTAATTTTATGCATTTGGACCAAAGTTGTCTGCATATTTTTCCAACTGTAAGCACAATCAATGTCTAATTATGGTGCATTCAATCCTTGTAAACTATATGACTGAGACAAACACCAGTTTTTCTGCACATATTTAAAATAACAACACTCAATCATGGTTAGAACGCTGATCAAACAGAATACAAAAATCGAATACATCCAGAGTTAGTCTTGGTCACTATAACATTTGACACAATCCCAACATCATGCTGAACATCTTGATGATCAAGTATCAAAAGTTGTGTATTGCATGGTGTTTACAAAATATCCTATTAAAATGTCAATAAATTCAATTAGTTCCAAACCTGGGAATAAAATACCCAATTCATTAAAATCTTGTCTCTAGCTCAAACAAAGAAAACAATTCTAAGGAGATTCTTACTAAAATTGTGAACTGTCCAGGACTTTTAATGTTTTACTTTGGGATCAGTACCAATGCACATCTGGTTTTGTTTCCGAACTGAAGACCACTAAAACTTTTACTTACTGGCAGAACCTGGCAATTTCAATCCAAGTTTTTGCCACTCGTATGCATCCGCAGCCAGCTTTCGGATATGGTCTTCATCCACACACACCAGTACATTCTCAGGCTTTATGTCCGTGTGAATTATTTTACACTTTGTGTGCAGATAATGCAAACCCTGTAGCACCTGTATAAAAAACAAATACAAACATTCAGCACCAAATGTTCAAATGAAATATTTGTCCATTTGTACAAGTACGAGACTGACATGGAACATAAAGTACAAGACTGACTAGGAACCTTGCCTACAAACAGAACAAAGAAATACTTATGTCATATAACTCTAAAATAATTCTACACAAAAACTTAATATTGTTGTCAATGACTTCACAAAACAAGACACCATTGAAAGAAAATGACCTACTGACCTCTCAGTCTGTACAATGGCTGTCAATCAACCATCACATAACAGACATTCCAGTAGTCCACAGACCACTCCAACCACCCAGCAAGGTGTCACTCTAACCACCCAGCTAGGAGTGAATTTTTACCTAATTCCATCTCTTTGGGTTGGACAAGTGGTCAGAGAGGAAATCTTGTGGATCACCAAATATTATGTACTTCTCACCATGTAACAGGCACAATTTCAATTTATGACTTCAAATTTTCTTGTCCAATTTTCATGACACTGTCACTACATACATGTATGTAAAAGACACCTGTGCATCATAGCTATCCTAATTAGTAGGCAAAGCTTTAGTAAGTTAAATTTTAAGATTCTGAAAGACAACCTACTTTGAAAAGACTCAATTTTCATCCCGTTTGCATATAATGTTTGCCACTGTTATAATCATCAATCATTAAGTTTAAAAGCAATAATACAAAAAGTGTTTTAAATATATGATGAAGACATGATGGAGAAATATGTGGAAAAGTTTCAAATGCATGAATACATCTAATTTTAAAAACAACAAAAAAATGAATAATTAACAATATCAAGCAACTTTTATAACATATTTCTATGATATTACCCACCTGTCTTGCAATAGTCTTCACATTCTCCAGTGGTATTCCCTGATAGTTGGAACGGATAATTAGCTTTAGCAAGTTATGGCCAAGAACTTCAAACACCATACAGACATCTGTAAACTTGTTAAGGAAAATATGGTCGCAATTTCATGGCACTGATGCATGAATGATACATGTTTTGACCGTCTCACTCAAAGTACATTCAAGCATCAGGTGTGTTTAGTGAGTTTCATATTAAGGCATGTCCTTTAATGGGCTGCTCAAAATCTAAGTTTGGTTTGGTTTGGTTTGGTTTGGTGTTTCATGGCACAGAAACACAAGTGTGTTACTTAATGCCAAGGCAATTGGAATAAAGTGTCTTGCCCAAAGAATACACCATGGTAGCTCACATGCAATGATTTGCTAAGATTCAAACCTGCACCTTTTTGGTCACGAGTCCAGCATGATAACCACTGCGGCTCCATACTCGAAATCTCAAGAGATAGTGAAGAGAAAAAGCTACCTATATTTTACTGAAAATTCATAACAGTAGTCACTATACATTGATATGGCATAGTATGTACAATAATTCACCTATTTTGATAGTAAAGAAATGCTTTAAATCACAAATCATACACTGCATTCAAAAAGGGCAATAATTCTAGGAGAAACTGAGGGAGGACAGTAATTTGTCAATATGTGCATCTTCAAATGATTACCATAACATGTACAAAGTTTTATGTCATTCCACTTAAAACTGAGACTAGTTGCATTCAGAAGGTTATGACATACAATCAGACTCCAAATCAAAAAGGGCAATAACACCAACAAAAGTCACAGCAGTACAGTGTTTTGGTGATATGCAAATCATCATATGATGGCCATAAAAAAATTCCCAAGTTTCATGGTGATCCAGTGAAATCTGTGGGACACACTGTATTCACAAAATTCTGTCATACACTACTTCCAGCTACAAGCCAAATGGTAATAACACAAACAAAAATCACAGGAGGACTGTGATTTATATGGATACAATTATCTTCAGATGATGACCATAATATGTACTATGATTCACCATGATCCATCAAAAACATCTAGACTACTTGCATGCACAAGATTCTGCCAGCTTTGCATTTAGCTGCAAGAAAAAAGGGTCATAACTCTATAAAAAAAATGTGGGAGTAAAGTGATTTGTTGATATGCACATCTTCAGATGATGACCATAACATTTACCAAAGTTTCATGGTGATCCATTGAAAAATGTGAGACTAGTTGCATTCACAAGATTTTGTCATACACACTACATAAGCCCATATTCCAAGTCTAGTCAAAATTGGATCAAAAATATGAATTCCACAGTGGTAACAAGCTCAGCCAATCATAAGCAAGATTACTTGATTAATATGCATGAATTTCACTAATTGTCAAACTTGCCCAGTATCTAAATGATATAAGCCTATATGCCAAGCTTGGTTAAAATCAGATCATAAATATGGTCTCCTCAGTGGTAACAAGCTCAGGGAATCTGATGCAAGATCAACTCGTTAATATGCATGGATCTCACTCAATATCAAACTCCTCCCATGTCCAAGTTTGATCAACATCAGATCAGAAATATGATTTTCAAAGAGGTAAAAAGCAAATGTTGACAGATGCATGATGGATAACAGATGCAGGGCTTACACTATAAACTCACTTGGCCTTCCAGCAAGGTGAGCTAAAAACAAGAGTCCCTTGAAAGGACTGATGCTCTAGTTGTCAACAGAATTCCAAGACTTCAAGATTAGACTATTTGTTCATTTCACCTGGTGAATGTTAAAACCACCTCTGATATTCGTCAGCAATAACAAGATTTTCAAATTATCTGCTGTGGTTTACATACTGGATGTCAGATTGCCACCATTTTCATTTAGAACCAAGTAGACATCATTAGAAGTCTTTTGGTGAAAACCCCATGTCAATATGACCATCCATTAAGGGGAGTAGTTATAACAACATTTTCAAGACAGTCGTCGTGGCTGCCACATTGGATGTACAACTGAGAACATTGTCATTTAGGACCAACTAGGTATCATATGAATCTACTGGTTAAAAAAATCCATGCTGATATAGCCATCTATTTGGGAGTAGAGAGACCAATATTTTCAAGATGGCCACCATGGCGGGCATAGTGAGAATCAATTTGCATGAAAACCGCATGACAAATTGACTTTTCATTTAGGACCAACTAGATATCATATGAAGTCTTTTAGTAAAAACCCCATTTTTGATATGACCACCCATTCAGGACAAGTAGCAATAACATTTTCAAGATGGCTGCTGTGGTGGCCATATTGGATGTCTGAGTGCACCATTTTCATTTAGGACCAACTAGACCATGGGATGAATATGTGTGTCAAGTTTTATAGCAATTCTCCAAGCAAGTAGTTTAGGAGTTCAGCAATAACATACTTGTGCTAACGGATGGTTGGACTATGAATGACAAATGACAGACCATCCCATAAGCTCCTCTGGTCTATGGCCAGTAGAGCTAAAAATCATAAACCAATAATTATGGCTCACCATCACAGGCAAATCAAATCTGAAAGCTTTATAAAATAAATACAAATTGTCTATAAGATATACAAGGCAGCACATCTATATAAAGGATACGTGTTCCATTGACTCCTGAAATTTTGAAATCATCAAGCAATTGCACAGTTCTCTCCCTGTATGGATCTTCTTCATCACTTTCACGAACCTGCAAAACAGAATATTATATATAAGGACCTTTCTTACTCCCATTATATGTACACCAACTCTCAGCAAGGTCCAAGACCTCGTCTGACCATAAACAACACAACCAGTGCACAAAAGCAGGTGGGATGTGTGAACCATTGGGCCTTTTTTATGCCCCCACTTTCTTTCACTCTGCAATATTTGTATTCAAGCAAAGGAACATTTTCTGAAACAGAAGCAATAAATGATAACAAATGGCACGAGACCTCTGTTAAACACAATACTAAACATGGTGCGAGACCTCCAAAAAGCACAAATAATGATAATGACAGTGTGAGGCATCCCAAGAGTGTATTATAGATTCATCGTATAATATTAGTCAATGTATCATCAATATACATACATATATATATATATATATATATATATAAGATAGGAGGTCACTCTGGATGTGAAGGTGAAGATAATACCTACCCAAGAATTCCTCAAACAACCAAAATAATTATATTAATGATAAAAATTGTATGCCAATAGGAAGAGCTATTACCTACCCTGTTGCCAAATGGGAAGGGTATAATAGCAAGGACACCGTTATATAAATGGTATAATAATGACTCTAATCTCACGAGAGCTTATACAAGCACAAAGGAATGGGAGTATTATCACTCTAATATTATGGAAAAACAGATCTGAAAGCCAGAATGTGTATTGGACATGAGAAAAAGGCTAATTTTTGTGAGAGCAATTTTTAACATTGACCAATTCACAAAGGCATCCATAAAAAAGAGGATGGCTACTGTGCATGGGCCTATGGCACACAAGTCAGACTGGGTCTGTGTTCTTTATGTTCTATACTTTCTAGAACCTTCTATCCACAGGAGGATACAATTTTCTAATGTGGGTGAGGGTAATTTCATCCCCAAAAGGTAATCAAGGCAATAGTGACAGATATTGTAATACTGCTGTTAAATCTATAATTAATATTTTTCGTTTGGTTTGGTTTGGTGCTTTATGGCACAGCAACACAAGTAGGTTATTTAGTGTCGAGGCAATTGGAGTAAAGTGTCTTGCCCAAGGACACACCACGGTAGCTGACCCAGGCTGGTCCAATGGTAGAATTCAAACCTGCACCCTTTCACTTGTGAGTCTGGCATGCTAACCACTGAGCAACCATGGCTTCTTAATATTGATGGAAAAAAATTCATTTACTTGACTGGCATCATTGAAGGTATTTTCCAGATATGTCCACAAGATGGGTTTTATAAAAATCCATTTATACCTGTGTGTTACAATGCTCACATGCCAGTACAGCAAAAAACCCAAATCATAACCTTTGACCTTAATATCAATGGCACAATACTATCAACTTGTTCAAAAGTCTTGTCAAGATTTGCCTTACATGTGCAAGTCTCTGTTCACAAACTCAATGATGTACAAAAATGCAAGCAAAAACCTTTGTTATGACCACAAGGTCGATTAGGTCTGGTTTTCAATACTCATTCACAAAAGCATGGATATGTTGGTGGTCAGCTCTCCACATTGGCACAATATTTATTCTTAACCAATAAAATATTGCAAGAGTTCTAGTGAAAACTCCGTATCAATGCAGCCATTCATGCAAGAGGATAACAACATCTGTGCGATGGCCACTATGTTGCCATGTTGGAGGTCAGGTAAGTACCATTATAATTCAAAACCAGCTGTATAATGCTACAGGGTTTTAGGGATATGACCATGTTGATATGACCATCCGTTCAGGAGAAGTAGCCATATAATGATTTTCAGGATGGCTGTCAAGGCAGCCATTTTGCAATCTGAATCAGTCTGAACAAGGATCATTTTAATATAGGAGCAACTATATATTGCAAGAAGTAGGTTGGTTTGTTTTTTCATTGGTATGGCCATCTGTTAAAAAAAAGTACATGTTAAAAGATTTTTCAACTTTTGGGAGATCACATTATCATCATTTTCATTTAGCACCAACTGCATATGGTGAGAAGTATTTTTAGCGAAAACCCCATGTTGATATGGCCATCAATTCAAGAGCCACAGTGATAACAAGATTTTCAAGATGGACACCACTGCCATCAAAATTGGAGGTATGATTAGCACCATTTTCATTTAGGACCAAATAGATATCATAGAAGTCTTTTACACACAAGACATGGTAAGTGTTTTAGTTAAAACTCAATCTTGATATGACCATCTCTTCAGAAAAAGTAGCAATAACAAGATTTTCAAGATAGCCACCATGATGCAGAGTTCATTTTAAGCTATGTTATTGCATCATATACCCTTTTTTTCATCTCTGGTGCAAGAAAATTTCCTCTGTGGCACCTGTATGGAGCATAAAAAAGACCACAGAAGAAAAACAAATTAAGATATCATTCCACCTGATTTTAGAGTGACTGAATTGAGCTTACTGAATAGAGTACTCTCACTGCCAAAGAAATACAATACAATCGATTTCATTGGCTGACAGAAATATCTTACTGATTTTGATTAGCTGGGCACCACTCAAGAACAAATGGTCTATGATCATGGATAGAAAATGTAAAGAAGACATGATGAAATCTTCAGCAAAAATACTGCTGCATTTATTTCCAGAGTAGCCTACAGGGAGGAAAAAATGTAGACTCAAATGTCCAAAATAAATTTTATAGGGAAATCATTACTCAGGCATGAGGAATTCTAATCCCAATATGGAAGGATCATAGCAGAGGAAGCTGATAATGATTTGTGTGTGAATTTTGTTGAATAAACAAGAAAAAGGTAAGGATATTTGTGACCCCTTCTTGTTGTAAACAAACCTACTTTTGATCTGGTAATGGCCCTTGGGTCCCCCAGATTCCATCCCTGGAATGAACACTAATGGTTGCCATGTTGGATGTTAGATTGGCACCATTTTCATTTAGAACCAGCTTGATATCACAATGAGAATAAGGCCTGCATGTCAAGCCCTCAATCAAAGCACTGCTGTAAAGTATATGACCTTGACCCCACAGTAAAAAGTTAAGTGACCATTAACTCATTAACCCCTAGAGATTCTTTTCATTTTCGCCTGAAATGGGAGTAGGAAACGCATTTTTGGGGTTACTTCTGAATGCAGCAAAACACATCTGCTTAAGAAAGTTTTTCGTTTAGCCGGATGCTTAGGTGTATCAGAAACATTGTTTTTGATTGGCTATTACGCTCGCGCATATGCAGAAGGGTAAAAGTTGGACTTCCTTTTCTTTTCGTATTGGATCCCCGATTTGTGTGTCCTGGCCCCTTTTTACACAAATCTCAAACTTATCCTACTTTTTGCAAAGGTTCATCTGTCTGTGTGCAGTTCAGACCGGTCTGCTTTAGATCTAAGGCCAAAAAGTCTAAAATCCGGACACAAACTCCGGTTCGGGAACTGGCAATTTTTTTACTTTAAAAAAATCGGGTCTCAAAAACTGCATTTTTTTCGCTGTACTTTTTAATGCAAGTAGAAAGTCAACATTATTTGGTATCATTGTAGAGCTAGATCTGTCTACTTTCCTGAAATACCATCCACTTTAGCGTATCCTAAATGATGTTCACGTTACAGAGCTCGGAAGTACGGTACAACCTCATGACGTGTAAAAGTGGCGTTAGGGGTTAATGAGTTAAGGAGTTTAAGAAACATATACATACGAAAAAGCAAAACCATAAATTACTGCTAATGCCACCACTGTTGGAAAAGTAACTGCTATGCCTTGCTTTCCCACTAACGTAAGCTTGACAATAATAAGTCTTTTAGTAAAAACTTTTATGTCAATATGGCCAACAGTTCAGGTTGAGAAGCGATAACAAGATTTTCAAGATGGCTGCTGTGGTGGCCATACTTGATGTCAAATAAGCACCATTTTCATGTTATACGAACTAGACATCATAAGAAGTCTTTTAGTGAAAACCCTGTGTTGATATGAAAAAGTATCTACAAAAAGATTTTTAAGATGGCTGCCTTGGAATACATGTTGGATGTCGGATCTGTACCATTTTTTTTAAGGACCAACCAGACATCATACAAATTCTTTCAGTGAAAAACCCATGTCAATATAACCATCTGTTCAGGAGGAGTGTAGATGCAGATTTTCAAGATGTCTACTATGATGGCCATATTGGACATCAGATGAGCACCATTTTCATTTAGAATCAACTAGACATTGTAGTAAGTCTTTTAGAAAAAAGCCCACATGGATATGACCATCCGTTCAACAGGAGTTACAATAACAAGATTTTTAAGACCGCCACCATGGCAGCCGTATCAAATGTCTGATTGGTACTATTTTCATATAGGACCAACTAGACATCATAAGAAGTCTTTTAGTGAAAACTCAATGTTGATATGCAGACTTGAATGACAGGAAGCATTAATAGGCCAGGAGTCTGTGGGCTACCAAAAATTAATCTTAACAATTTTAAAGCCCAAAATCCATATTTTTCCCCAAGAAGTCCTTGGGTGAAAAAACGTGTTGATATGACCATCTTGGAGTAGCAATAACAAGATTTTCAAGATGGCTGCTATGGTGGCCATATTTGAGGTTTGGCACCATTTTCACTTACAACCAACTAGACATCATAGTAAGTCTTCTAGTCAAAACGCCACATCGGTAGGACTTTCTCTTTAGGTTTAGCAATAACAAAGATTTTCAAAATGGCTGCCATACTGGAGGTCAGAATGGCACCATTTTCATTTAGGACCAACTAGATATCATAAGAAATCTTCAGGTAAAAACCCTAATGTCAGTATGGCTTTCCATCCAAGAGAAGTAGCAATCAAAAGGTTTTTAGGATGGCTGTCATGGCAGCAAAGTTTTTAGTGAAAACCTGATTTTTGTAAGATTTTCAAGGAGGCCACTGTAGCAGCTATATTGGATACTCAAGTGGCACAATTTTTTTTCAGGACCAACTAGACCATGAGCTAAATGTGTGAGCAAAGATTTTATGGCAATCTTCCAAGTAGTTGAGGAAAAGTAGTGACAAAAAAAATGTGCTAACAGATGGATGGATGAAAGACAACAGGCCATCCCATAAGCTCTTCTGGTCTATGAATAGGAGAGCTAAAAACATCTTTTATTATTTGATTAGACCATTCTGAGTGTTTCAATCAATCAAAAACTTCTTACATTTTTCTCTAAAAACTTGATCAACACAGGTCAATGTTTTACTCATAAGCAACCAGTAATTTATGATGGTACTCAAATTTACATAGATCTCAGAAGTTATCTGTTCAGCATGGAAAAACACGAAGGTTTTTAATGTCTGGATGTGACTATCCATTAAGAGTAGCAGTGATAACGACATTTTCATGATGTGATCGATTTCCAAGGGGCCACCAACCAGACACAGGGATGAATGTGTTTGCTAAGTTTCATGGCAAATCTCCCTGCAATTTAGTCGGAACTAGTAGCCATAACCAACTTCTGCTAACAGATGATAGACACCATCACATAAGCTCTTACGGTCTATGACCAGTATAGCTGTAAACCTGAGTCAAGACATTTAACTTTAAAGTCAATGACAATGACAGCGTGCTATCAACTTGTTTACTGGAATGTAACCAAGTACAAAGTCTGATCATTACTTTGCAAGTCATCGTTCAAAAGCTCAATAATGCCAAAATGAAAAATACCTTTTTTTCCCATTTCCCAACAGACAATATTTTATTCCCTTCTAACACTACAATATTTTCCAACCATAAATAAAAAAGGATAAAAAAAAAATATTTCACAAAATTAAGGATTTTCTGAATGTTAGGACTAGTCCAGACTTCATTTTGTTTGTAAGTAACAGTATTAGACTTCATACTCATTAAGATGCTTACTATTTTTCCTAATATTTGATAGCACCTACTGGACATAGACAATAAAGCATGATTCAATAATGGCTACCTTTGTGCATTGTTCGCTAATCATAGACAGCTTAATATAGCAAACAAACACAATTTATTTGAGTAATTATAAAGAACATATGATACAGAATTTCAAGAAACAACAAACAAAACTTGAAGTTGTGCTTACGTCATTTACCACTAACAAGAGAGAGATAATATTGCCAACTTTTTACTTTATTGTAAGTAAATTAAATTTAAAAACTTAAATTTTCAAGAATAATGTTAAGAGTATTTTCAAGTTTTATATTGTCTGCAATGAGGGTGTGATGAAAAAATTGGCATCATAACAACCAGTTTTTCATTAAGAAAACTGTCACCGACATTAAAGTTGCAGAGGAAGCAAACCTATACATTCAAAATCATGCAGAGATCCTCAGAACAAAATAAATAATAAGTTTAAAATTATTTTTTACCATGTCTGGGACCTAACAATCATGTCATAAGTGTTACATCCCAAAACTGGATCAATTTTATGCTTATCTCAACTTCCAGACTGTGTCTGACCTTGCTCAGAAAGTACATTTGTTGACTAAATTCATGATACAAGCCATAAAATGAAAGCATGAATAGAATTTCTGACACAGATTTCTGAATTTTGTGAATTGGTTTGGTGTCAGAATGTTACGTCTCAGAATCTTATTAAATATTGGCAGCAACTGGAAAAACAGCTGACACCGTCTACATCAAGCAGTGTTTATTTCATGACATCTATACAATATCCATTTACATTTAGCCTGATGTCATACAAAGGTCATGGTTTTGCTGACTGGCAATGAAAGGGATGTATGTCTACTTTCTTCTGGATATTAGATTAGGATGATTTCATAACAGTTTTTTTAGGAAAAAAAGACAAGACTTATCAAGTTTAATTAATACGATAAAAAAATCCTGTTAAGGGCATATTAGATAGCTAAGATGTAACATGTAGACCAGTCCACTGTGCCTAGCTTTCAGTCCATATTAATGTCTGTCAGATTTTTAAATGTTATGGTCGTATTGGCTGTCACAACAGCACAATTTTCATTTAAGACCAACTAGACACCATAAGAAGACCAGTGAAAACCCAAGGTTGATATGACTTTCCATTCAGGAGAAGTAGATTTTCGAGAGGGCTGATGTGGTGGCAATAATGGATATCAGATCAGCACCATTTTCATCCAGGCAATTCCAGGAAAAAAAAACAAGGAGGGGTCGGAGCCAACTCAATTTTTTCCTTGTTGTGGGGGGTGGTGGTGTGAGAAGTATTATAATTTTCGTAGCTGTGCATATATTTGAATTAAAGTAATTGTTGTTGTGGGTATTGTGTTCAGTATTTTATTTGATCCCATAAATACAAATTTTGCAATAACATATACACATTTGAGATATGACAAGAAAAAAACTTTGAAAATACGCTGATTTGACCATTATATGGCTTTTTAAAAAAAAATATACCTTAAACCCATGAACTCGCAACATTTTCACGAACCCTGATAACACGCATGTGAAAATTAATGCTACGCTGGTAAATAGGAAACAAGTTATTCGGACCATCCAGGCTTTTTCTGCTAAACATATTCATGATCCATAGGATTGACCTCGAAGTTGCGAAGGGAAAATAACTCTTGCAATACTTCCATTGAATCCATGTGCCCTATGCACTGTACCGTTGTCACTAAAAACACGGAAATGTATTAAGTTTGGAGCCGTGTGGAGATGAACAAGCGGTTGGTGGAAACAAGGTCGGATTAAAGGCAGAGCAAATGAAGCAGTTGCCCCAGGGCCCCCAACCAGTGGGGGGCCCCACAAGGCAGTGAAAATGGTAACTAACAAATTGGGGGGTGGGGGGGAGCATGCACTCTTTGAAATTGTTTTAACTGCCTTCTACCACAAAAATCCGGTATTGGGTGGAGGACATGCTTGACAGGTTAGCTAAGCGCAAATTAAATGATCTAATGGAAGCAGTGGCGTAGCAATCACACAAGTAACTCCAGCAACTGGTGAGGGGTGGGGGTGGGTTAGGGCACAGTGGGGCACCAAAATTTCCATCAAACAACTTGTTTTTATTGGGAGGTAGCCCAGAAGTAAGTTTTGAGGGGGGGTGGGGGGGGGCAGAATTAATTTCTTGCTATGCACTGAATGGAAGTGTGCAAAGGTATTTAAGATTAATATCT
Source organism: Margaritifera margaritifera (assembly GCA_029931535.1). Classification (NCBI taxonomy): domain Eukaryota; kingdom Metazoa; phylum Mollusca; class Bivalvia; order Unionida; family Margaritiferidae; genus Margaritifera; species Margaritifera margaritifera. The sequence continues at coordinate 88,887 of JAQPZY010001413.1, forward strand.
CAGTTTTGTGTTTACTCAAAAGGAATTACTGTGGAATAGCAGCCCCACTGTAATCAGACCTTTCACAATCAAGTCAATAGGTCCATGGGTCAAATCATAAAACAATTTATGGTCACTTCTTAATTAGTCATAGTAACTATTTTTCATGTTCTATTAATAAATTAGATTATGCTGTTAGGGGACACTTGGTCATGCTATATATAGATGGTAGTGGGGTACTTATGAAATATATTGATGAATTTAAAGATTGTATCAAGATCTTTAGTTGGTTACATTTCTTAAGTATCTAAACAAGCTATTTAACATGACCTTTGAGGTCGCCTGCCCCTATATAACTTCGCATGTGTTAATTAGTCGTGAAACCACTAAAACAATAAAGTTGTGCATGCAATTGCTGTGTTTTGTGAAATAAGCACAGGAAATATCATATAATACATAACATTTGTTTTGCAGGAAAATTATCACAAAAGTAATAAGGTAATACAAAGTATTTGTGGTGGTAGTGATACCTGCATTTTAACCAATATACATGTAAACCACTCCCTCTTTATAAGGTTACTCTTTATAGCATTGTCCCTCTTATAAGGCAGGTTAAACAGCAGACTCCATTTCACAGTTCAACAGTATTGTTATGTATGATTTACCCTCTTATAAGGTAGACCTCACTTATAAGGCAGTGCCATTTCATGTTTCCTGTTAGTCGTGTACCTTGGTTCTCACTAAAATCAAATTCTTAGTAAATACTTTTTTCGCAATGAGCTATCAACCTATAGGATGTTCAAAATTCTTACTATTAATTGGGCTTCAGTTCAGATACCCATTTCAAACATTTTTCTTAATAAACTCGGATGAATATTCATTTGTGTATTAAAATTAAAATTATGAAATATATAATTTACATTACCTTCTAAAGTAGTCTTCAGCTTGCTGTAAATGTTCTTAATTGATCTGAATCATGCATAGTTCATATGATAGGTATGGAATGATTAAAATATTACTTAACATTACTTAAACTTTAACAATACACTGAACAGATGTGGATGCTGTCCTATGATAGCTCTTTTTATAGTTTGGTCCTGCATATGTCGTGTGTCGTCCATCTTCAACATTTGCTATTTTCAACATCTTCTAATAACCGCTATACCACTTCTGACCAAACTTGGCAGGTAGTATCCTGGCATGAAGTTCTTTCAGATTTGTTCAAATGACCCTGATTGGCCATCCAGTATGGCCACAATTACTAAAAATAGAAAAACCTCTGAACAACATCTTCTCATGAGCCAATGAACAGAATTTGACAAAACTTGGCAGAAAGCATCCTGGCATGAGGCTCTTTCAGAGTTGTTCAAAGGATCCCAATTGGACATGCAATATGGCCACCATTACTAAAAACAGAAAAAGCTTTTAATGACTCCTTCTTATAAACCTCTGAACAAAAGGCTAGTGATTTCAGGTCCATTTGGCCTCTTATTCTATGTATATTTAAGAATGCATTGAACGTATAGCATACTATTAACTTTCTTCCAGGCTGAAGGAAAAAGCACAAAGACTAGATTCCATGTGAAGAGTCAAATCATGATGAAGTTCAAAACCAACAGTGCATTGTGGTAGAGAAGCAGCGTCCTAGAACACATGATGCTCAGGAGCTATCTGACTTGACAAATCAGCCTGAGATATGGGAGAAAGTACTCTGTAACATACAAAATCAGCATGATGGTACCAAACTCATCAAAAGAATCCAAGCATTGTAAGTCAGCTGGACACAAAGTAAGCCCAGGTGCCCAACACTTCCAGTCATGCTTCTGAATACAGTATGATAGTTTATTATTATGCACAGTTACAACCAGCTAAGGTATATGTTTATTATGACAAAGAGATAACTGATGCTGCACCTCTGTGAGCTGATTGTGTGAAGTATCTGCAGTATATTCAATTGAAACTTGCAGCAGTGGTGATTTTAATCTCAATTTGTTCAGAGAAAATATGCACTGTGCTGCCAAGGTTGCGGTAAACTGAATTAAGGAAACATCATTTGTTGGTTATCGATTCCAAAGTTATCTAGCCCTGCCTGAAACATATTGGGTACTTGACAAAGAAGCTGAAGTGAAAAACAGAGACATACTGAAGTCAAATTCTTTTGAATACATTTCTCAGTACAGTTTTGTAATTAGGCCCCCAATAGGAAAATATGGGATTCACTTTGTAACATGTACGATCTCAATCATGATCAGTCTCTTAATGCTGTAGCTGTTAATCATGAATCAGTGAACCCTTTATGTACATGGCCAGAACAAGATGCCTTCACATATTATCATCCCAATGAATCTTCGTCTGCTGAACCCCTCCTACGATTTGAAATGCAGCCAATTCTAGATGTTTCAAAATTACCAGAACATCACTACCTGAAGTACCATAAGGCAAATGCATTAGTGCAGCATTTTGAGGAACATGGTATTGCTCTTCCAATGTGGCTGTCTGTTCCTGACTTTTTCCTTCTATCCACAAATATTCAGTTTGTTAAAATCCTGACTTTTTCAAGGAAAGGTTAATTATTCTTGTCAAGTGACACTATAGGTGTATCTGTTGGAGAAATTTTAACCTATATTCATCTGGAGGAGGAAAAGGAAACAATTAAAACTGGTAAAAAGGACATAAATAGATTTTCATCTGGACTTCGCCAGTTCACAGTGGCTGAAATTATGACTGTTCTGAACAATTTCATGTAAAATGTACTTGGAATTAGAACAATAAAGCAGATCTCCTTTTGTTGTCATCTGCCACTCTGAAAGATAATAATGTTGAGGAGAAAAAGTTTGTCAGTGGTTTTAGTTATGAATATTTTCAGACTGTTGAGTTTACTGTTCCAGGTTACATATATATGTAAGAGAGCAACATTGGTCCATACATGTAGGACTGAAAGCACACTTTCTTATGACACTGCCAACAACAGACGTTAGTGCTAAAACTTACATTTTTATGCTGATATAACTGGGGGCTTTTTTCAAACTGCAATATTGTTTTAAGTAGCATGTATTATACAAATATGAGAAATTCTATTTTGTCAGTCATTTGTGTACTCGTACACAGATAAAATAACATTTGGATAGTTCTTATTTTATCTGCTATAATCACTCCCTTACTTGTATTTTCTTGTAGTAATGGTAATGCATACATACCGTTTTAACCTTTCTTCACATATAAGCCACATTTTAAACATTTTTTACACAACTGAAAGACTTTTTTGGGTCAAAAATGAAATATTTCATACATGCCTGAAGAAAGCCTTTTGTTTGCATTTTTCACAGGTAAAGCTCTTTTGTTGATAGAAATATATAAAAGGTTATACTCACTAACGACAGTTCTCAAAAGCAATGATAATCTTGTACTATAATGATAAATATATTGTTTATGTGTGCCTGCCAAATGAGTCTCATTTGAAAGCTCCAAACATTTAATTTTGTTGTAGTTTTTTTTATGTGTTACTCTAATGCTGCTTATTTTATACATTTCTGCATTCCTGGTTTTACAATTAAAACCAATATTGTGTTTTTATTGTTCTGACATTGATACTGTGATGGAAAATCTTTTCTAGTTCACTTGTGTTGTGTTCCTGTTTTAATTGTTTGAAATAAAAGTAATATATGCAGTTTTGGTTTGTTGGGGTTTGGGGTGGGTAGGAGTTGGCTAAGACACGCCCGATAGCATGGTTGCATTAAAATAGTCCAGTCTAGAAAAAAATCGAAACTTTTGAAACTATTGTTTTAAATTTGAACTATATGTATTGCTTTAAAGCCTTGGTTTAATTTTCCACACTTTCTAAATTTTCACAAGCTGGTAAAGAAATGTAACATCCATTGGGTGTGTTTCATCCTGTAAAAATTAGAGGTCCATATGGTGTGCCAAGTACTTGTCAGTGACACATTACAAACTTGAGACAACAATTTGAAACCAAATTAGAGGTATTAGTAAAAACAATAGTTAAACACAAAAATATTACAAGAAAATGATTAAGAAAAGAAACAGTAACTTTATGGTTATTAAATGAAACATGAGAACAAACACTTGAAACACTAGAACAAAACTGAATTGTCAAATATTCCTGTATTAGGCATGCATTTTGTAATGCCTGGCTCACCAAAAGTCATCAGTTATCATTTATATATAACCACTGACTGATGTTAAATTTCATGTGATTCCAAGTACAGTGTACTATCATTATTTGAAAGTAGAATCTGTCTAACTTTGGGGCAAATTATTCTATGCATAACCACAATATCTGTACTCTTCATTCAAGCTTGCAGGCATACTAGTGCCGGTGACTGAAGGACTATATTGATTATGTTGTATAACACACCTCTGGGATGTGGATTTGATCCCCACCAGCTCAGTGTCTCAAAATTCTTGCATCACTACCTTCAGACTTGTATGTGTAAAATGACTGTAAAACCCAATACAAAAAGAATACTATGAATGAATAAAATACATTTCATCCGTAGATATTTAATGAATGCAGTGTCATGCGTCATTGTGTTGGACATTAAATGCAGGACAAATTAATGACTTCTTTCTTGTGATTGGGGTTGAACAGCTCATCAGCAACATGAAAACCCATTTAATTCTACAGTTGTGTCAGTGAAAAAGAAAAGAACTTTAAACTGCATTGCAAAAAGTAACTTTGTCACTCTCTGAATATCCATCTTTGATCCTGCTCCAACAGTCGTCCATTATTTTGATATATAAACTGATATTTGTGAATTTTGTTATTTTAATTTCTATTATGGTGGTGGTGGATTAATTAAAATGTTAGTTTTTGTGGTGGTGCCTCAAGATCAATTAAAGTTTTGGTGGTGGTACCCTGACAAAAGATGGGTGTTCCCGCACACACGTGCGCACACACCCGGAATAGCCCTCAGGACCAACTAGAAGAACTCATTTAGTTAAAATCCTATGCTGATATGACCATCCATTCAGGAATTGTGATAACAATATTTTCAAGATGGTCACTGTGGTAACCATACTAGGTGTAAAATGAGGCATCAGTTTCATTAAGGACAAACAAGACATCATAAAAAAGTTTTCTGGTGAAAACCCCATTTTGATGACTTTCTGTTCAGGAGTAGCGATAAAAAATGTGTAAAGATGGCTGCCATATTGTATATCTCAGCAGCACCACTTTCATTTAGGAGCAACTAGAAGAAGTCTTATGGCAAAATCCGCATGTCATATGACTTTCCGTTCTGGAGTAGTCACATGCATGATTGGCACCATTTCAATTTAGGATCAACTAGATATCATAAGAATTATTTTGGTGAAAACACCATGTCGATATGGCCATTTATTCATAAGGAGTAGCTATGACAAGATTTTCAAGACAACGGCCATGGTGGCCATATTGGATATCAGATAAAGCATAATTTTCATTTACGACCTACTAGACACCATAAGAGGTCTTCTGGTGGAAACCCCATGTCGATAAGACTTTCTGATAAGGAGTAGTGATTACAAGATTTTCAAGATGGCCATCATGGCAGACATACTGGATATCTAACCATTACTATTTTCATTTAGGACTAACTAGACATCATAAAAAGTCTTTTAGTGAAAACCCAATGTTTATATGACTGTTTCAGAAGAAGTGGCAATAACAAGATTTTTAAGATGACCACGATGTTGGAAGTCCGATTGGCACATTTTCATTCAGAATCAACTCTACACAGCATAAAAGATCTTTAAGTGCAAACCCCATGTTAATACAAACATTCATTCAGCAAAATAAAAGTTAAGAAGATTTTCAAAATGGCTACCATGGCAGCCATACTGGATGTCAGACCAACACTATTTTCATTTAGGACCAAGCAGACATCACAAGAAGTCTTTTAGTGAAAATCCCATATCGCTACAGATATCTGTTTAGGAGAAGTACCAATAACAAGACTCTGAAGATGGCCAACATAGCACAATAACATAGCACAATTGTTCAATGTGATGTCTACACCATTTTCATTTTGGACCAACTAGGCTTCATAAGATGTCATTTAGTGAAAACCCTGTGTCAATATGGCCATCCATTAAGGGGGAATAGCAAGAACAAGATTTTAAATTCTGGTGGCCACGCTGGATGTCCAAGGGACACAATTTTCATTAGGGCCAATCAGACATCATATTAGTTCTTTCAGTGAAAATTCCAGATGATGTGACCATCTATTCAGCCTAAGTAATGATAACTAGATTTTCAAAATGGCCACTTTATTGGCCATATTGGCACCACTTTCATCAAGGACCTACTAGACCTTGGGATAAATAAATGTGCATAAAATTTCACACCAATCCTCCCCGTTGTTTAGGAGTAGCTATAACTTGTGCCAATGGACAGATGATGGAAGGCAGATGAATGATGGACAACAGAACATTACGTAAGCTCAACTGGGCTATGCCCAGCAGAGCTAAACCCTCCAATCTGTATATACATACACAGCGAAGTAGTTTGATTTCATCCAAAGCGGTCTCTGTATAATGTTGTGCACTCTTCACTACTTTCATGGCCACGAACCTCTTGGCCCTGAAATAGAAAACACTACATACTATAATACAAATAAGGAGGTAATCATTGACCATTTTGGATCCAATCATCAACACACATATCTATCTTGATATACCTTTGATACATGTACTTACCATGCCTTTGCTGTTCATTAAAAGATGCTAAATAAATTAAATACAGCAAGTTCTGCAAGAATTTCTGATCAAAACTAGAACTGTTAATCCACATGAGCTCCAAAAATTATCCCTGCTTTTGGTGGCGCTCTCCAGTTTCGTACTTTGCATAGGGTTAGAATTTTAAAGAAAAAGAATGAGCCAGGGTTTCCTCACTGGCTGTCCTGGCTATTTAAAAAAGACCTTGCATATCTTAGGTATTGTTAAAAGAACTTTGAATTCCCTTTATTTGGGTGTATGATTGATGGGTGAAATTTGGGTTATAGAGTATACAGCTTGGTCTTACTTAAGATGTGCACCTCTCAAAAAACTGCTAGCTCCCGCTTGGTCATTTTCACTTCCTGGACTTCGAAGGTAAATTTTTAAAAAAAGAGCAGATAACTTCTTTTACTTTTTAGATTTTTTGTAATTTATTCATAGTACTTTCAGAGGCTGGTATTGTCTGCTCTGGCAAAATTCATTTCCCTATTTTAATAACTCCTGAAATGAGTGCACTTTTGACTAATTCAGGCTGATTTTTCGAGTACTTTAGAGCGGCCATTTTGTCTGCTGTGTGCTTAGATCATGTCCAGTTTCCACAAGTACAATATGTAAAGAAATTTCAGCCACAGTACATGAAAGTAACATAGAGGTATGCCAACATTCTCTCCATTGTGCATGTTGCAAATGCAAAATACTTCATCTTACACCTGTCACTCTCTCAGAAGCATGTATTATCTGTAGAGCGCCCCCTTTATGGCAAAATCCCACATTTCTCTAGCAGTGTTAACTACACCCAAGAAAGTAACTCAAAGTGACCCAGTTTGGGTTGACAGAACATTCTGAATCCCAAGAAGAATCCACATTGCAACCTACGTGGAAACGGGTGCCAATGTGTGTGTGTGTCTGTCTGTCTGTCTGTCTGTCTGTGCATTGTATGCATGTATGTATGTATGTATGCATGTAGTAGTATAGTGTTTTATGGTACATGTACCTCAGTACAAAAGTGGCTATGTAGTGCCAACAAAAGGTCAAAAGTTCAAAAAATGTTAAACTGAATGAGCAAAAAAATTTAGCAAGATAAAGCCTTCCAAAGAAATGTATAATTTAGTACAATGAGATAAAATATAAAACTTAAAGATGTTTAAAATTCTGTAAAATGTACATAAAATAACAGATAAGGTAAAACATTTAAAATCCTTAAAATATTATTAAAATTTGTTGTATAAACCACATTCCCTTAAAAAGTCAAAAGATTGTCTTTGGTGGTAGATCCTCATACAGTTTCGTCAAGCAGTTCATGTCAAAATACTCCCGTCTCCCATAAGACGTTATTTTTAAGAAATATTAAATAACCCTATAAAGTATGTCACAGAAACCCATTTTATACTTGCAACACTCTACCATTCTAGGATGCATCCACACTGCAAGTTTATGATCCAAACAAGGATAACAGATGGAGAACACACAAACACTGAATAAGTGAATAAAACAATATTTAAAGAATCTCATTTTAATATAAAAATGAAAATCCAAATTTGAAAACATGTCATAATTATCATGAATCTTTGCAATTGCTAACCATCAAAGTTGTTCTACTTGGTTTATTAAGGTGTACACCAAAACATGAACAAGAGACCCGAATCAGCTTGAGATCCCTCACCTGGCTGACATCTGACTAAATAGCCAAATGCAAGTGATGCTGGCCAAGAAATTGGGTCAGCAGCAGAGGGTGGAAAAATTTTCAAACATCGTGGATGCCCAATGGACAACCAGACAGCAAAAATCTGGTTGCCCACAAAAAGCATCCAATCAGAAATTTCCTGATGCAATTTCAGTGAAAATGATAACTGGCACTCAACATTAAATCTAATTTTGTTGCTAAATCAAAAATGTCTAATCAAATTATTTATTTAATTTGTCCATAAATGATAATAAAAATGTATGATTTAATACCAGAATATTTTAAAATGTATGATTCATCAATTCCCCTATATGCTTTTGGGGCAGAAAGATACTCTAACACTGATATAAAAGAACCAATTTCAAAGTTCTAAAATAGTTATCATCCTGGACATCTATTAATTCTAATTTATGCTGTCTGTGTGTCTGTGTGTGTGTGTGTGTGTGTGTGTGTGTGTGTGTTCACACAAAAATGTATAACAGCGCAAATACAGAACAATTTCCCAATGTTTTGAGCTAAACAAACTCTTCGTTCAGGTAGACAACAACTTACATTCACTAAATAAACACTAAATACAAAACATTTCTCAAGTTTTATAGTCAAATCTTTTTCAAGATATTGTAATAGACTGACCATTCTTTGACTTCAGAGTCACTATTAGTTCAAAATGTACCAGATTTTAGCTTTTTTATGATTTAAATGTTAAGCACATGTAATATTTTCTTCTGTAATTCACACCAGAAAGTTTATTTTTAATTTACTAAAATTTTCCTTTTATTACATTTATATATAATCATTTGATTTTATCTTTTGACCAATTTGCTATGTTAGATCAAAATCATATCAGTCTCAAGAGTGGTAACATTCTCAGCCAATCAGATCTGGATATCTCTCTCATTATTGAACTTGTGCAATCTTGATCATGTAAGCCTATGTTCCAAGTATGATCAAAATCAGATCGCAAACATGACTTCCAGAGTCGTAACAAGCTCAGCCAAGCAGATGCAAGATCATTTCATTAATGTGTGGATCTTGCTCAATAATGAACTCATCTGAGATCTTGATAATGTAATGTTACAAGTCTGATAGAAATCAGATCACATATATGGTCTTGAGAGTCGTAACAAGCTCAGCAATCAGATGCAAGATCACCTCATTAACATGCATGTCTGATATTTCTATGAAACGGCACATTTCTTTTCCCCTTCATTTTATTTAAACCTCAAGACTAATGCCAGAGTTTTAGTTGCCCAGCAATATTTAACTATAATCAGACAGACTGCACATCATTACATATCCTCACGCTTCCAAGCAATGCCACTAGGGGCATGACCTGACCCCATTGCCTGGCCGATGCTGCAACACTGTAAATGTACATATATTAGTCTCATCGTATCCATTTAGCACATTTAAAATTATAAGGTGGTGATCTTAATAGTTTCCACGTTATTAACCAAGGCCAAGTCCCCTACTCCAGGGGCATGGCCCATGATGTGTTGGATGCACAAGTGCATTTATAAATCTAATGCCCAATAAATGTATATATGATTATATAGGTTGGGATTCCAGGTAATGACCCAGTGTCTGTATTAGATATCTGAGTTCATCCCCTTCTGTCCTTCAAACTTGTATATGGTCATAGGGTGGGGATCTCTTAAGTTTCTAAGTTATGACCCAGGAGCAAGTCACCTACCCCTGGGCATGATACATGATCTGTATTGGATATGTCTGTTATCTCCTCCTGTCATTAAAACCTGTGTATGATCAAGGGTGGGAATCTCAACCATTTCCAAATTATGACCCAGAGGCAATACTCCCCTGCCCCTGTGGCAGGACCTGAGGGTGTAACCCAACTAAATATCCAAGTGGGTCTGAGATCGCTCACCAAGCCAAATGCAAGAGCAGTTGGTCTAGAAATCTGTGTCAGTAGGTGAATGCTCTCTTAAGAATTTCTTCCTATGATGTTGATTGTACATGTTATAAAAACAATTGTTTCAGGTTTTTTCAAGTTTTTGTATCTTCCCCCATATTTGATGTGATAGCAGCATCATTTGTTCAATACTGAAAGGCCTCTATTCCAGGATACTTTCTCAGACTGTCAAAGTTGGTCAAACTCTATTGAGTGGTTTCCCCCAAGATAAAATTCTGCAAATGTTTTCCTACTTTTAATAATGGCAACAGTATTTGGCGGATCAGTATCATTTGCATAAAGGTGAAAGACCTTCAAGCTAGGACACTTTTTGTGAAACTTCATCAAATTCTGATGGCAGATTTGGCATCATTTTGTAAAAGCCTGAAAGCAAATTATGCCAGATACATGTACTTGTCAAATTTTGTCAACTTCTGTTGAGAGATTTTTTGAAGAGAGCATGTTAAGGTTTTTCTATTTTCAGTGACATTGGCCATATTTGATGGTAGACTGGCATCATTTGTGCGAACATAAAAGCAAATTATGCTGGATGCTTTCTGTCAAATTTGATCAAATTCTGTTAAGTGGCTTTTGAGAAGCCATTTATAGATTTGTCCATTTTTATTAACAGTGGCCATATCTGATGGCAGATAGGCATCATCTAAACACATTTATAAAACCTCTATGCCCGGATGTTTTCTGTTAAATTTGGTTGAATTCTGTTGAGTGGTTTTTGAGAAGAAATTGCTTAAATGTTTTTATATTTTTAAAAATTGCAGCTAGATTGGATGATGGATCAGCAGTTACTGAACAAATCTGAAAGACTGCCAGAATGCTCACTGTAAAATCATTATACTTAATTTCATCCCTTGGCAATATATCTATTAAGACAATGTGCTTTGATTCTAGGCACACTTCTTCTAACATCTATTTTCCATAATCCACTGGCTTAGTCAGAATACGGCCACATTGCTCGATCTCGTAAATATATGTGCCAATCTGTTCAAATCTCAATCACATAACCATTCTCTCTTGGAGATGGTATCACCTATGTTGTCATAGTTACCAAATGCCGAAGGTATATGGTTACACTTTCAGGCACAAGGTTCATAATGCATCTTTTCAGATATAAATGAAGAAACCTTAGCTTCATTTGGAAGCGATATTTTACTCTCTAAAAAATGGAAATATTATCATCTATATCTTTGATTCCATGTTGAGATTTGTGCACGTTTCACTAGAGAATAAATAAAAATATTGGTCTTGTATGGAACTGAAGTAAATAAAAAAATGAATATTAGTAAAGAACGTTGTTTGGGGTGGTAGAAAAGAAGAAATGCCTAGCATAAGAAAGAAAAACCAAAGTGACATCTGTTAAGTCTCCTGCCACGATGGTATTATATATCAACATATTTTAAAACTCTATATGGAAGTGAACAAACTGGATATTTAAAAATTCCTCTCAAAGCCCTTGTATGACAATTGCTTATCCCTACTTTTGGATTATCTCAACATATGACAAAGAATGTACAGAACAAACCAGGAACACATGGTCAGCCTTCTCTAAAATATTTTAATTTCCTTGGAAGTTATTTATGAATTAACTTATTAAATACGCTTCAAAATGTTCAACTGCATAGCTGCATTTAGATATAAATATTCAAAACACAATCCTAAACCTTAGGTTTTAAGCTTTTAAATTTATTATTATCATTGTCAAGTGTACTCAATTTAGACAGCAAGGTAACTAGATGAAAACACACTCAATTCTATTTCTCTCTCTTTCTCTCTCACCCCTTTTCTCCCACATAATAATGCCCTCGAACTTTTGAAATTAGGAAGTCACAATCACTCTTATCTTTTCTTCTTTTACTTGGCATTAAAAGCAGAACACCTGCATGTGTTGATTAACAAAAATGTGAATTTTGATCAAAGCTGACAGTAAAATTAAATGTTATGGAAAATCAATGAAATTCTGTTGAAATTACTATGACGGAAACATTTTCTGAAAACAAAAGGAAATAAATAAATACTACAGCATTTATTCAAAATGATGTAACAATAGTTGGTCCCGAGTAGCTACACCCGCAAGACAGTGAACTGAATTATAATCTGAATTTTAATTAAATTCAATACAGATCCATCCAAATGTGCATTTATGAATGCTCTAAACTCGGGTAACTAATGTTGTTTGGCTAATAAGTGTTCATTAAATACAATGATCAAAAATTCTGAATAGAAATTACTGTATTTAATTATATATTTTTTTTCTGCTTGAAAACATGAAATCACTTTTTTGTGTTCAAAAACAAACAGGGATGAAAAAAAAAAAATATTGCCAGCAATGAAATTAGCAACTAATGCACTACTCATTAACTATAAAAGGCAATTCTTTTCTATCTATACTTATAGAGTAATTAATGAAAAAGTGACATTACTTGACTTGTTGTATTTGTTACAAGTCCATCCACCAGAAAACGCATACACACATCTATTTGAGCCATGTCTTTGTGTGCCTTCTAAGAAAACTGCCATATTAGCAAATCCAGGGCCTATTCTAGAACTAACATTTTCGGGGGAAACTCCCCCTTGAATCTGAAAAAAAAGGGAGGGGGGCTGGTTTCTAAATATTGGAGTGATTTAACAAATAAATAATGGCAGGACTTGTAAATGTGATGTGCAATTTTTAGATGGGTTGAGTTGATTTTCCAGCACAATTTTTGGGAAATCTGCATGAATCGCACAATTGTGCATTCTAGAACAGAGCCGGTGATCTCCCACTAGCCTCTGCTAAACAATTTATGATCATGAAAATCTACACTAATGCTCAAATTTCAGCACCATGTAAAAGTGAAATGAAAGTACAGTCCACACAATTGTGATTCACAGTATCCTGTAAATGTCACTGTGTAGTGTAATTTGGTTCAAAGTCAAAGAATTCATCCACATTGTGAACATTAAGTTTCCTTTTCCCCTTATTTGCGAAATGACTGAAGTGTTTCAATTCACAAAAGTACTATATCAAAGTGACAAGTTAACAGACCACTGATCATTCAGAAACTTGGGTGCATTTTTGTCGAGAGTATGTCTGGACTTCTGTAAATGACACTTCAATTGTACAGTTTGTGTAATCTCACTAAATCCGCAAACGAACAGGTGTAAAGTATGCATCATGACCAAAAAGAGTTGTCAATTATGCAAAACAAGCACAGTTCTCAGAATATGAAACTCAACTGTGGCAGTAACAAATCCATGACTCGATCCAAGAAGCTGTCAACCTTCGGGTGCTGCCTTTACAATCTAAAGCTCTCAGTTCAGATATGCACTGGAGGATCACTCAGGAAATGTTATTTACAAAAAAAGGTCTTGGTTACGAAAGAGGAAAAGACAAATTCAAACAAAAATTTTACTGCAGTGTTTACAGCAAACAAAAAGTATAATACAAAATACAGGTTGTTTATACTTATATGAAAATAGGAATATACTTACTAGTAAATATCCTAGTTTGCCATTCAATTCTTTTCCTTCTTTTTTCCTCTTTCCTTTTTGTAAGTTCACTTGTTTGTCAAATAAAGAACTGGTTACTTGGCTACACAACAATAACTAGCCTTAATTTACTGCATATAACTCTGCCAACAAAGATAATTTTGTATTGCTAAGATTGCTTTGAATTTACTAACTCATACCAACTCTTTGATGTATTGTTTAGCAAGGTAAAATAGGGGATTGTAGCTTCTAATTACATGTATAATATAGATATTACAGTTGCTTGTATTTTAATTAAAACCATGACTGTCACACCTGACGAACAGCACAATAATGAAGACTCTTGTGTAATGATGTATACACTGACAAGTCTTCATATTTTTGTTAACCGAATGAAACCATTAAAAAAAAAAAAAAAATCGATAAATTATCAGCAAAATAATTCTAATAAAAAATGGGAGTCACTCTTAGAGACTGATGTTCTCCTGTCTAAAAAGAATTTCCAAGAATTCAAGATAAGACCGTTTCTTATTTTTTACTGCGAAGTATTGAAACCATCTTTGATATTCTTGAGCGACAAGACTTTCAAATTACCTGATTAAGATCGGCACCATTTTCATTTAAGGCAACTAATCATTAGGAGAATTTTAGTGAAAACCCCATGCCAATATGACCATCCATTCTGGAGTAGCAATAACAAGAAGTGTTAGTGAAAATCCTATGTCAACATGACCATCAATTTTGAATGAGTAGCAACAAGATTTTCAAGATGGCCACCATGGTGGCCATACTGGAATGTCCAAGTGGCATTATTTTCATTCAGAACCAACTAGACACCATCACAAGTCTTCTGGCGAAAGCCTCCGTTTTATCTGACTTTCCATTTACAAGGAGTGGCCATAACAAGATTTTCAAGATGGCTACCATGGCGGTCCTATTTGAGGTCAGATTGGCACCATTTTCCTTAAGGACCAACTAGATATCATAATTAGTCTTCTGGTGAAAACCCCTTGTAGATATGACTTTCCATCTTGGTGAAGTAGCTATAACAAGATTTTTAAGTGATTATCACTTGTACTTTTCCCCATGGCAACTTTACATAATATCTTTGTGCCAAACGCAAGACTGCAGATGAGCCTGATTCTTGCTTGACTGGTCAACAGAAAATATTTAATGCATCCAGTTTTTATAAAGAGACAGAGATCTGTGGAATGAATCATGGAATAGGACGTTTCCATGGGCTGCAAAACAAGAAAACTTTGGAACATTATTAGCTTTATGCACTCAGACTTGTTTCCAGACTTTGTTGGTTTTACTTATAACATTAGTGGCTTGTGAGTGAGGTTTCTCATCACATAATCGTATCAAGACAAAGGGCCGTGGACATTTAAAACAAGAAACTGCTACCAAAATTAATGAGGGTGATGGCGAAAGGTCCATAATATGTAGTTTTTTGGGGGGTAAAACTAATTTTAATTATGCAATACTTACCCATCACTATTATATAGCTTTATTCCTTTTTCGTGTCGAAAAACTCGTCCGTTCGATGTGAAAACATTCTCCCACTTAAAGTGGAGAATTTGTCAACAAGCCACGTCACGCCCGTGCATCTCTCTGCGCCTGCGCGAACATTCATCTTTTTCATAGACGAAATTACGCCAGGGCATCAGAGCGGGGTGGGAGGAGGGCATTTGATAATAGTGATGGGTAAGTATTGAATAATTAAAATTAGTTTTACCCCCCAAAAAACTACATTTTAATAGCAGCAATACATTTACCCATCACTATTATATAGCTGAATTTGTCAGTTAGGTGGGTCGGCTGATGTTAAACTGATCAAAAACAGAGGAAAAATGTAAACTACTCACCATTTGAGGGGAGATGTCCACTTTACTATTTGCTGGAGTCCTTCTGGGCCACATGTTGTGCCGCAACTATGGGACCCAGAGAAAATATGCCTGCGCTTTGATGTGCTAATGAGCGGAGGTAGAAGGACGAAAAGGTAGTATGGGATCGCCAAAATGCTGCCTTCATGACGTCCTCCAGAGAAGAGTGATTTAGATAGGCCCATGAGGCAGCGACGGCTCGAACCTCATGGGCTTTTAGTTTCATAAAGGAAAGGTCTCTATCAGTAAGGGACTGGTAAGCTCTTTTAATTGTGGTGACAATCCACCTTGAAATCGTGGAGGCCGAAATATCAACGGAGCCCTTAAGAGGAAGGAAAAGACGTTTCCTGCCCTTTCTTTTCACTTTTGAAGCATTTAGATAGAAACGCAGTGCCCTAACTGGGCATAAGAGCCTATCTTGATCATCCCCAGCACAGATTCGACTAAGACTGGGGATCTCTATAGGTGATGGAGCTACCGCAGGTAATTGATTTTTGGCTAAAAATCCTGGCTGACAAAGGAGGGAAACGGATTCAAAATTGCCATTAAAACGGAGACAGCCAGTGTCCACCGACAATGCATGAATCTCGCTACGTCTTCTCGCAGACGCCAAAGCGAGTAAAAATACCGTCTTGAGTGTGAGATCCTGAAAGGATGCCTCACTCAATGGTTCATAGGGGGTTTTTGTTAAGGACCATAAAACACATGATAGATTCCATCTAGGCGTCAGAGAGCGAGTGACAGGTCTCTGTAGCTCAAAATACTTAATGAGATCGGCAAGGTGTGGATCAGAACCAATCTCCGAGCCCTGAGAGAATTTCAGTGTGTTAGAAATGGCGGCTCTATAGCCCTTGATAGTAGATACTGAACATCTTTTGTTCTCGAAAAGGAACAAAAGGAAATCAGCAATGGCAGTTATAGAGGAACAGCTGGGATCAACACGTTTCCTACTGCACCAATCACAGAAGATTCTCCACCTGGCATCATAGACCTTGGATGTAGAAGCTCTCCTGGCCTGAATGATGCAACTGGCAACCCAGCCCGAAAACTTGTTCTGGCGGATAGATCGCTTGAGATGAACCAAGCGTGAAGGTGGAGAATGTGTGGGCTGTTGTGTAGGAGGGAGCCCCTGTGTTGTGACAGAAGATCCCTCCGGTGAGCGAGAGATCTGGGTTGATCTATCAATAGATCTAGAAGATCGTTGAACCACGATCGTTGGGGCCATAACGGAGCTATGAGAATGATCCGGGCAGTGGAAGTTCTTACTTTTTGCAGAACTTGGGGAAGCAATTGGAACGGTGGGAAGGCGTATGCGAACAGACGATCCCACTGGAAGCTGAACGCGTCCACTGCCCAAGCTCTCTGGTCCGGGACTGGGGAGACGTAAAAGGGGAGTCTGTTGTTGAGCCTGGTCGCAAACAAGTCCACGAGGGGCCTTCCCCATAGTGAGAAAAGGGACTCTGTCACTTCGCGGTGAAGAGTCCATTCTGTGAGAACTGATTTGCCTGACCTGGACAGACTGTCCGCTAAGATGTTCTTTCTCCCTGGGATGTGGCGAACTCAAAGGGAGATGTTCTCCGAGGTAGCCCAGTGGAGGATGTTCCAGACCTCCACGCAAAGAGAAGGGGCATGTGTGCCTCCTTGACATCGGAGATACGCTACGACGGACGTGTTGTCGGAGGAGACCATGACACAACGACCCCTTACCCTGTCGACGCACCCTTGTAACGCTGGAAAGACAGCCTTCATTTCTAGGTTGTTTATGTGGAGGGACGACTCGTGTAGGGTCCAAAGGCCCTGAAGAGTTATCCCCTCCGGCTCTAGATGAGCACCCCAACCAGAATCTGACGCGTCGGCGAACAGGTAGGAGTGGGGATCCAGAGCGTGCATGGGGACCCCAGCTAGGAATCTGTCTCGATTCATCCACCATCGCAGATGATGATGGAAATCTGGTCCTAGAGGAATCAGAGCTGATAGAGAATCCTTGTGTGGTTTCCACCTTGCGAGTAGGAGAAACTGTAGAGGGCGCATATGGAGCCATCCTAAGGGAACCAGATCTGCAGCGGCGTTCAAGGTTCCCAGTAGGGATAGGTAAAGGCGAGCAGACAACATGGTTTTTACTCGTAGTGTCTCTAAGAGTGCCAGGATTCGATCTATACGCTCTCCGGGAACCCGGACTAAGTTCTGGTTTGTGAGGAAGTTGATTCCTACATAAACGAAGTCTTGGGATGGAATCAGTTCTGACTTCTCGAGGTTGGGTAAAAGACCCAATCGAGTTACTGTGGACCAACAACGGAACAGATCCTGATGGAGGGATTGAACCTGAACGTTGTGGATTAACCAGTCGTCGAAGTATTGGAGGATCAGGGTTCCCCGTACTCGTAGATAAGACGCTATTACTCCCATAACTCGGGTGAAAACTCTGGGTACGGAAGCTATTCCGAACGGCAGAACCCGGAATTGAAAAACTTCCTGGTCCAAGCAAAACCGGAGTTATTTCCGATGAGGTGGAAAAATCGGAATGTGAAGATATGCATCTTGAAGGTCGATGGAGACCGCCCAATCCGATGGCCGCATCGCATTTCGGATTGAGGAGGTGGTCTCCATCTTGAAATGTTCCTCCAAAAGAAAACGGTTTAAGGGGGAGAGATCGATAATAAGGCGAAATTTCCCACTTTTCTTGGTGACCAGGAAGATTCGGGAGTAGAATGAAGGAGACTGATCGTTCAGGACCCTCTCGACTGCCCCTTTTTGTAAAAGGGTATTTACCTCTTCCCTTAGTTTCACCAGATTGGACTGATGAAAGAATACGGGGGTCCTTGATAGTGGAGGTTGTTCCTGAAACTGAATACGGTAACCCTCGCTTACAAGAGAAAGGACCCACCCATCGTCCGTGATACTTGCCCAAGCCTCTGAAAAGAGGCCTAGGCGAGCCCCTACGGGGATGTTTGGGAGAGGAATGGATGGCAGGAGAGGGTGCGAGTCCCTAGGGCCGTCCCCCCCCCCTCCTTCCTTGGGAAAGGAAGGTGGGTTGTAGAACTTCTTCCTAGGGGCTCCTCGGCGTCTAGGTCCATGCTTAGGACCTGACTGACGAGGAGGTCTCACTTGAGGTTGTGCACTAAATTGAGGTTGTGCACTATATTGGGGCTGTACCTGCTCAAAGAATTTAGCAGGTGGCCCCTGAGGTCGATGCACATTAGTACGCTTCCTGGCCGATTGCGATGGGCCAGGTGCAGTTGTGAAGGACCTATGTTGATGGTCCTTCAAATCTTGTGAGGCCACAGTGGGGATGAGACCTCCGAAGAGACTCTCAGCTTCCAAAGGAGCAGCCCTTAGAAGGTCTTTACTGTGGCTAAGTAAGACCCTCGAGGAGTCCAGTGCAACATCACGACGGATGTGTAGGAGTTCCGCTGAAAGGGCCATTGCAATAGCGAGTGAATGCCGAGATGTCTTGGCAACAGCTTCCAGCACACGCTGTAATGCAGCTGGATTCAGAGAGGCCTCCCTCAGCATACTAAACGACGTAGCTCAGAAGAGGTCCGCATGAGAAGCCATGGTGGTCAGAAGACGGACCTTCTGCTCAATGGCTTCGATCGTCTTAATAGGAAGGCGTGCCCAGGTTCCCGTTGTCAAGCCGACTTGAGATGCATCTGCATCCAATTGAGGAGGTTTAACAGGCCACTTCGGGGAATGTACCCGGTAACTAGAGGCAGAGACCATAGGTCTTAAAGTAGAGGCTGGGACAGCCCACCCTTTGCACCATCTAGCGATGTCCTGGCCTGAGGAGAACCTCTGTGATATTTCCTCAATTGTAGAGGAATGCGGAAGGAGCAGAAGATCTGATTGTGGTTGAGCCCCGGAGATCTTTTCCAAACTGGAGAGGATCTTCTTGGACTGTGAACCAGACGGTTTCGGGCACAAATCCGTAGGTAGTAGGCGGTAAACTTCATTTACCGCCTTATCAAAAGACCATATCTCTTCCGCTTCCTCTGGTTGAGGGAAGCTGGGTCTAGTTG
Source organism: Margaritifera margaritifera (assembly GCA_029931535.1). Classification (NCBI taxonomy): domain Eukaryota; kingdom Metazoa; phylum Mollusca; class Bivalvia; order Unionida; family Margaritiferidae; genus Margaritifera; species Margaritifera margaritifera. The sequence goes on from JAQPZY010001413.1 coordinate 108,561, forward strand.
CTTCCAGTTCGTACTCGTTGGAATCGACGATGATAGATAAAGCAGAACACTCCGAGCAGGAGGGTGGCCGGGCGACACAATGTCCTTTGGAGAAGGTAACAGAGGTGCACTATGCGCCATTTCCCGTACTTGTTTGTCATGCTGAGTAGGGGCTCTAGGTGTTCTAGATGTTCCAGGAGAAAGACGAGACCGCTTGCCTTTCGCGGATGATGCTAGGTGTCGGGATCTACTAGTGGATACTACCTGGCGAGGAGGCGATGGCGGAACACGAGCCGCAACATCGTTTCTACTCAGAGTCCAGGGTCCAGTAGCCCAAGGGGGCATAAGGGGCAAATTATTATGAGATGTTGGTCCCCACATCCCGTATGGATTCATTGGTATAATAGGGAAGGGGGGGATACCGATCCGATCCCCTTCCCTGGTCTGCGACCTTCCGTACGACGAGGCCTCTGATTGTTGATCAGTGTGACATCGGTGACCGGTACGAGAAGACCGGTGGCCTATGACCGGTGACCGGTATTGGATGACCGGTCACCGGAACGATGTGACCGGTGACCGGTGATCAACCAAAGACCGGTGACACGACATTGACCGGTGACCGGACCGGTCACCCGACACTGACCGGTGACCGGACCGGTCACCGGTCAGTGACCGGTCACAAGACATTGACCGGTGACCGGTGGACCGGTCACCCGACACTGACCGGTGGCCGGACCGGTCACCGGTCAGTGACCGGTCAGAAGACATTGACCGGTGATCGGAAGACCGGTCACCCGACACTGACCGGTGACTGGACCGGTCACCAGTCAGTGACGACATCTCAGATGTCCGTCTGTCTTCATTACTACCCAAGGTGCAGTGTAGCCCCTCCTCGAGAGGGTGCGACACGCTACTTTGGGAATGTTTGGAGTGGTACACTACTGCTCTTTTTCGTCTTCTCCCTTCCCGGGAGATGCGATTTACTCTTGGAGCGTTCACTGGCCCCTACAGGAGGGACCTCAACTATGTCCGGGGAGGCTGGTGCAGGCTCTTGGGGCCCCGGAATGTTCTTGTGAACTAGAGTGGCCTTCTTGCTGTATGTTGCCTTAGTCTGAGTACCTGTAAAAGAAAATCCAGAGAAATCAGACGATGAGGGGGATTTAACTATTTTTTTCCGCCCTCTATAAGTACGCCTGGAATCAGCAAGAATCCAGGTTTCATTGGTCCAATTTGTACAGATATTGCAGCGACTGTTCCGTTTACACTTGGAACAGGTAAGACAGTCTGAGTGTGTATCCCATGGGGCCTTCTTATGGCCACACTTACCTACAGACTGATTTGCTGGCATTGTTTCTTTTTATCTGAAATAAATATTATCTGAAATAAATATTATTGAAATATCAACCAATAATAATAACAACGTGTAAACTCACCTTTAAAATCTACACGTAGAAAACTCACCTTTTTTTGGTACGTCGCGTACTGTATACATACCCGTTCACCATATACTTTGCGGGCTATCTGCACCACAGTGGTTAGTTTGCTACAGGTAAACAATATACATATATATGTTCTTCCCAAGAGATATTAGAAGCTAGTTCACTTGACAAGCTTTATTGTTCTCAGGAAAATACAAGAAAAGCATGCGACGCAACATGCGTAGATAATAAAGAAACAATTGAAATAGTAGGAGAATAATATATAAATGAAATATTAATTCTGTAAAATTATGCGCCTGTTAATTGCGGCGCTATCACAGTTGTTCTATGTCGCGTTGTAATGACATAGACGACTTACCGTGTACCTGAAAAGAAACAAGATATATTGTTTACCCTAACCCCTCTAAGGGTAGAGTACACGTGGAGAACTAGAAAAACTCTTCCTAGAAGTAAACACTGACGAATAGCGGCATAAAACACATATAGCCGAGACGGACAACTGTAACACAGATGAATTTAGAAGGAGGGAAGTCCGAAATGTAGTTGAAAAACCGCAAGAGACAATTTCCTCAGGTTACGTTTTTGCGACACAATCACCAGGTATGGCGTCCATGAAAAAGATGAATGTTCGCGCAGGCGCAGAGAGATGCACGGGCGTGACGTGGCTTGTTGACAAATTCTCCACTTTAAGTGGGAGAATGTTTTCACATCGAACGGACGAGTTTTTCGACACGAAAAAGGAATAAAGCTATATAATAGTGATGGGTAAATGTATTGCTGCTATTAAAATAAAGAATTTGTTCCTTAACCTGCCGTGGAGAAGTTTGTTAAAGTTTGTTTACAAAAAAAGTTAATGGAGTATCCTGTGTTGTGTAAGGATTATATGCCCTTCTTCGTCATTACACTGTGTATTTTGGCCATATGACTTCCAATGAGCAAAGTATAAACTACACATTGTAACTGATGTCTAATTGATAGGAGTGCCTAGATTACACTGTTTTAATACAAATTGGTATAAATAGTTAGTCAACTGCCACAACAAGCAATGTAATTTGTCTTTTAGTTTTCAAAGCTTCACCATAAATTGTTCAAAAGATCCCGGGCTTGTTTTGAATTGATTCCCTAAACAAATAGTTTAAAAGTTGCAGTTACTCATCCTTAGCATCAGTGACCACTATGGTCTGAATAGAAGAACACTATAGTGTGAAGACACTTGTGCATGTGCTCTAATGTACATTTATAGGGGTTGTGTCAAACTTGTTTTGAAATGTTTCAACTGTCATTTTCTTGTGAAATTTTAGAAACTATAAAAAAAGTACATTGTTGTTTAAGTGGCAGTTCATTAAATATTTTTACCTATTTGTAATTACAATACTGTAATCTAGGTACTCCTATCAGTTAAAATTAATTACAATGTACAGTTTCTGCTGAACTCACTGGAAGTCATATGCCCAAAATACATTTTGCAATGACCAAGGACACATAAATCATAAAGATGCAATGAAAAATGTGAATGGAATATGGTCATTTAATTCTTCTGCCAGTGTCTTGGCAAATTAATTGATTTGAAATGGAATCAAGATAATTAAATATATTAAGATAGAAAAGAAAATGGAATATCTTCCTTGATTCCTTCTAGCTGCACACAAAATAAAAGAATGGCAAGGTAAAGCCATAGAGATTTGTTATAGTTGTAACATCACAATTACAATTATCACCGTTCTCAATCGCCTTAGTATTTTCATTCTTTTACTAGAATACTAAATATTTCACAATGAATAAGTATTAGAAATCTGATGACATATATATTGGTGACCCAACAATACACACATAATTTTTTTTTAAATTATTGCAAGGAAAAGAAAGTACATGTATTTCTATTGGGACTCCTATTTTTAGGGCTGGAACTCCAACTTTAATCAAGGAAGGAGTCCTGGACTGCAACTTTCAAAATCCTATGAAGAACCCTGTCCACATGGGTAATTACAGTAGGCAAGTATCACTGACATTAATATTTAACACCGAATTGACAGAGTATTGATTCCTGACTTTATTTTTCTATGTAATTAAACCTAAATAATCTCATCAAACAGCATCCCTGTTGGGCATTACAGTCTTCATGAACCTAACTGTTTTCAGATCCTGCCAATACAAAAAACCTTTGGCTGAAACTAAAAATGTGTCTAGAGGGCATGTTCATCTCTGCCAAGACTTGTACAAGTAAAGTAACACCATTTCAAAATGCATAAGAAAATTAAAAAAGTCCAGCAGGGGTCATACTTCAAGTTTTCATGGAAAAATTGAAAACTGAACTTAACCTACTACATGTCTTCTTGATTATAATTATTATAATCAATTAAGGTGTTAAGAGCAAATTGAAATGAAGTAGGAAAAGTGGAACTAAAAGGAAGCTGTAGTAATCCATTTCTGGCTTGGAATGAACCAGGAGTTTGCATGGAAAGTTCTAGTTCTGGGAAATTTTCATCAAGCTTATAATAAACCAGAGTGTAATGAATGAACTATTATACAGCTCACTGCTATGAAGCTTTTAGTAGTCTCCAGAAACCAATGTAAACATTAATTACCATGCAGAAAATAAATTTAAACAAAGGTCATCTTAACAAAATGTTGGCACCTGTGACTAGTCTTAAAATACATAGAACAATAAAACAGACAATGTTTTCGTCTCATACCAAAGAAGAGGTACTATAACGTGTTGATAAAAATACCAGTGATAAGTGCTGGTTTTCTTTTTTGTTTGAAATAGTTGTTCTTTAAATCAGCTTCAGAAGTTATGATCATTGTCCACCCTAGAAGCCTAATTTTACTGGGTGAAAGTAACTTCGGAGTGATGGCCAGTGTGACCACAATTAGAAGCACAGTTCAAGTATCAGTGATTACCTTGATTAGCCCTCATCTAATTCATATACTCATCCACATGTATAATACAGTTAACCCGCCGAGGGCAACCTATCACAATATGCAAAGTATAGTCAGTCATTATTGTGAAAAGTTTACCACTGATTAAACATTTATTCTTACTTACAACCACAGGGGCTCATTATAAATGAAATTAAGAGTATTGGCCAATGGGTAGAGGGCTGGGGGGTTAAAACCTATAATAATACAAGAGTTGCTCACAGGGTCTGATGCTCTACTAGGCAAAAAGAATTTCCAGGAATTCAAGATATGACCATTTCTTCCTTTTAACTGTCGAGTGTTGAAACCATCTCTGATATTCTTCTGTGATAACAAGATTTTAAAATTAGCTGTTGTGGTATACATATTGGATGTCAGCTTGGCACCATTTTCATCTAGGACAAAGTAGACATCATTTTAAGTCTTGTGGTGAAAACCCCATTTCATAATGATCATCTATTCAAGAGGATCAGTGACAGCAAGACATTTGCCATGGCAACCATAATGGATGTACGACTGGCACCATTTTCATTTAGGACTTGGTGAAAATCCTGTCATAATGATCATCCATTCAGGGGGAGTAGTGACAACAAGATTTTTAAGACAGTGGTCATGGCAGCCATATTGGATGCACGACGGGCACCATTTTCATTTAGCACCAACCAGGTATCATAAGAAGTCTATTGGTGAAAATCCCATGTTGATATAGCCATCCATTTGGAGAGGAGTAGGGATGACAATATTTTCAAGATACACGTATGACTTTCCATTCAGGAGTAACAATAACAAGATTTTCAAGATGGCTGCTGTGTTGGCTATATTGGATGTCAGATCGGCACCATTTTCAGTTAAGACCAACTGGACATCATAAGAATTCTTCTGGTGAAAATCCCACATCAATATGACTTTCTGTTCAAGTAGAGTTGTTATAACAAGATTTTTAAGATGGCTGCCATGGAGGCCATATTGAATGTCTGATCGGCACCTTTTTACTTAAGACCAGCTAGAAATCATAAGAAGTCTTTTAGTGAAAACCCCATGTTAATATAACCATCCATTCAGGAGTAGCGATAACAAGATTTTCAAGATGGCTGCCATGTCAGCCATATTGGATGTCAGATTGACACCATTTTTATTTAGCACCAACTGGACATCACAATAAGTCTTTCAGTGAAAACCACATGCCGATATGACCATCCATTCAGAAGGAGTAGCAAGAAACAAGATTTTCAAGATGGCCAATGTGGTGGCCATATTGGATGTCCGAGAAGCGCCATTATAATTTAGGACTAACTATGACCAGTAGAGCTAATAACACAAGGGAAGACATGATTCCTCACCCCTTGGTATTTCAAACTCTACTAGCTTCTCCTATTTTTGTCTCCTGATGTAAAATTTATGCCAGCTGTAATCAAGAATGGCTCAATTTTCAAAACATTTTAACAGACCTCATTCACTTCATGACATACTGGATGAATTTGACACTTATTGGCAATTTTCAAGTGAACAGAACACTCGTGGGACAAAAGTTGAGAGCAGTACTTGGATAATGTTGGATTTCACCCTTGATAAAACTGAACCCAAGTCAGTGAAGCATGAAATATGGATCAGTGACCTACTTTCATGACATGGGTGTAGTACTCATTACAATGCATCCCATCATTAAGTTTCAAGAGAATGTATAACAGCATGCATACATCAAGGTATTCCCTAAGCATCAGTAGCCAGGTAATTTACCTGCCTAAATCTGCCAGAGCAACTGGACACTTTTTGCTGCCCCTGTACCTCCTTTGAGAAAGCACCCCCAAACCCCTTTACTTCAAAATCTTTACCTGCTACATGTACTTCCAATTTTATGAAATTCCCTGATAGAATGTGCAAAAAACCTATTTGGGTATGAGCTAAACACAAAAGCTTAGCCTAAACCTGTAAAATGTGAAATGTAGGCCACAATGTTCATCGTTTGTTAAAAGGGTGTGGTACCGATAGAGCTGCATAAATCATCCAGTTTGATTCTGGCATGAACAGAATGTGAAACATACACTTAAAACAAAAAATTTAACAAAGTCGGAGCAGAGTGAAATATGGGTCGGTGACCTACTTTTGTGATGAGGGTGTAGTTATCATCAAGATGCATCCCCTCACCTAGTGTCATGATTCCAGGTACAATAAAACCTGTCTTGAGCTATCTCTGCTATGAGCAACCACCTGTTATTTATGCAGACAATCATCACGCATAGATCGATTTAGTATATCAATGCACTGTTATGAGTGACCACCTGCAGAACACAACCAAAATAGGCAAAATAAGCGATATGACACTGCTATGAACAACAGCATCACAAAAACAGAGATAATACCACTCACCTTTATTTAATTCTTTGTAACCATGACCACTTAGACGGGTCTGCAGGTAAAGTACAGATTGTTCCAAACAACACTGCTATGAATGCCCACATTGCAAGAACAGAGATAAACACACTGACTTGTTAATTGAATACTTTGTAAACATGACTGCCTAGGAGGGTTTGTTCTAAACAAAACAAAAGTTGAATCTGGCTACTGGTTTCAAGGTCAAGCAGGTAGTATCATATGCTACAGACCATAAACCAGACTAAAGCAGATGTCACAAACCACCATTGTAGTGCAGAAGTCATGTAAATCCACATTACAATTAACCATTCCTTCTTCAAAGAGACCAGTCAATGATCTACAGTCAATTCAATGGTTCATACTGTTTCTTTATCTCTGGTATAAACAGCACAACCCCAACAATGTTATAATTTGAAACCTTCTTAAAGAGCTTCATTGTAGTGATCGAGTAAGTTGTTTGTCATTGGAGTCAATCCATAATGCCTGGGATGAATGAGGTCTTTGTCTTTAATAGTGATGGGACAATTCATCACTGCATCGATGTATCACAATTTAAAATCTGCCGATTCGCATATTGATACATACAAACTAGTATTTATTTCTGTCTAAAACCAGGTGTTTGGTAGGAAGCTTAGTCTAATCCCAAAGTTAGCCTCCATTGTAATGAGTATGTAATGTAAGACATAAAATGATTGGAGAATTGATCTTTAGCGGGTGTATATTGACCAATCAGTATGTGCCTTGCAAAAGTAACAATTTGCATGCGAGTAAAGATGGGTGAGGAAGGAGATATTGTCGATATTTCCAGTGCGACAGGGTCAAAATCTTCCTTGTGGGACCATTTCAGACACCCAGTATATGTGCAGAATGGAGTCCAAAATACAGAAAAAAAACAAAACAACATGTAAAGTATGTAGAATTGTCCTTAAACGTGCTGGGAACATAACAAATATGGGAAACCATCTTACTTGACATCACCCTACTATTTCCAATTCGAAACTACAATATGTGAAATTAAATCTGAACAAGTTAGAAAGGCGGTTGGATATGGTCAACCTAATATTGCTGCAGTATTTGGAAGACAAAATAAATTGTCAGCTAACTCCTAACTAGCTCAGGCAATTACAGAACAGACAGGAATTTTCATTGCTTCTGAAATGAGTCCCTGTCAATAGTTTCACGCACTTCTGTAAGCACTACTTGTGAGTTCAGGGGTATGTAGTTGTGACTTGTCTAAGTGGTCTGAACTAGTTAAATATTAAGCTGATAATCACATTCTTACTCAGCATTAAGCACTTACAGTTCTTGTTTTCTTTTTTTGTATACATGTACCTAATCTTCAAATATAAATGTGAATGTTTTATGATAGTTGTAAATCTTTATTGCTATATAAAATTATTTTGAGATGAAATGAATACAATATTTTAACAAGAGCTATGAATAAAAAATAAAATGCATGTACAGTAATTGTGGGTATTTTTCCTGAAGCCCTGTTGAATTTTGACCCTGAAAACTGATAATCTTTCACAAATCTGGTATGAGAGATCACCTGTCTTAAGAGACCACGTTTTTTTTTTTTGGCAGAAGAGGTGGTCGTTTTTTTTTTTTGGCAGAAGAGGTGGTCTCTCAAGACAGGTTTTACTGTATAAACAGTATGCATGTACATGTATGTACATATTTATACAAAGTTATCCCCCTTAGCCCCTTCCCCTGATAGTAGATGCAATGAAACCAGCTCCAAACTTTTGCCTAAGACCTATGAAAAAAAGAATCATTGAGATGCAGTCAGGCTGTACAAGTGTATATCCTTTTAAATGTGCAGACACCAACATTGATGCCAATGCCAGGGGAAGTACAATAGCTCTCCTCTACTTCATAGAGGTGAGCTAACAAATATTGATTTCAAACTTGTCATTCCTACAAAAGATTAATCTCAATATTCTAAGCCATTTCTGACTGTGAACAATGTTCACAGATACCTCTCAACAGCTCCTACTACATATTTGAACTCAAGTATTTTAATATATGAGGCAGACCTAAGATCTGGATTGAAACTAGTATAACACTACGATATTTTCAAAGAATTCCAAACCCAGCTTTCAAATACTTATGCTGGCTTTTCCAGATTGCATCTGCACATTATATTGACTTGTACCAGTTGAAGGGGACTACTGACCCGATCCTGTCCCCAGATCAATAATCGACACCCAGTGACCGGTTCTCGAAGCCTGGTCACCGGTGGCTGATCAGTGTTCAAAGACAGGCATGGCGACAAAGATCTGATGGACGAGCCCATATCAGATTTATCCAATTGACATTGCTGCTCTTCCAGGGGTGCACAACTCAAATGTTTACATGGTCCAGAATCGACCTTGATTCGAACCAAGTGGGCCAGACTGCAAAAGTTTTGCATCTATAATAAAAGCATACATACATGTACACATGTAAAGGATCCCACAAAATGTGTCGGCATGCCACATGCGGCCCATGGGCCGTATCTTGTGCACCCTGCTCTAAGGAATGCACAATTCACTGATCTCTGTAACCAGGACACTGACCTTGCGAAAGAACATTGCTCATCCCTATCTGTGAGGCGTGACTTGCTCTCAGACATTTTCTCTCCCTTGGGTGCAGACAAGGATCACTCACTCACCGGCATTGATGCCTTTGTAACAAGCATAAGGGATCCTTAGATAGTGGATATCATCTGCTGAAGTGTCATGGGTTCAATCAAGAGAGTCTTGTAACTCTCTGAGAGTGAAAGGTTTATAATAATCTTCAGCATTAGCAGATCTAAAATTTTGAGGAACCTTGTCTTTCAAGTTTTTGACGCAGTGGAAGTTTTCTGAATAATTCTCTTGTGAGTTCTTCAAGAATGTCTTGGCCAATGTATTTTAGATTTCTGATAGTGTTGTGACCATTTTATCAGATTTCTTTTAATGCTAGATACAGCTACTTTTATTTTTGCCAATAATTTTTCTTACAATATTCCACACCGATTTAATAATGCAGTGCGAGTTCAACCTAAAGACAGAGGATCTCCATGTACTCCTGTTGTTCTCTCTAATGGTATGAGGAGTTTTAGCTCAGTATATATAGCTATTATTCAGATTTTCAGTCATTGGATTGCTATTGAAACGTTAAAGAACCTTTGTCCATTCCCTGATGGCGTCTTTGCATGCATCATCAAACCATGGTTTGTTAAGGTGTTTAGTAATCGCCTAAGTTTTTTGGTACTGTATCCCCAGCAGCATCTGGAGTATCTTTGTAAACAGTGGTATTGGATTTAACACATTGTTGAAAAAGATCAGCTGTCAGTTTTGACTCACAGAGGAATTAAACATTTCCCAATCTGCCTCGTTCAATTTCCATCTTTACTCAAGCCCTTGAGTTTTGGGAATATTACTTCTTAAATATATTGGAAAGTGGTCACTACCTCATAGGTCGTCACCAACTTTCCAAGAGATGTCAAATAAAACAGATGGATTGCAACCCCAAAGTGTATGGTGGCCATTAAATTCACCAAGCAAAACAAATGGCACTGGCAACTGTTTAATAACATGGTCAAGATCAGATTGATTGATTGGAGTACTTGGAGATATACTCAACAAAGTGAAAGAGTTTTATGTAACAACACACAAACAGCTACGGCCTGTAAATCAGTATTGAGATTAATTTGGCTGTGAGGAGTTTTCTTATTATTTATGATAATGGACACTCCTCCAGCAGTCTTATCAGTATTTCTTTAAAAGCTGCTATATGTAGTAAAGGTTTCAAGATGGACTCTATTGTTTTCTTTTAAAAAGGTTTTCTGAAGACAATCAGCAATTGGATCACAATCTTTAAGTAGAAGACTAATAAGATCAATATTTGTCTTCAATCGTCAGCAATTCCATTATATTATGGTGTTAACCCATAAAGTGCTGTGTAGTTTTATAGCACAAGATAACTCAGTGCTGAATTGTTTGAGAAAAGAAATGAAAACTGCACTCTGCTTTTAAATTCCCTGTATTTTAATTACTATACATAATAGATATACAAACCCTACATGAAAAATAATTATTGATGTCTGAACTTTATTATAAGCATCAAGTCAAATATGTAACTTTATCATATTTACACTTAGAGGTGCAAATAAAGGTAAATATATAAATTACCTTTGTATTTCATCTGTATTTTTTGGATCTTTTTGAATGAAAAAGTTCAAATATGTATAAAAATGACTCCATTCTTTCATGGCTCAACCATATATACATGTATGTATGTTTGTTACAACTTTATATCCAAGTTGTGCAAAGGCTAAATATATTTATGAATGTGGTGTGAGTACAGAAATTCTGGGAGCTTTCCCTGGTGCGATATCAGGGGGCTCTCAAGTGTCCATACTCTCTAGACTCCCAAACTTATTAACAAGCTTGACAGAATCATCAATGAAGAAAAAGTAAAATGCATGTCCTTGATGGTCTCAGCTTCACAGTCAGAAAGTCTGTAAAAATCTGGTGCCTAACCAAAACCCTTTTCTGCCAGTATACAGTGTAGATGTTATAAGCCTGTGGATTTTTTGTTTTTTCTTCTTAAATGGATTTTAGCAGTGGAAAATGCTAAGTATCTGGGCTCAAAATTGATGCTAGCAAGCTAGCATTTTGCTAATCAAAATTAGTAAATTACTAGTTGAAAAAAAAAAATTAACCCCCATGTCATAATGATCATCCATTCAGGGTGAGTAGTGACAACAAGATTTTTAAGACAGTCATCATGGCAGTCATATTGGATGTATGACTGGCACCATTTTCATTTAGAACCAACTAGGTATCATAAGAAGTCTACTGGTGAAAACTACATGCTGATATAGTCATCCATTTGGAGAGGACTGGAGATAGCAATATTTTCAAGATATGACTTTCCATTCAGGAGGAGTAGCAATAACAAGATTTTCAATATCGCTGCCATGGCGGACATATTGGACATCAGATCGGCTCCATTTTCATTTAGGACCAACTAGACATCCTCAGAAGTCTTTTAGCGAAAACCCCATGTTGATATGACCATCCACTCAGGAGGAGTAGTGATAAGATTTTCAAGATGGCCACTGTGGCAGCCTTATTGGATGTCTGAGCAGCACCACCTTCATTTAGGCCCAACTAGACCATGGGATGAATGTGTGTGTCAAGTTTCAAGACAATCCTTCAATTAGTTTAGCAGCAGCGATAACAAACTTGTGCTAACAGACAGACAGATGACGGACAACAGGCCATCCCATAAGCTCTTCTGGTGTATGACCAGTAGAGCTAAAAACCTGATTTTTGTTACTTGAAAATATAACAACTATCAAAATGCTGCTAGTACTGAAAAAGATAATTTTGAGCCTTGTAAGTATATAGCACCTTTAACACAAGTTTCTTGAAGGAACTGATACTCTACTGGCCAAAATGAATTTCCAGGAATCCAAGATACATGTAAGACAATTTCTTATACTTAACTGCTGAGCATGAAACTATTGCTGATATATATTCTTGAGAAAGTCCAACATACCAAATCTGGTATCAATAATATTTTCTTATGTGTCAGAGTTTTACAAAATACCTGTGAATGAAGAACAAACTTCTTTGCTGTGGCCTTTGACCTCAAACATGAATCATGGATAGAAAAACATTAAACTTGTCTCAGAGAATGTAAAGATATACGCATCTCAGGGTTGATTCCAACAGTAACATTTTTCGCAAAATGAGCACTTTGAGGAATTTTTAACACGCTGACTTCTGTTATTTCTAACCTTCTATCCTTCACGACTCGTTAAGTTTTTGTTCATGTCTCTTTATAGCAGATTATACAAGAATACCATGAAAGTCACATGATGTCGGTCCCATATTTAATAGTATGGTATGTATATAGCTGAAAGTTTTGCACACAAACTATTTTACTTCATTCAGTCTGAGTGACCTTGACCTTTGGCCTTTTGACCCCAAAATTAATAGGTTCCTTCCTTACCTTATGTGCAAGCCATTCACAAAATTTGGGCCTGGTCTACAGCGTAGAACTAATGTTACTGTGCAGAAACCATTCACGCATTAGCTACATGTATTCAAATGTCCATCAGTAATGTTGACCATCCCCCTCCGTGATGGAGAAGCACAAGACATGCCTGCCAAGTTACAGTAGTGATATTTTGGCAATTATCCCCTCCACCACAGCAGCTTCATCATGGAACGAGCATGGAAGGGATTACCTCCCCCACCGTGACACGTGGAGAAATGAAAAATTTTATGAGCCATACTGTAGCACAGCATGGTCGGGCTGCTTCAAGACAAAGAGCAGATCAATGTATGCTTCTATTAATGGTATTGACCAGCTAAACTTAGATCAAGCAGATTGATGATGAACCTATGGCTCTCTTTATGTATCAGAAGTTATATGAAACATGTCAAATAGGGACAAAACTTTGGTTGTGCAGAACACTATTGTTGTCTTTGGACAACCTGCTTTGGGATTCTTGCGCTATGCCAAGTACACATGCTCGGATGTTCCTGGATGTGAGTGCCCTAACAACTAGAGTTACAGAGATGCTGCCAGAAATTTTCTTAAGAGGGGTAGGTCCCCCACACCTACCCTCAGATGGGGGGGGGATCATCGGGGTAGGGGGGCAAGGGTAAACTAAGCTGAATGGTAGAAGATGGGTGACAACATTATTATAAGGTGTAGAAACACCTAATTTAAAACAAGCATTTAATGATTTTGTATCACTTCTTTGACAATAAATGTATAAGGTAGCTGCATACCTAATTGTTGCTCAGCTGATAAATATTCTTCTTTGTTTCTTATAACTGCCCTTCAAATATGGCTTTGCAAACTGAAAATAATTTACTGGACCACACAAATCTGTATAGTCATCAGTTTATTTATTGTTTCAGATGTTAGCCCAATGGCCTTTGAAACTCTATCACTGTAGTAGGAAAATGTCCGAATATCTTAGAGAAAAAAAATACTAAATCCGAATTATATATCTTTATAGTATTTTATTTTGTTTTGTTCTCAGATATTCTGACATTTTCTTACTACAGTGATAGAGTTTTAAAGGTCTGTGGTTATCCTATTTCGCCGAGTAGTGTGAATTTTGCTTTGAGAACTGAATCACCTTTCACAATCAGTTTATAGTAAAGGCAAGAACTGCTGCAATTATGACCAGTCTGAATATTTTCGGGAACTGGTTTTCAGGTATCCAAATAACAATTATCCACAAAAGAAATCTGTTATATTTTGTTTCAACATAACACACTACTGTCGCGCTTTAGACATTTCGATCGATGGATCAATTTACTACACAGCACCAGGAAACAATTCAATCGGAATACCTCCATAGTTTCTGCAATACTCCAACAGATCTCCATCATAAAGGTGCTTGTATTCAAACAATATTCTCCATAGATATAGGATTAATTGAGATCATGGAGAAAAGTCAAAAAAGACGATCTGATCAACCTAATTTAAAAACAAAAAATAAAAAGGTCACGCATTGGGTTCGAGAAATCGCGGAAAGCACAGAAAACTTGCGCGATCTTTCCCCCATTGGCTTTTAAAAGTTGCGTGACTCTCTATCACTTTTGCGAGAAACCCGCGATCCCGCGGCCTGGCAGCATCTCTGGAGTTAATCTCGGAACAACATGGTACACCACACTCAGCATGTTCCACCATCTTTGTTCTCATCCACTCCTGCTTGAGAGTTGGAACAAGTTGACCTGACACTGTTCGCAAACAATGTTCATGTCAGGGTGAGAAGAACCACGAAAGCAACTGAAGACTGTTTTTGTGTCAAGAACTATCTCACTTAAATATACCCAGTGTGTACCCCGATTACTGTGCTATGATGTACTACAACAAACTTGCAAAAACTTGAACATGGAACCAAAGTAATCAATCTTGACTTTGAAGACAACACTGAGATTGTTGCAGAAAAAGTGATACCTCCTGCTTATATACACAAAAGCAAAAGAACCAAACAAATTTAAATTACTGATAGGTAAATAAAGCATTTACAATTTTTAATTTAGGGCTAACCAGACATCATTAGAAGTCTTTAGACAAATATTCAAGATGGCCAGCGTGGCAGCCATACTGGAAATCAGATTGGCATTATTTTTACTTAGGACAAAACACTAGACACCATAAGAAGTCTTTTCGTGAAAACCCCATGTTGATATGACTTTATATTCAGGAGTAACGATACGAAGATTTTCAAGATGGCTGCTGTGGGGGCCATTTTGGATGTCAGTTTTTCAAGATGGCTGTCATGGTGATCATACTGGATATCAATTCGGCACTATTGTCACAGGACCAACTGGACACCATAAGTCTTCAGTGAAAACCTCATTTTGATATGACTAGGAGAAACAGCAATAATGATTCAAGATGGCTGCTGTGGTGGTCATATTGTACTTCAGATGGGCACCAGTGACATTAAGATCCAACTAGACATCATAAGAAGTCTTTCAGTGCAAACCCCATGCTGATGTGACCTTCCATTCAGATGTGATAACAAGCTTTCCAAGATGGTCAATGTGGCATCCATATTGAATGTCTGAGTGGCGCCATTTTCATTCAAGACCAACTAAACCTTGGGATGAATGCATGTGTAAAGTTTCGTGGCAATTGTCCAAGTAATTTAGGATAAGTAGAGATAACAATCTTGTGCTAATGGACAGATGATGGACAGAAAACTGACTACAGGACATCCCTTAAATTCTTCTGGTCAATGACCAGCAGAGCTATAGTATAAGAGTCCCAAATCAGATTTACACTCGTTTTTTAGTCCAAGACTCTCTCTATGTAATCAAAGAGAAACCCTGAAAAACTGGTCCAAAAACCCAAACAAGATATATAACACGTGTGCTTGTTCATGTTGTGAGACCTATACAAGCAAATAGAGCAAAAGAGATAGATTAGAATTTTACTGAGGTTGTTTGTACATGTGTTATTTTTATCAGTCTACCCTGTCAATCACTGTGCCCTATCTGTCTGTTGCTGTGTAGCCCAGCATGGTCAGGCAGCTTCAGGAAGAAATGCAGTTCAATGTCTGTTTCTATTAATGTTATTGACTAGCTAAACTCAAAGCATGTAGACTGATGATGAACCTATGGCTCTCTTTATGTATCAGAGGTAATATGGAACAAGTCAGATTGAGACAAAACACGGGTTGTGCAGAACACTCTGGTTGTCTTTGGGTGACCTGCATCGGGACTCTTGCCTAACAACAAGGGAATGTTCTCGGATGTTCCTGGATGTGCATGCCCTAACAACTAGAGTTAATCTTGGAACAACATCACACTTGGCATGTTCCACCATCTTTGTTCTTGTTCACTCCCATTCCTAAGGTGGTACAAGTTCTCAATTCAACAATGTATGCAAATGATGTTCTTTAAATTAGTGCAATAAGAACCACAAGAATAACCATGAGAACAACAGAACAATATTGCCAGATTACCGTGCTATAGTGTACCCCAACAGACTGGCAAAAATTGTAACACGAAAATTAACTAAAGAATCTAAATGTTAATGACAACACTGACATTGCTGTCAAAAAAGTGATACCTTCTGCTTATATACTCAACTGAAAAAAGGGATTCCTGCTTATATACTCAACGGCAAAAGGAGATACCTCCTGCTTACATACTCTACAGCAAAAGGTGATACTTCCTTCTTATATACTCAACAGCAAAAGAGATACCTCCTGCTTATATACTCAACAGCAAAAAGATATCTCCTGCTTAAATATTCAACAGCCAAATGAGATACCTCCTGCGTATATAGTCAACAGCAGGAGGAGATACTTCCTGCTAATATACTCAACAGCAAAAGAACATACATGTACCTCCTGCTTACATACTCAACAGCAAAAGGAGATACCTCCTGCTTATATACTCAACAGCAAAAGGAGATACCTCCTGCTTATATACTCAACAGCAAAATGAGATACCTCCTGCTTATATACTCAACAGCAAAAGGAGATACCTCCTGCTTATATACTCAACAGCAAAATGAGATACCTCCTGCTTATATACTCAACAGCAAAATGAGATACCTCCTGCTTATATACTCAACAGCAAAAGGAGATACCTCCTGCTTATATACTCAACAGCAAAAGGAGATACCTCCTGCTTATATACTCAACAGCAAAATGAGATACCTCCTGCTTATATACTCAACAGAAAAAGGAGATACCTCCTGCTTATATACTCAATAGCAAAATGAGATACCTCCTGCTTACATACTCAATAGCAAAATGAGATACCTCCTGCTTATATACTCAACAGAAAATACATGTACCTCCTGCTTATATACTCAACAGAAAATACATGTACCTCCTGCTTATATACTCAACAGCAAAAGGAGATACCTCCTGCTTATATACTCAACAGCAAAAGGAGATACTTCCTGCTTATATACTCAACAGCAAAAAGAGATACCTCCTGCTTATATACTCAACAGCAAAAGGAGATACTTCCTGCTTATATACTCAACAGCAAAAGGAGATACTTCCTGCTTATATATTCAACAGCAAAAGAAACATGCAAATTTAAATTACAAATAGGTAATCAATCACCATCTTAAAGAAAATTTTTAAAAATTCATTTTGAAGTTCAAGTAGCTGAGAAGAATTAGTTTCAGGAGTGAATGACCTATTAACAGATTTATTTTTTCTTTCTTTCTGTCTTTCTTTTATTCTTCTTCTCCAACACTTTGCACAATATATTTCTATTATTGTATTATTCCCTAAAGCAAGTTGTATAATTTTAAAGAATGGTATGATAATGTGACTTCAACTGAGCCTGCAATATGTTGTTTTTTTTTAAACCACCAAATATCTCTTTATGGAGAGGCATATGGCAGATGGCACTTGTTTGTGATGCTGAGCTTTAAGCAGCTATGACCCAAGGCTAGTTATACACCCAAGGGATTTATCCTGGACAATGTTCACCATGTTTTTTTTTAGTTAGAACTAGAGTAATTTTTAACTTCTTTCTTTTTTAGCTATTCTAAATCATTGTGTTTTTATTACATTTACTCCACTGAACCCACCCATCAGTGATCAAGTAAGTAAGAACAAAACCCATTACATATTTTACATGTCTCCTTCAATTGTGCAACATAAGCTTTGGTTGATAAATACTTCAAAATGTCTCAGAAACTGCAACTGTTTGTAAATTTAACCTCAACCTCCTTCCTGGTACCAAAAGATGAGAAGCCAAAAAGTAACACCACTCTTGCAGATTGTGAACATTTGGGCAAGATGACTAGATATCAGCCAATTCTAGAGTCATGGATGGTTGGTTGTCTTTTAACGGAACTTTAAACACATTTATTGGGTATACCATGCAGAGGAAATAGGAGCTAAGTGATTTTCCCAAGGACACACCAAGGCAACAATCCCATGCAGGCCTGGGCAGATATTGGGGCAGATACCGAGTCATTGACCCTTGAATTACGAGTCCGATGCTGTACCAACTGAGCTACTGTAGCTCCCAGAGACATATGGATGGATGGTATCAGATTATCTCCAAATGCTAAATGTTGAGGATAATTCAGAGGATGTTCAACTTCAAACTCATTCAACTAATTTAAAAGTGAAGTTACTAACTGTAACAAGCTCTGCAAGTTACTATTATTGCTAAATTTGCAGGCAATTATCACACCACACTTAACACCACTGAAAAATGGAAAGAATGGTTCACCTAACTTGTTTGCATTTCCTTCATACTTTCATATACTGGTATATAGATTTCTTTTCAATAAAATTAGGTATTTATGATTGGAATTTCATAAATTTGTTCTCTGACCTCTCTATCATCGCCTGGATCCAAAACCATTATTTAATACCAAAAATAACCATTCTGTACCATATCACTACAAGAGCAAATATACCTGAATTAGTGGTTCATACAGACATTTGAAGAACAAATACTGAATTTCAAGCACTGTACTTAACAGCACCTAAACTTAGGAAAAATGTTGTTTATGGTGAGCAGAGTTCACAAAATTTCAGATTCTTTGACAACAACTCTTAAATATTTTGTGTTGAACAAGGCCTAGGTGAAGACTGTGTAACTGAAGAGCCTTGTGTATTTATGTGTGTATGTGTGTGAAGTGGAGGTAGTGTTGGAGTCCTCTCATCTACATCAGTCTGGGAGTCAGCAGTGTGAGTTTCTAACTATTTCTAGAGTTTTACATCTTTAAGCAAATGATATTTTAAATTCATTCCTATTGTCAATATTTCAATCTTTTTATGCTTTTCACCATTGCCATGGAACTTAAAGAACTTTCACCCACTGATCCAATGTCAATTTCCTTTTCAACAAACACAACATAAATTTCCTTTCGACAAACACAACACCGATCTCTTTGTTAATCACGTGGCCCCAGCACCCATGTATAGGGCTTTATGGCATTTGCATTTAAAATACACTTCCCACTGCAGAGTGCCTCACCAACCTTTCTTATCAGCCTTGGCAGTGTGGTCAACACAGCATCCATTCTTCTGAACATCATGACACAGATACAATCCAAAACTAGGGCAAGTACTAACTAGCACGTGAGCAACCCAACGGAAGTTTTAGTGAACATGCAAGTGATAAAAGACAGAAGTACAATTCCAGAAAGATCAAATTTCTTTCTTTTTAATGGATCTTTATTTTTTCATGATATTTACTTCAGTAAATGAATATTTTCCAGTTAAATGCATTTGTTTCAAAACTGAAGCACTTTTCAAGGACAACTGAGTGTTTTCAAGCACTTGTCCAGTACATTTTGAAGCTGACCTCAAATTCAAGCAATTTTCAAGGTAACCAGCAAAATTCAAGCACTTTCGAGATTGTGCAAACACTGATGACAAAGTCTGTGGTGTAATTCTCCTGAAAAGTATATAGGTGTTGAAGATTTAAATGACACAGACTGAGGGTATTACAATATCTCTATTGCTTCCTCAATAAAGCTTGGGCTAAATAAATCTGCATTAAATGTTAGCTCGCTTTGAAAAATAGCAAGGAACTCAAAGGGATTTTAAAGTGCAAGCTCATGCTTGGAATTCACCTTCAGAACTTAAGTCTGGACTTAAACTCAAGTATAGAATGCAGCAATCTGATTTGATGGAATTGAAGACTGACTTTAAATTGACATATCTGAAGTGACAGTCTGGACTTGCATTTTATGACCAATTCATGAAATAAGGCCTGGTTCTTATTTCCCTAAAACCTGGGGCTTCAGCTGATAGAAAACAAAAAACCAATTTTGAGAACCAAGAGTCCAGAACCAGAAAGTGGTGATCATTTTGATGGCAGATACAAGAAGCACATATGACCACAGGCCTGCAAGCAACAATGGTATGCAATTCAGAAGCAGTGAATTTTCTTTGGTTAGTGGGAATGGGACTTGGGCACATCATTTTGGGAAGAAAAATAAATATTTCCACTGCGAATGAAATTTTCCAGAGTAAACTGCTAAATCTGCATGATTTTAAAATACTTTACCTTCAAATTAGGACCAGTTTACACCAGGATTGGGGTATATTTTGGTCACTGAGGACCTCTCAACACAAGAGTACTATTAACAGTTTATTATACACCAACATCATGTTTATTAGTCTTATTATAACTGAAATTGTTGTGATGAAACCACTTTTTATCCCAAAGAGTGACCTTGACCTTTGCCTTTTAGAATCCACAATCAATAGACTTCTTCCTTACCCCAAATGTAAGCCATCCACAAAGTTTGGTCCAGGTCTGTGATGTAGAACTAATGTTATTGTGTGGAAACCATTTTTCTTCATTTCAGTCACAGTGACCTTGGCCTTTGACCTTTTGACCCCCAATTTGGTAGGCTTCTTCCTTATCCCAAGTGCAAACCAGCCACAAAGCTTGGTAAATGCAGATAGTGAAGAACTCAAAAGTTATTGTACAGACCCCATTTTTCTTCTTTCAGTCACAGTGACCTTGACCTTGAGATTTAGTTACCAAAATCAATAGGCTTCTTCCTTGCCAAAAGTTCAAGCCATCCACCAAGTTTGGCAACTGTAGATGGTGGACAACTTGAGTTATTGTGCAAAAACCATATTGGTAACTGACAGATGGACTCATGGTCGGGTGAAGAATTGTTTTTTTAAAACATAATACCCATGTTGCGGATGTGTAAAAATCCACCACAAAGGAGATGTGCAAGTAAACTTACGTTAAATCCCAGCACAGCCACACTGTGGAGAAATGTCCCCAGCCAAGCTTCCGCACAATATGGTAACGATTGTTGAACAAGTCTCCAATCTTCACGGGATGATAGCCACCTGCAAAATTAGGGAGAGACAGAGTACTGCAATGTGTTTGACATGGCAACCCATAATCTATGCATGAGACGTGTTGCTATCAAAATGACAAAACCAGTGAGAATTCAACATAAGTGACATGTGTATACTCATATGCCTCAGAAACTATGCTTCAAGATGGCGACTCTGGAGATTATATTTGTCAGCTTCCATTTATCATTTTAATTACTTTTACTCATTTGAAAAATCGAAAGTTACCATCATTACATTAAAACTAACTTGAACCTGGACAAACATATACCTATTTGTTGTATTTAAAAACTGTGCATCAATTATATACCTGTATATTTATATCAGCAAGTAAACTTGAACATTAGATGAAATTAATGTTTCACTTCTTTTTTTTGTTCGGTTTCCTTTTGCATTCTATGCGTAACAGAGAAAAATGAAATGAACCTGTTCCAAAGCATTTCTAGATCATTAGCTGTTTTTAGTAAAGTTCCTCTCTCTCTCTCATAAAATATGGAATCCAAACCACTACTGCACAAGTTATTATAGTGTCATGGAGGAAAAACAAAGGAAGAAATTTTCCTGCCAGTAGGAGCGAACTCACGACCTCGTGCTCCAAAGTCTATTGTGTGTGTGTATGTGTGTGCCTAAGTCACACACTTTATCCACTCAGCCACAGTAACTGTAGCTGTAAAGCAATATATCACATACAGAAACATGTCAAACACTGTTCAAAGAAATTAGTTTACATTTTTTTTATTTGGTCTCAATAACCAAATGCTCCAAAAGTCACAAACAGGAAACTGCATCAAAATAATTATAAGAAACAGATAAATATTACAATTAGGTTATTGACATATCATTTCCATATGATTCACTATTTTATCTATGATGATAAAAAATATTGTTTTTATATTTTCCCCTTACAAAAATGAGCAAATAATAGGATACATGTGGAGACAAATATACATGCTGAATGCCGTACATTTGTTGGAAGTACAAATCTCTGAACATCTGAGATTTGACAATTTTCCACATTATTATTCATTTCAGCAATTAGCCGAGTTCAGATTAATTATGAACAATTATCAAACTTCCGTCTTTAATGGTGGAACCATAATTGGGGCTAAGTACAACACACCAAGTCAGATGGCTTTGTACAATAAAAACACCTTTCCCAAGCTGAAATTGACATCATCTTTTGATGCTAATCCGTGTCAATATTTTATAACAGTGTTAAAAATAGTCACTGCCTTGATTTCTTTAAACATCTGCTGAAGTCAAGTCTTTATTAGGGAGAGACCATTTATTTTTATAAAGGAATGGGGGGGGGGGGTTAAATGCTTGAAAACAATTGACTTGTTCTGATTTGTACTATTTAAAATAAAAACAGTATTCCATTCCTTATTTTCTTGAAACAAATTTATCCTGTGTTGAAAGGGAAAAAAATATCCTGGTCGGAAAGAACATTCTAGCCCCATAAATTAAATGGTCAGTCCCTTACAGCACACATGCAGCCAGGATTGAATTAGTTCAAAGTTGTGTATATCCAGCCTCATGACTGTGCCATTACTGCTTACGGACAAAGCACGTTGTTAACATTTCAGTGTAAATTCAGTGTTTTCAGCTTATTTTGTTGTTTTTTTAAACAGAAGCAGTCATCAATTTGGAATTTAATTGTCCATATCTCAGAGGATTACTTTTTCTTTCGAACAATAAAATAAATTTATGCTGTTCAAGACAAGCACAACAAGGTGTGTCTCTCGTCAAGTCAGTGCATAAGTTTGTTCAGATTTCTTTGAATAAAGTAAAAGCATAAAATTATTGCAAAAGAAGTCGATCAATCTTTTCTAAATATACATTTACTGAATATACAAGACTTTTGAAAACATTTTTTTATCGTCCAAATATATGATCAAAATAAAGATGACTGATTCTTCAAATGGTATCTGGTTGCAAATCACTCGATGTCTCAGTCTTTCCATGGGTGCTCTTCATTCATTGTCAATCAGTAATGTCAATCAGCCCCTTCATGATACAGTTGCCATCGGCGTGCCTGCCAAGGCGTGCTGGTGATTTGTAGCTATTTATCCCTCCACCACGGAGCATTATCGTGGAGCAAAAGTGGATGGGATTAAGTCCCCCGCCGCAAAGCGTGGGGTTTTAAAAAATCGTATGAGCTGTACTGTATCTAAAAGTATACAGTCGTGCAGACAGATGAATGGTATTACAATATCCCCATGCTTCTTTGAAAGTGTGTAGATCTTGTAGAGTCTTGATTGCTAAATGGTGATGCCCAATTTACACATCCTTCATCAAACCAATAGTCAAATATCAATTTGGCTACAATATTCGGAGTTATGTACCTTTAACATAATCATTAGGATCCTCCTGCTCATCATCATCTGACCCAAGGATCTCCTCCTCTTCTCCAAAAACTGGTTCTGATTTATGTGGGTCAGACCTGAAACAGACCAAAATGTCATTAGAGGTACTATCATATAACAAATTTACTGTAGTTCTTTAAAGATCAGCTCAGTAAATTTAACTTGGAGATATTGATCCTTATACAAGAACTGCCATACTTTTAGCAAAATTTCTTTAATGGGCCCCAGGAATAATCATAGAAAAACTACTGCATATGCACTTTTGTTTTCTCCAAGGGTGATTAGGGGGCAAAACCAAATTGATGTTTCCTCATGAATAAACAAATCTTATCCATTGGGAATACTTGCAAAACATTCACGAGTAATTTGCTAAAAAAATTAGGAATAATTACCGATTTATTCAGTTCAAAAAACCCAAAGGCCCACTAACAGAAATCAAAACAATAAAAGTAACATATAACAACACATCTTAACTCATTAACACCTAGCGCCACATTTACGCGTCATGAGGTTGTACCCTACTTCCGAGCTCTGTAACATCAACATCATTTAAGATACACTAAAGTGGATGGTATTGCAGGAAAGTAGACAGATGTAGCTCTACAATGATACCAAATAATGTCAACTTTCTACTTGCATTAAAAAGTACAGCAAAATAAATGCATTTTTTTAGACCCAATTTTGTTTAGGTCGAAAATTGCCAGTTTCGGAACCGGAGTTTGTGTGCGGATTTTAGACTTTTCGGCCTTAGCTCTAAAGCAGACGTGTCTGAACTGCACACAGACAGATGAACCTTTGCAAAAAGTAGCATAAGTTTGAGATTTGGAGAAAACAGGGGCCAGGAGACAAAAATCGGGGGTCCAATATGAAAAAAAAATTAAAAAAAAAAAAAAAAGGAAAACTTCTACCCATCTGCACATGTGCAAACGTACTAGCCAATCACAAACAATGTTTCTGATACACCTAAGCATCCAGCTAAACGAAAAACTTTCTTAAGCAGATGTGTTTTGCTGCATTCAGAAGTAACACCAACAATGCGTTGCCTACCCCCATTTCACGCGAAAATGAAACAAATATCCCGGGGTTAATGAGTTAAGGTAACTTTACATCTATACATGTACAAATAACAGCATTTAAATTTAAGGAATCGAAAAGTAATTCTTTCAAAGAGTTTATAAAACCGCAATATTGTTAGTCATAATATCTATGTTGTGTGTTTCTAAAACAACGAGTTTAAAATTACTTTATGCTCTGTTAAAATGGCTGTGTTTTAAAAATGTTTAAACAAATTTTTGTGCAACAAAAAAGCTTTGTGTCTAGGATTTCTTCTTAGAACATTGTAGGCTATTTTACTTACTAACTAAAGGCAGGCATAATAACTGAATATATTTAAAAGGAATACAAAGTCAATAATCTTTCTCCTACTCTCTAAGGGTGATGAATTAAACGGTCTGCAAATCTGCTCATAGGAGTTACTGGTAAAATCCAAACCTGATTTAAAACATGAATTTCACTAACTTTTTTTCGAACCGTTCCAAGTTGTTGGGTCAAAACAGATTTGTGAGAGGCCAAATTTCACAACAGTATTTATGTCTACACCTTACAAAAGACGTACAAAATATGCATGACATATCTTTACAAAGTTTTTGCAAGCGTACTTTGAAAAAGCCAACATTTGCATTGCTTTGAATATAGTGGCCTTAACATGGGCATTAAAACTGAGAGAACTTGTCAGAAAAACACCCAAAAATTTCACACAACTCTCACCGTTTAACTTCCCGCCTCCCATTAAAGGGCTAAAGCAAATAGTTTTTTCCTGTTTGTAAAATTGATATAGCAACACTTCTTTACATTCACTTTCAACTGCCAATTCTTACACCACTTGTATACTGTCTACGTATCTCTGAAGACGCTCACAATCATTTATCTGTCCAATAGATTTATAAAACTTTCTGTCATCAGCAAATAAAAGACACTTTGAATGTTCTAAAATGAAAGGGAGGTCATTTATATACAATAAAATAATTAGGGCCCCAAAAATGACCTGAGGCATCCCAGAAATTATCTCGCATCATTCTGAACCATTGACCATTTTCAGCAACTCTTTGCTATCTGTCACACAAATAGGAGGAAAACCAGTTAGGAATATTACTAGTCATACCACAGGATTGTAGTTTACGTAAAAGCAGTTTGTACGACACAGAATCAAATGCTTTGGAAAAATTAGTATAAATTGCATTAACTGGTAACTTGTTATCAATTTCTTTTGAAATAAAATCAGTAAAACTTGCTAAATTCATTACTGCAGAATGCTTTAGCATAAAACCATCCTATTCTTCACATATGGCAGCAGGGCCTCCATCAACACACATTTGTGCATCCCCGACGCAATAAAATAAAAAATGATGCATTAAAATCCCATCCTAATAGTCATGTGGGACACATTAAAAATTGCAGTTTTTATTAAAAGTGTTAAAATAAATCAATGAACCAGACATTTAGCTATCAACCAGAGCAATTTCCCTGAATATTTTTTAGCCCTGTTTATATAAAAAAAATTCAAACACTTCGGATAGGATCAGTAACAGTGATACAGGTCTATAATTTGCAACTAAATTTCTATCACCGATTTAAAAATTGGAACAACATTTGCCTTTTTGAACACATCA
Organism: Margaritifera margaritifera; assembly: GCA_029931535.1. NCBI lineage: Eukaryota > Metazoa > Mollusca > Bivalvia > Unionida > Margaritiferidae > Margaritifera > Margaritifera margaritifera. Next base: position 134,635 of record JAQPZY010001413.1, read on the forward strand.
GGCAAAATACTGGACTTCATAGACATGTTACAAAGTTTGCATACAGGTACACATAATTCATTGGCACATTTTTCAATACAAGAGACAATATCAAAATCACAGGTTTTTTTCACAATTAAGTTCACCCAAAACTTTGTATACTTCAGTATGTATAAATGCCTATGTTGTTTAAAGGGTCAATGGATTGAAAGCAACCATGTATATCAAGTAAATAATCTACAGGATTGAAATTAAAGACCTATTTACAAAAATTACTAAATATGTTTGCAGTGTCTGAAGAGTCTGTAGAAGTAGATGCCCCATCTGTAAGTTGAAGAAATTTAACCTTTCTGATTTTTACATTTTACTAAACTCCAAAGACATTTTGGGTTTTCTTTTACTGAAAATTCAATATTTGTTATATGATCTTTGTATTTACAAGTGATTTTTTTTAAAAAGTTCTTTTCTTGTTACAGAAAAAATATGGTACTGTTCAGTCTTTCACATGTCCTCACTGACTATCTCCAAGCTTTCTCCTTTTCTCTCACTGCATCAATCAGATCATTATCATACCAAACTGGAAAAGGTCTCTTTTTAAGTTCTGTAATTGGTACACATTCAATTGTAACTAAATTTTAGTTTTCATAAAAACTATTAAAGGCTTATCATACAACTGTAAAGACTAATGTACACAATGTAAAAGATATTTAATGGAGTTAATAATAATAATGCATGATTGTGGAATACAGTGCATACAATTTGAGAACTGAAGTCAATTTTTAGGGGTCTCTCAGACATCTAGAACATAAGATCCATCAGTTTATAGAAACCCATGAAAAGTCCCTGATACATGACCATGCTACTGACTATTCGGACCTTTTTCTTGTCTACATTAATGGAATATCCCTAAATAAATTTGTATTTAAAATTACTATTCAACTGTCTTCAAGAATAAGTTATCTCAAGGTGACTATTTTTAATGATGACATGCATATTTGAAGTCAGATCAGCATCATTTGTATACATTTAAAAGACCTCTATGCGAAGATGCTTTCCGTAAAACCTGGATGAAATTCTTTTGAGCAGTTTTCAAGAAGTTGTTTAACGTTGTTTTGATTTTAGAAACAGGAGCCACATATGATGGCAAATCGGCATAATTTGTATAAATTTCAAAGCCTTTCATGGCAGAATACTTTCTGTCAAATGTTGTCATATTCTGTTGGGCAGGTTTTGAGAAAAGCCATTTAAAGTTGTTGTCATTTTCAATAACAGTGGCCATATTTGAAGACGGATCAGCATCATTAAACAAAATAGAAAGCCTTCCAGGCCTCGGTGCTTTTTGTCAAATTTGGTACAATTATAGGTTTTTGAGAAGTCATTGAATATTTTTTCTATTTTTAGTAATGGCAGCTATATTTGATTGCAGATGGGCACAGATTGTGGAAAATTTAAAGCCCTTCATGCCAGGATGCTTTTGGTCAAATTCTGTTCAGCAGTCTTAGAGAAGTTTTTTAAAGGTTTTTTTGGTCTGTTTTAGTAATGGCAGCCATTTTTTGTAGCAGATTGGTATCATTTGTACAAATGTGAAAGATCTCTGTGTGAGAATGCTTTCTGTCAAACTCTAGTTAAATTCTGTCTAGCAGTTTTTGAGAGGTCATTTAAGGTTTGTCCACACTCGGATCATAACAAAATGTATTTTGGCCATATGACTTCAATTGAGCACAGAAGAAACTATACTGTACTTAATTTCTAACTACTAGTAGTACCTACCAGTAGATTACTTTATGGTAATTGTTACTAGCCAAAATATTTATTGAACTACCACTAGAACCAACCATTTTGTGTTAGTTTCTTACGCTTCACTTAAAAGTGACAAAGTCCAAAACATTTCAAAGTGATTTTGAAACAACCCCTATAATGTAGAGCAGAGCATACACAAATGTCTTCACACAATAGTGATCATGTATTTAAACCACAGTTGTCCTGATATTATGAGTAACCTCACCTTTACAACAGCAAGTTTTAATTTTTTCGTTTCAGTTTGGTTTTGTGTTTTTTACGGCACAGTAACACAAGTTATTTTGTGCCGAAGCAATTGGAGTAAAGTGCTTTGCCCAAGGACACGCCACAGTAGCCTACCCGAGCTAATATGATGGCAGGATTCAAACCTGCACACTTTCTGTCATGTGTCTGGCATGCAAACCACTTATTCACCGTGGCTCCTCGTGTTTTAAGGAGTCAATTAAAAAAATGAATGCTAATGTTTCATTTAAATATCTTCAGTGGTTCAAAGGTTACACCCCTGGACAAGGATAAAAGTAAAAGAATTACATTTTCCCATGCATGACTTTGACCTTGAAGCAAGAGTGTGTGGTTCAAACGTTACACTCCAGACTAGAATACAAGTCACAAAATAAAACTTTCCATTGATCTTGAGGAGGGGGTCATCTATGGTAAGTGACACATTTGTACATGTACATTATATAATTGATTAAAGGTTCATTAAAATATTTAGAGTGGTTCCAAAACAAGTATACTCCAGACCACGATACAAGTAACAGAATCACATTTTCCCTTGCCATGACCTTAATTTTGATACAGGGGACATGGCTATGGAACAAGACACACCATCTAGTCATGATATATACTTGGGTTTCATTAAAATATCTTCAATGGTCAAAAAGTTATACTCCAGACCAGGCTACAAGTAACAAAATTACATTTTCCATCGGTGTGACTTTGACCTTGAGGCATGGGTATGTATGCATGTTTTAACATTTAATGCCACCTCAGCACAATGGTGGCTATTTGGTGGCAACTAAAAGAAAAATGCAAAAAATGTCAAAATGAAAAATTGCACAAAAACCTTAACAAATTTAGACTTCCAAATATATGTAAACATGAAGGACAAGATAGAATATAAAGGATAAATACCGTATTTACCGTATATCTTGGGACACCGTATATCTTGGGACACCATAAATTTATTTTTAAAGTAATTTTTTTGTGCACTGTATGTTCTGGGACAGATCGTTTTTTTCGAGTCGTAAGTTGTGGGACACCTTTTGAATCATAATATCGATAGCTTAGCTGGTAAAAAAATGCACTCAAACTTATATTTTATTACATAAATAAAATAAAAACCGCTGTCAGTGTTGTTTGTTTACACTTTTCTTCTTAACTGCAAACTTTTGAAGAACAAATTTTGATAAATATATGGGCAATATAGGAGACTAGATGTTTGCACTACGTACAAAATACGTGCAAGTCGGAGCAACCTGTACTTGTATTATAATTTGTTTTACTGTATAAACACTGTTTGATGCAGTAAAAGTTTTGAGTTGATTTATATTTGCCTTTTTCATAAGCCAGATCTAATTCCCAAGTAATATTTCCTCAGTTATCTGCCAGTGCAAACCCTTTAGCTTGTAAAGGCAGCCTCACTTTGTTTTCCCAACCCTTTGATCGAGCTCACTTTGTTTTCGTAACCCTTTGATCGAGCCGCAAAGTTGATACTTGTTCATTGTTCAGTGCCAAGTAGAGTCCTATATTAAGCTGACAGAATTTATTTGAACTTCCTGTGATCATGCCGCACAATTGACGCCGGTTCAGTGAATACTGCTAAAAAGAAATCAAAGCCGGCTTCCCTTGCTCGACCGACTTTGTATATAAAAAATCTGCACACTTAAAAGAATCCAAAGTCGGCTTCCAGGGTCTGCTTGCTTACTACAAACTTATCCATCACGGCTGAGATGTATAATGTGGTTTATTTTGTTTTATTTGTATTCCCCTTTATATATGCTAAAATAGTACGGTAACAATGAATGTGAGGAGTCACTTTTATTGTAGCAATGTGTGATAAGTTTTCCATTCAAACTGTTCCATTGTTTCAATTTATTTTCGAAATTGCTGTGAATACCGGTAAAAAGAAACCAGAGTCGGCTTCCCTAGGTCGGCCTACTCTGTATATAAAAAATCTGCATACTTGAAAGAATCCAAAGTCGGCTTCCGGGGTCGGCTTGCTTTGTAATAAAATAATCTTTGTATTTGATAGCCGAAGTCTCTACCAGGTGTGTTTATTCACCACCCAAGCATCTATTGTTTGCCACCTGTCATTATAATTGATGTTTGCAGGGTAAATACATGGGTGCAACATCATACACAGCATTAATTGTCTTTAAGAATATTTTTTTTGTACAAGGGTAACCCATGCTAGCAAAAATGTTGTCATTTTCACTCACAGTCAATGTATTTACTAATAATGATTTTTATTTGCGAAATATTATTACATTGTTAACCTGGATATAATACACTCTTGGTTATTTTGCACCATACACCGGATCATGCGTGAATTGCTGATGCCTTCAAGCAATCGGTTATTTCTCGGTCTCTCTCTCTTTCTATTGTTTGTGATTTTGCTGGATCCAATTTTCAGTTTGATAATATACCGGTATTCAAACTTCTTAGGACAGCCAAACATGATTTGTTTATCTATATTCACGTCAATAAAATAATGTGTCAATGTTGTTACCGGACATAATCTATACACACGACCGGTACTCTACATTACCAGACCATGTCGTGTTAGTGGATAAGTTAGTGATAGTGGATACGTTTGTGTCTTTTATACATAAATTGCTTATGAAGAACAAAAAAGAGGAATAAAAAAGAACAGTACAAGGTTAGTTTCTTTCAGTTTATTATCAAATAAACGTTAAATTTACCTACCTTATTGTAACATGAAGTGCTGGGGGGGGGGCAGCAAATTAAACACAATTTGTTTCGGTTCTTAAGTTCTGGGACATATGATCTAGTTGGAAAAAAGTTTAACCATAAGTTATCGGACAGGAAAAAATTCATTTATTTTATCTTGTCCCAAGATATGCGGTAAATACGGGTATGTCATAATTCTGTAAAAGTTATATAAAATAAAAGATAAAGGTAAAACATGTAAAATCCTTAAAATATTTTTTGGGTCAAAATTCTTTGATTAAACCACATTCCCTCAATAAGTCCAAGAGTTTCTTTGGTGGTACATCATCACAAAGTTTCTTCTTTGATTGCACATCAAAACACTTGTCTTGCACTCTACAAGAATGTGTTCCACTGTCATTGGACACTTGCAGGGTATGCACTCTGGTCAAGGTTCACCCATTAGGAGGTATGCACTAGCCAGGTATGTGTGGCCGATTGTGATCAGCATAATACCACCCCATCTCTGCGATTTGTTCTGTATGAGGGATGCCACTCTCCAATGGTGTGTTTGATGTTCTTAAGTTTGTTTGTGGAGTTACAATTCCACACATTTTGCTAAGTATGAATAACATTTTGATTTATATCATATTTTAAGTCAGTATATGGAATCTTCCATTTGGAAATGGATGGCTGCAGGTCAGCTTTGGCTGCTTATCTGCCCTTTCATTTCCCTTTATGCCAATGTGACAAGGCAGCCACCAGTACAGAATACTTTCTTCATATTGTATATACAAATTGTGTTTCTGTAAGATCTGAGATATTAACGGGTTGTGAGATTTAAGGTTTTGCAAGGCTTTCAGTGTGGAGTGGTACACAACACAGAGTCTAGTCATGATATATACCAGTGATTTCTTCAGGGTTTTTGCACAGAAGTGGAATTTACCCTCTGTCATTTATGTAAGGGGGGAGGGGGTATAGATTATTAAGTGTGCATGTGTGGGTGGATGGATGGGGGGTGCAGTTTCTATATAATAACAGTATGATGTAAGCCAATATTAGAACTGCATGTAATAGAAGAGACATTACCACCAAATACCAAGAACTGAATGGTACAACATCACCAAGTGCAGATGCTAAATTGCTTTTAATAACTAAATATTCAATAAAAGTGTCTCATTACTCAATTATAAAAATTCACTTGGTAAGATTATAAGTCAAGCACATGTATGATCAGATTGAGCTTTGGTAATATTGATGAATGTTACAGGTTTTATCATGCTCATGGCAAATCGACTGTGCACAGTTTTTATACACTTGCTCATTTTTTAATAGTAGAATTTAGAGGGGATTCACGCAATCATGCATCTTGGAGAAAACACTGATATACTTGCGCAAAGTTTCATGAAAATCTCTCCAATCATTACAAAGTTATGAGCTAGGAAAGCAAATATTAACATCTGGACAGACAATGCCATGACATGTTACGCCACATGTAAGACAGATGTATAAAAATCAATTCCAGTTCTGATACCAACTTTCCAGTAGCATGCCTGATAATTGCCTGTCCAGTAAGATGGGAGATACTGGCATCAGCTACATGATAAATATCTATATTGTGTACTGATCTAGACTAAAACAAATGGATGATTTTTTTTCCTAAACTAGAATGCATCAATGAAGTCTTGGATATTGATCCTATCACTACAAAAAATGATAATGGAAGGGTGCTAATCTGCATCCTGATGGGTTTATTCTGCTTCTTGATGAATCATCTGCAGACCAAAGCATTGCTTTTTTATACTAGCACAGTCTCTTCCTTGCACTGATGTTGACCAATGTGTTGAAGAAATGCAAATTGAACAAGACTACTTGTGCAATAATGTCTGAGGAAAAAAGAAAATTGCTTCTCAAAACAGTGAAATTGCCATCAAACAAAGAAGTAAAAAACTAGTCACTTTTGCTCTCAGTTCTATTCATTGATTTCACTTGAATCACTTCTTAAAACACTGAAATTGCCCAGCAAGTGAAGAAGTAAAAGCTATAGCTATTTTTGCTTTCAGTTCTATTCTATGATCACACTTGATGAATCATTATTTTTCTTTGCATGATATCATCATCTACTTCTTTTATGTACATACACCTACAGACAAAGCATACTAACAGCTTAGAATGTTAATTTCCATTTCATTTTCTTCTGAACAATACAGCTAAAATACCAATAAAGAGTTTAAATGCCATTCAAATTTGGACCACATATGATTGTGTATGAGCACTGAATTCCAGGTGGCACTTACATATAGTCTAGACATTTACAATGTATGCCGCGTTGCTGGTGTGTGCCTGAATACAGTGTACAAAATGCGGGACATGTTTCTCTTTTACAAGAACATACACAAGATCTAGTAGCAATGAGTGCATCACAAACGCCCTGCTCTCTACAATCTGCTTGGTGGGGCCTTAAACTAAAGTACCTCTGTTGAAAAACCAAAGAATGGAGATGGGCAATCAGGGGACATAACTCTTCTAAATATACATGTAATATTTATGGAAAAGGACAATAACACTGTCCAAAGTGGATCTGAAAAGACAAAACCTTTAAAAGGCACATATACATGCAATAGGCAATTCACCCACCAAATGGCATCCAATGTACAAACAACATCCCCAGTGAAAAAATGAAGTGAACTGTCAAGGGATGAAACACTATCAAAAATAGAGCTGAGGAGATAAAACCAATAAAAGGCACATTGGGGTCTATGAGACAATGTGTACCAACTTGCATCAGAATATACTGAATGGTTTTTGAGTTATCCAGGTTACAAAGATCTGCTGTTGTGAATATGCAGTATTAATGGTAAAAGACATACTCCCCACTATGGGTTAGCTCCCCTTAGAGCTTGGATAACACCACTGCAACCACAAGATGAAGTCTCCTAGAAAGTTACAGAAATGTTTATTCTCAATTTAACTCTGCTTTTGAAAGAATTTCCCAATGGTAATAGATTATATCAAAATTTTATTGCATAAGCTTCTGGAAGCAATTTGGGGAAAAAGGGAAATAACTCCATCAAAACTTGACCTGAAAAGACGAAAGGGCATTTATGTATAAGGGCTGCAGAGTTACACTGTATGCTGGTTACAAGAAGTATGAACAGACGCAGAGAAGGAAAATGTGATTATATAGAGCTTCTGCATCTCAATGCAGGACCCTAATTATTGCAAGTGGTAAAACAAGGTAAAATGAAAGTATCTGGTTACAATGAAAATTGCATCATCAATGGCATTGACCAGTGATCCTACAATGCACCAATTATTTAGAATCTTCCATATCCACTAGCTGGGTTATCTGTTAGATCTTGTGAATATGAGTTTTGTTTATGGACTTCTCTTTGATGATGACCAGCTCAAATCAAGGCTCTTATTCTACACTCTATCAAAATGGAACCCTCAGAAGCAGTTGGCTGCAATATTCACCAGACAGGGCTTCACAACAGACATTTTTTTTGAGATCATAAGTAACCACTTACATGAGGCCCAGGTGGACCTAACATCACTCACCTTGACTAACATCTGCTGCCTAGAAGCCAAATGCAAAAGCTGTTGTGTAAGAAACATAGGTCTGTAGTATGCTTTCTGTAAAAGTTTCTTCCAATGCTGACTGACAAGTTATTAAACTGTTTCAAGGTTCCTCTATTTTTTTGTATCTTCATTCATATTTGGAGCTGCAGTGGCTCAATGGTTAAGGAGTTGGACTCACAGTGTTGCATCTAGGTTTGCCTCAGATAAGGTCAAGTGGCCCATAACCTTTCAAAAAGTGGACCATCTAATGGTTAGCATAGTAAAGACCGGAAAAAGTAAAAGTATTACATGTTACATGAAACAGAAGTACCACAAGGAAACAAAAAGCTCTAGATTTTCTGCAGAAACCAGTCTTCATATGTCTGTGATTGATCACTCTTGCTAACATTGCGAAACAAGAGGCACCCTTTTTGTAGAGTCCACTTTTTTATTTCACCAAGTAAAAAAACTTTAATGCTGAGGTTAACATTTAACATTTAGGTTAATTTTTAGGGTATGGACAGATGTACAGATGGAGGGACACATACATGGTTACCAAAGTGAACAATATGTTGTGCTTCCACCAAATTGGGCACAACAAGAATCGGTTATACGGAAAGACTTCCTAGCCAATGCCATGACAAAGTAATACAAAACTGCATGTCCTTCTAGTGCAGATGTGAACAACATGCTTAAGTGGACCTGATACCACTCACCTGAGTAACTGACAGATGTCAGATTGTGAATGCAAATTCACACAGGTATTGAAACTCTAGAGAAGAATTTTTAAAAAGCTGAAACACATAGTTGCTACAATGTCTATTAATGTTGGGGTCATTTATCTTCTTTCCCATACCATACATATATATACTGGATCGCTTTCTCTGCATAAAAAAGGGCAAGTCATTTATACAACCAGCATTGCCTGCTGGATGTCTCCCCGCCTCTGTGGACAAGGCCCCGATTCATAACTCAGAAACTGTTCACAGACCCACCCTTAAAGTATGCATACTTACTGGCAATACAATGGGAGGTAATCTGTACTGTCAACATGGACTCCTGGGTCTGTCCTTATCTAACCAGGACCGCATCCATGGAGTAATATCATGGAAACTATTGAGATCCCCACCCAAGGGAGCTGAGGTGGCTTAGTGGTCTAGGCTTTGGGCTCGTGACCAGGTTTCAGGTTTGATTCCCATCTTATGATCAGCATGGATTCTTACTCAAAACCAAACCCATCTGAGATTTTGATGATAGAAGCTTACATAGCAAGTCTGCTCGACATCTTTCAGAAATATGGTCTGTAGAGTGTACACAAGCTCAGTCAATCAGAAGCTTAAATATCAAATCTAATAAAAATCTGGCCTCTAGACTGTTCTTAAGGAAGTGCAGAGGTATGCCGCATAATGAACACTGGGCCATACATAAGCTCACATGACGTTGGGCCAGGTGAGCTTCAAATTGAGATCAATAGAAGTCACTGAGAAAAAAAAATGAAAATCTGCCATTTTGGACAACATCACAAGCCCCTTAGAATATCACAATGTTAATAATATCCTTTTTCACCATCAAATCTTTCCTGAGAAACACTAAATATTTTTTTACAAATACTTGGTCAAACAAGCATTTGATACAATTTCAAACTATCACTCAGTCAATAGTTTTCCATGAAGCCAAACAGTCAACACTTTACACTGTAGTTCATCAACAATCTCAGCTTGACCACGAGTTTTAGCACATGACAAAGATCACAAGAAAAAAAAAAAAAACAAAGAGTTGCAAAGGATACCAATGAATCTAAAGCAAGGTACTGTATAGTAAGTTCTGAAAAATGCTAGCTTTAGTTCAGGAATGTCCAAAAGGTCACCTTCTCAAGGATATTATAGATTGATTAAAACACGAGTGCCATGAACAGTACATTACATCACAGCCTATGTTTAATAGCCTTCCATTCAGCCACTTAACTCACTAACACTATAATGCAGAAACTATTATTTTCTTATTAGAATAACCATGACCATGACCTCTGACCTTTAGACTACAGAATCAATGGGTTGCTTTATTACTCTAAGAGCAAGTCATCCACAAAGTTTGGTCAAGGAACTTAATCTAGAAGAAAAGTTGTTCTGCAAAACAACATTTTTTTCTCTGAACTACAATGACCTTGACCTTTGGAACCCAAAAACAACAGGCCTCTTCCATACTTTAATTGCAAGTCCTCCACAAACTCTGGTCAAAGTATATGGTCTAGAAATAAAGCTATTATGCAAAAACCATTTTTCTTCTTTCACTAAGTGACCCTGACCTTTGTCTGACCTCAAAATCAATAGGATTCATTTTTTACCCAATGTGTAAGTCATCCACTATCTCTGATGAAGGGTACATGAGCAAGAACTGTTATTTTGTGCAGAAACCATTATTCTTTCTTAATGGCAGTGACCTTGGCCTTTGACCTTTTGACCACAAAACAGTAAGCTTCTTCCTTACCACAAGTGCAATCATCCACAGAATTTGGTAACTGGAGAATTTGAGTTGTTGTTTAGAAACCATTTTTTCTGGTTTTTGTCACAGTGACCTTGACCTTTGACCCCTAAATCGATATGGTTCTTTCTTATCACAAGGACAAGTCATTCGCAAAGTTTGGTAACTGAAGATGATGGAGAACTTTAGTCAATGTGCAGAAACCATTTTATGGTATTTCGGTCAGTGATCTTGACCTTTAACCTTATGATCCCAAAAGTTGTTGATTTCTTTCTTACTTCAAGTGCAAGCCACCCACAAAGTTTGGTAACTGTAGATGGCGGACAACTCCAGTTACTATGCAAAAAGGATCTTATTTTTTGGTCACAGAGACATTGATCTTTGACGTTTCACCCCAAAATCAATAGGGTTCTTCCTTACATCAAGTAAGCAATCCATAAAGTTTGGTCCAGGTCTGTGATCAAGAACTAATGTTATTATTCTTTCAGTCATAGTGACCTTGAATGTTCACCATTTTAACCTGAAGTCAATAGGCTTCTTCCTTACCAAAAATGAAAGCTATGAATGGTTGATGGTGGAGATCTCAAGTAATAGTGTGGAAATGACTGACAGATGGACATCATAACATAATATTCTCCGACTTATGAGAGGTGTATAACAATATCCACAGGTAAAGTTGTTAATTTGTGAATATCTTGCTTACAAAATGGTGACTACTTATATCTAATTCTAGTTCCAGAACCTTCTATCCAGATAGTGACTGGAGTTTATAGCTTATACATTACCGTATGTACTCGCATATAACACGAATCCAAATGCAAACAACATAGACCCTGATCTGCTGACGAATAATGCGCCGGCAAATCAGGGTCTGTGTTGTTTGTTCTACTGATTAGTCCTTACAAACTGCATAGACCCAGATCTGCCAAGCATTATGCACTGGCAGATCTGGGTCTATGCAGTTTGCAGTTGGTATCGGCTTATACGTGAGTACATACGGTAATCCCTAAATTTTTCACTTGCTAATATTTTGTGATTTACAGAAGTCAAGACATGCTCTTGCATTCATGGAAACGGAAAAGAAAAGAGCATTTCTATTAAAAATCATCAAGCAAGTGTTGAAATTTGTTGTGGATTCATATGAGATCAAACAAGATTAAAACAAAAAAAATTATTAAAATTAATAAAGTTGGTATAGTGCATTCATATTATCAATGCACAGGCAATAAATGTGATTCGCTATTGTTGACAGGGTGTACAAGTAAAGCCTGTTCTGAACAGTCTCATGCAGTATAAACACTGCATAAATATAATGAACACGTTATACCCATGCTCTCGTGAGTTTAACTTAAGTTAACATTTAGTAAACCTGTTTGTACGAATTGATTTGATTTAAGAAATTTGAACCCTTTCGGATATAATGTAAGTACTTGCAAACAAATTTCATGGATCCCAACATCATGGCTCAAAAATCCCACTCATCCACTCATGTTTACATGTGGTGGTTGAGGAAGGGCAGGCCACCTTTTCAAAATCCTTGTCCGATTGGACAAACAGCAATTTAAGCAGATTCATTATGTACAGCGCAGGATGAGTAAAACTGATGCAGAACAAGTTAAAGTTACAAGTCACTTGCCCTACAGGACAAGTAGAGAACTGAAAATGTCTTGATCCCTGAATGTATAATAGAAAGGAACTTACATAATTTTACAATGGGACCCACATAACAGCAATGCAAACAAATGGTTTTCTAGGACTCATGGCTTGCAAGATTTAGAAACTACAAGCTAAATATTGCAAAATAAAGACAACCATTTTTACCCTACCTTCGCACATCAAGAAATCTGCGGAAGCCATCTTGAAAGAAATTACAACATGGAACATCCTCCCAAACAGTTAAGGCATTCCTATTTCCTGCATGCAGCATGTCTCATCCTAACTATGATTTCAAAAACTACATTGTATAATGCAATGATGTGGCTCCGACCATCCTTTGTGAGCCAAACTGGCATTTTATCAATGAAAGAGTCTGTGAGTCGACAGCAACAGAAAAAAAAATCTCTCCATCAAGCAGGACTGACTGAGTGAGCATTTAGATCGATCAGAAAATTTCAGATCAATAAGGCTGATACTACTCAAGCTTTTCTCAATAGGATGTTTTCAATGTCAAGCACAATGCTTTTTCTTTACTTTTTTGTATTTTTTCAATGAATGGGGAAAAGCTGAATGACAATGTAGCAACATTCTGAAGGTAAACTCTTGGAACAAAGAGACAAGATCTTAAAGACTTTTCTCTTTTATCAATACCAAGTTCACAATGAAGAATTTAGGTAGAAAATTACCACTGAACTACTAACTTTGTTATTGCAGTAATTTACAGTTGAGGGGAAAATACAATCAGAAGCAATCTTCTCAAATTAGGTGGTGTTAACCACAAAGACTAATTGCTGCTGTAATAGCCGAAAGAGTGCTTGCGAGATAATGGAAATGATACATCTCTGAATTCACAAACTGAATAGTAACTAGGTACAAGATGCATTATTGTGTTCCACAATGCAACCAGTCACATGTAATCAATAAAGAGAAAGTTTACCTTGGTGCTGAAGCAATTGATACACAAACCAATTGTTGATTCAAGATAACAAACTATTAGCGACAATGATGGATATGACTAGGGGTGAAACGATTCATCGATACTTTTGCCATATCGATACACGTATCGATACAAGAGGTGAAGAATCGATACAAAACGATACTTACCCTATATAAGTTACTTTAGTCTTCAGCAGTCATGAATAATTATTAGTCGTTTGCCTTTTTATTCTTTAAACTGAGAATCAATAATGTATCGCATCGTAGGTTGTGTATCGTGAATCGTATCAATACGCGGCACTGGTGTATTGTTTCACCCCTAGTTGCCATGGCAACCAAACCCAGCCTAGAATGTGTACAAATCATGACAAAATTGCATATTTATCAGTATTCATTTATACTAAGCTTACTATTTTCTTGCCAAATCAGTCATGCTTTCAATTTTTTATTGAGAAAAGAAACATTTTTTGTTTATTTGGCTTGGATTGTCCAAGTTCCACCAAATATAGGCACAACAGTGAAGTGTTAAGATTAAACACTTAAAGTCAATAAAGTTTTGGGTGTATATTCTGTGCTTATATGTTTTTTTAATGTACTCACATGATCTTAAACATTTCAAATATAAAAAAGTATCTTGGTCTAACATTGAATTTGTTGAAATTTATACAAAATAACTTTGCTACTATGGTAACAATTAAAAAATGCAGCGATAATAATAAGATATTAAAGCTGATTTTATAACATATCTCCAAAAAATGAATGCCTGTGTTCAAGTTCAAAAGAAGTTGGAAGAAAGCTGAAGAATGACAAACAATTCATAAAAACCATGAAGAAAAAGTAGTATAAGCAATCTCATGTGTATTTATTCACATATATACATATGCATGTACTTAGGTGCTGCATTATTTTGATCCAGACACAAGGAACATACCACGATGACCACTGATGATGAAACAAGCTCTTATACCCTAAGACAGGGGTCCCCAACCTTTCTGTGCCTACGGGCACATTTTATAGGTTTATGATAGAGTGGCGGGCACCAACCAATTAACTTGACCCATTTTTTAAAAATTTGTATTAATCATTATAACCTTTTCCATTGGCATACAAAAAACCTTGGTGGGCGCCATGGCACCCACGGGCACCGCGTTGGGGACCACTGTCCTAAGATATAGTTATCTGTAGTTTGTCTGGAAGGACATGGTTTTAATATTCGTGTGTCAGAGAACATAATCAGAAAATAATTAATCATGTACTCTTTTGACTTTGGGATTTAAAAACAAAACATGGACAATGCAAAGATTCTCTTTAAAGCTGGCTTTTTTAAAACTGAATACTCAAGTCATACAAAAATAAAATTATATGAAAATCAAACTTTGGAGCCGAATTCAAGAGGGGCACCTTTTACAAAAGTGGCATATTTCTGGGCAAAGGGGTAATTTTTTGAACATAACAAAAAGGGTATACTGGTGTAAGTATTTCTCAAACCAAGAACACACTTTTGGTCACAATATTTACGATGTTCTTTTAAAAATAAAGAACAAAGAAGCTTCCACTCATAGAAGTATTCTATATTAAATAAAACATAATAATATATGAAATTATTTGAAGATAGCACAGTTTTAAGTAAGTTTTTTTAGTAATCTGCACAATGTGGGATGGATGGTAGAAAGGGCAGAGGGGAGGGCATTATAAACAAATATAGTAGGAGCATCCCTTTTTTTAAATCTAGTTTGAGTACTGAGTGCCAAAGATGTCAGATCTTGAAGGATTATTAAAAAATATGAACTGCTGTATACAAATTTATTTTTAAAAATGTCCTCATAAACCATAAAATATTCCCAAAGATCAATGTCTGAATCACACTACTCAGAAGTAATGGTCTTTCATTTCACCATGTCATTTTGTTGATTAAGAAGAAAATTAAGACATGTAGTTATCATATGATTAATCAAGCATATCAGATGTTTTGCTTATTGGGAATCATTAAACATTTTATTATGAGAAAATAATAAAGAGGATGAATATCATCATTACTTACACATGGAATAAACATCATTAAATAATTTTCAATCAAAATTAACATTAAGAGGAAGAATATCTTAATTGGAGACAGTCAATGGTAGTTTGAATGTACACCTCTGAAATAATGACTGCCAAAATGTGTGTGGAAAAAAATGTCTAACATAATAGCCTTATGAAATGCTTTCAGTTTGTAACCACATCACTATTTTTTTAAACTTATCACATTATTGAAAGGAATGACCAAATAAGCACATACAATAGGATGTCTTCAAACAAGTATTTAATTAAATCGAAAATATTGTACAAAAGAATTATATTTCACAGTCGACAGGCTTGCATAGGTAAAAAAATTATTGAAAATTGTGTGAAGTAAAAGCTTGAATGAATAGGACATAATAATGATACATGTATCTTGAAATAATCAACAACAAAAACTTTATAAAATGAAGACAAATAATGAGTGGAAAAATTATTTTATTTGCCTCAAACTATTTCAATAGTTACTTTGTTATGTGCCCTGCAACATCTGTGACAGATGGAAAATCATTACTTTAATTTGGTCCCCTTTCGCTAAAATTTAGATTCACTGACCAAATTATGTTTTGCCTGCTGCCGAAATGATAACTCTTGATTGCACAGATAAGTCTATTGTCTTTTTCAATTCTCAAGCTTTCCTAATTGGATTGTTTAAATTACTTGTATGTATTATACTCTGTATTATATATTTTATGTACTGTATTCTGTAACTCTAAAACCAGACACATTTTCTGTTAAGCAAAATTATGAAACTGAAACTTGACTCTAGTTTTATACCCATGTACTATGATCATTATTCTTGTTGAGTAAGTTATTCAGAGACCAATATGAAATTAATTTATCTCTTCTCTGTATCCCTTATTAATTAAAAAGTATGATGTTAGCTTAGTTTTGTACTTCTGAGAATTTTCTATCCCGAAAAAAGTTGTAGAAATTTCAAAATCGTAAAACCCACCATACTACCCTCTCATTATCAATGCAGAAAGTAACTTGAAATGTGCTCTTGGGAGCAGTAATGAAATTGGTACTGATTAAAAACAAAGGTTCTAGCAGATCAGATCCCTGAAAACCCGGGGGGGGGGGGGGGGGGGGGGGGGGGGGCAATCAAGAATGAAATCAGTATTGATGTGCAGTATTTAGAATATTTAACAATTTTAATGGTTTTCGAAATACAAAGTGCTCGATTCATTCATTGAGGTACTCGCTATCTTGCATCCGCTTTCTTGTGAAATTCAACAAATTATGAGCTACAATGATTTAAAAATTATATGTAACATCAATTAATGATTTAAAAGTATTGAAAAACATTTCTCTAATGGCAAATCCTAAATTTTACCGCAATAAACATGCACTATCGATTAGTGGAGTTGAGCAGAATTTGCCATGCCATGTGACTAATGATTTTTCTGTGTTTCAAAAAATGGACGAATATTCGAGGACTTTATTTGTATATTTTTCGTGCTGATTACTATTACAATTAGCGAGTAAATGTCTTTTAAATATTGAAAATTAATATTTTTGAGAAATTGGTGATTCTTGGTCATATCTTTTTGCTGAAATGACCGATATTAACTTAATAAGTGAACACGTAGCAGTAACTTATTTTTGGCATAGAGCCTAGTTCCAAAGTTTGCTCTAATATTCCTCTTTTTTGGTGAAACCTTGATAATAATAAACTGGAATAGTTCAAAGAATGGCATATTCCCGTGTATATTATCAAAAATCTTTCAACTGTCATATTCAAAATTTACGACTTCACGTTGCAACTGCAAGATGCAGAGCACATGTTTACAAATGGCAGATACACTGTTACATACTACTGATGTGTGTAGATTGAACAGTGCAGTTGCTTTAATCATGCGAATAAACTAATGATTTGCTTCATATTTATTTTCTAGATTCATTCTCTTTGCCATATAAGTGATAGTTATGGGTACAAAGACTTAATTTTGGCAGTTCTGGGTATCTTAATCAGATTTGTCATGAAAGGCGTCATTATGCAGTAAAGGGGTTGGTGTCAAAAGGCATCATCATGCAGTAAAAGATTAAGCTAACAGACGATCCCAATTCAGGCTGAAAGCATCTACTACCCAGACCCTCTGGTCGGGGACTGGGGAAACGAAAAAGGGGAGCTTGTGGGCTGCAATTACTCCCATGACCCTGCAGCAGCTTCCAAGGTAGGAGGTTTAAGGAACCAGGAAGGGCGTGAACGCTATAACTAGCAGCAGAGACCAAAGATCTCAACATGGGGGTGGGGGGGATAGACCAACCCCTACATTGTCTAGTGAACTCCTGGCCCTTTCTAAACCTTTGGGAAAGCTCCTTAATTGTTGCAGAGTGAGGGAGCAACAAGAGATCAGGTCAAGAAGTAGCCTCAGAGTTTCTACAAGCTGAAGAGAAATTTAGTGTCCTTGAAGCCTGAAGACTTGGCACACAGATCATGGGGCAAAATACAGTAAACATCGTTAACCGCTTTGTCGAAAGACCATATGGGAGGAGGCTTGGGACCTCAAGGGAGGAGGTGCCACCTTGACTTGCTCTACATCATATTCGTTAGAATCTATGAGGACAGACTGGACATCTTCATCCTGCTCTTGCTCCTGGTAGGAAGAACTATGTGACCCAATGTCTCCCCGTTTCGGGGGAGACTTGCAGGTAAGGGGGAATTCAACCCGCAACTCTCCTCGCTGACCAAAAGGACTGTCCCTAGAAGTAGACTCAGCAAAAGGATGATAGTAACTGCCTCCTGCCACCCCCTTCTCTTGACCCCACTTCATAAGAGGCAGATGTCGGTCTGCAGCATCAACCTATCGACCATGGGGCCATGGCTGCATGCAGGGGAAAGGCCAATCACTTCCCTATGGTGGAAGGCAACACATCCTGTAGGAATTTAGTGGGATTATTGGAAAGGGGCAATACCGATCCCCTTCCCTAGATTGGCATCTATACACTGATTCCCAATCCCAAGCAGGATTCAATGGTAGCCTGGAGGGGAGGGGGGGTCTCGATCTATCCCTGTACAGAAAGGGCTGCAATGACCGGTGCCTGGTCATCATAGACCCAGGACCAGTTTTCTTTGCCTGGTCAATGATCGGTCAGGTGACTCTGATCTAAAGGACGACTCGTCCTCAGATCTGATAGATTTAGTTGATAGCTCTCCCCTTACTGGGTGGCTTGATCCTGTCACCAACATTGGGCCCCAGGGGCTGAGAGGGTGCTGCTCCGCCCTCAAGGGTTGGGGGGACTCACCCTCTATCCCACAGGACAAAAGAGGGTGCTGCTCCTCCCTCTCTATCCCACTAGAAATGAGGGTGTGACTCGCTCCCTGCCCTGCGGGAATGGAGGTGCTCCTCCCTCACAGGAGGGCGCAACTCACTCTTCACCACCTTATAACCTCCCTTAGGAAGGTGCGCCTGAACACTAAGTTCATCTGCGTTCAGCAAGATCCCAGACCTCATCCAACCATAGACAACAAATAGGTACAACTATTTGTCCTCCTGAAGTCCATACAGGCTAGGCAGGTAAGGTGTGTCCCAAAAGGCTTTCCTGTGCTCACACCATTCCACTCCCTGCTTAGATATTGCCGCAATAAAAAGCTTAAAACAAAATTCACAAAAAAATTGTATGTAAGTTTATTTGTAAAAGTATGATGCAATGGTGTGGACTTTTTCTTTACAACACTAATTTAAGCAGCGAGAACTCACCTTCCAGGTGTCATCCAATTACAGAATAAAAAACAACCAATGATGTTTTAAGACAAATGAACAGCAATGCTAAGTTTAGTACAAGATAAAAAATAATTAAAACAACCAATAATACGGAATTTTTAATAAATGACATCAACCGCACTTATACGAGTACTGGAGATGAATAATTAGCAAAAACAAGCTTGGTAAGAATGCTAAAAAAATTAAATAATAATAATAAGGAATACTACACTATCCTATGAATTGTAATGACTGGTGTGCAACGTCCTTACAGAGAATAAAGAATAAAATAAGAAAAGTCAGATTCAATGGAATATAAATTCAGTGATTCATACTTTTCTACAACAAACACAAGAATCAAGATGAGATAAAATCTAAATACCTACCCGATCTAGAAAAAAAAGTATAAAATAATTCTCAATGGCAAAATACCCAAAACCCCTATGAAGGGGACGGGTAACCTAAACTCATGTAAGCAAGAATTTGTCAAATACTCTCAAGAGAACTTATTCTGAACAGGAATAATAACTTTAACTGAGGATAATATACATGTAATATTCTGGTCAATCACCAGTAGAGCTAAAACTTAACCAACATTTTAAACAGTCAGAAAACATGACCCAGTGTTCCAGCTAGGAAGGTGCAGAGCCCTGCCCCCAACTATGTATGCCTCACATCTATTTCTGGCCTTTGATTTGTGCCCCGCCACTAGTTTATTTGTTCGATTACCACCACATCTTTTATCCAGTACTGTGCGCATTCCAGATCAGAATGTTGTCGCTGTACTTTGTTACTTACAGTGCGCAGTTCAGAATCGACTTTTAGCATGTATGTGCAATATGGTATGCCAAGTTTGTGACATCCCAAACATCAATGAACAGTAAGTATGTATGTATGAAAGGGATTTAAATTTTTTTATAAAAGTCAGCATGCCCTGGTCAAATTGACTTGAAAATTGAACTTGCCCTTGAGAAATTTCAGCATGCCCCAAACACAATATCCCAACATGAGTAAAAAATATGATAAAATAAAATGCAGGATATTTTAAGGAAATCGCGTGATATTTATTTTAACTTTTGTTTTCTTTTAATCTTTGTTTGCACCTTAAAACCATATGCTAATAATTAATGTTATCAAAAAATATATATGTAAATAATACATGTAGATGAGAACGGGTTAGAATGCAGATACACGTGTAGTTAGAAGAGCAAAAACAGACATGTACATGGACATAGACAAGATAAATGGATAGGTAGAAAAGGGTTTGGAAATAGCTAGATTTTTAAGAGATGTTTAGGTAGAAGACCTTAAACTGAAAAATTAAACAACCTGTAACAACAGTCCAGCCAGGGATACTCATCATTACACGATGATTGGAACTTTCTTGCATGTTTCATAGCATCATATTGGTTATTTTTCTTTAAAGCAGAGCAAGAAACTTCATCAAGTTTCCTTTTGTTTTGCCTAGATAAGATAGCACACCCATCTCATGAACTACATCAATAATAATTTATTTATACATGTACTCACAACTGAAGAATTTGTAAACACTTATTTTATCCATTTTCTTAACAATTATCATCTAGCCATCTTGAAATGCATCAAAATATTTGACAAGCCAACTTTTGAGATTGAGAACACTATTTTTTGTCCATTTAATTTTTTGCCAAGTAGTAAGTATGTATGGGTCTCCTGTAATTATTAGATAAAAGATCATAAACACCGCTTGTGGGTACAACATTTTTGGTACATTGATCATGCTTTGAACGAAATCCTCCTGGTGGTTAATTGTTAGAGACCAGTGCCTTTTATTTCCAAACACATGTCAAAGAAATCTCATGAGTTATATTATTAACACCTACTCACCTTAAAATCAGCGACATACATCGAAACAATCTTTGACAAGCCAATTGTTTAGAGTCAGCAAGTTCATAAACTGCATGAGTCTAGGTTAGAACCTAAAATTCAACGAATCCCAGATACGTACAAATATTATGATTAAAATGTAGCTGACAAATTAAAATATAAATTTGTATTCCTTATTTGTCAAAACTTGCTTTAAATAGTAAATATTCACATTATCACATCTGCATGAGAAAATGCAAGACTAACTTTGACAATGACTGCAAGATGGAAATGACATTAATTTTTGGATCGCATAATTGCAGCAGTATAAATTTACACGGGGTGGAAATACCATTTCTAATTGTGATGAATTTAAATACCTAAGTATTATTTTTTTCCAAAAACTGATTTTTAAAAGCTGTAAAACACAACATTGAACAAGCAAAAGAAGCCATGCATGTTTTCTATAGAAGAATAAACAATCTGCAAATTCCAATCGATTTACAGTTACAACTGTTCGATCACACAATTTTACCTATTTTGCTGTACAGATATGAAGTATGGGGATTCAAAAATACCCAGCTTATTAAAAATGTTGACACTGAATTCCTAAGATATATAACAAAACATAGAAAGAGCACACCAGTTACTTTCCTGTATTTAGAACCTGGCAGGAAATAATTGACATTCGTATTAAATGTTGCATGATTGGATTTAGGATCTCAATAATAAATGCAAAATTTTCAGTTGGAAGTATTGATCTGCTAAAAAGCATCAATATGTAACCACAGAGCTTTGAAAGCAAGCGTTGCACAATCTTTAAATGATTTATTTATACAGAAATGGAGTGCAAGATTAGAAGCTACATCAAAAGGTATGACTTACCAATTGTTTCAATGAGACTTAAACTTTGAGAAGTACTTGATATCTTTAGAAAAAAAATGTTTATTGCCTTTGCTAAAACTTAGAACTAGCAACCAAAAACTTCCAGTAGAGTCAGGGATTTGGCAAAACAAATCATGACAACACAGAAAATGCACCTTTTGCGAAAGGGATGACATAGGTGATGAATTTCACTATTTGTTGGTCTGGTCTTTTTTTTCTTTCTCAAGATGTAAAATCTTATCATCTTATTATTGGACTAATCCTACTGTAACAAAGTTTGGTAAACTCTTTTCCTCCAGAAACTGCCCAACATTAATAAGCCTTGCAGAATTTGTTGACATAATTCTGAACAAATTTATGTCACTGCCAGCAACATGCAAACCGCATCGCCAACAGGATGTTCACATGTATATGTACTTGTATGTACGTATACATATGTATGTTTATCTGTATGCATAGATAGGTATATTGTATTGTATACCTGTATGTGAAACACATTACATTGTTTTTCATAATGTACTGTTTACACTGAGTTTTACATCATTTGATAGAAATGCACACAAAACTTTTGTCATATATTTGCTTGTACCCTAAAACGTTTAATAACCGCTCTCTACACACACTGCCACCTAATGTATATATAAGCATTACGTTGCTCTCATATGCCACCTGGGTGTGGCCTGAGATTTCAATACCAAATAATGATTTGTTTCTGTTCTGTACATACAGTAGATGACAGAAACCCGCGCCAGTTATGTAATAGAAGAATGTAGTACACATAAACGCTAAATAAAGGTGCTGATATATGTACTGTGACGTGATCGCAGGGTGTAACAATTGCAGACCATAAAGCATTATGAATGGAACACAACCCCTTTCTCCCTCTCTCTCTCAATTTTCCGACTTGCCCACTGACAAATACCTTGGAAACTTAGTTTCCACGAGCCGAATTTCAACTTGTCCATGGAGTCAGGCAATTGGATTTGTAAATCTCTGATGTATGTAGTAGTGTTTTATGGCACCTCAGAACAAAAGTGGTATGTAATGTCAACAAAAGATTAATTGCAAAAATGAATTGCACGCAAAATTTAGGGAGGTAAACCCTTCAAAAAAATTAAGTTGAACGAGATAAAATATAAAATGTTACAATATTCAAATTCTGTAAAATGTATATAAAATAACAGATAAAGGTAACACGTAAAATCCTTAAAACATGATTAAAATTTGCTGTATGAACCACATTCCCTTTACAAGTCCAAGATTTCCCAGGATGCACATCCTCATACAGTTTTGACAAGCAGTTAACGTCAAAATATATCTCACAGGGTGGAAATCAACTAACTCGACAAGAATGTGTTCCACTGTCAGTGGACTCTTGCAGGGTACACATTACGGTCGAGGTTCTCACTTCAGCAGGTATGCATGTGTCGCAATATGTGATTGGAGAATACCACCTCATTTGTCCAATTTGTTCTATACAGTGGGATTGATGTTCTTCAGTTTGTGGAGTTTTCATTCTGCATATTTCCGCCAAGTATGATGAATTTGCTGATTTACACAATATTTGTAGTCAGTATATGAAATCTTCCATTCAGAAACAGGTGACTGTAGTGCAGCTTTAGCTACTAAATCTGCCCTTTTATTACCCAAGGGGTCCAAGACCTTCAAAAGGTGGTCAACCTACTAGTTAGCACACTAAAGGCAGATAAAAGCACAATTATTAAATGCTACATGAAACAGAGGTGCCTGTGTGAAACAGAAAAATGAAAACAATCATATTTTTCATATTTATCATGTAAGTATGATTAATTACTCTTGCTAACACTGTGATAAAAGCCAGTAATATGAGGTTTCTCCTGCCAGTGCCATGAAA
This sequence comes from Margaritifera margaritifera, assembly GCA_029931535.1. Taxonomy (NCBI): domain Eukaryota; kingdom Metazoa; phylum Mollusca; class Bivalvia; order Unionida; family Margaritiferidae; genus Margaritifera; species Margaritifera margaritifera. The sequence goes on from JAQPZY010001413.1 coordinate 158,311, forward strand.
AAGCAATACAAAACTGCATGTCCTTCTACCAAATATGTGAACAAATGAAGACACATAATAGTCCTTGAAAAAAGTAAATCCACCATTTTGGAGGAGCAACAAGGAATATCAAAATGTAAATAACATCATTTTCGCTCTCTCTTACCCGAGAAACACCACCCGAAGACCTTCTTGAATACCTGATCAAAGTTGCATGTAATAAATTTGAAATTGTTGCTCACTCACTGTGAGTTAGTCTTCCATGAAACCACAAGACTGACACTTTCCACTGTAGTCAATCAATGATCTTGGCTTGATCATGAGGTGTAGCAAGTGACCAAAATAACATGGCCGAAATATGACAGAGAGATCCCAAGGATAACAACTAAATGAAGCACTGTAAAACAGGAAACATTACCAGGATGACAATCACCACTCAGACTGTCTCTGTTCCAAAACTCCATTGGTGCTAAAGAAACTATCAATTATGACTGAGATTGTATCAGCCAAATTGCAATCTGGTGCTTGTTTTTTTAATTGCCAAGTTTTATTTTGCTCATTTACTAAGTAAAAAAAAAAAAAGAGCAAATGTTAATTCAATCCATGAATCATAATTTGTATGAAACTAGAAACATTATATCTTTTCCTTCTTCGGGCCAATATAAATGTAATTTGTGCCAAATTTCTGAAATTTCAGTGTTTGTAAACATCTCATTTTGCTGTCAGTTGACATAAGTCTGTCTAAAGGTAGAAATAATCTTATCAGCACAAGGGAAAAGAAAATGGGAGTAGATATATGTGCACGCGAAAATAGGTAAATGATCTGGACCATTATGGGATGTTTCGGACCATGTGAAATATTATAAGATAAACAATGTAACTCACACGATTTATTTTAGTAGTTATTACTGTTTTCGCAAACATAATAAGAGAATGTAAAAGGTTGATTTTCAACCCTTAAATTTACATCAAATAGTTATTTGTAAATTTCTAGCCAATATCAGAATAAAATAGATATCAGCAACATCATTTAAATTTTTTCCCAAAATAACTTTTCACATTTACAATAAAGAAAACAAAACATTATTCTTTGAATTAATATCTCTGAAAAAAATAAATTAGGTCAGAATGGCCGACTTTCAACACTAATAAACAGTAATGTATATAAATTTACCCATGGCTTTTATTGATTTCTTATTCAAATCATCTTTATTTCACATTCAATTTACCAAATAGATATTGTGTAAAGAGTTATTGATGAGTACCACAATACTTACTTTACTGTTATTATTTAATCTGTAATCTTCCAAGTAAAATCTCAAACCAGTAAACCAACTGATTTTATTTTCATTCGATTATTTGAATTTTTTTCAAATATTAATGAACGTAAACATTTCATTTAAAGCACATATTGAATCCATTATAGGCTTGATTTCTGAATACAGATTTTATTATATTAACACATTTATTAAAATAATACTACCATGTAACCAAAGATCACAAAGTTATTTAAAGTCAGCATTATATTTGGTGTTAGAGCAACATTGATCAAACAGGTTTTGCAAATTGATGGTCAGATAATCTCACTATTATTGCTTGCAATTAAATTAATTAAGGGTGCACCGATCAAAGTATTAAACAGACAGTGATAATAGGATGAGACAATTATAGCAGCATTGATCATCATTCCTTCAAACATGGAGAAGATGCATATTCATCATCATTCTCAAAAGCTGTAACAGAGAAAACACTGCCATTTTCATTATATTATCATTTTCTTTATTATAATTAATATGAGGTCCTCAAATCTAACATGACCCCAGCTTCATTTTTAGTATATAACTTTTATTTAGCACCATTAGTATATAGTACAATATACAGGATAAAGATAAATTGTACATAAATCTAGCAAAAGCATCAACATACTCAGACCAACACATACACACACATAGAATATATGTATAGTATGTACTCTGTATCATTGATATACCACAAGATGTATAAATTTTTCATTAAAAGAAAACGTGGCTTGCATAGTTTCCTTTTAATGAAAAATGTATAAAAGTGGTATATCAAAGATAGTGTACATACTACACATATATTTTAGTTATATCACATACAAATACACACTTCCATTTCCAATGGAGTTAAGTTTGACCACAAGAAACTGTATTGATGCAGGGAGTGAACTCCTCAGCTATAAAATATAGTTCTGCACCTATTGCAGCTATTCACAATCCTCTCTGAAAATGGATAATTTGCTTTGTTTCTTTTTTTGAGCTTCTAGTTTCACTCTTATTGATTAAATAAATAAAATACACCTAAGATTTAAACATGAAAGCTGGTTTAAATGAAGAAAGTAGAGCACTACAAACACTGCATTGTTAACTTCTTAAACACTTAACACGCAGCCATTCAGTCACCGGGGAGTATATTGAAACTAGTGAGTAATATAGACTAAGCGAAATGACTAAACAACAAGAGGTAATTCAAACATTTAAATTTATTTACAGCTGATCTAAGTCAATATTGTTCTTTAATTAACATTGCTAATGACCATAAGATTGTTTGTATCCTCCATCTCTCTTTCCCCTTTCTGTATGTCAGTTTGTCTGTAAATTCTATCATCATTCACAGGTCCAAAGACATCATCGCCTGACAGAGGCGAAAATCTGCCACACTAGTTTTTTTCTCCACAGATTTTCGCCCGTAGCTTGCAACGATGGTCCAGAGAGAGAGAGAGATACACTGAGGTAAACTGATATGCTGAAAGACCAACCAACAATGATAGAGAGGGGTGGGGTGGGATGGTACTTTTTTTACTGTCCATGCCTATGTTTCTCTGTTAGTCGATTAGTCTTCTGCCAGACCAAAACACACAGGGAGAAAGAAAGAGAGATGAAGAGAGGCCTTCAGACATTTAAATATTAAAAAATTATGTTTTTAGAACCTTATTATAGGTATTTAAAAAAAAAAGAAACATTAAATAGATTACAGTATGTGTGCCTCCTAGCCAAGAAATTTACCATACGGTCTCGACAGGCTATAGCAACTTGGCATCATTGTTAATGTGAACACTGTAGATAAATCCCATGGAAAGTATACACATACCAGGTTCTTGTAGGTTACTTAGTGTAAGTTCAAGGTTTTCATCTGGTTCAAATTCTTTTTCTCTCACTCCATAGATTTCCACATAATTTTGTCCCTTAAGCATGCGACAGAGAGAGAGAGAGAGAGAGAGATAAAAGGGAAAACAGGGGATTTCAATGTTTAATTCTTTTAGAAAATGGGGATTATTAATATTTTTTTTCTTTATTTTCTTATGTCAATAATAATAATAATAAGCGGATATTCATCACTGATTGAGAAAGTATATAAGCAATAGTTTTTATTAACATAATGCTTTGAACAAATGTTAGAAAAATATATTTCATCTTTTAACAGAGATAACATTACCATTTTCATTACGTGATCATTTTCTTTATTATAATTAATACAAGGTCCACAAGATTAGCTGAATATAGATGTATGATATTGTATTGAATTAAATGATAAATTTGACAGGACCCCAGTTTCATTTTTTTAGCATACAAGTGTTATTTAGCACTATTACACAGGCCAGTATGTTGTATTACCATGCTACTACCTAAATTGTGAAGCAAACGATTTGCAGACATTGTGTTTGGCACAATTTTATGATTGAAAAGTTTTAAAAAAGGGATTGGAACTGGATATGGTATGAATGGGATTTGATCACATGCTTAAATCTGTACAAGTAAAGGAAATCTATGATTTTGTTTTACCCAGAATAGAGAAATTTTTAATATTCACAACTATGTGAACTTCCTGATATTATGTTTACATGCAGGTTATTCAGATGTTATGCATGGTGACATCACCAAACAAAAATGTTTAAATGCAGCGGTAACAGGACGTGCCACTATATATAGTACAATATACCGATAGAAGATAAATTCTACATAAATCTAACAAAAGCATTAACATACTCTGTCCAATATCTATATAGACAAAAAAATATTACTGCATGGGCCATTTTCCGAATATTTTTCGGTGCTAGTAATTCTATTATTTCTCAATAAAATAAACAATTTCAATCTGCACAAAGGTGAATGCGCTACTTTTAAAGTGTTTAACTATTAAACCGGCAATACAATATAAAGTCTTTTATAATTTAATTTGTATACAGAACAATGCCATTATCTCATGTCAATTCGGGGTTTTATGTCCTTAAATGAAGTTCCGAACTGCTCAACGTGCCTGGGAAATATCATATCTCAAACATTTGTAAATGTCACCTTTAAATCTAAGACGAAACTTAATATTTCACATGGTCTGAATAAGCCCGTAATATGGTTTGATAAAGCCTGGCTTTTGGTCCAAATCAACCCGTAATTTGGTCCTAATAAGCCTGGTCCGAATCAGCCTGCACCCGACCGAGCGTCATGTGTTTTATAACATGTAGCTCAAACATGCACACTATGTTCTTTGGTTTTCACGTCTGAAACAAAACTCTTTCCCGACTGATGCAAATTATACATGATTTTTGTGCAATTCATTTAATTTTCAAAACCGAGCATGATATCCAAGACATGTGGAAAACAAATACCATTGTGTCTCAAGCATGAATGAGTCACAACAAATCACTTGTGATCACGATTTAAAAAGCATGACTCTGATCCAATCTTATGATCAATATCGACTTAGGTTACATGCAAGTTACTATTGCTGAAACACTGAAAAACTGTCAAGACCATCACACTTTACTTCACTCGAGAAAAATTCCACCAAACATGACTTACGATCCTCTCTTTTTGTATTCATTCTTGAATCGAGGTTTGGCCTTCGACCGCTTCTTGCGGGACTGGATTGCCAAGGCTGGAAAGAAAAATGTATTTTTCAAATACTATTATTTAGCCTTCAATGGTGCATGCTGTATATAAGGTTTAAAAGGACCAAATATTTACCTTTTCGAGGAATTTTCGTACTCATCGTCGATAGTCCTCAATTTCATTCATCCAGTCCGTTAAAGCGCATGCGCAATGTTGCTTAGCTGCATTGTGGGATTTATCAGTTTCCGGCGCGCGCGTACAGGGTGTGTCGAAAGCATTGTATTATTAATGTACGTTCTTGACTAATTAATGACCTTGTTGATCTTGATTGAACTTAATTGGACTTCGTCACAATGACATGTTTGCACCGCGCAGCGTCAACCTTTACAAAAGACTTATTTTGGAAAAAAATGTGTCCGTATTAATTTTGAAAAGGTCGTTTGGTTATATGAGGATTCAGCTGTTCAGATGAATAATTGTGGTAACGAATTACAATCTTTGTTCTTAGGGACAAAAAATAAATATGTAAATATTTAAAAATAAAACCATATGCAAAGTACGAAACTGTACAGCGAATCCTCAGCAGCTGAGGTAAATATTTGTGGTAACGAATTACAATCTTTCATTGTTCTTAGTGAAACAAATAAATATATAACTGGCTGTTCGTGCGTTGGGTATCAGGTAGGTATAGTCATGTTGATTTCTACTGGTTCTTTTAAGTTTGATAAAATTGTAGCAGGGTAGTTTTGCTTCTTTTTTTAAACCTGTGTAGAATATTTTTTCTTTCTAGTCAACTTTGGTTTAGTGGTTTCCAAGACAACTTATTCAATATTGAGGTCATACTTTCTAAAGTATAGTGATAATTGGATGTAACAAAACTGGCTGCTCGCTCTTGGATTTTTTACAATTTCATTCCAGGTTTTACATGGGATCACAAACTGTAAAAGCATATTCTAAAAAAAGGTCCAACTACACCCTTTAAAGCTATTCGAGTACTACCATCCGTTGCATCCTCGTTCGTCTCAGATACATGGGATGCGCGTATCCTATATAAGATGCAGAAATCAGTGATATTACGAGAATGACGAATAGTTGTTAATATGCTGTGTTTGAAAAGAAAAATGGTGCTGTGGCTGATATTTTTAATGGCCATTCGTGTCAACGTAGGTCGAGTGATATTTTTGCAAGAAGAAAAGCTTACACGAAAAAGTCACCTTTATTGTGAAAATAAGATGCCTTTTTCGCTAAAAAGTCTGCTTTTTCGTAAAGAAACTGGTCTTCGCAAAGATTTGTTTATCTTCTGATATAGAAAATTAGGAATTATTATTAACAAACTTGTTCTCAGGATTCCTCTTTATTTCCGAAAAAATAAATCACATATTGTAATATTTTTCGTGACAAGAATCACATCTATACAGAAGGAAGTGACGTTATCGTTAATGAATGGGGGGGGGGGAATGTTGGCGCTTATAATATTGTTAGTTTTTCTTGGAAAATTCCAGTATTAAAAAAAAATATATTTAATTAATTTTTTTATTTTAATTTAATTTTTTTTTTTTTTTTTTGATCCGTGAGGAACTTTGTTTAGGTTTGTTATTGACGGTTGCGTACAGTGATCCTCCATTATTGGTTAATATTAGACACTGAATCACATCATAAGTAAGGAATTTTGGTAAAACGTACTCCCACCCACTCCACAACTGCAAAAATTATGATATCCTTCTAGCGACTAAAACATGATGGTGATGAGAGCTATCGCATATATGTCCCAGTCAGTACTCAACCATGGAAAACTAGTACTCCAGCCCATATTTGGTACAAATCACTGTATTTTATTTTAGCATTAGAAAGTTATCTATCCTCGTCAGCATCGTACGGTCACAACAAGACAGGATTCCTAAAGAGTTGGCGTTTGACTCAGCACGACGTTTAAGACTTAATACTATGGGGAAGACTTATTATAAAGCACAACATCTATTGATTCCATTTTTTACAACTTATATTCGGTGACATGCATACAACACCAGGGTCAGCTAGATATATATGCTGGATTTGCTCCAGACCTGTTGCTAGCAATCAGCGTGCCTTACAAAGTGATACTTTTAATTTCTAGTATCACATAAGGTGCGTAGATGTTCCACCATCAACGTATGTCGAACAGTGATTTGTAGTCCGACAACACGATTATGCCCACCCCACCATCCAGTATTGTCCAGTTTCAAAATCGTTCTTTAACGGTGAAGTACCGTTAATCGTGTCCAATTGTTTTTCGTCACTTAATACCAGTCATTCCCTAGAAGAGGATGATATCAACACACACACACACTTCCCGAATAAGCATCGACGCCCAAATCTTGGCAACAAACCTTCAAAATTCACTGAGTATCAATTGTTACAGTCTTGAGTCTGACAACAGACATGCCCTACTTTCACAACTGCAAGAAGAAAATACTCGTGTATGTGAATCTAAAATAGACACGACAGTAGTATAGGATGCCATTTGAGGACGAACGGTGCTGTTTTAAATAGGGTCAAAAATTGCTAGAGACAAGCGGGAAATTAACATGCAGCTGCCATTTTGACATGTATGTTTTGTAACAGTGTATCATGTGCGGACGGTCTGCACTCGAACGGAAATACCATATTACGTAATAGGTTATCATGTTTGTAACATGTTCGTTCTAATTTGTACGGAAAGGTAATTGGTTAGAGTTTGTCAACCGGGAAAATGGGAGTTTTTCTGCACTTTCAAAGAAAGGTCGTATTACCACATACGTTTCACACGAAGAATCTGTATGTAAATGTGTGTATGTGTGTGAGGGTGAGGTGTGTTTGCGTAACCTTAGTCGATATTGATCATAAAATTGGATCGGAGTCATGCTTTTTTAAAACGTGATCACAAGTGATTTGTTGTGACTCATTCGTCAGAGTAAAATGATTCTTGAGACACAATGGTATTTGTTTTCCACATATCTTGGATATCATGCAAAAAAAATTTGAAAATTAAATGAATGTATAATTTGCATCTGTCGGGTGAGAGTTTGTTTCAGACGTGAAAAGCAAAGAACATAATGTGCATGTTTGAGCTACTGTCGGGTGCAGGCTGATTCGAACCAGGCTTATTCGAACCAGGCTTATTCGAACCAAATTACGGGCTGATTTGGACCAAAAGCCAGGCTTTATCAAACTATATTACCGGCTTATTCGGACCATGTGGAAGTATCATGAAGTTTCGTCTTAGATTTAAAGGCGACATTTACAATTATTTGAAATATTATATTTCTCACTATTTTTCAGGTTCGTTGAGCAGTTCAAAACTTCATTTAAGGATATAAAACCACTCATTTAAATGAGATAATGGCGTTGTTCTGTATCGAAATTAAATAATATATAACTATTTATCTTGCATTGCCAATTTAATAGTCAAATATTTTCAAACATTTTGTACAAACTGAAATAGTTTACTTTATTGTATTGAGAAATAATACATCTACTAACACTGAAAAAATCTGGTAATGTTGCCTGTTTTACAATGTTCCATCTAGAGTACCCTGCTTCCTTCAGTTGTTATCCTTGGCAACAAAACCTTCCGATCTCGTCTACTGCCATCTGATTTGAAAAAAAAATGTTGAGCCACATATCACATTATTGGGTGACTTATCTAACCTTATATAATGTATTATATTTATTCCAGCCTTGATAAATAGTTATTTTTCACCATGAAATGGAAATATTGCAAACAAAATTATTCCCAAATCACCACCGTGGTTATCAAAACCTCATAAAATATAATTCAAAAGTCCTCAACAAATCCTCTCTGTTTGCACAGTAAATTCAATGAAATCAGAGCCTACTGTGATAGACATGCATCTCTATATACACACGGTTCTAAAGATGGAGACAAAGTTGGACCTGCCATTACAACACCCCATGGCACCATCTCGAGCCAGTTACCGGAAAAAGCCTAAATTTTCACTGTTGAAATTACAGCCACACTCAAAGCTTGGAACAACATTGAAACCTCTCAAAACACAAATTACATCATCTTTTCGGATTCCCTTTCCACATTGAAAGCATTGCAGAATCTTAAATCGGACAACCCATTAATATCCCAGATATTACAGAAACATGATGTTCTCATACAATCAGGAAAAAGTAATCTGTACTGTTAACTGCCTTGTCACATTGTCATAAAGGGTAATGAAAGGGCAGATAAAACAGCCAAAGCTGCGCTACAGTCACCTGTTTCCGAATGGAAGATTCCATATACTGGCTACAAATATTGTGTAAATCAGGAAGTTCATCATAGTTGGCAAAACTACGTGGAATGAAAACTCCACAAAAATTAAGAAGAACATCAATCCCACTATATAGAATAAATTGGATGAATGAGGTGGTATTGTGCCGATCGCGTATTGCGACTCATGCATACCTGCTGAAGTGAGAACCTCGACCGCAGTGTGTACCCTGCAAGAGTCCACTTACAGTGGAACGCAGTCTTGTTGAGTGTGTTGATTTCCACCCTGTGAGACAGAAGTATTTTGACGTGAACTGATTGTCGAAACTGTACGAGGATGTGCCACGCGAGAAATCTTGGACTTGTTAAGGGAATGTGGTTCATACAACATATTTTAATAATGTTTTAAGGATTTTACATGTGTTACCTTTATCTGTTATTTTATATACATTTTACATGTGTTACCTTTATCTGTTATTTTATATACATTTTACATGTGTTACCTTTATCTTTTATTTTATATACATTTTGTACATACATGGTAAAAGTCAATTCTGAACTGCGCACAGTAAGTAACACAGTACAAAGACAACATTCTGATCTGTAATGGACACAATACTGGATAAAAGATGGGGTGATAATCGAACAAATGAAAAACGGGGTGGTAATTTAACAAATGAAATAGGGCCGGGCATAAATCAAAGGCCAGTAATAGGGATGTGGCACGCATAGTTGAGGGCAGGGCACTGCACCTGCTTAGCTGGAGCACTGGGTCATGTTTTCTGACTGTTGAAAAAGGTGGTTCATTTATAGCTCTACTGGTCATAGATCAGAAGAGCTTATGGGATGGTATTTTGTCTGTCGTCAGTCCGTCAACTGTCTTACGTCGTCCGTCCGTCTATTAGCACAATATTTTTCTCGCTACCAATCATAAGCTACATGGAGGATTGCCATTAAACTTTAGACACATTATTCATCCCATGGTCTAGTTGGTCCTAAATGAAAATGGTGCCACTCGCACATCCAATACGACCACCGCAGTGGCCATCATGAAAATCTTGTTATCACTACTCCGCCTGAATGGATGGTCATATCAACATGGGGTTTTCATTAAAAGACTTCTTATGATGTCTAGTTGGTCCTAAATGAAAATGGTATCCAATATGGCCTTCAGATATGTACTTAAATACAGACGCAAATAGCGAAATATATATTTAAATTATTAAAGTTAAATAAATAACAATTGTTAAATATATATTACAAGTGTTCTTACTTAAATAAATCAAAAAGAAGACTTCTATCATTGATGAACCAATACCAAAACAGGTTAGAAAATAAAAAAAGCCCTTTTTGGTAGTCTTCCAACTAAAATGGAATTGAGACGTCTGAATAAGCAAAATGTAAACAGAATTATTGTTCAAATTTAGAGACTTATTTTATGAGGAATTTAAATGAGTACAGAACTTGCGTCGGGAGCAATCAAGATTTCGATGAATCTTTAAGTGACATTGAACTATATTTGACGAAGATCATCATTAAAAATAATTAGCTCAGTTAGGCTTAGCCATCAGACCTAGAAAACGACACACGCAGTTGTAGAGTGCATTGAGTAAAGAAATTGTTACTACAAGAAAAGGTTTCTAAACATATTAAACAGACGTGAAATGTCATAGAACGTTTATTCAACATGTTATATAAGACATTTGGACAGAAAATAAGAGAAAAGAAATGGATGTTTACCAGGATTGAATATATGACATTTGAAGATTGGTCACAGATAGATGTCAACTGCTCAGAGGAAGGTAATACATAGATTTGTTTGAATGGATTAGCAACAAAAAAGCTTGTATAAACGTAAAAGGTAAAGACTGTGGGTGTTTGTTTTATGCTTTGGAATATGTGTTACTCACACCAAGTGATCATATAGATAGACCATCAAAATACAGTCGGAACATTCTCGGCCTTTTCCGTCAAGTTGAGAAAGAAACATTGTATGTAATTCGCCGCCATTAAGAACAATAGTCTGAACTACTATTGTCCAAACAATATGGCGGTGGAAGGAGAGACACTCACAATCGGAACATTGTCAGCATTTTCTGTCGAAACACATGTGACGCACTCCGCAGGAGGCGAATCATCAAACCCATAAATGTATGTGTATTCATACAACTTCATCTGAGGTTATATCTGGACTTTCCGGAAATGACCAAGCGATGTTCCGATTGGATCAAAGTTTAGATTGATACAGTCATTGGTTTCAATAATGTCCGGTAATAACTGAGGATATTACAAAATTGAAAATGAATTTGATATATCTGTAAATGTGTATGAAATACTGGAAGGGAGACAGCGGTATGGTGAGAAACCTCACAAATCCCATGAGAATAACTAAAATAGTGAGGTATATACATGTTGGTATATTAATTGTATTTCAATATGGTAGACCTAATGAGGTATATACATGTTGGTATATTAATTGTATTTCAATATGGTAGACCTAATGACTACAAAGATGGAAGGTACCATTATTTTGGAATAAAAGAGGTTTTAAAAAAAGGTGTGTCATCACAGATAAATAGACATAATGGACAGAAGAATATCTGAAAAAATCTTTGAATGTGTTCAATACACCAGCAACATTATCAGAACACTAAATACCATCCTGCAATATAGATACCTCGATAGATATAATGCCTGAAAGGTGTTCTGTTGTAAAAGTCAAGAACTATCAACACCAATTCATGGCGATCCATTGACATATGTGAAACTAGTTGCATTCGCAAGGTTATATCCAGCACTACATCCAGCTGCAAGTATAAAAAAGGCAATACCTGTAACAAAAACAACATGAGCACTGATTTGTCCATATGTGCCTCTTGAGATGACGACCATAATATGTACCAAGTTTCATGGCGAACAATCAAAAACTCAAAGACCGCTTGCGTTCACAAGATTCTGCCATACGTTGTATTCAGTTATAAGACAAAAATGGCAATGACTGTAACAAAAAGTTTTGGAGCAAAGTGATTTGTCGATATGCGCATCTCTGGATGATGATAATAATATTGACCAAGTTTCTTGGCGATCCATTGAAAAATGTAGACTATATGCTTCACAAGATTTTGCTACACACAACATTCAGTTGGAAGTAAAATAAGGCAATAACTTTTGACAAAAATTGCGGGAGTACAATGATTTATCGATATGTGCATCTCCAGCTGAGGACCTAACTGTTTACTAAGTTCCATAGCAATCCATAAAAACCTTCCGGACTAAATGTGCCAACAGATGTTATTTCCATAAGGAATAATTTAATTAGCGACGGATATAATTCTTAAAGTCGAAAATAATTTCGTTCACATCAGAAATTTTAAATGCAATTTTTTTTCTATTTTTTTTTCTTTAATGTCAAATTTTCATATTGCTCAAGATATATAAGGCATAAGGCATACACAGTTTTATTTAACGTCGCGTATTTAACACAGTTTATATTACTTCTTTGGAGCTATTATTTTTATTATTATTATTAAAAATTTTAGACTTCATGCCACAAGAAATGGGTGCAAATTTCAAAAACGGTCAGCCTCAACTTAACTTTTATCCAGGAAATGTGCTTTGCGTTGGTATCTGATTGGCTGCTTGGTCCAGCATACCACCTGACATTGGACTGACAGGCGAAGATTAAAATCCTAAGGATTACCTATCACATTTAACGGGCGGTGGAGGGGAGGGGCTAATTAGCTTTCAGCTTCCTGTAGCACTAGGCTTACCAACATGTGTTAGAATTCACGCCTTGCTTAATACACAGGAGATTTACGTTAGATAGTGTCTACTTATTTTCTGGATCATATCACTATATTATAAAGATCAAATATGGGCTACGATCCAGAGAACCACATTTTTTTAGACATTATATAACGTCATGCTCCTGTGGCTCAATAAGGGTAGATTACAAAACTCCATCGCCTTGACAGTCACAGCTAATGTGCAATTCATGCAATCTACCGTTTCCAGCCCAATATCGGTCATTAAAATCACTGGGTATCCCAATGAATCGGACACTGAGCGCCACAAATACTACGGAGCTCTCTAATAATGGCTGAAAGTACGGCAAGTGAATGTTTCACAAATTTTAAAGCGTACAACACCCAACGTTTTACAAAAACGTTGCCATCGTTTAAAGGCAATCTTTGATTATACATCCAATATATATCGGAAAAGGTATCTACGGCTTTATAAAAAAAATGCAGATTAATATTTTTGTGCTCGATCTCGACTTTCCACGCCTACAAATGTACGATGAATTTGAGTTTTCTTGGGTATAATTTATTATGTACCTTATGTACTCGCGTATAAACCGTGTCCAAATGCAAACAACATAGACCCCGATCTGCCGTCGCATAATGCGCCGGCAGATCAGGTTCTATGTTGTTTGTTCTACTGATTAATCCTTACAAACTGCATAGACCCAGATCTGCCGCCGCATTATGCGATGGCAGATCTGGGTCTATGCAGTTTGCAGTTGGTATCAACTTATACGCGAGTACAGACGGTATACTGTCCAATTATTCTTAAAAACTATGTGAACAGCAAAGTCTTATGATCCCTAGATTTGATAAAAACATTGTTGCAGCTACAGAAACAACTTTACCACGTGACCAACTTTAAATGTCGGCAGCAATATATAAGTCTGCATTAAAAGTAGACATCCTCTACATTAATGTGGAATGAAGTGACTAGAACAATAGATTATATTTCTTCTAAAGTGTTGATAAATGTAGCATCTTGTATTTTGCAGGATGTTTCACAAATACATGTACTTCCATTTACACTTAAAAGGAGATGACCTAAAGAATGTTATGGGGCACTTCGTAGAAAGCCATAAGAAAGAGATTTTAAAAATACTGTGAGCTTGTATTAAACCATGCATCAGGCAGATGTGATCGGGCGCACGGAACGCCCAAACGAACAAATTGTCAGTATCAGTAGGTAACCTTTGGATATTGAGTACAGTTTGACATGTCAACGCGCGATGAGTCAGTTCTTGGTCGAAAGCTTGAGATCTTTCCGTAAAACCATTTTTATCCTGATTCTCTAAGACTACTTGGAGGTTGATCCTGTACCATATAATCTGTTGGAGTGGTTTGGGTAACAAGATGGCGGCGGGCGGCGACAGCACTAGCTATTACTCTTTTATGATTTCACATTCATTTTTTAAATAAGCATTGATTGTATGTACCTTTAGAAGAACTTGCCGATGTTTCAGAATACTGTCTAAGTAGAAACTATGAGTTTAGATGGATTTTATGATCTCTCCAAGTACCGCCAAATAAATACTTTGATTCCACCATACGCAAAACGAACGAGTTCTGGTGTTCCAGTCTCGAATTTACAAGCTTGCCTCAGCATCAACACTTTCCTGTGTGAGGATGTTTCCCCTAACGCCTGAACAGTCAAATATCATTGTCGCACCTGCATTAAATCAGTAAGAAGAAATCAAAATGGCATTGCATACGACATGTGTGATTTATGGTACCATGCAAAATGTGTACAAGTGTCCAACATCATTTATCAATATTTAGCCGGAAACGACACGCCCTGAACATGCACAAAATGAGCCTTGCCAAATTTTACAGATTCGTTCTTCCAACCAATACACATTTCCGGAGACTGCGTGTGTCCAGTAATAATCAGTGTTATGCATTAGAGGAGACATTTCCGGAGACTGCGTGTGTCCAGTAATAATTATAGTTATACATTAGAGGAGACATTTCCGGAGACTGCGTCTGTCCAGTAATAATCATAGTTATCCATTAGAGGAGGACTCACTCGTGGACGCCACTCTACATTCTGAAACTACGTGTCACATTTATGATCCTGACAGTTATTCCCCCTCTACTGATTTTTCTGTCACGGAGGAGAATACAAACAACAATGTAAACACGAGCGAAGAATCAGACCCATTTGTTGAGCTCTGAAACTTTCTTAAGTCCAACTCAAGACGACCGATAATATGTCATCTAAATATAAATAGTATTAGTTATAAATTTAATGGTATTGTCTCGATCTTCCCAGGCAATCTAGTATAATCTAGCATGGTACCATATAGTCAGTGCTAAAAATTAACTGACTCATAAAAATGGAATGTAAGTAAAATAAAGACTTTATCATTTATTTTTAATTATGTGCCACACATTTCAAAATAATGCGGTCTGGCTAAAAATGGCTTTATAATATTCTTGTAACATTGATAATTATGTATCATTTAATGTTAGTGCTTTGACTACATTTAAAGTAATAATTAAAATATTCAGGTGACAATATTTTTAAAACTTTTTTTTTTAAAAATCAGTGATGAATACAAATAAAAATAGAAATAATATTGTCATATCAAATGAGTGATAGTTTTATGGTAAGGCGCATGGTTGTGATGTGGATCTATACTGTAAACACCATGCAAGATGCCTACCGCTTGAATGACTATGACTATAATAAAGGGATACAACACAACAGTAACAAAATTCTCTAAATCATAAGTATGTTATTCTCTAAATCATAAATATGTCAGATAATTAGATTATAGATTTGTATCATTTTTATATTATATGTTAAACATTCCACAAAAATGCAATATGAACAGAAGTGTCATCACCATAGAAATGTTTTATTCATATTTAGATAGCATTTAGCATGCCAGCAATTTGATTAACATTTAACAACAATAATATGTAATGTCGACATTATTATTATTAGTATTATTATTATTATTGCTGTTGTTGAAAATACAAATAATTCCTAAATATAAGTGTAAATTTCTGATAAACATATAAATCATTATTATTAAGATTTAATTTAAAATTTGATTAAATTTCTAAATTTTAAAATTATGATAAAAAAAATATCAGCCACTATTATACAATATTATTTCTACTTTTATTTGTATTCTTCATTGATCTGGGGAAAAAAGCATTGTCATCTGAATATTTTAATTAGTATTTAAATTATTACTTATTCTGCATGCATATGCATATGTTTCTTTCTGTCTTCTTTAATAATAATAATAATAATAACAATAATAATTATTATAATAATAATAATGTCTAAATTACTTGCTATTTTAAATGTACTAAAATATGATTTTTACAAAAATATTTAATAAGACATTTTTAGTCAGAATGCATTGGGGGGATGTGTGGCATATAATTAACAAAGAAATGATAAAGTCTGTATTCTACTTACATTACATTTTTATGATTCTAAGAATTTTGTCACCGTAGTTTCGTACCCTTTATTTTAATTTCACTGGTTAGAGTGTTTGCAAGTTGTATACAGTATAAATGTGCCGACTTTTATTTTTACCTTCGCGAATATACGCGTCGCAACCATGCACCTTTGGATGTATATTCGGCTGTCCTTGTACTATAAATAACATTTCTTTAAAACTGCACTGACCGTTAACAACTTTATTTTTGGAAATTAGAAACGTTTGCGCAGACGGAACATGGTTTGGTTTGAAATTTGTAAGGTTTAAGTGGATTAAATAATCTTCAGCTGGATAGTAACAGTGCCATGTAAATACTTTCGAAGACCAGAGGTGGTGTATGATTCATAATGGAACGGGTCCAGACTACAGATCTGTTTGTGTTATCAATCGACACTTCGTTTAGCTCAGATTTATTTCAGGTCAAATGTTATAATATTCAAAGGAAAGACGGAAATTGTAATGGTGGAGGTATACTTGTTTACTATAGGTCTGACCTACCTTTCGGGCGAATTGAAAGCTTAGAATGTAACGAGACTGAGTCAGTGTTCAAAGAATTCCGCCTCATTAAACGAGTTTGGAGGTTTTCAATGTTCGTACAGATTCCCAAGCTTAGCAAATGCTGTCTTTGAGGCTGATATAGAAACCAAATTAAATACTATTTTTTTTTACCAGATATGAACATGCATGTCTTGGCGGTGATCTCAACTACGATCTTTTAAATACGGAAATTAAGTCAAGCCCTTATAGATCAATCTTTGATACTTTCAATTTAACAAATATCATTGGGAACCCTACTTGCTATGTTAGACTTCTCACCTTCACTAGTAGATATTATTTCTACTAACAATCCACAGCTGTTTTGTAATATTATAAATTTCGAATGTGGCGTGACTGACTGGCATCACATAATAGCCACAACACTAGAAGAATATTGTTTCAAACAGACGTGAGAAAATCACATTCGGAAGCTACAATCCTTTTTTAGCAACCAAAAATAAAAAAGATTAGACTGTAACATCATTTTGATGGAGAGTGATGCCCTGATTACTGAACAAACTAATGTCTGTGAAACTTTCAACGAGTACTACATTACATTGCAAAAATACATTGGGTCAATTGAACTCGTAGATAATATTACTACTCACCCAAAGCGTACAAGCTATTCATGACAATCAAGCACCTGAAAAATACCGAACTCTCAAACAGAAACCTGTACTGCCAGAACAAGTTTTCAAAATTATGAAAGGCCTTGATACAAAGAAATCTCCAGGCGTTGACAACATACCTCCTAAAATTCTTAAATTATGCGCACCAGTTTATGCTCAGGAATTAGCATACTTTTCAATACTTGTACTGACAAAGGGAAATTTCCAGATCGTCTTAAGTTAAAGAAGCGCAGGTAACTCCAATTTACAAAAATCTGATTCTGTGGAAAGGGGCAACTATAGACAAGTCCGCATTTTACCTTGCACTTCTTAAATTTTTGAAAGGCTTCTGTGTAATCTGAACTAATTGCCTTTTGATAATATTTTTGATAGATTTCTATCAGCTGTTAGAAAAGGGCATGGATGTCAAACAATTCTAATGAAACTGGTGGAAGACTGAATACAGTTCCTGCATATAGTCTTATGTAAATACTATTTAGAATGGAAACTTAAGTATATGGTCAAGTATTATAATAGGAAAGGGGGAAGACAATTAATGTATGGCTTAACATGTCTTAAACAGCCAGGATGTTCTCATTTATAAATTTGTTCTTGAGATCTCTTCTTGTCACTCCAAAACAAAGCTATAATGGACCTAAACAATAGACGCCAGTGTTTCAGAAAAGAAAGCACAACCCAAATTACTGTGATATGAAATCATGTTTCCTAAGGCTCCTCGTGACCTTGCAAACACCGAACAAGCCTAAAGATGACGTCAAGAGCTAAGAGGTGGAGATGAATCCTCTGATGATGATTACAAGAAACGGTCAAAACGATAGTAGCATATATTTAGAGTTCTGGGCCCCTATAATTTACTTTTTAATACTAATACACTTCTGGACCACTCCTGTTCAAAAGCAAAACAAAATAAATAAACAGGGAAATTAAAAAAGTGAAAATTTATACTGAATTTTCAAATTATATTTGGGGTTTATATAAGGAACTTGTGAATGCTTATGCATGCTTATTTTTTTATTTTTTAAAGACAGCATTTTATGCAAATAAAAAGATCTCTTCTTGTCACTCCAAAACAAAGCGATAATGGATCTAAACAATAGACGCCAGTGTTTCAAAAAATAAAGCACAACCCAAATTACTGTGATATGAAATCATGTTTCCTAAGGCTCCTCGTGACCTTGCAAACACCGAACAAGCCTAAAGATGATGTCAAGAGCTTAGAGGTGGGGATGAATCATCTGATTATGCTTGTTTGACATTAAAAATATCATCAATGATGAGAGCAGTACATTAATAAATACCGAAATCATATAGATAAGCCATCCTTCCCCCAATTACGTTGGGTGGTGGGGAAGAGGCTTTTCTTGATGTTTCGGACAAAGGTTACTTCGGAACGTAGTGCAAATTTACAGTCATTGCTACAAACGTAGCTGAAGATATGAAAAAGAAAACTCACTTTGACGGGTACAAAACTATGGCTGAAAGAAAACTGAATTTAAAAGCCGAAAAACAAAAGCCTCAAAAACCGACGGATAGTTCTGTCCCACTCATTACTGCATTAAAAATAAATACCGGGCCACCTGTTTACACTTTTGTATTTCTAGGTCAAATATTTTTACTACTGTAGGTAGTGGACTACTTTTTATGATATTGTATTTTTGTATTACTTTTTAAGACGCAATTAAACACACACAGTCGAAAAACACATTAAAGAAAACACTATTATAAAAGAAATCCACAAAAGAACATGTATCAATAAATAAACAGTAAAATTAAATATTGAAAACACAACATAAAACAAACAAAAAAATAGTACAACAACAAAACAAAGAAACAAATAAGGAACAAAAAAAATATATTAAAAAGACAAAAAGACAAACAACAAAATAAAATAAATAACAAAAACAAGAATAAAATTGTTCCGAGGGAAATATTGCATGAAATAGAGATTTTACCCAGTTATGAAATTAAGTCAATTTCAAACTTTTTCTCTTCTTTCGGTTTTTTAATTTGACAAACATTTGAAGGTCTTTGCTTAGAAAATTATGTAGAATGCTACATCTCGCCTGCTTCGTCGGCATAGTACATAATCCAAAAGCTTAACACGTCCAGTTTAGAAAGAATGGTAGATCAATGCAAACACAGTTTGTATTTTATGGATACTAACATAAATCATAAAGGTGAATGCACACATTAAATTTCATGCGTGCAACAATGTCTTCGACTAAGGAAACTGAGCTACATGAAAATGCAAAGTGTGATAATATTCAATGGGACATGAAACGTACATGTACTTCACTTCTACCCATATGTACCTTCTGCCTCATCTTCACTAGCTAAGGGTCGTTGATCCACCTCATTTCTCATCTACATCAATGTTGAACGAAAAGGATCTCGGGCTCATTGCTGGAGAAAATGTTTCTGCGTGTGGTGATTATAAAGGTGAACACACCCAGCAAATTTAATAACTGTGTATACAGCCGTGTCTGTGCTCACTTGACCCTGAAAAGTAGGTCACTGTTACCTATTTCTGCAGATTGTAGTACCCTTAAAGGAGAAGGTGATATATTTAGTGTTACTCGGTTGGATTGATCAACCTGAAATTTCGCACATTCGATTTAATTCAGTCCGAGTTATCTACTATCTACACACCAAAGAGCGTCTGGCGTGCGGAGCCAAAGTAATTATGCTCGCTGGATTTATCTAACTACAATATGTTTAAAAACTCTGTTTTACTCACGTGTCGTCCCTAATGGGCTGCTAACATTCATAACGAACATTTCCATAAATGTGTTTTGATTCGACCCCATCCCACGCCCAATAATTCCTATAAAGTATCTGATATATTTGCGCAGACACTATACAATCCATGTCTGACTTACGAAGGATGCCTAAGGAGCAGATAAGACCAATATATTTAAAGCAAAGTATTCTTATTTTCTTTTAAGATAAGTTATTGTTTTTAAAACTGCTGTCTTTCACAATTCCGACGACCCCCATCCGGTATCTCGAATCCAACAAACTACTGTCAGACGTTCAGCGTGGATCCAGACGCCAGAGAAGTATAACAGACCATCATGTTATGTCAGACTTGAAATATATATAAGAGCAGCTTTCCTAAGGAAAGAACATATCATTGCGGTCTTTTTGGACATTGAGAAAGCTTATGACACCACATGGAAGTACGGTGTATGGATGACCTATTCAACCTAGGTCTAAGGGTCCGCCTGCCTAACTTTGTCTTCAGTCTTTTGAAAGATTGAAATGTCAGAGTTAAGTTAGGCAATACATTTTCTGAAAGCTCTCCTTTGGTGTTCTTCAGGGCAGTATATTATCAGTCACCCTATTCAACATCAAAATTAACAGTACTGTGAAAAGTTTTAATCCAGGAACTGACTGTTCGTTATATGTCAACGACTTTTGGTCTGCTATAGATCAAAGAGTATGCATAATATTGAATCTCAACTACAGATAAGCTTAAATAGGGTTTGGAAACAAAACGGGTTCAAATAAATGTTCAAAAACTAAAACTCTTTGCATGCTCTTCTGCCGATTACATAGAATTCATGATGACCCAAAACTCTATCTTGATGGCTGCCTTCTTCCTGTTGTAAAGGAGACTAAATTTTTAGGGCTTGTTTTCGACCGTACAACTAAAATGTAAAAAAAGCCCTGGATATAATACGAGTCAGGGCAAAAACAGATCGGGGAGCAGATCGGAAGGTCTTGCTCCATTTATACAGGTTATTAGTAAGATCTAAACTTGACTATGACTCGATTGTGTACGGATCAGCCCGTAAATCTTACCTCCATATGCTTGATCCGATACACAATCAGTGATCTAAATTTTGTCTGGGTGCATTTAGAACTTCCCCTTCAGAAAGTCTCTATGCTGAGGCAAACGAACCATCGCTTCATCTCAGACGAACGAAATTAGCTCTTCAGTCAAGTACCAATTTAGCCGTCTAGTCCCACATATGATATAGTCTTAAACCCAAATGCCAAACCTTGTATGCTCAGAAACTAAACTTCATTCCACCTCTTGGCACATTTAGAAACAGCAAAAATCGGTGTTGGCAATACTGCAAAATTCTGTGCTCCAAAATCACCACCTTGGTTATCAACCCCCACCCCACCCACCCCAAAAAAAGAATAAGTCTGTATTTGATCTTTGCCAATTCAGAACGTCCTCAACAAATTATCTCCTTTTTCAGAGTAAATTTCAATGAAATCAGGGCCTCCTGACGTAGCTTTACGTCCCTGTTTACAAACGGTTCGAAAGATGGAGACAAAATTGGAGCTGCCATTTCACCACCCCATGGCACCATCTCGAGCCGATTACAGAATAAAGCCTCAATTTGTGAACCTAAGCTAGAGTGCATATCACGCCAGTGTCCACTGACAGTGGAATACATTCTTCTCGAATGTGTCGATTTCCACCATGTGAGACAGAAGTATTTTGACGTGAACTGCATGAAAATAATGTTGGATGTACCACCCGAGAAGATCTTGTTGAGAGGATGAAGTTTATATATAAAAAAATGTTGACCATATGTTTTAAGGATTTTATGTGTTACCTGTATCTTTTTATTTTATAAATATTTTACAGAATTGTAAGATCTTTACGTTATATATTTTATTTTGTTATACATCATGTTTGCATTTATTTGGAAGGACTTATCTTTCTAACAATTTTGTGTAAGTCATTTTTGCAATTTTTCATATTTACCTTTAGTTGGCACCATACAGCCACTATTGTGCTATGGTGCCGTAAAACACTACTATATACATACATACCTTAACTGTGCATGCACAGTAAACGGAAAGTGGACATGATATCATCGATAAAAATATGTTATTGTCGTGTGCACTGTTTAATTTACACCGTGAGTGCCATATACACTAATCTCCTATTATAGTCATGCTTGTAGATGTGAAAGACTGTCCAATATTATCGGGAACACTGTTCTATTTACAGTGTACGTGCCGCGTACAACATTCTTCTATTCATGGTAAACTATTCATTTGTTAAGCTGAGAAAGACAGTCCAACATGGAAGTACTCTTTAAATAGAATAAAACAGCTCCAAAATGCTAGAATGTAACAAAACAAATCTAACAGTCCTCTGATAAAACAATAGCAAAAACTATAAAACTAACTAACTAACTAACTAACTAACTAACTAACTAACTAACTATATATATATATATATATATATATATATATATATATATATATATATATATATATATATATATATATATATATATATATATAGATAGATAGATAGATATATATATATAGTGCCTCCTGCTAGGTCCTACTTTTCCTCTGTCTAAATAGGGGATGTCAACGAAATTAATAGTTATAAAAGCAGATTAAAATAAATTTGAAGCATTTCAACTAAAAACCCATACCACCAAAAATAATGTTATTAAAGAGTATATACATACCATTTACTGCAATATATTTACACTGGGTAATGGTTGCAATTACCAGGTGTACAATAATTCGTAATGTATTTTTCGACCGCAAGCAGATATAACATTTGTATGGAAATGCAGAAATTATTGCTCTCTGACCCTGACTATTTGCTAGATAATAATTTCATTACTAAACGCCTAAAATTCCAGAAACATTCACTCACCGTACTTTCGGCCATTACAAGTGAGATCCGTGTTGTTTTGTGACGATCTGTGTCGGATGTGTTGGGATGCCCGGTTTGTTAAATTCGATTAAAACTAGATAAAATGATGAATCGGCGAAAAAAACTTTACAAGGAAGGGGTGAATAGTAAGAACGCCATTAACTTCGAACTTACCCATAATATTATAAAGACAGAAGAAGAATAAAATACTTTCGAGTTTCGGAATATTGTCCAATTATATACATTGAAAAAGGTAGCTATTGTGGAATACCGGACACGAATTGGATTCTCGTTATTGTCTAAACAGTAACTAATGTGTAACTAAAGCAGCACTGTAAATGACATAGGGATTTTTGAGGACATCATGGTATACAGTTTTCTACCGATGCTTACGTATACCACTGTTTGTCCATCTATGTTTTTCCTGACATTTCAGCAATTTTTACAAATAAAGAATACAACGTATTGGTCTTGCAGCAGTGACGGCGCTCGGGTTCGAGGCGCTCGGGGGCAATGTTATTTAGTGGCGCCTCTTCTTTTGCCACAGACAACAATTTTTATGTCAGTTGCCCACCTCCATCTCCCATATATATATATATATATATATATATATATATATATATATATATATATATATATATATATATATATATATATATATAAGTTTTATGAAGAATTGCCCCCGTTACACTAAGGGAGGTGAAATACTATGAAAATTTGAGCTGCAATAAAAAGCTCCTGGTGGCGCCCTCTTTGCTTGGCACTCAAGGGCAATTGACCCCCCTCCTCACGCCGCCACTGACTATCAGTCGGCTAATTCAGGGAGAAATATTTGTTCAAAACACACAGAGACACACACACACACACACACACACACACACACACATATATATATATATATATATATATATATATATATATATATATATATAGAGAGAGAGAGAGAGAGAGAGAGAGAGAGAGAGATAAAAAATTCACTTCAAATTATCACGCGTCCTCCTGTATAATTCAGGGAAAACGCTTTCCGCTCTGTATGGTGTATATTTGTAACTCTATATACCTTGATTTATGTTGTAGGAGTGACTGTATACTTACTGTTCGGTGTATTAGGGCAATGGACCCATTTCATTTCTGACTACCATATAAATAATTCACAACTGTTAGACTCATAGTGTTCAACTGGCTATTCAATGTGTTAATTCATTTAAACCGCTCCAGCCAATTGTAAATAATTTAAATTATTTCAAGTTGTCTAAATGTTTCTTTAGAATGTTATTAGCATAACAAGTTGTCTACATGTTCGTTAGCATGTTATTTTTCGTTCTTTTCTAGGATATTTTCGATTTACCCATATATATGCATACTTTCGTGCATACATACATACATGCTTACATACATACAGACAGACAGACAGACAGACAGGCAGACAGACATTTAACACCTGACATCTGTTCCTTCTCCCTGTTTTATCTACACCTATTACATGTATAATAATAGCTTTATGTTTTATATACTTTTCCAGCTTATAATAACTTTATTACAAATCAAATATGCAGTGTACTACAGATATTACCTATATAGTGTACTTTATACACATATCTAAAATGTTTAATGCTCTTAAAAAAGCACGGCTACACGGCTATGAATATATTACTCATATTTGTGGGATATTTCCTTGGCTGTCCCTGATGGCTATAATATTACAAACTTTGAGGCAGTAATTAATGGAGAGGACCATTGACAATCATTGAACTTTTTTAATATATTACTAGTTTAGTTTGTTGCATATCCATTAATATCAATGTTTGTTTGTTTTTTGTTGTTTTGTTTTTTTGTTGTTTTTTTTTTTGTTTTGTTTTTTTGTTTCTTATTATTATTGATGTTTCTTTCATATTTCGTTTGTGATGAGTTTTCTCACTCATGTGTTTCTATATTATGTTTCCCTTAAAGTTTTTCATTTCAAGGATATTTTCCACCTACCCATATATTTCCATACTTTCAAAATACATACTTACATACATGCATATAGACAGGCAGACAGAGAGGCATTGTACACCTGAACATCTGTTCCTTCTCCTTGTTTTATTTACACCTATTACATGTATAATAATAGCTTTATGTTTCATATACTCTTCAAGCTTGTAATAATTTTATTTCAACTCAACTATGCGGTATATTACAAATATTGCCTATATATTGTACCTTATACGCATGTCTAAAATGTAATGCTCTTAAAAAAGCACGGTTAAGATTATATAACTCATATGTATGGGATATTTCCTTTGCTGTCCCTGATGGCTATAATATTAAAAGCATTGAGGCAGAAGATAATGGAAAGGACTATTGACAATCATTGAACTTTTGTAACTATATTAATTGTTTAGTGTGTTGCATATCCAATAATATCGATGTATGTTCCTATTATTATTGTGTAATAATGAAAATAACTGAATGAAATCTCTTTGGAAGAGGAAATAAAGAAAGTCAGTCAGTCAGTCAGTCAGTCAGTCATACATATACATACATACATACAGTCAAATAAGTTAGAGGCTTATAATTCGTTCCCGGAATTGAACCCGTGCCCCGAGTAAAGGCACCCATCTCCTAGTTCTCATGCGCCAACGCCCTAACCCACGCGGCCATGCGCTCATCACTAATAAAGGATGGAACATGGTTTAAGGTAAGGACTCCACTGCATGAAAACTCACTCGGTAGTGAAGCGGAATTAACACTCAGCTCCATTTACAAACACTCTATATGTCTTTTTAGAAATGCAAGGTATAGATATTAAATTATAAATATACATAAACATTTATATTCCCAATAAAAGGAAAACACTTATCCCTGGATCGAACAAACACACAAACACTGAGGTGTGTGTGTGTTGGTCAGACTAAATGTTAGTAACAATTTGCTAGTTTTAACACTAAAGTTCACAAGGGTTAAAATAGAAAAGTTGTATTTCTCCAACTCTACCTTATTTGTACACGCAATCTCTCAGACCGTTCACTTGTCTTTCAGACAGACAGACTGGCGGGCGGACAGACAGACAGATATATACAGAAAGAGAGAGATCGACTGAAATCATGATTTAAAAAAATTACATATACATGTACTGTGCATGACATTAATTGCTTTGTTACGAACACAAATGAATGATTAAACAAACTGAAATTATTACCTATACACCCTTTGTTTTATTACGACTGAATTTGCCATATTTTTCCATAAGGTATAATTTACATATTGGCTGAATAATATAACGAAGTGTTGCCGTCAATTTGGAGGTGTCAGATAAGACCCCCCCCCCTCCATCTCTCTCTCTCTCTCTCTTTCTCTCTCTCTCTCTCTCAGTTAGGGACAGATGCAGGGGTGTACTGGGTAAGCAACTCGTCCCTGGACTTATCTGCCGGGACAGACCCGGGGTTTTGCTCACACCAGTAAAACACCGGTAAAAACGGATTTTTTTGACGGCCCACCGGCCCACCGATGCGGCGGCCCACTGGGATTTGTCCGGGTATGCCCAATGGCCAGTACACCACTGGACAGATGACACATATTAGCATAAAGATAAGTCAGCCGACTCTCTCTCTCTCTCTCTCTCTCTCTCTCTCTCTCTCTCTCTCTCTCTCTCTCTCTCTCTCGTTTGGTCTAAATTATAGAAAATTCAGTTGAGACTGTATCTTACCATGCTGGAAACACTAGTTATCATTTTACAAAATGGAAGAGATATAAATAATTAGCAAAAAAATCACAAATAAAATAATTTAGTGATTCTTTAAGAATTTTTTTTTACTAGATTATATATATATATATATATATATATATATATATATATATATATATATATATATATATATATATATATATATAAAATACCTGTGGAAAACAAGGAATGGCAGATTCACGTATTTTAGTTGGTTTTGTAAACTGGTTTAAACAAATTTCTTTACACATTAGGTCTGAAGAAGAAGAAAAAAAATACTTGTCGCAAACAAGAAATCAGCAGGTTTGCCACATGGACGTTTTGTTTATTTATCTTTAGACGGGTTTTTCGTAAAAGTTGCGGAGATAAACGGGCGAATTATGCAAAAAAGCGGATTTTTTCATTATTTAAATTTGCATTGTTTAATTGACCATTTCATTCGAACTCGTGCATCGATAAACTAATTTTCTTGCTAAAATGAATCAACATTATTTGGAAATACTGCAAGCTGTAGGGTTGAGTTGGAGAACAAAGGCATGAAAATTATAGATACCTTGGTTTTGTGTGCTGCTTCTACCGATTGCCTCACTCATTTTCTTTAAATGCAGATTTTATTTTCTTCACTGCGGATATAAGTAAGGATCATTTTTCAAAATTTGTGTGGTCGCCTTGTTTCAGCTGGTTATGTTTAGAACATGCCGCTGTTGTTGCGTTTAGAAAACGAAACAAGCAAGCTTCGACCTCTTCAACCTTTTACAGTAGCAAGAAAATATCTCTTTGTTGTTTTGTTTTGTTTCTTTCTTTCTTTTTTTTCGAAAAAAAAGGATTAAAACATATTTACGCAAAAAGTGGTGGATTTAAATGAATGAATATGCACAGTTAGTTTATATATTTGAGTTTATGTAAGACGGTATATGAATTAGACGGTGAAGAAGATACGTAATATTCAGTGAACATCATATTAGTTGGTTGGTTGGTTTTTAACGGCACTTTGAACACATTGACTATAGCGTGCCGAGGAAATTGGAGTTAAGTGCCTTTCCAAGGACACAGCAAGAGAGCCGATCCAGGCTGACCTGGGCAGGTATAGAACCCACGACCCTTACAAGTCGGACGCCCTTCCAACTGAGCTACCGCGGCTCCCTTAAAAATCATTTCAGAAAATATAAATGGAGCATATGGGATCACTATTAATACAATAAGGGATATAAAAGACGTAAACAGCATGTCAAATTTAAAAATTAGTATTACAAACATTTTTTTGGTACAGCTATAATGTCAAAAAATGTAAAGTAATTAACAAGGACTTTTATTTAAATGTATTTGTGTCTTAATTTTTACCATATCAGTGGATGAGAAAAGAGTTGTTATAATCAAATAGTTAAGTAAATTATAATTAAAATTCCTTTACAGATACAAACACAAGTGATACAGATCAGTAAGACGGACATATGGAATGCTTCATAAAAGGGAAGAAAAGTAGGAAAGGAAACAATAACACGAGTCGGATAAATGAGTCTTCCTCAGATAAATACCAGCAATGAAAGGGACAGTCACTTTGTATTCGATGGGAACCCTGCATCTCTACATTTCAGCACATGCCTATTTCTGTAAAGGCAACGATACGAGAGAGAGAGAGAGAGAGAGAGAGAGAGAGAGAGAGAGAGAGAGAGAGAGAGAGAGAGAGAGAGAGAGAGAGAGAGAGAGAGAGAGATTAGTAAATATGCTAAAGAAATTTAATTACCACTTGGCATATATGAGATAATCTGCTCGCCTACAAAGAAATAATACCTATAGCAATAAATGTGATTAAATTACACACTATTGTTTTCCCCGTTACGTTCCAATGGTTGGTGTAATGAATTCACGCAACGGTGAAATACAATTTTGACATTATTTACTTTTTTTTCGGACAAAATGTTTGGATATATTTTGTGCATTCGCAATCATTAAATAAGACAAAATACGACATATTTTGTGCTTTTGTGAGGTAGTTGCATTGCCGGCAATATCTAAATCTATGGACGGTGTAAGAGTGGTTTGGGGTTGTGGAAATCAATTAAGAAGTACTTTAGCATTGTTGAAAGTCTTTAAAAATGAATAACCCTTTATTTTTTGATCGTGGAGAGATACATTGGAAAATAAACACGGTCACGTGTCATCTCTGTGTGAGTTACTTCTTTACAGATACATCAGATATTTAGCTGAAATATAAAACAATTTTTGTGACACCTTTCCTAGAGGAACTTTTTGCAGTAATCAAACATAATATTTTGTTCCCTTTTTAATGATGAGGTTAATACCAGCGTATAAAGGAGAATAAACAAAAGTAAAGTAGCACATTTTTTTGTGAGAAGCATAAGGCGCATGTGAAATCCCGTTATTATTCTCCACACACACACACACAAAGAGAAAAGCTGTATATCACTCTTTTCTAATGGGCTGTTAGTTTGTCTCCCCCCCCCCCCCCCCATCAATTCGCAATTAGAGAATGACAAGCCCAGTATACAAACAATGCCTCAAGCTTGCAAGCGACAATTCTCAAGGTGCAAGACAAATAAGATCTGTCGTTTTCGGAAATGTGTAGTGTTAACGTTGGAAATAGTTCTTTTAAAGTACTTGATTGAAAATGACTTGAATTAAAACTATGAAAAACCTAAGTGTAAAATATTTCTGATGTAATTTTCGCTTCATTATTGGTGAATACATATAATTTTTAATATTTTCAATCCCAGCGTGTGTGTATATATATATATATATATATATATATATATATATATATATATATATATATATATATATATATATATATACATACACATATAATTTTTATGTGAATCAATTACATCTTTTTATCGTTAATTTGAAACAAACAAACAATTACCAGACCGCGAAACTCGTCCAAAGTATGATATACAGCATCTGCAATAAAACGTCTAAAGTCTGAAGTCTCGCTGGTGCTTTCGTACAAGTCCAAGGTCTATGGAGTCCGAAGTATGACGTTTGACATCTGAAATACAAAGTCTGAAGTCCTTCCATGGCTATCGTTCAAAATCTAAAGTCTGAAATACGGAGTCTGAAGTAAAAGGTTAGCGGTCTGAAAAACGAATTATGAAGTATGAAGTCCCTCTATAACTTCTGTTTAAGTCTTATGTCTGAAACCGTGAGTCAGAAGTATGAAGTATGAAATATAAAGTCTTCCAGACTTCCGCTTATTCGTTTTGCACGCCATTGTATGTATGTATGTATGTATGTATGTATGTATGTATGTATGTATGTATGTATGTATGTATGTATGTATGTATGTATGTATGTATGTATGTATGTATGTATGTATGTATGTATGTACGTATGTATGTATGTATGTATAACTATTTTTGTATACTCACTCTTTTAGTCCCAGAATTACAAGGGCGTTAAATGTACTGTCTAACGCCAAACGGTTTAAACATTTTTCACATGCGAAATTTTGCGTAGATTGCGACAATAATATTCTTAGTTGTCCATTGCTTAGCGAATTTTTGGAAAAATTAGTTTTTTTCCAACTGCATTTTGAACCTAAAGTACCCTAACCTGAAAATAGGGGTAGGATTAAATTTCAACTTCCTATTTTGTATTCGTTGTTAAACCAAGACAATTTTTATATGAAATAAATGCTTCTTGAACACACTTTGAATCGATTATAAATATAAACTTACTTACAGATCATGTCAAGGTCAAAGAGGGCAAGAGGTCATAGGTCAATTAAGTACTGAAAAAAATAAAAAAAATAAGAATCACTGCTATAATAACAGATCTTAATAAAATATCTACTTTGCTTTTGCTTTGTAAAATTAATTGATTACTTGTATCCCAAATAAAGATTGGACGACCTCTGGTCATGATAACCGTGTATTATTTATCTCATTTATCTCATGTGTTGGATAGATGCATACAACCGTGTATTATTTATCTCAATTATCTCATGTGTTGGATAAATGCATACAACAGTGTATTATTTATCTCATGTGTTGGAAAAATGCATACAACCGTGTATTATTGATCTCATGTGTTGGATAAATGCATACAACCGTGTATTATTGATCTCATGTGTTGGATAAATGCATACAATTACTAGAGGAGAGCAAACGATTTTTTTTTGTTGTTTTTTTTTACTTTAGCAAATACTTTAAAGTACAAGCTAGTACACTTTGTAATCAATTATCTCGAATTTACTTTGTTAATTTTAAACACAATTCGTTTAATGAAATCACTTTCCAATTTGCTGGAAACTGTAAGCTATATATTTCTCACCATTTGGCTTAACTCGAACACGTGCAAATTTGTTCCGGATTGGTTACGAAAAGAAATGCATGTATACTGAGTATTTTGTGGAAGCATGAACTGACGCACATAGTAAAAAATACCTAGAGTTCCAACATTCAAATATGAGCCACCACCACCAGCATGCTCTCGAAATGGAGAGACGTGACATGGCATGGTTAATGTTGTGCATTTTGCATGACAATACGCCCCTTCGGATTGAGTGGGATTCACAAGTAGCAAATGGACAGCTGCCATTGTGGGTTGTTGGCTATTCTGAGAACCTTTGCTGGTAGCTGAAGTTGTTGAAACCATGACAGTACCTCAGAAAGATGCAAGGGGATGCTTAGAATATTATGTCATTGTTTAGGATGAGTTAGCAATCACAAAGGCAGATGAATACAGATTTGAGTCCAAATATTGGCAACGATTGTCAACCTTTTTATCACATTATGCTTTCCTTTCTGGGACTCTGGGCTACTTTCCGGATGAATTAGGTGGATCATATTGACACCATATTATGTGAATCATATTACTCATATTAACACCATATTATGTAAATCATTTCATAGATGTCAGGAATGTTGACTTTGCATCCCCTCCTACTTCGGCTTTCCAAGTGTTGCGCGTCAGAAACTTTCCTTGAAGTTTGGGCAAATGCAAAACCGACTGAAGGTTCTTCTGGTGCAGCTCTTTAAGAAGCTTTCACCAGAGCTGACAAGGCAATTTAAAACAAACAGACGAGTACGAGGAATTAATTGACATATATGAAGTTATACAGAGCAGACTTTTTTGATTTATAGCTGCACACTGGACAAAATACATTGATCTTGTTAAATTGTATCTACTCTTCAGCCATGTTTGTCACACATATGATCTTGATTTTTCCATATACATGGGAACATATATTTTGTTTTGTTGTTTTTTTGTTTCTATTTTGTTGTTTTGGGGGGTGTTTGTTTGTTTTCCTTTTTTTTGGGGGGGGGGGGAGGGGCAGTGGAGGTGTTTATTTTAAATTTGCCAATTATCATTAGGTTATTCCAGAAGAATAACAAACTATCAACTGAATCTTTGTATTTTATTGAATTGTTTCATAGAAAGCAAAATAGAAAACGACCTATTTTTTCTTTTGTCTTAAGAACAGTATAGGCTTTGTGTTTGTTACACATTTGTAAAGAGCACTATAGTAAAATTCTAGTACTTAGATGATATGAAGCATCATTTTGTCCCGATTTATGCCGAACGTAAATGTTGGTACGTGGGTGGTTGCCTCGGACGCAGTCAGAAAGAATAAAAAAAATTTTTTTTTTTAAAAACGTGTATCCGTCAAAAAAAAAATATTAGCGTTAAACTATAACCAAAAGCATATAACTAGAATTTATTGCCTGAAAAATAATAATTCCTATGAATATTGAACAACAAGAAAACAAACTAAAATCATCCTGTACCTAACCGTAACTGATAATGAAGACTGCATACATATCGCGTGCACTATACAGGGAGATAATCAATCCAGTTGTGGTCAAGGCATCACATGCTGCAGACATTTACATTCGCCGTCAGTCGAGACAAATGTAGGTTACTATTTCTGTCCGAACAAATCGATTTTTTTGTTATCTTCTCAATAGAAATCTTTTGCAATTATGCGTGTTTCAGTTGACAGAATGTTTATAAAACTAACATGTATTGTGTCAAACTATTGATGTCAAAACTGTTTTAAAATACATATACATACTTAAAATTTTGATCAATAACATCTAGGAGAAAGACGTATATCCACCTTCAGTAATTTTATCGCTGCCACGAGGAGATAGGGGTGAGGGTGGGGGGTAGGGGAGGGTGGACGGTGAAGGGGGATGGTCTGTAGGTCTTTTTGTAGTTGCATTATTGGTGAACTTCACCCAGTGACTGGTCAGAAAGCGTAAGATGATGTTGTGCATAAGTTGAAACCACAAAACATTCTACATAGAAAATCCTTATTAATTAATTTTGAAGATTTACAATATGAAAGTACATCATTTTAAAGATTCTAATATATAGAATCTGCTATATTGTATTTGTAGCAAATAATGTAATGCAAATTAAGTGGCGTGTGCATATATATATATATATATATATATATATATATATATATATATATATATATATATATATACGTATTACACACTATACTTGGCCATATATTCACGGAAAACATGACCAGAGATAGTCATATGTCTTTATTTTGGGATAAAAATTGTCTATTTTTATAGAAACAATTACAAGGAACACGTTTTTAATAAAGTATATTTTGGTTATTGCTGTGTTTCTTACATTTTGTAATGTTTTGTACAGTTACTTGACCTTTGACCTTATTGCTCTCTTTGACCTCGACATGATGGTAAATAAAATTGCAACCAATTGCAAGTTAAAGGGGCACTTACTGCATACCCAAATTCTCTAAGTTTTACATCGAATGAGAACATAGGAAGTTGAATTTTTAACCCTAGTCTTATTTTCAGTTTAGGGT
Organism: Margaritifera margaritifera; assembly: GCA_029931535.1. Lineage (NCBI taxonomy): Eukaryota > Metazoa > Mollusca > Bivalvia > Unionida > Margaritiferidae > Margaritifera > Margaritifera margaritifera. Next base: position 191,968 of record JAQPZY010001413.1, read on the forward strand.
ACTTTAGACTCAAAAAGCAAGTGGAAAAACTTAACTTTTCGAAACATTTACCAAACAGACGCAACTAAGACTATACTTTTTGTAATCTACGTATAATTTCCCATTAGAATTAATCAATCAATCATCTTTTTTTCCTCCATAAGGAGAGTTCATTTACAAACATAGAAAAAAAACCAGAGAGAGATATATTTAAAAATTTACATTGAAGATTTCAGAAAACATTCCAGATAGTCAGTGATACATATTACACTAATACAGATGAGGAAGAAACAAATACAATATCAATAGTTATGAAATTCATGCAAACATACAAAATGGCACATAATCTTTGTACATAAATCTATTTTTTTAAACAATTATTACGGTATTGATCCATTAATGATAATGACTTTGCTTTTAAAGTAAGGTCATATAGGTAGAGAGCTTTGGTAGGAGCTGATTTGGGAATTTTAGCTTTTGACACATGTTTGGTCTTCAGGCTATGAAGTACACTCGTGATACAAGGACGAGAAATTGGAATGAACAGATCTGAAACAGGTGTAATCGTGTTTTGTCAAGTCTACTTTCAATGTCAGTTCTTAACAGTTTTAGCAACTGTGATTGATTGATTGATTGATTGATTGAAGAGGATAAACTTAACTTTTCGAAAAATTTACCAAACAGACGCAACTAAGACTATAATTTTTCTAATCTTCGTATAATTTCCCATTTAGAATGCATCTTCAAGCCTTTTGGCCTCAGATGGTATATTAAACACCCCAGTAGCTATGTGATTATATTTATTTCAGTCAAACTATGAACCTAAGCATTTCGACAAAAATGTTCGCATCACATGCTTTTCGTGACTCGTTGTATAAATTATTACTTATAGATTAGAAACAGTTATATATTAACTTTGGTGGTTGGGATAGGGAGGCTTATATGTAACTGTAAATAATATTACATAGAAAATCGCCCCTACCCAATACCTGCCTAAAATTATTTACAAACTCAATAACTAATTGGCAAGTGAAGGACTAACTCAACTTCATTGTTATATGCTCATAAATTTGAAGAATTTCTTACTTTAAAAAAAGCCAGCTGATGAGTATGGGAATTTATACCGCAAAGACAATCTTTAAAAAAAGCTGGCACATCCTTTTTTTTTCTTTTTCTAATGTTTTGCTTATTAGAAGATGATTCGAAATTCAAATTAAATAGATCAAAACTGGTTTTGTTCACAAACAAGTCGCGTTGATCAGAATACATACATACATACATACATACGTACGTACATGCATACATACATACATACATACATACATACATACATACATACATACATACATACATACATACATACATACATACATACATACATACATACATACATACATACATACATACATACATACATACATACTGCAATAGGTTAAACAATGTTTACGAAAAATATAGCAATGAATATGTGACTTAGTGTGGGAGAGAATCAAAAAAATTCAACTACGATAATATATGAAATATTCCAGATGAATGCAAATAACTATCGTCAAAATCTTTCATTATAATAATTATAACACACACAATTCTATAAACTGTTATATATATATATATATATATATATATATATATATATATATATATATATAGATAGATAGATAGATAGATAGATAGATAGATAGATAGATAGATAGATAGATAGATAGATAGATAGATAGATAGATAGATAGATAGATAGATAGATAGATATAGATATACACTACAGATGATTGATTTGCAATAATACTGACATAATAATAAAAAGCATAATGAAAAATTTAAATTGATCTTTCTTTAAAAGTCCTAAAGTCACAATATTTGAAAGATTCCTATGTAATTTTCATTCTGATACCTCAGATCGTTATACCACGGACATTCAAAGACAAAGGGAAATCTATCTTCAAAAATATTACATCATAAGCAGATTCCATCTGGAAAAAGAGTTGGCCTTGTCCATGTACCCGTTTGAAGTGCTAATCGGTGAGAGGAAGTACGAAGTCTATTAGATCATTTCTACATATTTCCACAGTAACAATAGCAAGATATGATTTAAAACCAAAAAGCGTCAAAATTATAATTAAACAAAGCCATTGTAGATTTTGTGAATTCGGGTGCACCAATTTTTTTTATCAAATTGTCACTTAATCATTGTTTTAAAAAAAGAGCATCAACATTCTCCAACCCTTTCAATAAGCCATGCATGGCAAAAACCAAGGCTATACAGTAACTCCCTCACACATGAGGAAAAGTTAACTGTACTAGGATTTACTAGTATATTATTGCATACCATATTGTAAACTACCATGATATACCTTTTAGTTTCACAAGTACAAATTTTAAGCCAATATTGAATTATAAAAAAATACCGGACAGATAAATAAAGAATTACGACCAAGCTCTCTCTCTCTCTCTCTCTCTCTCTCTCTCTCTCTCTCTCTCTCTCTCTCTCTCTCTCTCTCTCTCTCTCTCTCTCACACACACACACACACACACACACATGTGTATATATATATATATATACGTTTTCTGATGTTGGTTTAAACTTAGCAGCTTTTTACAAAAATGTACATGGATTTTTTCAATGCGGTTAGCAATATTAAACCCCCAAGCCTCAGCAGCATAGTTTACTATCGGTACCATTAATTTACCATATAATCCAAGCGAGTGACTTACGTTAGTATTTAAAAATTTCTCTAAATGATCTATTCAGCTTAAATATTGCTTTTTAATATTGTTATAGTTTGTGCCAAGACATGTTATAAGATTTTAAAACGAAAAACATGCATATAGTGTACCTTTAAACTTGACTGGTTCTCATCTCATCTCATCTTATCTTCTTCTTCTTCGTAACTCACAAAATTAATGCTCTTATGCAGAATATGTACGACATATTAAGACGGTTTTTAATAGACTTTAGATTTAGTGTACTTTGGGTTTTACATTTTTCTATGGCTTTTTACAATAGCATGCACCGTCTTTAAGTGTATAGCATTGGTAAGCTAGAATTGTTAGATAGACAATGTAACAAATAGGTGTCCATATCATATAATTTGTTTTTAGTCTACACGTTCCATCAGTCTTTTTTACATGACTTATATAATCTCATATATTTGTATAAAACCTGCATTACATATTCTTGTAATAGTTCTGCTTTTTTATAGCTTATTTTACAAAAATGATGGGATTTCTGAGAGAGAGAGAGAGAGGGGGGAGATATATCTTCTTATATGCAATTAATAATTCAGAGATGAGCATAATTTTTGCAACGGAACATACTATGCAAATTTGTTCTTTCTTTCTTTTCTTTTTTTTAAAATTAATTCTCATACCTAAGTTACCTTACTCAGGATTAAACTACTACCAAGAGCAAACATTAGATTTGTTCAATCTGTTTAAACACAAACAAATATTATATAAATTTTTTATATCAGAAATTTGTAAATCCTACAATATTTGTATGGATTTTCAATAAATGAGTATATAATATGGTAAAAAGTATCGTCTTATGAATCTGAAATTCTTTTATTTTAATGAACGATATAAATTAACGTGACATTATGCGCTATTTTCAATTTTGTTGACATCTGAGTCAGAACAGAGTGAATTTACTCCTTGAGCGTCTTGGTTCATATAACACTTCAATGAAATTATTCCTTTTCATCAATCAAGAAGACAATATAACTTTAATCACTCCATGATGGGTCAGCGGTCATTTATGATTGGATTAACTCGACATTGCGAGAGAGCGGCTCTCTCGTCTAATTAGATAGCCTGGCACGTGCCTTTACATCCAGAGCATCACAAAGCAACCAATCATTACGTCACGCACAATTAGGTGGTCACAGTAACTGACCAATCATGGCTCAATTGTTTGCTCATTTTATTTTGGCTTTGAATTGTTCTCACCTAATTGGGAAAGATGTTATTGCTCAATTCCAGTGACACGTGGAAAAACTTGGGTGTTGTTACTCGAAGATGTCAAGAAAATTTGAACCGATATATAATGTTGTACAAAAATAAATCGGAATCGTCAAATGTACCTTGAAATGTTAACTTGGTTAAGACTGATACAAGATTAGAAAGATTGACGGTGAGAAGATAAAACAACAGGAACAAGATGTCAGAAACTGTAAGTTTATTTCGCTTTTCTATGCAGATCCTTAGCATGCTTCGTTTACTGAAAACGAATAGATAAAGTTTCGTGACAGAAGGGAAATGTATGTATCAAAGCGTATCTGAGAACATTTTCTTACAGACCAATTTTCAGTAAATATGCAATTACAAATATTTTCTTGCCCCTTTATCTATAAACGTACTTTGGATGCCAGGCTACCACGAAAATTACAGAGATTTTGATAGTACATGGTTTTACTGAAAACATGTTTCTTTAATGAGATGCTCTCAGCCTTGTTTTCTGATTATTATTTGCACGCAAATATTTTCGGAAGAAATCGAGTTGATTGTATAGCAATCAAACCAAAATTAATTTGTTGTCAGTTTTATAAACTGGCATAACCCGCTTATTTCTAAGAACCGATGTGAGTTTCTCACCAGTTCATTGATAGCAAATAACATTAGATTTCTTATGTTATTATCCTTTTTTGTTGTTGTTGAAAGTATGAGGTATGAATTTAAAACTTTAGATCTTAAACAATGATGCTTGCCTTTTTTTTTTGGGGGGGGGGGGGAGGGGGCGGGGTGCTCAGTATGCAATAGGCTTGCACAGCTTCTTATCCTACAATAGACCGAAATCCGAATGTTTCAGAAACGTTATCAGACAAAATTTCCTCAGACTAACCTAAGTTGTGATAATGGAACAGATATGTGTTTGTTCGTATACCAGTTTGACGTCATGCAATGTAATTATAAACTACTGAAATGGTACTGAACATAACATGAAAAAAGTAATATAGTTTCCAATTAACTCAAATGTATGTTTGAATGCTTCTTTGGTTCCGTTTTCAATTTCTTGCTTAAATGCAAGCAATATAAAAGTAATCTGAAACAACACAAACTCTTGAAACAATTTTTTTTTACGTTTTATTTTTTTTTTATAAAGATAAATAAGAAACTAAGAACGTTGAAAAATTTCCATGAGTCCAAAACTTGATTTGGTACAAATAACAAGAGATACAAAAATGTCCACAATAAATAAATAAATTAATATTTTGGTCGATGGCTCTCGACATAATGTCTGACACGAATATTTATTTATTTATTTTTAACTTTATTGTCTTGTAGAACAACCGTAGATTTCAACAACTTTCTATTTGTCGATAAAATTATCTTTTCAGAAAGTGTCGTATAACTAATATGATATTGGACAATAGGTTATGAAAATATGAACTATTATTTAAAAAAAAACATTGCAGGAAACATTACATGTAAATGCATCGATTAAAAGTTAATTCGATCAATAGCATCACGGATACATGAATTAAAAAGTTTAAAAAACAGAAATAACACGTATATGGAAAAACGTAATATTTCAAAATAATATTAGTAATGGTGTTCCGCATTTACACTCTTATTTTGTATAATTACAACTTTAAACCTATTTATATCACCCTCGCTGTTCTATTTGCCTTACTCGCTATAATCAATAAGTCTATTCATCTTCTTTGATTGTCTTATGGTATAATAATAATAATAATAATAATAATAATAATAATAATAATAATAATAATGATAATAAAAAGACTCAGATAACACAGTCATACTATTTCGATAAGAAAAATGTAATTATTATGTCTTTGATTAGGAATACTCACGATTAGTCCGGTCTTGAATAACTTTGAGTTAATCCCATTATGTTGACAATTTGTAGTGGTGATTGTATTTAGCAGAGTCACTGATCCATTACTTGGCAATTAATTATCGGTAGATAACGATAATCAATATATTTACAACCAATTTAACACTTACATGTATCATATAATAATACTGTCATATGTTGCTCACATTAAAAAGTTGGATGTCAGTAAATTTAGTAATTTCATGTCAAAAAAGTAAAATGTCAATAATTCTGTATATTTATCTCAAATACGGGGACGTTATTGCATGTCATTTTGTCTTAGATGAAATGATTCGTATCATAAATGACAAGGCCGCTTTTATGTGCTTCTGTCCCTCAGGAGACCGGCTTTTAAAGCCCATTTCATTATTTTTTTTAAATTCTAAGACAAACACCTGCTCGCAAACAGTAAGAGATGGATACAAGGTCTTTTTTTTTTGTTATAGATTTTGGAAAAAAGCAACAATATTTTGCAATTCCTCAAAAAGTGAAATCGCTGATATAATTTAATCCTACATAAAGATTTTGAAAAAGACACTTTATTCAATTTTGTTATTCTATAGGGGGATTTCCAGATTTCAAAGAAATATTTACCTTAGAGCGCAAGGGAGTATCTCCATAAATTTTCCTCCAAAGAATTTTCCAACAAAATGCTATAATTTAAAACATAAATCAAGGAGGTAGTCGACTTCGCTTTACACTTAAAATATACCGTTTGAGCATATTTTAAAATGCGACTTTAATGTTTATAATGTTAATGGTCATCGAAAATTTTTCTTGCAGAGTAAGTTTACGTATAAAAAAAAAGGCATATAAAACAAAAATTAAGGACATAAAAGGTAAACTCCTGAAAATACAAAAGTAATTTTAAAAAAAAAATATATAAATCACACTCTTTAAAAATGCATAAGACCTTCTCAACTGGAACAGCATCACAGGATGCATCTCAGGGCATAAAGGTTGACAACACTAGTCGCCTCTTACGACATGCAGGAGGGCACATAGGGGCATATTCTACACCTTCAAGCCCGCTAGAGTGAAAATGTAAACAACAAAGGACGCAATAAACATCAATAATTTGCATTCTAAGCCAATAATATAAGCACGTGAAACGGTGAGATTTTGTGTCCGATATGTTTGCACTATCCGATATTATTGTTGGCAGACTTGCTTTGCACGTGCCATAACAGGGTTTTAAACGCAGTGCATGAGTCGATATCATAGCATGTAAGTAAGCATGCGTGTTTCACGATTCTGGCCGCCACGTCTTGCGGTATGCATCAAAAATATGAGAAATGCAGTTGGCAGGATAATATGTTCATATGGACGTGATTTTTCAATGCAAACGTTTTTACATTATGTTGGAACTCTACAAGTAAAAACATCACGTTGTTATTGATTTGATGATGGTTAATACTTGTGCTACATGTAAGATTCACATAAATTAGACCGACGACGATATTTCTGTTTTCTGCTTTTGTCTATATGGCTTGTTATTTCCTTGCTTTCATGTCTTTCTATCTGTATGTCTGTCTACCTCTTTCTCTGGCTACCATGAATTCCTTACAATGTTCTTTGCTTATTTATTTCAGGTTCAACAATCCATTTCGAACAACCGTTTTCTCCAGACGATGCCTGGAAGCATTGTGACCGAAAATTACATTCCCAAGAAGACATCAGCCGTTGTAACACCAATGCCTACGATGCAGTCAACGCTGATGCCGTCGCCGACACCAGCTACCATCAAGGACAGCGTTTCTCTCAAAGATCACAAAGCATCTCATGAGCAACCGTTGTTCCAGCCATATAATTATTCAGGGTCTATCTTCAAACACGATCAACATTTCCAACCACTGGGGATAGCCCAGTCAAGACCTTCGCACAGTTTTACACAACAGTCCACCAACAATTTAAATGAAGAACGAGACTTCAACAGGGAGTCGACAGCGGTGCATGAATTACCTTATCCAGCGTATCATCCGGGATTTCCAGAAGTTTCACAGTATCAGGAAAGGAGTAACAAGAGGCGACTTGCCGACGAGTACACGACTTCACAGTTTCCAAAGCAACAGAAAGACATACAACGTGACGATTCAGGTGAGCCAGTCTCTTCACATTACATGCTTATAAGCCACACAGTATTCCCATATTCAAAAACACACATGACCATTACGATAAATTGGTTGGGAGATGGGAGCAATGAAGGCGGTTTCTCTTTTGAGGGATACCTAGATGAAAAATTAATGGAATAATTAAAAGAATTCATATGTAACATAATCAGATTACCTGATTGAACAGTATTTTAGTATTTTCCTCTTCTCATCTGTCTTTTTCACTCGTAAAAATGCTAAAACCCGTACACAATTGGCAAGTGTTATTTTGTTCCTTCGGCTTTAAAGTTTCATAAAAGTCGATATATCTTAGGTAGCAATTATCATACTCTGCTGTTTGACGATGAATTGTCATCTGTACACAAACGTTCAGCAGGATTGGAAGATTTCTAATGCAGAATGAGATAGAAGGTCAAGGTTGAATTCAGTCTGATTTTTTCTCGTCAGGTAAAAAGAAAAATCAGTTCTATTCTGAATGAATCTTAAGAATTCTGGTAAATCTACGTTCTTCATTTAGCATAAAATTTCGTATAAATAATGCTACATAAGATCGAATACAAACATGATCTGTCCAATTTTTTTTTAATAATTCAACTCTCAGTAAAGTGCATTCATATGCTATAATTTCAGACGATTTTATCGACGTAGTAAATGACAGCCATGAGCACATGCGCATGGGGGACTTACCAAACAACACCGATTCTTCCCTTTCCACTCAAGCTTCATCGTCACCCAGATCTATCGAAAGCAGAAGCCAAAGGACGTCTCCATCTGGATCCACTTCTTCCTCTGGGACGTCTCCTCAATCTGCCTCCTCCCCGTCGGAGGCACTGACGAGCCCAACCGCATCAGACGCAGGTCCGGCGAAGAAGAAATCAAGAACAAACTACAGCCCCGACCAGGTGCAAGTTCTGGAGAAAGTGTTTCATGAAAACCCCTACCCCGACTCTGACAAGATGGAACAAATGAGCAACGAGCTTTCAGTACCCGAGGGGAAAATCAAGGTAACGTAGAGACGGTATAGACAATGTATATGTATGTATATATGTATGTATACATACATACATGTTCGTGCTATTTCCACGAAAAAATGCGCTGAAAGACTAATGAGAACTATTGGTGCATTTTTTCCTTTCATATCAGCAGCTTAAACAGAAAGGTGGAAATCTTGCATCTTAATATTCAGTAGATAAAAGATGATACATTAAACTTCGCGCAACTCTTTATGGTTTGTGTGCACACTTTATTCATTGTACCATGTATCTGGGCTGTATGAACACAGCAAAAACTATGCATTGTAATTAATTCTAACTACAAGTAGTGCCTATTTTACACTATGGTAATTGCTAGGTAAATATATTTAATAAAATGACGCTTGAACAAACAATTTTTTTTTTTAAATTTCTAAAACTTCACTACAAATTGACCAAGTCCAAAACATTTCAAATCAATTTCGAAACAAACCTATTAATGTACAGGAGAGTACACGCACAAATTTCTTTACGCCATAGTGGTTATGTATTAAACCATAGTGGCCAATCATGTTACGGGTGAGCAACCTCAACTTTACAACTACCGGGTACGTGTTATATCATTCCAAGTAGATTGAGCTAAGTGCCTTTCCCAAGGATACGCCGAGGCAGCTGATTCGGGCTGGCCTGGGCAGGTATCGAACCCGCGACCCTTGAATTATGAATAAGAAGCTCGACAAAATGAGCTACGACAGCTCCCCCAGTACTTGGATGTCATTATTTTAATTACAAATAGATACAAATATTAAATCAACTGTCACTAGAACAAACAATTTTGTCAGCGTCCAAAACTTCACCAAAAAATTACCAATAGTAATTAATTAATTAGCTAAACTACATTGTGTAGTGACCAAAGTGTGGACATAAACATTACAATTTTGTTTCTTTCATCAAGAGCAGCTGCTTTAAGGGAAAAGATGATTATTTTATCCGACTTTCCTGAGAGGGAAACGTACTTTTTCGGAATGCATTGATTGACTAGTTGATTGCTTGATGACACCATCGTCCAGTCTTCTCTTTTGTTTTCCACACCTTTTAAATTACTGTATTAATCAAAGGATGGCACATTATTACATTAATATGAAACCGAGTCAAGTTAAAGTGAAGGTTTGAGAATTTTACAGTTTTCTGTGCTTTTATTCGTCGATGCACGATACTGCGTCGAAACTTACAATTCCTGGAATACTAACATTGTTGATACTTGTACTAGGAAAAAGCATTCATCGCATCGTTAAAAGTCTTGACCAAAATTGAATTTCTAGTTACTTGCTCCATCATTTGTCTATTTTTTGAAGTTTCTTAGACGAAGACATTTCCTTCAATACTAGATTTGCGTTTGTAGAACACGTATGCCACACTGCAGACCAAAAACATACAAGTCCAAAAAGTTCAAAAACTTTTGAAAAATTGCTATAATGGCATGACAATCTAATCTGGTCATCTGTATATGCATACAAACATGTCTATAAAATTTAATTTGTCCATCTCAAGTGGCTTTTGCTCAGTCGTGATAAAAAGGTTTTCGTAACAAAGTGTTGTCCAGAAAAAGAAAAGAAAAAGAAAAAAAAATTGTTTAAAATATTGAAAAATTGCTGCAATGGCCAGAAAATCTAATCAGATCATATCATATGCATGCAAATATGCCTGCCAAACTTCATTTGACAAAGTAGAGTGATTGGTGCGTAATTGTACTAACAAGTTTCTCGGGACAGACAGAGGGACGGACATTACCAATTCAAGATGCCCACACTGCAAACAGTGGGGACGGGGGGGGGGGGTATCAAAAGGGAGTGAAACCTTTACCCTTTATGTCCCCTCCAGTAGCGAGGTCTTTCGCGTTCTTCCCTGACAGGAAGCCACACACAGTAGCTCAGTGGATAGAGCGTCGGATTTATAATCCAACGGTCGCAGGTTCAATACCAGTTCAGGCCAACGCGAATCGGCTGCATCGGTGTGTTCTTTTGAAATATAAAAACCCTTAATGTGCTCAAAGTACCTATAAAAATAAACCAAGCAAACTTCCATGGCGTATAATGAGAAGCCAGAATATCAAAAATTTACTTACATACTGATATAGTACTGTGTATATCCGATACTTGTACCTGTTAAACCTGAATAATGTATTTTCTCTTCTTTCAGGTCTGGTTCCAAAATAAGAGAGCAAGATGGCGTCGGCGTGTTCAGGACAACATGCATCAAATTCCTCAGTTCATGCAGATGTCGCCCGTCCTGTCACCAGTTCATCACTACGGTTTTATGGCACCTCCTTCGATGCTGGGTTCGACCACCTCTCCTCCTCAGGTAGTCCCGAACCCATTTTTCCCCTATCCGGGTTCTTCAAGTCCATGCAGCATGACGGGCAACACGATTATTCCGAGTTCAACAATAAACAAAACCCAGGGAACGAGTTTTACCGGCAGTTTTCACCAACCACAGCATCATGCACAGCAAATGATCACCTCACCCACGCAGATGTTGACGCCTCAGCACATGAGGACGTCACAAATATCGCCATATTTATACTCTTATCGGTATGGAACATATCCCCATTTATATTGAACAACAGCACAATGGAGTGTTAAATGACAATTTTAAATTTATTGGTGATAACTTCCTGTGGGGGCTTCTCGAAAATCAACTTCGGACATTTTACAAGTAATCTGATTTGTGCTCAATGTTGCTTGAAGGTGAACTCTGTCATGTGGATGTTCATATATTTGATGAGAACGTGTCGTTATTATTATTTTTTTATTTACACACGAACGGAGAGAGAGTTTTTTTATGTATATGTTGATATATGCTGTTGGAATAAATGTAAGTAATGAAGAATTTGTACAAATAATATCTCCATGTATAGCGTAAATAGCGCCAGATATAGTTATGACAGACTGAGAAAAGTCGAATGAAAAACTTTTATTTTTATTTTGTTTTTTTATGTGAAATATGGATTATTATTTTATTTTCATATGAAAATGAATATATGTATATTGCTATAAAACATCTTCTGTTATTTGTTTATGCTCCATTGCAACAGTGGTAGGGAATGTAGTATTAACCCTTTCTGTCCGTCTGCTCGTCCATCACAGCTTGGTTAAGTTTTGCGTTTAGGTCATTTCAGGCACGGTGGTGGGAGATAAGTGGTCCATGAACACATTGCAAGTTGTTGCTTTCTTTCTCGTTACAAATTCTCGTCCGTACTCTCTTTTTGGGCCTTTCTATATCTTATGTAATACTGAGTGATATTTTGTTTCCCCTATTAAACAAACATATTCAAATTTACAACAACGCGACGACAACAACAACAAAGCCCAAAAAGCCCCCCCCCCCCCCCAGTTATCAACACTAAAGACCCTGAAAAATGAAGAGTCCATTTCTTTTTCTCTGAAAGTAACAGGGTTTGCAGCATAATTGATGCACATTGATTTAGCGTATATTTATTTCTGTCCGTTTGCATTGCTACAATACTTACAATAATTATCTATCCTTCACTACCTATTTTATCGTTTGTTCGATCTTTCTTCCCTCATATGGTTACGGCTCTACAGACGGGTGCCAATTTTCAAAATAGTTTACATTTCTCTCTTCATCTCTCTCTCTCTCTTTCTCTCTTTCTCTCTCTCTCTCTCTCTCTCTCTCTCTCTCTCTCTACCTCTTTCTCATTCTTTCTATCTGTTTCTTTCTTACTTTCTTTCTTTCTTTCTTTCTTTTTGTTTCTACCTCTTTCTCATTCTTTCTATATGCTTGTTTGTTTTGTTTTTTTCTCTCTCTTTCTCTCTCTCTCTCTCTCTCTCTCACACACAAACACACACATACACACAAACATAACCTCAAATTCAGTAGCAATATTAACGGGAGTTAACAAAAGGGAAGTAACCTTTGTCTGGCAGTACCTCAACCACTGGCACATAGTTCGCCTTAACAGATCACTGACATCTCATCTCTATCAGCGTGGGTTCGAGTCTCGGCTCGGCGAACGTGGGTATGTGAGAAAGCTTGCCAGTAGCTTCCCGTGGGTTGGTGGTTCTTCCCGGGGTTTTCCTGCGTTCTTCCGCCACCAAATATACTGGCCGCAATCTATACCCTATCATGTGCTTCAAAATGGCATTAAACCCACAAAACCAAACAAATCTGTCTAACAGTGCATAGAAAAAGTTAGCATTCATTTACATGTCTTTCACCTACTTGGATTTACATTTTAGTTTTGATCACTGTTATGAAAACTATTTGTTGTCTGAAGCAGACATATCATGAAAATGACTGCTTTTGTGCGCTGAGGTAATGTACTTGAATAGCACAAAGTACATTAACTTTGTCTATCACTAAAATACAGAAATGAATTTTCACAGTGTAGGCATTACTATTTTCTGAAAGTGGAAATTAAAAAATATATAAAAGAAAATAAATAAAGTTATCTGCCCATTTTATAATTTACCTCTGAAGTTCAAGAAGTGAAAATAGCCATGCAGAACTTGCAATCTTTTCTGAAATGCAAATCAGAAATTAGGTCTAGCTGTGTACTCTCAAACTCAAATCATCCCCATTATTCAGATATAAAATTTAAAAAAATACCCCCAAAAAATAAAAAATAAAACTGTAGGTTCTTTCAATTTACCCTAGGACATACCCATTTCTATTTTCATAACAAGGATTACCAGTGGGTAAAATCAGGGGAATACGTTTTCCTTAATTTTCCCTGCGCAAAAATGCGAAACTCAGGAGCGGAACCTTTATATACCGTTCCTGCCAAAGCCAGTCTGAAAATTTCAACATAAATGCCGATATATATATATATATATATATATATATATATATATATATATATATATATATATATATATATATATATATATATACGATCATATATACACATTGGCATTTAGGTGGAAATTTAAGACTGGCTTTTTAGACGTTTTTGTCGGTGCGAATGCCTTCTTTGTGGATAAAGTACACTACATTTACTATTAATCTTTTAGATGTTTTAGATTGACTTAACCGAGTACAATGAACAATCTACAAGGAACGGTAAAGGAAAACAACTCATCCTCCGCCTTTTACGTGAAAGCACCTCAGACGTATGGCAATGACATTCATTTTGAATGTCATTCATGAAAATAAACCTATTACGTGACGGGATGAAGTTATGAAATATTACGTCACGGTGCGTATGAAAACTGAAATATTGATTAATTAAAACAAAAATTAAAAGTTTGCTCTCAGTTAACATTAAATTTCTTAGCCTGAATATGTTTAAAAGGCCTATTGTGTTGTTCATAAACGTTCAAGAAATAGATCGTAGTCTGCGTACTACTTTGGTGCGCAAGAATTTTAATCTGTTAGGTTTGTTTTCCCGCGAAATTGAGAAATAAATCCGCCTTCGACATATGATTTTCTTTTGTCTTCTTTTTTTCTGGCCTGACATTAAAGGCTGACGTTTCTCCGGTTGATACTCTTCACAGTGGTGTAACTCCTTATGGAAGATAACACCAAAGCAACAAAGCTGTAAAGTTGCTAATAAATTACCACATCCAGAAAACCGTACGCTTTGATAACTGTATCACACTCAGATTAGGTTGCTCTATAATTGTTTTTTTGCAGAATGTGCCTAATATGTAGGAGAAAAAAAGTTATAAATTCTTTACGTGCAGTGATGTAGGACATGGCTGACGATGTTACAAGGTAGCATTCGGCAGACGTCACAGCATATATTTGACGCCACAGCGAAGCGCATCTAAGCCGCCAGGCTTAGTCTGCAATCGGAATATCCTCGGTCTTTTCCATCACATGCTAGACAAAATCCTCGGATGTAAATAATGGCCATTTTAAACTGCCTGAGAGCCCGTGTTTCTTTTAACGTCATAATAACTTCATAACGTCACAATGAATAGACGACGTAACATCAATAACAGCGGCGCAGGCAATAGTTGCATACAATTGAAACCGAATGATTTCTTACATTCTCTTTCATTACAAAGTTGCAGGAATAACATTATAAATGAAATGTGCACGTATTTCACTGATTGTTGAACAGTGCCAGTTGTTATTTCCAAGACCTATCATGTTATAAAATTGTGTTTTTCGGACATCTTGCCGGCTGTTCGTCGGCCAAAAACTTGACAATTTGGGAAGTATCACTACGATTACCTCCGAGTCTCTTTCAAAGAGTCGAAGTTATTCGACTCGCATTGTAAAGAGACGATGTATCAAATGGCACAGTCTGGTTACTGCTTTCTCCTCTCTCGCTTGTTCCCTAATCTTGCGGTATTGACTATTTCAGTTCTATATAAATCGTAGCACCATCTGTCAGTCGTTTATAGCGGTATATTTGTTATTAGCAAGTGTTTCATTTTAAATAATAACAAAGTCTTTCAACAATGTTTCCTTTTCTGGAAATTGACAACAAAATAATGAATTAATAGACAATTTCGCAAAGATCTACTTTCCCTTTACCCCACATCCAAATATGAATCCCCTACATCTAATACCGAAAGCTGAATCACGTCCTGCTTTGCTGAATAAGGTCGTCGAATTGATGGTTTACACTGACGCAAGCCTAATCAGATGATTGACCTTGTTTATCTACCGCTCATTGCCAAAAATATGGTAGACAATAAGGATCTTTGTATTGAATGTTGCAACCGTTTTTAAATCTTTCTTTTGATATAATTAATGATATGCCAATATATGCCAAAGAAAGAAAATGGAAGAACGATCTTTTCAGAAAACATAAAAGCTGTCTTTAGGAAGCACATAATCTATTCCCTTAAAATAATGTCCTTCAAATATGGGCAAGTAACACCATCAACCATAAACCGAAATAAAGAAGACAAAAGTTAAAAAAAACCCAATCTTTTTTTAATAAATACAATTTAAAAAAACTCCAAAAAAACAATAACAACATAAAATGGTTTATAAAAGAGCAGGTGCCTTTTGACAAACACAAGAGCAATATGTATGAGAGCAGAAGTCTGGATGAGTCGAAAGTCGACAATCTAAATGAGTTTATTAATGAAGCTTAATAATTGCATACGGCTGATTATTTCAAAGATGGGGAAATATATGATGCTGACCCAACTGGACTCACTATACTTCTCAGAAATTCGAGTATTGAGGAGAGAGCGTTTTTTCAAGTGCCCACACGATCTTTTCAGAGAATAATTGGATATAAAACTTTATAGACTAAAAATGATTACAAATATGCAAAATCTTTTAAAATTGGTAATTTTAAGCTTTCTGTTACGAACGAGGATTCGGTGTGTTATTAGTGACATCGTGTTAATTTCATAACCTGTTTGGGCGATTACATCATTTGCCGCGAGAATACGAGAATCTCATTTTATATGGCTCTAGACACAGTATGTTCCGTTGGACATTGTTTATTGCAAAATTGGCATCATTTACAATATTGTACTGACTACAGGACTGGAGATAAATGATAAATAAACAAGTAAGGCAACTTTCATTAGCAGGTAAATTATTGTCTTTTATTTGCGATTCGTTTCATGTTTAGTATCGCGAGAATAAGGCACGCCATTCTACTTTTTCCTACGTTTATGCTTGGATTTATATCATTGTGAAAGAAGTAAAGTAGGATCATGTCAGCGAGCTCGTGTACTAATGGCCGGAGACGATGGAGTACGGTTTAGATGACTTAGACTTAGTGGTCAAAATAGCCTTACGGCAGGGATATATTCTGAAAGAGTATGAGCTGTGATGAGTGTGTTCATTTCAAATGGACAAATTAGAGAATCCTCAGGCTTTTCGATGAAAAACGTCTGACGATAAAAAAAAAAAAAAAAAATGATTCCAAAGCTACTTTCAGTTAACTCTGTACTTTTAACTTGAATACGTTTAATTGACATGTGATTTAGTCCATGTACGTTCAGGAAACATATAATAGGATGCGTACTACTTTGTTGTGCAAAAATTTTGTGACGATTCTTTTATTTTTGTTTTCCCCCAAAATGGGGAAATCAATCCGCCTGATACATCAGAGTTTTTCCTTTCGGCTTGACAGAAAAGGCCAATGAATTGACTATCCCGTCCTCAAGTGCCCGTACATTAAACTTTGATTACGTTGCTTACCTCGTACTCATTGACTCTATGGGGGGGGGGGGGAATGAGAAAAGTAATGTTAAAAACGTGCATAGGTTTAACATTATGGGACAATATGGGGGAAAATGGGAAAAGTAATGTTAAAACCGTGCATTGGCTTAACATTATGTGACTGTTTTGGGGAAGTGGAATGTTAAAGAACATGGTGGGTCTGTATGGGCGGCAAACATACACTTACTGACCATTACGCACTTGTCTACTGACCAGCACCCACACTACTAACCAATACGCCGTTTGACTGACCAGCACCCACTCATCTACTGACCAACACCTACACCTACTAACCAACGAAAAGAGTAAGGGTACTTACACATATTCGTAAACATACTATTAATGCTGTCTGACTAACCAGCACCCACACCTAATAATCAATACGTCGTTTGATTGACCAGCACCCACGCATGTACTGACCAATGCCTACACTTGCTAACCAACGAAAAGAGTAGGAGTGCTTACACATATGCACAAATATACTATCAACCCTGAAAAGTGTTGGAATATACACACTCTATACACATAAACCAACTATCATACTATCAGATACAAGAAAGTAAGAGTGCTTACACATACATACAATACAGAAGAATGTGGGGTGTAAGTTTTAGTTGTGAAAGACATACAAAGACATGCAAAACGAACACACATGAAGACACAGATTTGGGCAATATTTGAGTAGTACATCTTTGTTTCTTAGAGTTCTGGATGGTCCTGAATAGGGCCGTTTGTTTTAGCCATGAGAAGGTCTGTTATTTTGGCCACACTCTTCTTAGTGTCCACATCTCGCTAGCGGGGATCCACAAGCACCACATCTTCTATTCCATCATTCATTATTGGTAATAAATCATTTAAAAACAAGGAGAAAAGGAGAGAACTTAATATACAGCCTTGTCTCACTCCAAGCTATCATTCAAAATATTCACTCAGTTGATCTTGAGAAGCCTATACAGTTTATTTAATATCTGAATATATATATATTTTTAAAAAATAGCTAGCATCCTACCATGCACGCCATTTTGTAATAATGCATACCACAGCCTCTCTATATCCAATGAATCGAACGCCTTTTTAAAAATCGACGTGTGAGGAATAGAATCTTCCTCTTTTTCTCGAAAGATATTTCTGTATCACAGATTGCAGTACAAGAATAAAAAATAAAAAAATAAAAAAAATATGTCGAATACACAGCCCGGAATCCCGCCTGTTGTACAAGTATCTTATCATAGTTGGTGGCCCAAGTATTAAGTCTTTCATTTACAATCGTAGTAAATAATTTGCTGCAAGTATATAGTAAAGTTATTCCTCAATAATTGTTTACATCAAAGGGGTTGCCTGTCTTAAAAAGTGGTATAATTATGCCCTTTCTCCATCTATCAGGAACGGTACTATTGTAGAAAATAGCATTAAAGATAGGTGTTAAATAACGTCCTATGATATATTTTTTACACTTGACAAATTCTCCCGGAAGCCCGTCTTCACCACGTGATTTGCTACTTTTAAGCAAATTTAATGCTTTCAATACCTTATTCTCAGATATTTCTGAGTTGAGAATCTGATTTGTATCATCGTCTTTGCATATATCACAGATATTATTGTCCTGATTTTCCATAATGTTTCTAATAAATACAAAACAATTTGGGTCTAATTCGCCTTTAGATGGATTCAGTACGCTTTTAAAATACTCTAACCATTCCAAATATGATATTTTTTGTCATTTTCAAGTGAGGTACTCTTTGATATCGAATTTACAAGATCCCAAAATTATTTTGCCTCATGACATGAATTCTATGACTTGTTATAGAGAGCTTTGATCCAACGTTTCTTTTTATTTTTAAGACTTCTCTATATTTACTTAAGAGTTCCAGAGATGTTGGATAAAATTCCCTTATGATTGTTTCTCTAAAATGGCGTAAAAAGATTGTATTTCATCTTTTTCAAATCCATGCGTTTCAAATCGTATCAGGACAATGTAGGCATATTTCATTTTCTACAATCTATAATATTTTTAGGAGCATGTCAAGAGCCTGTTTTATATCCTTTGTGACAGTGTTTATATAATCATTGCAAAACGACTTCGTGAGTAGCATCCTAATTAGTCACACATAAATTCTTTGCATTCTAATTCCACTGAGAGTGATAATAGGGTTTTGTACATAAATTTATATCATCAAGAGCAGAATTATTTTCATATAATATTTTCATTGAAACTATGATCGGTAAATGATCCTATTCAGTTCTCGTTTGAACAGTGAGTCGTTCAACATGTGTAAATAAATCTGACGATGCTATTATGTAATCCACAAGGGCTCGTATTGTTGCTTACAATTTACCTATCAGTCATATATGTACTATATAAATACTACAAAGGAGGACACTTCTCTCTTTTCTAGCGCGACCTATTTACGAATCAACGCTGATATTTCAAACAACACTTCGCGTATCGTAATAAATTTGGTTTCAATGTTTAGCTCAGGCATTCGACTTTGTAATCCTACACAAAGTTTGACTTACTATCATAGGGAATGCCAAACCATTTTCCCACGCTACCGCTTGACATGGCCATGATCGCGCTCGCTTAATATGCAAGCGCAACGCGCTGAATGGAATACTGCCCTCTCATTGGCCAACCGAAAATGACGCATGATGGCAAATATTTTAATCGTGATTTTATTGATGGCTGAAATCCCTTTCCCTTCTAAAAAAATGTATGTATGGTGTATGTTTATATAGAGTGTGTCTATCAACACTCCCTTGAACATCCCATCTTTAAAAAAGTGTTTCTTTTAGGTCCGCGTACTTGGTGTTTTTTGTGTCATAAGTTTTTTGTTGCATTTTGGGGGAATGTTTTCCTTCACGTCCGTGCTTCCAGCATATAAAGCGACGCATTCGCCAATCGCGCCCCGAAAAAGCTGCCAAATACCTAGGCATGCTCTTTGACGTGCACCTGACATGGGACAACCACCTAGAAGATTTAGTGAGACGATGCGGACGGGACCTTAACCTCCTCCCTATATAAAACTTTGATTAGGTCAAAATTAGACTATGGGTGCCAAGCATATGCTTCGGCTCGCCCCAACATTTTAAGAAATTAAATCAAATTCAGCGTAAGGCCCTGATTGATTGCACCGGAGCTCTCCGGAAATATTTCTGTGGAAGAGCTCAACATTTTAACAGGGGAACCACCCCTCAATCTGAGATGGGAGGAGCTTCTCTTAAGATATTCGGCCAGAATTTCAGTCCACACCAAGGCGCATCTCACTCAAAAAGCAATAGATAAATGCAATCAACCATTCCGACACCAGCTGCTAAAGAACCTACCAGAAGGGAAAAAAATACAAGAACTAAAGAAGGAATTAAACATCTCAAATATCCAGGCGGAAATCATTAAATATCCTGATAGCGCCCCCTGGACAAACAAGCCCCCCATAATAAATCTAAATGCCATACAGTATGGGAACAAAAATGATCAACCAATGGAAATGAGGGCGAAAATCCTTGAAGAAATAGAAAGTAGATTCGAGGGATTCACCATAGTATACACAGATGGCTCAAAATCCCCGGACCCAGGATGCACTGCGGTAGCAGTGGTAATTCCGGGGGAGGGTATCACACTGGGGGCGAGACTACCGGATCTCTGTTCAATTTACTCAGTCGAATTCTGGGCCATTAAACAAGCCATTGAATGGATTCTAGAAACAAAAAAAGCAAAAAACAGTTATCGTTAGCGACTCCCTCAGTGTGCTGCGTTCCCTGGAATCAGGAAACTCCACCAGCAGAGAAAACCTACTCCGAGAGGTCAATTTCAAACTTAAAATCCTAGAACAAAACCACCATACTGTGGAATTTATGTTGGTGCCCTCTCATATCAACATCCCTGGGAATGAGAGGGCCGACAAAGAAGTCAAAAATAGACTAAACGAGCCCTCAACTCAAGAACTGGAATATAGCGTCCATGAAATCTACAGTATTATCAGGAAAAAAATTTTTAACATCTAACCTTATCAAAATTAAAGCGAGATAACTTCAACCCCAAAAATGTCAAGACTATAAGGTGGTCATAAATCCTGACCATCAAGCCCAGCCGCACAAGGTGGCATCCAACTGGAAAATTTAAATTAGGGAAATAGATAAAACAAAAGAAAAGATTTTTTTTTTTTTAAAAGAAAAAGAGAGATAACTGCAAACCCCAAAAATATTAATAATATAAGGTGGTCATAAACCCTGACTATCAGGCCCAGCCGCACAAGGTGACATCAAATTGGAGAATCTAACTCAAGGATATAGATAAACATAAAGTCCCATATAAATTACATATTAGAAGGTGGCACCAAGTCCAGACCATCAAGCCCAAACTGCACAAAGCGGTTACCAAATTCTTTAACCGTTTCTAAAGTACATAAGATCTGAAGTATTCAAACCAAGTCTCAAGAAACTAAAAATCCGAACACCTAAATTAGCTAATATAAGGTGATCCTAAACCCCGGACCATCAAGCCCAGCCAAACAAGGTGGCAACTCTCTAATGTGAATCAACAAAATCGCAGTACAAATTATAAATATCAACTAGGTAACTCCGTTATTGCTTTTGATATTACTAACCCATAATCACAGCCTTATGGTACAAAGATAATTTTCAAAATTTTTAAGAATTCAACAATAAAGTGCTAAATACCTCAACAATATCTTTTTGGGACAAAATATCGAAAAACATCTAAATAATCCTGGACCGGCCGGAGCCTCCTGGGACGCAGTGGCGCAGCCAGCCGTCCTTTTCCGCCTTTGCCTCGCCCGGACAGACTCAACTCACCAACTAAGTAATCCTGTAAACATTGTGGTTATATTCCTATGAACAGGAAAATTCAAAATTCAAAATTCAAAATTAACTTTACGCACCCCTCTATATCGCTCTTTCATTGAACCCCCTTAGTGGGGAAACCATGTAACGATGGAGCGGTGCGAAAATAGCGTCCTTACACGCACCAAAACGTCTAGTGGGTTGCAGCTCTGTAACCCACTGGACGAAAAATAAATAAGTGTGCTTAGCACAGAGTCAAATCCCCCAGCGCGAGCTTCGCACGCACTGAGGGTAAATAGACGTACATGCTTGAATGACCGCACACGTCTTTAATTCAAAGATCATCATCGGCATCAATCGCGCCACTCAGCGGCAAATTGGTGCTTCGCACCAATTTGACGGCGAATTAAACATTGCACGCTGTGCAAACTAACAACTCGTACATGGCCCAATGGCCGCACACGAGTATAATTTAAATTAAATAAGTAAGTAAATTCGCGCCACAACTAAGCCCACGGAATTGTGCGCAGTGCGCGCACTGGGGGTATATAGACGTACATGGCTGAATGGCCGAACACGTCTTAAATTCAATTAAACAAACAAACAAACATTCGCGCCATGTACACATTTTCATTCAACAGGCAGCCGTGGAGCAGAGCAGGTGGGTCAGAGAAGAGCCGCTGTGGACGAGAAGGGGAGGAGGCAGTATTGGTTCATACAATGGATATTCACTGTCGACCTACTCCCCCGCCAAAATGCCGACTACATGGAGCAGCATGCATAGTAGGGCGAGCTACCATGAGGGCACAGCGACTGAGCAAGATCGAACTGTTCGCTTGAAATCGACCCATGGAAGTCAGCAGTCGAAGAAAATGATCGTAACCGGAGCCGCTTTTGGGGGTGAATGCCTTTGTCTTAAGCAGCTTGTGCGGGTTATCACGAAAACCAGCCGCAGAAATGCAGCTGCAAAATAAGGACAAAGGAAAAGCCAACTAGAAGTCCAGAGCTGGAAGTGAAAGGCAAGGTGAAGAGGGAAAAGAGCGGGAGCTGTTCGGGTGCAGTCTATCCGCCACCTACCACCACCGGGGACCAACACAATCCAGCAAGGCACAGCGGTTGGAGGTATACAGCAGACGGGAAGAAGACCCCCGGGGCTGCTGTATAAGAATGCTGACAAAATTTGCCTGAATCAATGGAGTTTTCCATTTGGAATTTTTCGAAAACCCCTTTTGATTATACTCTTTTAATACACAAATTTGAACCACCGTCTAAAAAATATCACTCAAAATTGAAGTGTGCGTGATACTAAAAAGATATGAGTAATTTTACTCAAAGATTGGTACTGCTTTTTGAAAATAACATGTACACTATGCACAAATTTTTTTTAACTGGATGAATCGCATTAAATAAAGAAATTTGAAACTTGAAGCATTGCCATAATTAAACAAGTGGCTAACACTTAATTGGTATTAGGGACAGCCCGACTTAGATAACTGGGCAGAATTTGACCATGTAAACTCTTGGCGTTTTAGTACTTCCGTTCCGCTTCGCGTCTCCATTGCCAAGCCCAAGCTGTCCGCCTCACTCCAGACATTCATTAAAATACAGATAACTTGTAAACATTGTAGCTCAAATCCTATGTACAGGT
Source organism: Margaritifera margaritifera (assembly GCA_029931535.1). Classification (NCBI taxonomy): domain Eukaryota; kingdom Metazoa; phylum Mollusca; class Bivalvia; order Unionida; family Margaritiferidae; genus Margaritifera; species Margaritifera margaritifera. The sequence goes on from JAQPZY010001413.1 coordinate 215,473, forward strand.
AGAAGTAATTGTACACACCTTCCAATATCGCGCCTTCAATGAACCCCCATAGTGGGGAAACCATGCAGCGATGGAGTGGTGTGTATTAATTAAAGCGCAGGTGAATTTGCAACTGCAAATCACTTGACGAACCCCAAACTGATGCTACCGCAACAGTTTGGGGGCAAATTAACTAGTGTGCCGTGCGCACATTAATGACTCGTAAATGGCCGAAGGGCCGCACACGAGGATAATCAAATATTCGATTCATTCGCGCCATTCATCGTCAACTGAAAAGAAGACAAGAATGACAACAGTGGAGAATTTGCGGGATGCCTGGGATGTGATGGTGGGGGTAGAGTATCTCCTAGAAAAGATAGAGAGCTATTGACGTTACCGACTACTTTACAATATGTGACAAGGCAATTGTCATCCCTGAAAACAGCTAGGAGCCTTGTCCATGAAATCATAGCAGAGGAAAAGATGAAATTAAAGGCGACCTCTGTAGCTACGCCCTGTCGAGTGGGGTTGTTAAAAAAGCGCTGGATTAAAAGCAATTGGTGGAGTACCTCCTAGAAAAGGTACAGGAAGATTTTTGGTTATATCCACCCCTCAGCAGTGTGAGACGGGAAGAGATTGCCCTACAAAGAACCAAGGGTCTCGTGAGACAAGTGATGGAAGAAGAAGTGGCCAAGATCAAGTCTACCTGGGCTAAGGAAAGAATGGTGAAGGAGAAGGATGAAGATCCAGGACAAGTTCAGGAGATTGGGCCATCCCGACTGTCTCCCTGATCCACCTAAGAAGAAGAAGCTCAACCTGCTAGTCTTCTTAAAGAAATGGTAGTCAGGGAGAAAAAAGTAAAAAACAAACGGCCCTTTCCAGGGCCACCCACATCTCTTAGAAAAGAACGAAAAAAACTTGCCAATGGTGTTTTCTATGTCTCTATGTTTGTTTGTTTGTTTGTTTGGCTATGTGTATGTGTCTATTCTGTCCTCATAAATACTTTTGACCCTATAAACACTTTTGACCCCCAAATGCCCTCTCCATGTTCATTTGCAGTATGACCCTATAGTGCCCGACAATGTTAACCTACGGGCTAATTCTAATTCCCGTATGATCCGATTTACCCACACATAACTACTAACACCACCAACTATCCAGTAATGCATTTTGTTAATGGTAAGATTATTTATTGATCCTGTTTAGCCTCCCCCCTCCATTGTAACGTATTCAATTCTTTTGAGCATTTCCCACGTAGACTACAAAGTTCAACTTTACGCGGACCATTCTTCTTTTGAGAAGCTGCCTTCTCTAACGATTTGTCGACGTTTCTTCTTTCTTGTTTTCTCCGCCTTCTATTTGTTTGAAACTAAATTATCATGTGAACGAAAACATGAGTTTATGTTACTTACAATTAATCTACGTCATATCTAATCTAACCTCTACATCAACTAAAATTCATTTTACAACTATGTTGAATGTAACAGTAGTAAAATTTGAATACCGAACATTAATTGAAGATGAAATAATAAAGTATAAACAATAGCTACTAAGACATATTCTAAATGCAAAAGTAGAAAAATACATAATTGAGTTTAATAAATGTAATGATTACTGCAAAACATGTATGAAGGAGTACCAAAAAGACCAGAGAGAAGAAAACAGAGCAAACAGAGCACAAGAAAAAATACCAAAAAAAAAGAAGAATTTTTTTTGGGATAAAATGGATGTAAGAAAACAGAGAACACTACAATGACTTCATGAACAAAGGATACCATATGTAAAGGTTATTAATTGAGTATTGGATAATATTCGACCCGAGGTCATGTGGCGCATGATGCCTGAGTCTGCGAGAGCATTCTACGCCACATGAACTAGGGACCAATATTTTGTAATACTCAGTCGCGCTATTTGCCTCCACAATTGATTAAAATTCGTAAAAGCAACATGAATTTTAGGATCGCCATATAAAGTCCTTAAAAACTGTCCTTTGTTAGTGTTATCATTTATTTCCTTAATAATATTACTCTAAAAAATGTCCTGTTAATCACGAGGGTTATATACTGCATTAAGCACGTGTCTCATCGATAGGTCTATTTATACCTGTCGTACCAATAACTTTTACTTGTTTACGAGACAATATGCGAACTATATATTTTGTTTTGTTGGATATATTTTGATAATCCAGAAGAAAAAATATAATAATAATAATAATAATAATAATAATAATAATAATAATAATAATAATAATAATAATAATAATAATAATAATGAGGACTTTAGTACGAAATATAGCATTGAGAACAGATTTTGTGTTTGCTTCTGGAGCGAACGGGTAGCCAGTGGAGGGTACAGAGCATGGGGGAGGAGTGTTAGGTTCCTGTTATTCTAAGAACGATCCGAGCAGCTGTGTTTTAAACTTTTTGAAGTTTCTGTAGTAGATATTGATACTAACCAGATATAAGAGAATTTCAATAGTTAAGTCTAGAGAGTACTAAGGAACACACAAGTGTTTTAGTGGCATCAGCAGAAAGAAAATTGCGAATGGAGCTGATGCGTCTCAGCTCCAGATATGCGGCCTTGGATATGTACATGACATGTTGGTGTAATGAGATAATACTGTCGAGAGTGACACCTAGGTTTTGTACTTATTGCGTGAATTTAATGTTGGTGTTTATGATACTTATTGTTTGAGGTAATAGATAGGAACGAGAAGTCTTTGTGTGGTGATCAGGCCCGCCGATAGGGGGGCAAGGGGTTGGGGAGGGGGCAATTGCACAGGGGCTCGGTTATTTCTAGGGGCCCGCCGTCAACTCAGTTATAAAAAATAAATTTATCTTTCCAGTAAATATTAACATTTGTTCTTGCAAGAGTCTAAGTTATAGTAGATTACTCTATTTTATTCAAAACTGTACACAGGGTTTTATATTTAAAAAAATTAAACTAGTTTTGGGGCCCATGACTGCTCTGCGTAGGGGCCCGTGATTTCTGTCGGCGGACCTGGTAGTGTTCAGAATGGCTTCAGTTTTGTCATCATTCATCTGCAGTTTGTTACATGTCATCCATGATTTCACATCGGAAATGCATCTCTATACGCCTTGGAAGGTAGCATAAACTTCAGTTGTGTGACTAGATTTGTATATTTTGGTGTCATTAGCGTACAATCGGTGAGACACCGGATGACGATCTCTGACACTTGAGAGGGGCTGAGTGTACAGAATGAAGAGAACTGGTCCAAAAACATAACCCTGGGGAACACCAAAACATAGATGAACTGGGCTGGAATGTGTTCCATTTACGAATACAATTTGTGTCCTTTCGACTAAGTATAACTTGAGCCATAGTAAGGCTGTATCGCGAATGCCAAATACATGCTGGAGACGGTGAAGTAATATATCATGGTCAATTGTGTCAAATGCTGCAGATAAGTCATGGAGGGTGAGGACTGTAATCTTTCCACTATCCAAAGCAGAGAGAAGGTCGTTAACTACTTTCAGAAGGGCAGTTTCGGTACTATGGCGAGGGCGATATACAGACTGTAAATTGTTAAAAGACTATTTAAATTCAGATGAGATTCAAGTTGGGACAGAACAACTTTTTCTCTAAGATTTTTGACATTAATGGAAGGTTAGAAACAGGGCTGTAGTTCTTTTTTAAATCGTTAGGATCAAGCGTTGGTTTCTTCAACAGCGGCTTTACAATGGCCGTTTTGAAAAACGATGGGAAGTCCCCGGATGAGAGAGAAGTATCAATAACATCGGTTAGTCAAGGCAATGTTGAATCTAAATACTCAAGTAGCAGTGATGTCGGAATCGAATCAAGTTCACGTGACTTTGGGGTGCTCTTCATCATGATTGTACGTAAGAAATCCGTAGAGACGGGCTCAAATGCTGTTAAAGGCTGCCTTTGAAATTCTGTATCACAACCGTGTAGTGATGATGAGTCGATTGAAATTGTTTTGTCAAGTTGATCTCTGATGGTTTGCACTTTGCAATGGAAAAAAAATTGCAAACAGTTCCGGAAGGTCGACTCGAGAGAAGGTCGTTGGAAGTGGTGTACATTTGTTCCTTGACATTAGCTTGTTAGTAATATCGAATGCATCTAAGACCAATAAACTGGAACTTTCACTGATCTTAGTACTGAAGTAGGTTAATTTCGCTACATGAACTATGTTTGTGACATTCTTCTTAGCGGCTTCATAGATTTGCTTATGAATATTAAGACCGGATGAAAGCCAAAGCCTCTCAGTCTTACAGTGTTCTCTTTTAGCAGTGCGAAGCTGGTCCCTAACACTACTATACCATGGAGAACACCTCTGAATGGATACTCTGCACTTTTTTGCTGGGGCATATTTGTCAAGCAATGAACGCAAGCGCTTATAACGTTGTTCAGCTGTGGGACGTAACAAAGTTGTTAGGTTTGCTTGGATGTCATGCATTATATTTTTTTTTTCAGCGTTAGTACGTACATATAATAACTAGATACTTTCAAATATTTATTGGTCTTTGAATGTAAGTGACTTTACCGATATAGGTCGACATGAACTTGAGCTGTTTACAAGACATCTGCCGTACGTAGGTGTTACTTACCGGATGTATACGTAAGTACATGTAAATACACGTATTTATGAGCCTTATGAAAATTAATTTGATAAAACTATAGTACGGGGGACTGGATTGATGCTTTAAGAGATAGGGACTGCTTCTCTGTAGATATTATTAATTAAAAAAATGTTATTTATCTGAGCTAGCTAACAGACGGGTAGTGTATTCAGTCTACATATAGGCCAGAAATTATAGCATTTATATCTGAGTGAGATGGGCGAATCGCTCAAGCGTTATACTTGTAAATCAAAGGTGGCTCTAGGACAGTGGCTCGGGTGGCTTGGGGTTTAAGGTCAAAATTAGGCTGTTGGCCCAAAAGCTAGAAGTTGGTGCGAAAATGTTTTAAATTCTACTTTTTAGTCGAAAAAGTCTTTTAAGAATTGTTTTTTGAAGAAAACAAATGAAAAATCAATCCGAACGGCGAAAAATGGTTTAAAAATTAGGTGGCTGACTTGCGGACTAGACATGTTTTAGAGTTAAAAATTAGTCTCTTGAACCAGGACCTAGGGTATTTATACTACTTGTGTATGTGTCTATGTATGTTCTCTTTTGTCCCCTGTGTAAGATGCTGTAGGTCAAAACGTAGCTCATTTTAATATGTATGCTGTTGGTTCACTTTAGCAGGTTTGTGTTCTATGATATTGCATACTACAAATAATAATTTTCTTCACTCCATAGGTAACTTTTTCATTTCATTTGGAATTGATGGAAGGTTGCTTACACAATTACATGATGCGAGTGGCAGATTCAACAAACAACATAAAATAACAGAACATACAAAAAATACCAAAAAAGGTGCTGATGGTCATTCAAATGAGATAGTAAAAGCATGATTTATGTAAATCTGTAAGACCTCAGGTGTAAGTGTAATTTAATGTCATGATACTATACTTATACTTCAGTGGTTAAAGCGTTGGATTCATGACCAGAACGGTTCGGATTTGTTTCCCACCATCGGATCAGCAGGGATCGGCTACCGTGGTGTATCCTTGGGCAAGACACTTTACTCCTTTTACCTTGGCATGATATAACCTTTAATGTGATGTTGTGCCGTAAAACACAAACTCAACCCAACCTAATCAACTATTCTAACATCACCAGTACAGAAGCACCACCGTCATTACTATTACTGCGGTTATTGTTACTACTAATACTTATCAGCAACAATAGAACGACAAATGATGATGTTACTGATGATAACATTAATGATCGTAATAACAGTTATGCGGCGGAGGCTGCGGCGGGTAGGATGAATAAGAGAATGTTGCAAAGTCGAAAAATTAAAAAAAAAGTATTTAAAGAAAATGCTTAAATCTTTTCAAGAGGAATGGACTATAGTCTACCATCGTATCGAACAATTCCTGTATTAATGTTAGTGTCATGATTCTTGTTAATTATTTTTTATAATTATAATTTCTTCCTGTATGAATTTTTAAAGACTGTAAGTGTCTTCAGTAGAGTAGATATCGCGAGGGAAGACATTGTATTTCATCAAATGACAATCGACGAAAAAATAAGTCATCCTGACATTCTTCTTTACTCGAATTCTGTTCTTATCAAGTAAATACTACAACAACAAGAACAACAACAACACCAACTACTACGTCCTCATTATCGGCCGCAAAGTATGATCCATAACCTCGTTTAATTTTGTCTGTATATGTGTATGTCAGTCTGTCTCCCTGTCGTTTATAATGTGGGCAAATCCGCACTGCCAATTTTGCTAATTATTAAAGTTTTTACTAGACTGTTACTGAGTCACTCTCTCGCTCTAGACCTTTTTACATTCTAATGTTAGTTTCCTCTAGTTCAGTAATCCGATACTGAGATATATTTAAAACCATCTCCAATTTGTGTCTTTTTCACCTTCATGATTTCGATCAGAATGCAAAATTATATTTTCTGATTAGACGAGATCAGTGTATAATTAAAGAAAGATTCATAACATTCTTGCAAGACCATATCTCCAAACGTATTAGGTCTCATGTTGTTAATGAACAGCCAGAAAAAAAAAAAATGTGCAAATTTAAAAAAACTAAACAGGGAAATAATAATTCAATAAAGGCCAAAATAAATTCGACTTTTTTATATGTGAATTGCCCATAATTGGCCGTAACAATTCAATGAAGATAATCTTTATTTAACCTCAACATGTACATACAACAGTACACAAAAGCAAATGCTATCTACCGACATAAGAACAATATATATATATATATATATATATATACACACACATATATATATATATATATATATATATATATATATATATATATATATATATATATATACACACACACACACACACACACACACACACACACACAGATAGCATAAAAAGTAGGAAAATAATTAAAACTGTGAATAGAAACTAAAGTCAATAACCGAAGTTACCAAAATCCTTTATTTCTACATACATCTGCAAAAATTGATAACTTTTCATCGCATATTTGATTGTACGATTTCGATGATGATGATGATGGAGATTGTTATTATTATTATTATTATTATTATTATTATTATTATTATTATTATTATTATTATTGAACGAAGAGGCATTAGCAACCAATCGTTTTCCTATAATTACACCTAGTTAACGATTGCGGCCATCACCAGAAATTTTAATGGGTGAAAGAAATTGATCTGCCTTGTTGTTTAGATCTGTAGACATATCGATCGAAAAGTCGCCCGGTTTTTCTGTCACTGTCCCGTTGAGATCCAACTCATGGGGGGTTGACATACGTGTTGTAGCAACAAGCCGTATTTCAGTTGGAAAATTAATCCGCCCAAACGATAAATCGAGTTAATTTATTCAGTTATTTGCAAATTAAAACTACAACGTTTACTCTGTATATTATTTCTTTTAAATGAGAAATAAATATATGTTAACTTTTCCATACTGTTCGAAGTCTGAGGCTAAATAAATCATGACTATTTTACGAGTGAACGCGGTAGGGTTTCCTCTCACTTGGTTGTAAGGTCTATTGATAGTTATGGAAGTTTGTCTGCTATCCCGAGCCAAAGGAATTGAAGAAAAATAGTTTGAATGTATGTGATTTCGAAGGTAAAGCTTAATTTGTATGACGTTAGTTTGATGAACGATGTTTGTATTTGGTGCATTCCGGGTCTATTAGCCTTCTTTATGGCAGTGTATTTTACTTTTAAAAGTTTTGTCACCATGGTGGGTTGGGGGTTTGTTGACAGTCGTACAGTGAGGCACATATTGTTCACTGAAGTGCCAAACTAATCACATGCATTAGTTATGTGAGGCAAAATTTGCAAGGATAGAATAACAGTTTATTTTGAAGTCACTGACTGACTAATTAATTAAACAAATAATTTTTAAAAACCTGGTAAGAGCCTCAATGTAGGGACTCGTTACAAATAAAATTAAGAGTATCGGCAAGTGGAAAGAGGATTAAAACCTGTAACAATAAGGTTTGGACCGCCTATCCCTCTCTCCATTAGCCAATATTCTTCATTTCCTTTGTAATGAGCCTCTGTGGCTCTTCCTGCACAGGGGACGGCTATTTTAACATCCCCATCCGATGGACGGCACACTGTTTAGCATCATACCTGCAAGTGTAGCTAATGAAGGTTTCGAAAACACAGCTTCTTGTCCCAACAAGAATTTGAACCTGGGACCTCTGGTGCAAGAGTCAATTGTTTTAGTCCACTGACTCCTTTAGTTGTCAATGTCAACGTGACTAATGTTTTCCTAGCTTTGCTGTCCTACATATGCTTCCTTAGCTTTTTTGGTCCAATTCTTGTGCTTGCATTTTATTAACAACATTGTTATTCCAAACTGCTTTAGATATACTTGTAGCTGTTAATTCTGTAATTGTTTTATCATGAGTGTACATCTGTTTTATATTTGTATAAACATAACTTTGTAAATATATATATGTACTTTGTATATATTGTAATTTGTCTTTTATAGCTGTGTTAGTAGTTTATTGGTATCTGTTTTGTTTTAATTATGTATTTTCTGTGTGGCAGCTTGTTTTAATAGGGGGCTCTGGGTGGCCAAGTGGTCTAAGGCACTTGCCTTTACAGATCACTCACAATTATCTCACCTCTGTCCATGTGAATTCATGTCTTGGCACGACCAGTGTGGGTATGTGAGAAATCTTGCCAGTAGCTTCCTGTGGGTCGGTGGTTCTTCCAGGGTTCTTCCCCCACCATATATTATGACCGCCATGTATAGCCTATCATGTGCTGAAAAATGGTGTTAAACCCCACAAAACGAAACCTGGAACCTGTTTTAATAGTCATACTTGTTTTGTATTTGAATCGCTTATCTAGAGCTATTGTGTTTCATGTTACCCAGACTTCAAATGCTAATTATAACATCTTGTATCCAATTTTAAAAAAACACCCCCCAAAACATGCATCTTTTAGCTTGTTTATCTCTTCAGTACAGTTACTGTACTATATGATTTTCTGTTGGGAGTAGAAGACTGCAAGCAGAAATCAATAATGAAACTTGATACAGATGAATGTTTTGATGATTTATTTTTTTAGCATGTTGAGTAATCTGAAGTTCATAATATGCAGAATTAAAAAAACTTAACCATAACATGTAGAGTTAAATAAACCTATCCCTGCATTTCAAAGTTGGATTATCCAACAAAATTTGTAAGTATTTTCATCACTTGATCACTTTTTTATTTTCTGTTAAAATAAATTCATGAAATACTGAAAGGTGTCTGTGCTGCTGCCTGTATATTGTAAATTGTTCAGTCCCATCATTGATAAAAGTTTTGTGCCAGATTCTTGGTGTAGAGGCTTACAGTTTCAGCGCACAAGAGTAGGGGTGGCATAGATGTGATATTTTTGGAACAGCCTTTAGGGAGATTTGTTCTTCATTTCAGGGAGATTTTTTCAAAATATAGACATTACATGAGGAATTTTTTTCCAGTTTTGTACCCAATGTAGGATCTAAATCAGGTGGTCTAACAGATCATTTGGGGGACATCACATGTATGGGTTGCTGTTCAGAATCCAGATAATTACAGGGGAATTTCCATTTTAATTTATTTGTAAACCTTAGGAAAAAATTGCAACATTCAATAATAGGTCGGCTTGTTACTCCTTCCCATCCTTTCTGTCATAGTAATAAATGTAAGGTGTCATCATACAAGATTAGGCAGGCTGTAGAAATTATGTGACAGAGTTGATATAATTAGTCAGTTTCGTATGTAATACATTTTATAAAATGTTGCCACACACAAAGCAGATTGTACCAGATGTCATCATCTCTAGTAAATTTCACATAATTCTCCTTAACCTACAAATTAAAAGTACTTAGTAGGGTGTACAACTTCTGGTGTTAGCTTTTTGGTGGGAGGTGTGATCAATTAGTTTCAAATTTAACAATTTATTACATATGGAACAATTTATTACTCATCATGAATAAAATTTGTTAAATGCTCGATGTTGTACTGTATACTGAAGTTTGTTTACTAAATCTCTTGCAGTATCAAATTGTTCCTCATCCCTAGGTATTTAAAGATATGCAGAAATAAAAATTGAATGTTTAGGACAGCAAAGTTTGAAAATGTCTTGTGTATGGATTGAAAACAAATGTCTAAGCCAGTGGTTCCCAAACCCTGGGTCACGACCCAAATGAGGGTAGCGAGGGTCAACTGGTACTGCATTATGGGTCGCAAAAGATGGTATTTAGGGTCGTGATAAAAAAAGTTTGGGAACCACTGGTCTAAGCTAAAGAGTATTTACAAAGAAATCCTGAATTTGAAAAATATCTTAGAATTTACCACTACATTTAGCATGCCACTTATGTAAGTTTAGATGTTACAGTTGCAAATTACAGAATAATTTAGAACATCAAAGGAGACAAAGGATCACTGGCTATTGCCAGTCCTTTCCTCCAATGTTTTGTTGCCACTTAATTCAGTGAATATTGAGCAAGAGTTGTCTGAATTCAGGATAAAACAAAACATCTTTCTTTTCACTTTGTTACTCCTTTGCCCCATCCCCCACTCCCACCCCAACCTGCCTGCATCTGTGATCTGAAACAAAAAATGTTGCCACTCATTCTTCTGAAACATCATATCAAACATGATCACTCTCTCAAGTAATATAGATGAAGCCAGGTGATAGAGATGGAGTTTATGTTTCAGTGAGAACTGACTGACAAACTGACATATCTACAGACACTAGGGTGGACATAAAGGATCACAATACATGTACAGGGACTTTTTAAGGTCCCCTGGGGGCAGATAATAGGCCCATGTATGAATCATGCAGAATTCCCAATTTTATCAATTTAATCCTAACATTTTTCATCCATTTTCTGTCAAAATATTTTCCAAAATGACCTCATTCCTAAATAATCTTAGGAAAATATCTGCAGTATAGTGTGAAAAATGTGGATATAAAAATCAGGGAACCACGGTAGCTCAGTTGGTAGAGCATTGGACTCTTAATCCAAAGGTTGTGAGACAGATACCTGCTCAGGTTAGCTGAGGTCTGCTACCTCAGTGTGTCCTTGGAAAGGCACTTAGCTCTCATTCCCTTGGCATGATATGGACAATAATATGTTAAAAGTACCATTAAGCTACAAAAAATATATCAATAAAAATGAATATGTATAATTTACTCATTGTTGTCATATTGTAATCGTTTTTGGAATTGTAGTTTATATTGCAGATCATTGGGCTAAATTAGGGTTACCATCATGTCATCAGAACCTGGCATTGTACCTGGCAGCTCTCAGGGTCATCTAGAAGAGGTTGTACAGACAGCCCCTCTACGAGAATTGATGGACTCAGATGGAGAGACAAAGATTAAAATTGATGAAAAAGACACAGAGAAAGAAGATAAAAATGGTCAGATGGTAGAAGATGGAGGAGATGGCAGAGGATCTCAACCATCAAGTCGCCAGTCTCCATTAGGACGTCCTCAAAGCACAGACAGTTCAGGGCGTCCAAAAAGCAGCAGTAGTGGGAGTGTTATATTTGAAGCAAAATCTAGGAAAAAGGGAAAGGGAAGTTCAGTTGTGGATGGACATCTAGTTACTTTTACTGTCACCATATCCATGGCTATTCCAACAGGTAATAAAAAACACAACCTCCTAAACTTTTTTTTATTGTATGTATCAGTATTAGTTTTAAATTTTTTAAAATATTTCTTCCAGTACATTTCATGATGAAATGAAGAAAAGATCATATGCTAGTTAAGTTTAATTTTTTGATGATCTTTTGACAGAATATTTTTGAAAATAGCTGGTGAATCTGTATTAGAATGTTGGATATGCTGTTATTGTATTTATTGATGTTTATGTTGGATATGCTGTTATTGTATTTATTTATGTTTATGTTGGATATGCTGTTACTGTATTTATTGATGTTTATGTTTACAATTTTGGGGGGAAAATGTGAATCATGAAGTTATCTCATATGATTAGATGATATAGTAAGATGCAAAATGTGCAAGGATTAATGTAAAAAAGAATCCGCAGTTCTTTACCTTTTTATAATGGTAATCAGTACCAAGAAATCATTTCTTCACTGTTGAATTTAAGATAATCATAAAAGTTTTCTGTGTTAACTATTTTTTTAACTCTTGTCATTGATATCATCACAGGGAATTGATGAACTTATGTAGTGGAGCCTACAAATCCTGTTTACTACATAGGAACAAATCCTGTTTACTACATAGAGACAAATCCTGTTTACTTCATAGGGACAAATCCTGTTTACTACATAGGGACATATTTTGATTAAAAGTTCAGTATATACATACTTGTATTAAACTGAGACCCAAAACCAGTGAGTTTAAAGAAACAAATATCAAAAGGCATGGTGGCACTCGATGATGAATGGTGTAAATTTATAGTTTTTAAGGTAGTCTTTTACATTAAAAGTTAATTTCTTCTATAAGAAATTTGTACTGTCTAAACCAGTTACAGGGATAAATTAGTCCTGGAACTAATTTTAGCAATGAAAAATAACCAAAAACTTATATGAGAACATTGTGTTCACATGAACTCTGAAATTATTACCATTTTGATATTAATTTGGTAACTTAAAAGATATTGGCAAGCACCAGTCTTGTATATATGTGGAAAGCCCTGCTAAATATAAAAATATTCACACAGTTATAAAAAAAAAATCTTTTTAGAGTCGAAAGTTTTTAAATCTCATGTCGTTCACAGACTCAAAGGTTTAATTGATAAATAGCTGGCAACAGAACAAATCCGTAAATTTAATGGGCCTAAATTTTTAAAAATATTATAAACTCATAGTGATGCATAAAGTTGCCATTGTCGTTAAATATTTCTATGGCGTATGGGATGAGGACATCTTTTACATCAACAAAATGAGTTACCAATTGCAGTGTGTTGGCATAATTATGTAGACATAATGATAGATTTTCATACTTAGGTTGTTATATTGTGGCAACATGTCATTAAGAGAGCATAAATATATAAATTTGTCATTATGTCTAGATAATCATGTCAACACATTAAAAGGGGTGCCATGGTAGCTCAGTATTAATTTGTCATTATGTCTAGATAATCATGTCAACACATTAAAAGGGGTGCCATGGTAGCTCAGTATTTAATTTGTCATTATGTCTAGATAATCATGTCAACACATTAAAAGGGGTGCCATGGTAGCTCAGTATTTAATTTGTCATTATGTCTAGATAATCATGTCAACACATTAAAAGGGGTGCCATGGTAGCTCAGTATTTAATTTGTCATTATGTCTAGATAATCATGTCAACACATTAAAAGGGTTGCCATGGTAGCTCAGTTTGTAGAGCATCAGCTTTGCAATCCATGGGTATCGGGTTCGATATGGCTGCCTCTGTGTGTTCTTGGGAAAGGCACTTAGCTACCATTTTCCTGGCATGATATAGCTGATAATGTGTTAAAACAATACAGTTGGTAACTTATCTTGTTGATGTACAATATGTCTTCATCAGGTAAATTTGCTATAAAAATATATCGTCCCAATGATGGTAGCTTAATAATTCCATAAAATCATCTATTTTCATTGATGTCATTTTTCATGGGTTTGTAGAAGTTTGCATCTGTGTCAGTACTTCAGTTTGTAGATTGGGTAGGAGCTCCTATTGTTTCCATACAAAGATCATTGCATGTTAGGTCCTTAGATTTATGTTTTGTAGCAGCCATGAAATCCATTTAAATTTGTACAGTAAACCACAAATAATATTGAATTCATAGTATTGTACTTTGGGAGCTTAAGAAATAAAGGACTGTGCATTGTTTCATTCAAGCAGATCTCCAACTTCATCATCAATGTTTTGACCCAGTCATGTATAACTCGTTGATCTATAGCCTTCATTGTGCCATATTTATCCTAGTGAATCGATTCAAGTAGAACCTTGAAAAGTAAACTGTAACCCTGGAAGCAATATAAGTGCAAATGAAGGTCATGAAATGGTTTACATTTTGCTTATCATCTATTAACTAGTAAAACTCTGTAGTATGTACAGAGAGGTGCCCTTAATTTACCAAAATAAAGTGACGGCATACATTTTATGTGCAAAGCGCCACCTGGATGGCTTGTCATACCCATAATAAGTGATAATGTTGCATGTAAATCTTAACATGTTTATTGTAATAAGAAGACTGGATGTGTTCAGATTGGTTTTAAAAACAAATAGTGTGCAGAAATACTTGCAATATAGTAATTTAGTATGCATAGCAAGGGACTCCAAAATTATTTGAGGGACCTTTCTTTACACGCTTATGTGCTTTAATTCTTTGGAATGTTTTAATTTAAGAAATAAAGTTAATATTGGGTGGTAATCAAGGTCGTTTAATCATCAGTTACAATACTGCTACAGTCATCCCTTGACCAGTATACACTGAGCTACCCTGTATATTATATGAGTACATAACATGGTTGTCATACTGGTTATGGGCCAAACCGGTTTGGCCCAGTATATGCTGGGCTACCCTGTATATTATATAAGTACATGACATATATGGTTGTCATACTGGTTATGGGTCAATATGCTGGGCTACCCTGTATATTATATAAGTACATGACATATATGGTTGTCATACTGGTTATGGGTCAATATACTGGGCTACCCTGTATATTATATGAGTACATAACATATATGGTTGTCATACTGGTAACCAGCAAAGCTGAAAGTTATTCAGACTTCAGCAGTGGATCTAGTCATATACAACATTGATTTTGTATCCATTTCATACGGATCCACCACACTTTAAAGTCTGTTTCAACTTCAGCTTCATTGATCTGAGAGATTCAGTAAAAACGACAATTAACGATGATTTATCCCAGTTTAAACTTTCTCCCTGATTATTGGTATCAAGGTAACTTGAGACAGTTACCATCAAGTTTTTCTGTTGGATTATTGGCAGACTTTATCACAGTGTTGGACAAAAATATGTGGAGCCTAGTTATCAAAGCTACAGACCTTCTGGAACCAAGGAAATTGATTTTGCTGGTTGTATAGCTTTTTTAATTTTGTGATATAAAAGTCCATTTGAGTGTAGAAGCATCAGAATCAAAGTTGGTGTGTGAGGTATTTTTTTAGAAGCTGGAGGTTCACTGAATGAACAGAATTTGGAACTTAAACTGCTGCAACTATTGGGACATTTCATATATTGGTAACTTTTCATTGCTATCAACATTTTACTTTAAAAGTTTACATTGTCTCGCATTGCATGATTGAATCTGTGAATGGCATTTTGCCATATTAGTGTGCATTCATGAATTTACATTTGTGGTTGCTGGGTATCAATTTTTCATAATTTTGTATTTTAAAAAATTTGTCAGTATTTAAATTTGTGGATTAGGGAAGGAGTCATACTGCTTTCACAGAAGGCACCTGATGCTACCACAAAATCCATGAAAATTGGTAGCCATGAAAAATGACATAACATGTTTGAGACTACCTAATGCCAGCATTTGTCCGTGATAATTTAATTCATATTGTAATGTTTGAGTAATAAACAAGACATACATCAATCAGATAGGTTGCCATTTTCTGTTTGTGAATAAAAAATTTGGTTTGGTTTGGTGTTTCATGGCAGAGCAACACAAGTAGGTTACTCAGTGCCGATGTAATTGGATCACAAAGTAAAAATATATTGATGCCAAGTTTAATGCTACAAAAACAGTGTTTGAGTGTCTCTATCATGTTTACATTGATAATCGGATGCCATTTTTGCTGAGTCACAGACAGGTTCTTTAATTTTTATTCACATCATAATGAAATTCAAAACTTGGTTATAGTCCAACAATTTGTGTTGAAACCGGTCTAAGAAGAATGACACTGAAAATGGTGACCAATTGTCGCTGTAAAACCTCATCAAATGCTATTTTAGCAGCACTGGTCTTAGCATCTACATATTTTGCTTTGTAAATAGAAAATGGTAACCTGTTTGATTCATGTAGTCTTGTTTCTTACTTAAACATTACTATATGAACAAAATTATCATGGAAAAATGTCAGTATTAGCTACACTTGAGCATACATTAGTGAACTCACAGTATTGTTGATGGTAGATCAAGACAAATTTCGTGCTGTTTACAATAGCTCAATAAATCTTATGTGGTACATTTATACTAGTTTTATAGCATTTTTAGTATAAAGTTTTTTTGAGTTGCCTTGTTATTTTACTTATACTAAAATGGAACTATAGATTGAGTACATTTTTTTTTTTTTTAATAAATAGTTAGCAAAGCCATTTTCTATCTTAATTAGGTGAATTCCATGATCATGTGCACTGTATCATGACTCTCTATGTCACAAAGCCTCTCTGATAGCATGCAATGCTAATGGTAGTATTGCATTATTTATGAATCAATAACAGTTTAATTATATCAATTGTGTGATAACAGTTTGTCTTCCCAGAAGGTGCTTATGATCATTCTCACTGCAGGGTTAATCTCACTGCTGGTATAGCAAACTACCGTATATACTCGCGTATAATCTGATACCAACTGCAAACTGCATAGACCCAGATCTGCTGTTGCATAATGTGCCAGCAGATCTGGGTCTATGCAGTTTGTAAGGACTAATTAGTAGAACAAACAACATAAACCCTGATCTGATGGCGCATGATGTGATGGCAGATCAGGGTCTATGTTGTTTGCATTTGGATCCGGATTATACGTGAGTATATATGGTAACTCTGCTTTTCATAGTCTGATAACAAATAATTTGTTTTAAGTTGAACAAAGAACCCTGCAACTTGAATTTGTTACAACAAGTCAGAATTTGATGATATCTGTGTCATGAAATAACGATAATACTTGCATGTCTTTGGAGACTGAATTTTAGCAGCTGGGGGTTGAATGGGTAAACATTTTATGATTAATATATGGGAAAAATTATAAAATAGTCAAATAATGTATGCTGCTTTAAATAAATTGACACTCTAAAGACTCATTTTAATGATAATGATGCAAGTTACCAGTAAAAAAAATTCTGGTCCCATGGGTGCTTGAATTCAACAGATTTCACTATGATTTTGATTATTATTTTAAAAAAATTACTGTTAGGTTAAAAATGGTTCTACACAACTTATCTTATCTTGATGTACCATGATAGTATATCCTCAAATAGGAAGCACATTTTTGGAGGAACAGTGTGATCAGTGAAGACTTTAGTAACTAATGTGACAAAAGTAGTATTGGGGAAATTTAAATTCCTGAAATTATTACTGTATATACTTGTTTAAAAGTTGGATCCAACTACAAGTTAGGAGTAATCATTAGAACAAACAAGATAGACCCTGATTTGCTGGCACATTATGTGACAGCAGATCAGGGTTTATGTTGTTTGCAGTTGGATCTGACTTATAAGCAAGTATATTCAGTACTTTTATGTCAATAATGACTATTTTCATTGTTACTTTTTTCCCCAACATCATGAAAAAAACAAATTTTTTGGACTAAATATTTGCTTATTAGTAAAGATCTGCTTGCATTATAAGTTGGATCCAGCTGCAAGTTAGAAGTAATTAATCATTAGAACAAACAACACAGACCCTGATCTACCAGCGCATTATACAATAGTAGATCAGATTCTGTTTTTTGCAGTTAGACCTAATTTATAAGCAAGTAAAAATGGTACTTTAATGTTAATAAGGATTTTTTTCATTGTTACTTTTTTCCCCAACATCATGAAGAAAATTTTTTTGGACTAAATATTTGCTTATTGGTGACGATCTGCATGTTTTTTGGTATTTCTTCTGCATAAATATGTAGATTTTTGTGTTTTCTACTTAAGTAAATTGAATCATGAAGAAGGTTTTGTTTTTATGAACCATGTTTAGTTGGATTAAATTTACATATAATCTTCTCTTTTCAGCCCAATTTTAAATGAGGAACATTTTCAGTCAGTTCATCTTATAGACTTGTACTATTTATTTATATACAGTCAAACCTGCTATAGCAACCACTTGCATGTAACACCTACCTGTGTATAAAGATCAGGCCAAATAAGTCCCATTTATTCATAAAGACAGATTTTACCTGTACCTAAAGATAACCTGCTCATGATGGGCCGAATTTCTGCAAGTCTTAGTGGTTGCTGTTATAAATTAGACAGGTTTGAATGTATTTATCCTTATTCATATGTAGTATATTTTTACATACTTGCATAATACTTGCATAATATGACATTTAATTATCAACAGGTGGTCATCAACCTCCCCTCCATCGGGAGAAGAATACCCCCTCATGCTTGGGTATGGCATCAGGAGATATAGGATCCCCCCTGTATAGCCATAGTAATCATCTACCAACATTTATTATTGTCTCCAATCACCCACCCACCTCTGCACAAGATTTGTGTACAGTGCTAACACTGCATGTTGATGGACCAAGGGGTCACATGTATATGGCTTGGCTGAAAGAATCCTTGTTTTACCAGTTAGTTTGACATGTTCGTCTTTGTATCTATATAGGTCTTACTAGAATGAATGTAACCCTCTAAAGGCCCAGTGATATATGAGGACAGGGCCGGCAAAGCCCAATAATGCATTTGGCCATGGCCATCAGTAGGCCAGCTATAAGTCCAATCATGCTTTAGGCCATGGCCAACAATAGACCAGATGATATGCAGATATATTGCTGAGGATTGGCCTAGTGATGTTCCCATGCAATATTTACAGGGTTATTATCCTTCATTTTTATGGAATGGTGTAGCTTGAAATTCTGATTACTCTCCTTTCAGAGAAACTATGTACAGGTGAGACAACAGTCCTGTCATTAAATCTTAATTAAACTGATACTAAATTTTTATGCTAATATACAGCATTAAATAGTGCTAACTTTTCAATTCATTCACCTTCAAAGTTTAACAATTTTAAAATAAAAAAAATGTAGAATTTGTGATTGGCACTTGTGGTTGATTAGGCAATATACCATAAACTCCAGAATGATAAATCAGTGTTGTCCCTGGGCTGTTTAAGGAGGGCTCAGCACCCTTCCCTCCAAAGGTGGTACCATGTCCTTTCTGGGGTGTGCACTACCCTCCTCCTTGGGATGTGCCTGCTCCTTCTCCCCTCCTTAGGGGTGGCCCTGTCTCACACCTCCAGAGCTTTTAATGCATTGCATATGGTAACATTCTGTATGTGTAGTTTGGGCATTGACTTGCCATCATCAACCCTCATTTTTCATTTGCACTGCAAGTGTTATCATAAATGCAGCAGGGAAGTGCATCAAAATATCATGTTTTGTATAGAGGGTGCCTTCAGAAGAGACCTTACCATGCTTAAAATGCCCTGACATGCAACCAGTACCCTACCCTGACTAGTTGTCTGGGGACAACACTGTAACTATTGCAGAAAAGTCCTTTTAGCATACTTTTTCTTAATTATGCTCACCTTTAAACAATTGGACATAAGGCTTTTTGTAGGTACTGCATTACTGCTTCCAATCTTGCCTTTAATTAAATTAGCTTAATTAACCATTTAAAAACAAATGGAAATATGCTTTGAAGAGAATATTCTGTTACTTACAATTATATCCTTCTTGACAAATCTTCCCATTTATATTTTCCTCTCAATTCACTAGTCATCAGTTCTATTCCTTCTAATTTGTAGATTCTTTTTTTTTTTTTAAATGTAAAAAAATGCTAAATTGAATGGGATATTCATCTTTATGACTAGGCTCTGCTTAGAATGTACAACATATTCAGTGCAGTAAGATTATTTTCAAATTTGCTGGTAAATATGATGAAACCTATCTTTCGTGATGAATTACACTGGTAAATATGATGAAACTTATCTTTCTTGAATGAATTACACTGGTAAATATGATGAAACCTATCTTTCTTGAATGAATTACACTGGTAAATATGATTAAACTTATCTTTCTTGAATGAAGTACACTGGTAAATATGATGAAACCTATCTTTCTTGAATGAATTACACTGGTTAATATGATGAAACCTATCTTTCTTGAATGAATTACATTAGAATTTCAAAATGCTTAACCTCAAATGACCAAATGTGAGATTGAGACATTGATAGCGCGAGTGAGTGAAGTTAAAAAATAAATTATTGACATTTTGTTAATCATGGTTTTAAACACCAGTTTGAATGATTTCAGGTGTTCAAGCCATCACTGTGCTTGAAACAGTTAGGGTCTACCAGTATGTTCTTATTACCGTATTTGACATAATAATCTCCCTGTGCACTTACAAAATTATTATTGGGGTAAAATTTTATGAGGATAAACTCTTCATAATAAGCTATATCTATATCTCATATACAGTGTCCTAGTCACATGTATATGCATACTAGTAGGGTCAGCTTCTTTCTTCTTGTTGGGAGCTCTTCACTTTGGAGGTGCATTTTATCTCTGCCAATATAGTTGCACTGAATAAAGCACACGCAAGATCCATTTTTGAGACTTATTTAATTCACAAAGTGGTAATAAGATACCAGATGTTCTTGGTAGTAAATTGCAAGAAATATCATGATGTTCTAGATGGGGTTTAAACAGCCAGTTCACTTCCATGATGCATGCTGAGATTAAGACTTGTGCATTTGGAAAATAATAATTTTGTATGAGTTTTGACAAAATAGAGGGGTATGCACTTATTTACATATTATGGTGAATGCAGATATGATTATGATGTTAAATACGGTGTTTAGGATTATTGCCCCTACCCCTTATCTATTATCTCCTTCCTAAGTGAAGTAAAACAAGGAATTCACAAGTGCATTCTTCTATGACAACTTCTGTGGGTGGATGGTCAATCTTAGCTTATAAACTTCTCTAGCTTGGCTTGGGTTTCACCATTAGAATTTAAGTCTTGACTTAAAACTAGAATCAAGTGATCTAATTGGTTAAATTTAAGTCTAACTTAAATTTGACCAAGTAAGGTCTAGACTTTCCTTTAAGACTTATATTGGTGAAATTGGGGCTTGATCTATATTCTTTATATCCATCTCACCATGCCTATTTCATTATCTACCACCTACATTATACAGGAAATGGAATATGTAATACTATATTTACCCATGTGTAACATGCACCCATCTGTGAATGGCATTGATACAGATTTGTCATTGAATACTGCTCTGGCAGATTAGAATCCATGCCAGGCATGTGCAACCCATGGCATGTGACCTCATTTTATTTGGCTACATTTACATCATACGGTGTGGCTTTAAAAATCACTCTCCGGCCAGCACACATGCCTACAAACAGTGTAAACACTCATCTGCAAGATAGTTGCCCCTCACTAAAAGATGTCTCAATATAACACAGTACTGTTTATAAGTCGGGTATGGTCATAGATCCTATTACATTATGTAATAGTAATACTATGTATAATGTACCCCAGTATAAAGTGACCTCACATATAACACGGTACAATTTTATGGCTCCCATAAACTGCTTTATGGTTAGGGAGTTCTGTACCTTATCTAAATGCAGATTAGGGTAGACACTATTTACAGTTGGGTGGGTAGGATACATGGGTAGACACTATTTACAGTTGGGTGGGTAGGATACATGGGTAGATACTGGAATCAGAAAATTTTGAACCTTTTTGCATCAATATAGTTTCTGTTGGAGGACATGGTCAAAAATGTGAGAAGTTAACACTTTTAAGCCTGTGATATTGCCTGAAAATGTTACAACTTGGCATTTTCAAGATATCAAACAATGTTTGGAACTTGATCTTGTCTTTCAGTTGGGGACAGTAATCTGTCTAATTTTCTGAAGCATTTAGTAGACATAAAATCTCATAAGTGGAACCTTTGCATTTTGGCCCAAGAGGGGACTAACATTTAGGCTGGATTGGGCACTGATTTAGAATTGTCAATGTTCAAAAAAAAAATTGATTATATACTCTGCTTTTATTCCATAGACTTTACATAGTAGATAACTGAACTATATATTCCTGTATATGTTTTTGTCATGTGGTATATATGTCATTGATAAATTATAACATTATCCAACTCTTTATTTTGCATTAAGAATAAAATTATGTATAAAGTTGAGAAAGGAATAAGAAGAGCATATTTATTTCAATATTTGTAATATTTTCCTTATAAAAGATCTGGTAACTGCTGCTGAGTATATAATTAACAGGTTATTGTATGTATGCTGTCAGATATCTCAGGTGGACTCATTGTTCATGTGTAGTTGACTCACAAGCTTGTCAACCACTGCAAAAACAAATTGTCCACCTGAGGTATCACACAATACACAGGCAATAACCTCAAAATATACAGGAAAGAGGGAGTTTATTATTTGGCTAAAATAGGCACCATGTCTTTAGAAAACTTAGAGATCAGATTACACAGGTTCCATAATATTTTGTATCCGTTTCTAATATTAGCAATCGGATAAAATCAAGATATACTTATTTTTAGTAACCCATGAGATAAAGTGTTGTATTTCATGTAAGAGAGAGTTGACATTAGAAATGATATGTTCTGAATGACATTTATCACTTTTATAAATGTGAAAGCTTTAATCAGATTGTAATATTGGCTGCCATATAGGAGCATATACAGTGCAGTCTAATTTATTGATCTAAATTGAACTGTTTTCATTTAAAATGTCTGATAAAACCCTACATCAGATTATCTGAATTGAGTTTATTGTCCTTCAGTCTTGTTTCTACAGAAGTACTCCCACAGTATAATTTTCCTCAGTATAATGTAGTTACCTTGATAAGGTGGATGTAGTCATGGATCCCATTTCATTATTTAATAGTAATATTATGTATGAAATACCTCAATATAAGGTGACCCCACATATAATGCAGTCCACTTTAATAGCTCCCATGAATAGTATTACAGTGAGGGAGAACTGTCTTTGAAAGTCATGCTGTAATTCTCCCATGATAAGCTGATGGGTTATGATAATTCCATACTATGTATATATATAATTTAGATGCTTTATGATAGTTCCATGCTATGTATATATATAATTTGGTAAATTTTTGTTGAGCATAGTGGGACTTAACCATAGTTATTAAGTACCTTTTGGTGGGGGCAAAAGTCAAAGGTGGCTAAGAGGTTAGCATGCAGGACTCAAGACCGACAGGGTGTGGGTTTAAATCCTACCATCAGATCAGTCAGGGTCAGCTACCGTGGTGTGTCCTTGAGCAAGGCACTTTACTCCAGATAACCTACTTTTATTACTGTATTGTAAATACACAAAACAATATTGACTGACATTTTGGTAAATTATTACTGTATGCCTACAACTGGCACCTTGATACGCTACGATTTCTTCTTACTGGCATTGGCATATAGCAGCTTCATTATAGAACCAGTTTCAATTTAGAGATAGCATTCTGCTCAATCCATGTTATATAAGATGGCTTTATTTCAATGATAAGCCATATAAAATAAATACAAGGGGCACCATTTCTGTACTTATAGATTATTAAACAAATGTTGTTCTTCAAGATATTTACCTAAGTAAGTTAGTCCTGGCAATATAAGCCATAGTGCATACCATTATCATTATATAATAATAATAATTCCTTATTAAAATGAATGTAGCCATAATTAATTCCTTATAACTCAAACACCCATTTTGGACCAAGTGCATGCACAAATATATAAAACACCTTGTTTTTTTATATAGTACTCACCTCATTACAACAAACAACAATTTATTGTAAGCATGCAATGCCTGGAGGTAGAAAATGTCACAGACCTATCAGGCAATTGGCAGTTATTCCTACAGTTTACAAACACTATTTTCTGTTTGGAAATGTACCCATGACTGACTCCTTATGCATAAAAGGACACTTTCAACTTGTATTCCTGTAGATTTGGAAGAGTGGAAATGATAGTACTAAAGACAAAATCTTCTCAATATAATAATTCAATGGCAAAATTTGTATAATAAGACAGAATTTCTTTTTTTTTTTTTTATAGTAAAATTCTGGATGAAATTATCTTTGTAAATTCATTTTTAGAGCCCTGAACTGAGATGCAGGAGCCTATAGTAACCAGCTTTTCCATCCAGTATGGTCCATCTGTCTGTCCATTCACATATCATGTAACTACCAAAATTTGGCAGCCCTTTCACATAATTGGATGCTGTTTGGTAGGTGAATTTCATATAAATGTGTGCCATTTAATGGTTTCATCTTTTCAGGTCCAATTTTGATGAGCTTTTTTCCTTTTTCCATCAATTTTCAATCTCCACTACATCAGATCTTTGTAACCAGCATAGTTCAGGAACTATTGAACATATTCTGATACAGTTTGATGCGTTCATTGTCTCATTGACCTAGATGTATCTTTTATGGAATTTCTTATGTTAACTGAATTTTGGATAGAATTATGTCCCTTTACATTTAACTTCATATCTTTATATGGAATGTTGCTTGTAACTGGCATAGCTTAGGAACCATTTAACAGATTCTGATGCAATTTGGTACAAACCTTGTCTCATAGACTTACATGTGCCTTTTACGGGTTTTTTATTATCTACTCAATTTTGGATAGAGTTATGCCCCATGTCAAGCAAATTCTTCACATCGAAACCTGGAAACTTAGCTCAAGAACAATTCAACATATTCTGATGGAAT
The DNA here is from genome assembly GCA_029931535.1 of Margaritifera margaritifera. Lineage (NCBI taxonomy): Eukaryota > Metazoa > Mollusca > Bivalvia > Unionida > Margaritiferidae > Margaritifera > Margaritifera margaritifera. Next base: position 240,116 of record JAQPZY010001413.1, read on the forward strand.
ATGGTAAGTACATTGTCTCTTAGACCTAGATGTGCCTTTTATGGGTTTTGTCTTTCTGCACTGTTTTTGACAGAGTTATGGTCCTTGCCACTCACCTTCATATCTTGTACATGGGATGTTGGTTGTGATCAGCACAACTCAAGGACCGTTCAACATATTCTGATGCAATTTGATGTGAAGATTCTTTTATATACCTAGATGTGTCTTTTATGGGTTTTGTCTCATCTACTCCATTTTGGATAGAGTTATGGCCCTTGCTGATCAACTTTATATTTTTAAATAGGATGTTGCTTGTATTGATGAATCCTTGAAGGAGTTGGATTTCAAGCATTCCATGTCATCATTTAGAGGAGTCATGGCTCTCAATGCCCATCTTCTCCTAACTTTGGTTTCCCAACACATGTTTCTCTCTTTGAGATTCAAAGGAACAACTTGTAGAGCGCAGGGCCCTTTGTGATGCACCCATTGCTAATAGCCTATGTTGTATTTTTGGGGGCAATCAAGGTGCTTTTTATTCTACAAGTTTTTTGTTTAATTTTTGTCTTTTCTTGCCCTAAAAGTAAATAATAATAATTTTTGAAAGAAAGATGTGTTTTTAATGAAAAAGTTTGGAGACAAAAGCTTTAAAATCAAAATAGAGTAAATACAAAAAAAGAGATTTTAGCATAAAAGAGGAAACACTACCAGTGTGATGTCAGCAAAACATGTTAGAAAGTTGAGTAGTTTATATAAATATTCAAAAATATGTTTGTTTAATAGTGATAGAAACAACAGAACATTATAGTCCTGATTAATCCATATTCTACATCCACATTCTTTTCAGAAGAGGAGGAACCTGGAAGTTAGTAAATTGGTGTTGTAACTCTATTCTACTGATCTTTTGTGTGCAAATAGCTAATTCATTATAATTATGTGTGAACAGAGCTAATTTCTTTTAGAAAATGAACAATACTTTTGAGGCTTGCATGATAAGCCTTTTTATATACTTCCTAACCACTTCTGATTCAAAAGAATTTTGTGGGCATTGTTGTATTTAAAGCTACTAAGGTGGACATCTAGCAAAATTTTGGTCTCTGAATTTTTTGTGTTTTTTTTTACTTATCAACTTTGTATGGTGAGACAAATATAGGTATTACTTTTTTGTGTGGCAACAGTAAACAGCAGTGTTATTATCACCAATCCAAAAATTATTCTCTGTTGTCTCTAATTTTTCATACACTTTTAATTAAGTATTTTTCCAGTTGTACAAACAATGAAGGTATAAAAAAAAACATTTTCTTAACTAAGGTACCAAATTTTTTTAGCATTTTAATAAGAAAACATTTTTGTATGAAAAAAACAAAAACAAAACACAATAACAAAAAATAATAATTGTTTTATAGTTTGATGGTGTATAAAAAATTAGAGGGTACATACATTTATAAGTCAATATATTAAGTTTTGTATTAAAGCTTTTACAAGTCAAATTCCCAGGATTCATCATTGCATGGGTTTCACATGAAACACCAAGTTCCACAGGACCCTTGTTTTGTTAAAAGATGATTTTTTCACTGGCTAGCCTTTTTGTTGGCTTTTGTCTAACATTTTATTAAATTTGATTCTGTGTTTGCAATGCCTGGTGTTAAAAAAGCTCCAAATTTGCTAAAAAATGTACAGCAGTCCATAGTCTCACAATGACTAACCTGTCCTGGAGATCATACAAATTCCGAATTTGAGTTTGAGCTTCAGATTTTATGTCAGTCAATCACAAGGGTCTTTTACTTTTTATTGCCACTTTTGATTGATTGGGAGTGAAACATTAAATGCCACTTTTGATTGATTGGGAGTGAAAAATCAATCTCAAACTCAAAATTCAATTTTATGATCTCCATGCCAAGTCAAAATGTGATTAAATTGACTGTAAATATAACATTTTTTACTTCTAGGAATTTGATTTTTAAAATCACATTAATATTCTCATTAGGAAGACCTGTCACCAAAGTAACAACTTATACTTAAAGGGTGTCAGAATTAGTTTTTTGGTAAGGTGGCTCTTTTGCAGGCAGTGTGACTTTAGGGCAGCCATCAATGGTTCTTGCCTTAGTCCCTAACTGTGCTGGCTCAGTATAACCCAGCCCCCACTTTCCATCAATTTATTATGTTGGCCCATTGGGTTTGTCATGGGAGAAATCACTTCAGTAGAAAAGTGAAGCTTACTGAAGTGTCAATTGATCACAGTCTATTGAAATTCATGCAGTCAAGTAAGCAGACTTTCAGCATAGTAACACATGCAATCAAATAAACAGACTTTCAGCATAGTAACACATGCAAATATTTCAAGTAATTTTCTTAATCAATTCATTTTTAAAGTTAGAGATTCTTCTTTCGTCAACAATTCAAATAAAAAGAGAAATAAGAAATACAATAAAAAAGTGCTTTACATTTGAAGTGCACATTTGTACAGGGCTGGTCATTTTGCTGACCTTTACCTTATAAAAGATTTTCTTTTTATGGTCAGAAATTCTTTAAGGTTTGCACATTATATGGATTTTACAATAAAACTAACTCAGCATCCTAGCTTTTCAACTAAGTTTTTTTTTCCTTAAGTCGTCTTTCCTGCAGTCAAAAATTGACATGTATCACACTGTACTATTTATCTCACCATTCCTGACCGCCTTTGAATTCACGGCTGTGTCAGGTTTAAAAGGAATTTTTTGAATGATGTTTGGTTCAGTTCTAAAGAAGAAAAAAAAAGATTCTGAAATGGATGTATTGCACAAAAGTCTCAATCAACTTTGTAAGATCGTATCATGTTTAATTTTTGTTCAGAACACCCCAACTCTTGTAATTTATCTGCATGCTTGTTTATCAGTCAGATTTGAAAGAAAGTCATAATTGAAGTTTTTTGTTTGTTTTCATGAAAGTGATGGAAATTAATCCTAATTACTTGATATTTGTGACTCTGTACCTGTATTCCAAAAATTTATAATTTTCAATTACTTTTGATTACCTATAAATTAGTAATCAATTACAGATGATTATTAAAAGATATAACATTTGTCCAGATCTTTTTTGTATCTACATAGGCATTTAAAAAAACATGTCTGGAAAAGAAATTATTAACTAGCCACCTACTGGTCAATACAATGTTTTTTGAAAATAGCAAATATTTGCATGAAATAAAGTTGACAAAGAAACCTGCAGCTTAAAGTAATATATTTAAAATTTTAAAAATAATTAGCTTTTAAAAATATGTCTTACCTTTCTTTACATTGACACAGTTTTAGTTCATATTGTTCCAGTATTTCTAAACCGGTTTCTCCATGAACTTCCTTTTAATATTATTTCTAAGTATTGTTATATGCTTTAAAATGCCAGCTTTGCATTAGCTTATGTGTGATGTTTCTTAAATTTTCAGTCCTTATATTTTGACTAACTTTACTTCAAATTACATTTTTGGTGGCTTAAATATCAACAAATTCTGTTTTAAGTGAGCGATTTGTCCATAAAATTATATTATTTCAGTTATTTCTGTTACCATATATACAAATATGTACATCTGCTAACATCAGTTGAAAAGTTTTCTACATGATTTATCTCAGCTTTTATGTCAGAAGTTATAATGTATTTACTGGCAGAGCACATTCTTGGTAAATAATAAATTTTGCACAAAATATGGTCTACATTCATATTATTTAAAAATACACAATGAAATAATGTTTATTTTCATTACAGTTTACATCATTGAAAATCAGTTTTGTCATTAATGCTACACAGATATGAGTAAAATTATGTGTAGATTTCAACTTTTCTTTGCAAGAATAACTTTGAAACTATTTACCACTTATAACAATTATTTAGAGTCATCATGTATTTAAATGAAAACTCTGTGAAAAGTTAAATAGAATTGAACTCATCAATTAATTCTTCATACTTTAATAGTGGAAGATGAAACATCTGAACCCAAGGACATTTCAAAACGCAAGAAAAACATTTACGAGGCTCCACGTCCCCAGAGTTACTACCACATCGAGTATTACCTTGTTGCTGATACTGATGAGCTGATGAAGACTGACCTGGTTACATACAGCATGGCATGTAAAATTTATCCTGAGAAGCACGATGCTAGGATGGTGGCAACGTGGCAGGAGAGGGATGTTACTTGGGTGGCATGGTCACATTGGTGAGTATAAGCCTTCTTGTTATTGCCTAGTGCATAAAGAAAAGGTGAGATTAATCGTGTCCATCATATACACTGGAGTCAGATAGGGAATAATACTGTCCGAGGGTCAGAATTTGTGGCAGAGACAAGGCTTGTTGGGTTCCTGCCCACAAATTCTGATTCCGAGGGTGGGATTTTCCTATCCCACACCAATGTACATGTATATGATATATTATTTGTCTCTTATTTCATACTTTTATATATGCTAATTAAATAAATTACAGTATTTTGTATTTGAAAGATCTTTAGACTGACATATTTAGAAAAATTACCTAGCATATATCAGCTTCTTAAGGTGATATAACATCTTCCTTTCTTAATTTGCCAAAGTGCAAAATTTAATGTAGAATCTTTCACCATTGTTTGATTTATGATTTTCACAATGTTGCATATAGTGCTAAGAAATTTATGTATCTGCTTATTTACATGGCTAATATACTACTGTATTGTTTAGTATTCTTTTATGCTTAAGGGCTGCATGACCTATCGACAGTGAAGTTCTTCTTAATGTAACCTGTCAAATTTGTAGTGTTTTAAGGTGTAAAAACCTTTTGGTATGTTTGTATAATATAAATATGTCTACTAAGTATTTATCGAACTGACATGATCATATTTGTATATGTCTGCCATTTTGGCTGAACATATTATGCTATGACCCTATCTGTTTGTCCATCTGACCATTAACTTTTTATATTCTACACAATAACTTTAGTTTTAAAGCACATTCCTCCTCCAAAGTTTGTAGATAGCTTGCACTTGAGTTAAGGAAGAAGCCTATCAATTTTCAGCTGCTAAAGATCAAAGGTCAAGATCACTGACTGAAAGAAGGCAAATGGTTTCTGCACAAAAGTTTAAGTCCTTAACCATCTACCTTCACCAAAGTTTCTGGATGACCTATTTTTTTTGGTGGTTAGAAGGTCAAAGGTGAAGGTCACTGACTGGTTTCTTTGTTTCTGTTGGTTTTAATGGCACATTTAACATATTATTAGCCATATCATGCAGAGGAAATGCGAGGTTAGTGCTTTTCCCAAAGACACACTGAGGTAGCCAACCTGTGATGGCTTGGGCTGGTATCAAACCTGCAACTCTTGGATTATGAGTTTGATGCTCTACCTATTAAGCTACCATGGCCCCCCTGGGAAGAGAACATTTGTTTTTGCATAATAACTTTAGTTCAAGACCATATGCTTTTACCAAAGTTAGTGGAGGGCATTCACTTAAGGTATGGGAGAGGCCTCTTGATTTTGGAGTCCAAAAGGTCATGTTCATTGTGGCTTAAAGAAAACTTGGTTTTGCAGACTGATTTTTGTTCCAGGGTAAGTTCCTTGACAACATTTTGTGGTGGCTTGCACTTAGGGTAATAAAGAAACCTATAGGTTCTGGGGGCTAAAGGTCAGAGGTCATGGTCATGGAAAGTCTAAAAGAAAATAATGGTTTCTGCATGTTAAGTTTAGTTTAAGAATGTATGCCTTAACCAAAGGGTGAGGTCATTGATACCTATTGGTCAACAGTGTCCAGTGGTAATCAGATATTAAACACTGGGTGTGCATATAATGAGCCATTGATACCCATTGGTCAACAGTCTCCAGTGTTAATCAGATCATATTAAACACTGGGCATGCATATAATGTGCCATTGATACCCATTGGTCAGCAGTCTCCAGTCTTAATCAGATCATATTAAACACTGGGTATGCATATAATGTGCCATTGATACCCATTGGTCAACAGTCTCCAGTGTTAATCAGATCATATTAAACACCAGGCATGCATATAATGTGCCATTTATACCCATTGGTCAACAGTCTCCAGTGTTAATCAGATCATATTAAACACCAGGCATGCATATAATGTGCCATTTATACCCATTGGTCAACAGTCTCCAGTGTTAATCAGATCATATTAAACACTGGGCATGTATATAATGTGCCATTAATGGTACTCCTGTTGAGAAGATGTCGTACATTGTATTTACCTAAATTTCCTAATACCCTGGAAACACAACTTCCAAGATTTCAGTGGAATGTCTGCAGTTTTGAAGCATCACTTTGGAAACCCAAACAATGTTAAAAGTTAGGAATATGCCAGTAGTCTTGCTTTACTGAAAAGTATACAGAATTTCAGAATATTTTTAACTTTTGAGCTTGTGTTACAACATTTTGAGAAAATGAGGCAGAGACATACAATTGGAATTTATTTATTGTCACAGGTATCAGGGCATCAATTTTTTTGGTTTTGTGAAAAATCACATTTTCATTTAAAATTAAATTTTTTGATTGGAGAAACGTCCTATTGTTTCCAAATAAAGATCATTGTTCTTTGGGGCTTTAAATTTGTGGTTTGTAGCAACCACTAAATCAATGAAAGTTAGTACCACATAAAAAGTAATAAATTGACAGTATTTGAGTGCTATAGATAAGTAGTTTCTTAAGCATGTTAGTGTTTTGAGTTTCATTTAACTGTACCATTATAAACTTGAGTTTAATAGGTGTGCTCATAAATGTATCTTTCAGCCATAGATTCTCAGTAGATAAAGAGATGCTGCTTAAGATGTTCACGCAGACTGTGGAAGTTCGTATTTGGGACACAAAGGACAAGCTGAGCACACGAGCCAAGTTTGACCGACCTAAGATTTTCAAGCTTCCCCTTACAAAACCAGGTGAATTATTGAACAAAAAGACAAAATGTTTAGTTGTGTGTTTTGGAAACAAGCTGTCAGTGAGATATAGTTTCCAGAAATGTCTATAGGCAATTTGTGATGTATTTATTTGTATTTTGTTATATGCCTACCATAAGGCAGAGTGTATTATCTTACGACGATGTCCTTTCTTCCATCCAATTGTTCATCCATTCATCTTTCCATCCATCCATCTGTTCCTTTTTTCATTTTTTGAAAATAGCTTGAGTTTTTCACAATCAACCATTACAAACTATCTTACATTTGTGGCACAGAAGAAACCTAGAAACTTCAGGTTCAAAAGTCAAAGACCAAGGTCACAGGGACTGAAAAAAGGAAAACTATTTTCATACAGTAACTTGATTTGTATTCTAGATACCTTGATCAAACTTTATAAATGGCTTGCATTTGAGGTAAGAAAGAGACTTATTTATTTTGGGTTCAAAAGGTAAAAGGTCAAGGGCACAGTGACCCCAAGAAGAAAAATGGTTTCCATATGATATCTTGAGGTTTTAATCGCATGCTTTAACCAAACTTTGTGGATGGCTTGAATTTGAAACAGGGAGGATGCCTATTAATTTTGGGGTCAAAGGTCAAAGACTTAACAAAATTTAGTCAAGGCATGTGATACAGAACATAGGTAGTTGTGGAAATTGTCCCTGTGACCTTGACTGAAAGGAGAAAAAGCAATTTACCACAAAACTACTTATATTCTGTCCCACTTGGCTTGATTACATTTTGTAGATTGCTTGAATTTGAGACAAGGAAGTCACCTATTGATTTTGCTTATAAATGGTACACTGTCAAGGTCAAAGGGACTCCAAGAAGTAAAACTGTTTCCACAAAATAGCTAAAATTGTATGTCACAAACCATGACCATACTTTGTGGATGGCTTGCATTTGAGACAAAGAAGACACCTATTCATTTTGGTGTTAGTAGGTCAAAGGTCAAGGTCAATGAGACTGAAAGAAGATAAATGGTTTCTGCAAAATAACTTGATATGGTGGGCATATAATGTAAAATGTTCAGTATTCGTGTTAGAAAGATGTTAGAGTGGCTGGATGGAGTTTGTGCTTTATCATCTTACCAGCATTTAGTTGATAGCAAAACACAAGTGGATGTCTCACTTTTCTTGCAGCAAAGCCATGGTCATTTTAAAAAAATGTAAAGATTTTGTCTCCAAGGTTTTGAAGAGTCAATTGAACTTGATTGTTGGTGAATTGCAAATGCACTGATTCTTATTATATGGTCTAAATGCTGGGTCTAAGATAAAAAACAACCTGTATTAAAATGATCAGTACACACAAAATGTTAGTAGTCATACTTCTAAGATTGATGTGGGTTTATGCCATGGCCTGCATCCATTGTCTATCTGTCATACATCCATCATACATCCATTGTGTATCTGTCATACATCCATTGTGAGATCAGTCATCAACTTTTGCTATTTTTCACTTCTCAAAAACTGCTGGGCCAATTTTGATAAAACCTGATAGGAATGTAATTTTGCAAAAACTTGATCGGAATGTTCTTTGGACTTGCTCTACCAAAGTTGTGTCCAGGGTGGCTTCTATATAGTAGCAAGGTGAAAAACCGTTTTCAATTTCTTCTTCAGATTGGGTGTGCCAATTTTGATCTGACTTTATGAAAATGTTCCTTAGGACATGCTCTGCCATTGTTATGTCTGGGATGGCTTCTTTAACAATGGTGTGGCTTCCTTAACAACCAGGTTAACCTTCTTCTTCAGAACGGCTGAGCCAGTTTTGATAAAACTTTGTTGGAATATCCCTTAGGAATTAGGGAATGCTCTGCCATAATTGTGTTAGAGGTAGCTTCCCTAGCAGTGATATTAGTTCCATACCAACCAGGTAGAAAACCTCTTATTTGACTTATTTTCCAGAATGGTTGAGCTAATTTTAATCAGACTTGATAGAAATGTTTCTGAGGACTTGTTTTTAAAAAATTGTATCAGGGATGGCTTCCCCAGCAATAGTGTGATTTACATTGCAACCAGGCTCCTCTGTCTAATATACATTTACTTGACATTTTGAGTAATAAATGGTACTCTACAAAAACAAGTCTAACTCTAAATACACAAATGCAGTCTTTTGATTGGTCAGAATATTTTTGAACAAGATTTGGAGTTAGTGAATGTTTTATGACAATGGGGCCAGGTGAAAGACCTGTTTTTGACTTAATCTCCAAAACAGCTGACCAACTTGTATCAAGCTTGATAAATATGTTCTTTTAGAAATTGGTTGTTATGATGCTGATCTGCTATTCAGTATGGCCCCTGTTGAAAAAATAGAAAAAAATCCAACAATTTTTTATCAGAAACATTTGATCAATTTTAATTAAATTCAACACCACAGAATATCTTTGGATTTAAGTTTTGGACAGAGTCTGATAGTTGACCAATCTGTACCCATTTGGGTCTCACGTGTAAAACTGTTTCCTGCTATATCTTTGTAGGAGAAGAGTCTGAGGAGGTAGGGGTGAAAGGAACTGTGCTCTGGCAATTTAATGAATATGCAGAAATGCAGCCAAAGAAGGCAAGAGAAGTCCGTTCACTTCCCACAGAGATAACATTTGTAAAGAGTGATACTGGTCCCAAGCGGAAAGGTATTCAGGTTTTGGCTGCAGGTACTAACACTTTGATTCGCATATTCTAATTCAGGCTGTCAACAAGTACACATCTTTTATGAGTACAGTATTTCTCTCATGATGTCCATGCTAAAACTAGGGCGGTCATGTTTATGAGACATCGTAAATGTTTACAAGTCATTTAGGACAGAAAATCATTGAAACATAATCTTACATTTTTGTAGTAGATCGTAATAAAATTGGCTTTCTTTAACAAAAAAGTCTAAGTGATAATCAGTCTGTTTATCATTGATGCTAAAGAATAATTTTGTCTGTTGCTAAAGTATGCAGTTATCATGTTAGAAACAAAGAGTTTATAAGTTTGTTCCGTAAGTTTGAAAAACATCAGCAGCATACACATCTATCTCAGTGACATCAGTTGAATATGTATTAATGCACTAGTTTTCACTCGATACCTGGGTAACTGCTCATTAAACAGCTCATCAATGCAATTATTTTCATAACAAGACTAAATTTATCTTTTATCCTTTAAATGAATTGCTGCTCTAGATTTAAAATGTAATAAGTCTATTTCTCTGTTTATATATATATATATATATATATATATATATATATATATATATATATATATATATATATATATATATATATATATATATTAACATGGCACAAGTGCACTAGATGTAGGTTAATTTGAGAATAGTAGCAATAGTGTTACATCAGGCAGTCACTTAGTACCAGCAGGGGGTCATCCCTAACATGTTAGTGAAAATAGCATGCAAAGCTTAGACAGTGTAGCATAACTTGTAGACAAGACTGGCAAAGCTGACAAGCATTACTTAAAGCGTATCATAATTTACTAGGTATCAACATGAATATTCAAAATAAGAATTAAAAAAGGAAAGAATGAGAGGGATTTAGTTCTGCAAAGAAACATTTGAAACTTTCCCCTTCATTATGTTGAGAGGTCTCAGATTGTGTGCACACAGTCATGCACACACATCATGGTCATTTTTTTCAGTGCTGTTTTGCCATTTTACTTTCGACATTGAGAAAAGCACCTAAGTTTTGGAAACTGTAATTAGTTGTTGAATGAGGATCCTTTTTAAACCAATTTCAATAAACTGATTTATATGATTTATGTTTTGTGCTTTAGATGATTGAACATTGTGCAATTACTACCTCCTGAGTGAGCGAACTCCATTGCACATAAAATGCATTTCACCTTCTATTTTCCACTATTTTCTACCTCTGTGAAATATTTGCAAACTTTATATTCCTTATTTTGGTCAGCTATTTTGATTTTACCAGCATTACAAACCTTTTTAACATCATGGGTCACATGGTTTATTTGTTAAAATAGACTATTGATTGTATACACATTACATGACAAACATGAAATGATGTCATTTAAATGTGTAAACATGACAGCCCTAGCTTGAACAGAAATATATGAGATAGGCCCCTAGAGCTTGTTATAGGAGGAAAACTGTGTTTGAGTAGGTAATAAATGCATGTTTTGATGAGCTGGTACATAAGTAAAGGATATGAATGCTGTGTTCATATATGATAAGTCTGTTTGATGGAAGGGGATGTGCTCACCTATATGGCACCAAAAGTTGCTATCCTAAACGTTATAAGCAAGCTGAAATTTGATATTCTTGCTGTTGAATGAAATGATGAGGCAGCTATGGAGCTCAGACATATGATTGTAAATCAAATGGATATCCAGATCCAGTTAGGCTGAAATCAATGAACCTAAATTCATCATTGTAATGATAGGCTTTATCTATGCTCTGATAACATTGTGCACACATAGTAAATGCACATATAACACACACACACACACACACACACATATATATATATATATATATATATATATATATATATATATATATATATATATATATATATGTAAGTAGTAAAGCAACTATAGTCTGTTTTCAGATCCTTGACAGACCATAAAATTCATTGTATAATAGTTCCATAATCGATCCATTAGTAAGGGTCTATTGTACAGACTCGTCTATAACTTTTTTTCAAGAATTTTCAAATGTGCTGGTAAAAGTTTCACCTAATCTACATACATGTGATAAGTCGAAAGTACAACTGCAGAATATGTGCAGTCCTGTCCAGGAGATTTTATTTTTATTGACATATAAACATATCTGCAATATAGTCTTTTTACCAATATTTGAAAGCATTTGAGATTTTTTTTTTTTAAGGCCAAAATAAAAAAAAATAAAAAAAATAAAAAGAATGTTGAAGCTTTTCTTCAGCTTCTTAGAGCATATGATTGATGAAAATAAGTAGTAGATTGTAAAATCAATAAATAGGATCCTGTTTGTCCATTTTTCTATCCCTGTCAGAGATCAGCAAATATATAAATATGAAAATGTGATTGTACACTAATCATTGTACTGAATCGGGCTGGATCAGTTTACCAATAAACTGGTATAGATCTATCATAGTACACCAATACAATAACTGATAATCATTCTTAACTGTATCAGTTCAATAAGAAATTTTAAATTCCAACAAATGTTCAACATTTCATAAAAAATTATGTTCAATAAATGGAATAAATCAATAAAAAAGCAGTTTTCCATATGAGTCAATCAGTCACACACAATTTGAAATAAATAAAATCAAGCTATGTAGAGCTTCATGTCTTTGTCTTAGCATCTGTCTGCAATATACAAGTAATCTCAGCAAAAAGAAATGAATAGATAACTGTTTAGGTTTCTCAGTGACATGTATATTAGGTATACTCTTCATTCCATATATTTACCCACTGTACCATTCACAGTAATAGCAGTGATACAATTCCTGCTGCTATTGCATTACTTTCCTTTTCTTCTAGGCCCCAGTCCAAGCTAATTATTCCCTCTTCCAATTAGTATTGGAGGGCCACCTTTGAAAAGAACATGATCACAGTCTGACTCTTTAGTCATAGCCAACATGTGGAATATCTTCCTCTTTTGGCCTTGGACTATGTATGTAGTACATATGTGCCACATTGCTCATCGAAGTTCACCTTTTTCGTAAATTTTAAATGTCTTTTAAGACTATCATATACCTTTTTGTGTCGATTGAGTGTTTATCTCCTCAGTCCTTGCTTTATTTGAGTGTTTTCTGTGTTTCTTTTGGTATTTTTAAGGTTTTTTTAGACTTGCTTAGCAAGTGGGGCTTCAGTTAATTGTAATCCCCTTCATAATTCCAGTGCTAGGGTAAATATTGCCTACCTACCTTCAACACTTTTTGATTGGTCCAATAATTTTCATTCTATTTGAATTTTATGGCCCATCAGCATGCATCAGACAGACTATAAATTACGTAGGTAAAACTTTTGATGGTTTGATGGTTATGCAAGTGGGTTGATGGTTTGTAAGGCTTACATTTACAATTGCAAAGTTTGGTGGCATCATGGTCCAGATCTCTTTGGTTTCCTTGCAGATTTATATCATTTAATATCATAAAAGTAAGCTTATGTGAACTTTTCCCTTGTCTTTGCTGCTTGTGAGGAAGACCATTTCTTTCAGTACATGTCTTAGCATTCATTTGTTAGTTCTGGTTGACAGCTGCTTTCTTATCCTTACTTAAACTTGCTTGTATATATGTGTGTATAACATGCTTATTCAAATGTGTGCATATCTATGGTGGTGCTGTGCTTCAGTAACAATAAGATTTGAGTTCTTCAACAATAAATTTTGTCATTGGTGCCTTTGCTTGTTTTTAAAATAACATTTTCTACATGAGAGTGTAAATGATTATATATATGCTAAATTGCTAAATAATGTAATGCTTCTAATAAGCATGGTAGCAGGTTTCAGTAATTTCATATCTTAATATGATGATTGGTTTCAATAAAAACAATCATCTTGATCAATATTTGTGTATACAAGCTTAGTTTCTGTTAAAAGGTCTAGGCTCCCCATCATAAAACTTTACTTAACTTGACAGACTGTCAACCCTCTGTCATAAAATTTGACTCGACTCCAGATCTATTGGCTATAACTTACCAATCAAAAGGTTGCATTTGTAAATTTCTAGTAAGATCTGCAAGTCTGGAGTAACATTTCTTACCCAAAATGCTGAGTAAAATTTTATGACAGATGGACTTTGAAAATGTTCAGACCAATCAAAAGTGGTTGCATTTGTTGATTTCAAGTTAGACTACTAAACCTGGAGGAAGATTTATTAATCTTATTGAGTTTCATGACAGAAGTAAATTAATTCTGTCAGGCCAGGGTCTGTACATATTGTAGATATTTGCAGAGGAAAGTTTTTAAATTCACGTTAGACACAGGTCATTTGATGGTCTCATGTTGACATTTTACATGAGCTTTGGTTTAAACAATATTTATGGAGTATAATCATCAATTCTTAGATAGTATATCACACATACAGGCTTAAACAGTTAAAAGCAATTCTGCTTATGTAACACTCTCTCCTTGTGAACATACTGGTACTTCAAGTACACGGTTGTTACTTTGACTGATGTGAAGAGCAAGAAAGAAAGAAAGAGAATTAAAGGCATGCTTATAATTTTTATGAATAATAATGTGCTGTAAGCATGTTATGTTTTGAATATTTCATATGAAAAAAAGATGCATATATTATTGTTGGTGCTGTGGGGAGGGGGTGGCTAAATATAGAACACATAGTGGTATATTATAACTGTATTCAAAAGAATTATCATCAGGATTAAACCATAAGTAGAAGTAATTTAAATAATCTAGATAAATCTGTTGTTGGATATTATGAATTTCTGGACTGCACCAAATATCTCTTAATTTTGCTTAACCAGTAACAAGGGATTCCACATTAGTAGTGAAGATATAGTAGAACCATGTTTGAAAGTTCCGTACAGTTTCTAAAAATGCTAAATTTTGGACAATCTGAAAGGAAGAGGTTTGCAGTTTCAGGCATACCTTAGAAACATTTGTCCTCCAGTGCCAAATGAATTTTGAAGAGGTCTGTGGTAAGTGCTACAGCCTAGTTGTAATCAAGATCATGTGTAGAATTTGAGTAATTCTTTCACCTTGGTAGCAATAGGTGGGGGCCTTTTCTAAATCCTGGGGCCTTTTCTAAATCCTGATTCAGATATGATTTAAAAGAATATATGGAGGAGTTGGTCCTTAAACTTTAATTGGGAGGAGGTTCTATTTGATAAGTGATTTTGGTAAGAAAGAATTTAGATATAAGCTGGTCTAGCAAATGGTGTTTGTAGATTTGATCTGTTGTGAAATTGTCTATAACTTACCTGCTGGACACTTGGTGGAATCAAGGTCTGCAGGTAACCAGGGAAAGCACTATAATACATTTTCATGGCTCAGGAATTTATTTTTGAGCACTTGTCCCTGAGACATATAAATTGCAACAGTTACTCACCCCTGCCATTTTACTCAATACAGTACACTTTTCTACTACACTACTTATGCTCTTACTTTAAAAAAAAACAACAAAAAAAGCATAGGTACTAGACTCAAACATGATATTAAAATAGGTCAAAATCATGAAAATAGTAATGTTTATACTGAAGACAGCAGGTTTGAAACCCATCTAATACATGGAAAATGAGAATTAATATTGTTACGACTCTAGGTCTTAAAATAATGTAACAGAAAGAAAGTGAAACCAACAATATAAGTAAAATCAATAAGCAATTTATTTCTAGACAATTAAAGTGGACATTCAAAAGACACTTACAGTAAAGTGAATTAAAGTCCAAATAATCTAATAATCCTAAGTGTCCTAATCACAAGTGCTAAATATAGAATGTTCCAAATGAATTCCAGTAGCCTTGAATGTCCTGATGTGTCAGTAGTCTTGAATGTCCTGATATGCCTGAATGATGTAATCCAGAATATTTTTGAATGAATTCACATAAATCCCAAAGTCAAGAATTAATCCAAAATGAGAATGAGCACTTTTAGTAATTCCAATGAATATTTTGACTAAATAATTCCTTTGTCTGAATTTACTATGATTTTCACAACTGTAACATCTGATTACTAAAATAAATTCCTTAACAGACTGATCTTTATGACATGAAGTTTAGGACAGGAATGAAATCTTGTTTACCAAACCTAAATATAAGGATATGTCACCTGACAGAATATTCTAGAATATGAGTAACTCTAATGGAAGTTTCCTGTGTGTACCTGACTTTTCTCACATTAAGACATGGAAAACTCCAATCTAATTGTTAAATGCTATGTAAACAAGACTGACCTTGAACTCAAATGCAGTAAACATGTGGTTTACAAAATGACCACTAAAGTACAACTTACCTCATGGAAACATATTATAAATGCAATATACATAACAATATATAATAAGAAACAAGGTTTGTAACTCTAGAAATTATAGTTGCACAACTAGCCCACGATTTCTTAATAGTATTTGCTCTTATAATGCCACTTTTAAGTAATCTAGGTCTCATTTATTTGTGGATATATTTTCTTTTCCAACGAGCTATCACACATCTTTTTGAGTTGGATACGTGAGATGTTAAGAGACAGAAAATGTCAAAAATATATGATTTTTTGTTTGGTCAGACTGTATTTAACATCTAGCATGCACCAATTATCAATTACTTTTGCCTGTTAAGCTTTTTTATTCTTTAGTGTAGAATGTCCCAAAGCAAGATGCTGTTCTTATGGGTAGAAAATACACACCGATTAGTTTTCAGGGTGCGAATCTGTACCTACTCAGCCCAGGTATGAGTAAGTACTAAAGTTTTACTTGACCCAACCAGTTTTTACCCGGTCAGGATGAGATGACGAGTGGTTTTCCTGAGCCCTGATTTTTAAAAAAGTAATCATTCTATACTTATACTACCTAACTGATAGTTTCTCCCATTTTGTTTCTTCCAAGATACATGACATAGACCTTGTGGCACTACATACAATCCTACTCATTTGAGCCTGTACTTTTTCATTTTCATTTTTTATATATTGCGTACAATTGTCCCAAATTATATCCCTATATTTCAAAAATAGTTTTACAAAGAGAAAAATAGAACCTCAAATGATTTTGAATTTTGAATTTCAGACTTTTTAGTATATCAGTCCTTTTCCACACTTTATGATTATTTCTGGGGCCCCAGGTGACAGAGTGGTTTATGGCACTTGCTTTTACTGATCACTGCCATCTTACCTCTGTCCGCGTGGGTTGGAATCTTGGGCTTGGCGAATGTGGTTATGTGAGAAAGCTTGTCAGTAGCTTCCTGTGGGTCAGCAGTTCTTCCTTGGTTTTTCCCAGGTTCTTCCTACACCGGATATACTGGCCGCCATGTATAGCCTATCATCTGGTGAAAAATGGCATTAAACCCATAAAACCACAACTTATGATAATTTCTAGATTATGCATGTGCCAAGAGAGAGTTTCACGAGTAGTTAAACCTAAATGTTTGTGGGAATTTACCTAATTAATAGCTATATCATTCATTAAAAGTGGAAGGTGGTATCCATGATGAGATTTTCTTGATATGATCATTTAACTGGTTTTGTTAGGATTAACATGTAAATGCAATTGATCTGCCCATGTTGAATTTTATGAAGGTCTTCATTCAAGATGCCAGCAGCAAAGAACTTTGAACGATATGTAAAATTATGGTGATTATTCCTGAACATTTTTAGATTTTTGGATGGATTCAAATAGATAAAGTGTTTAAGGTTTTTCTTACTCCAATGTCTGTCAAGAACTTCATTAATTTTGAAATCAGTACAGCCTCAAGTAAGTGCATGTATTTGGAGTATTGCAGTTTAAATGCAGATACAATGGATTTATTTGTTTTTATTGTTATCAGTTTTTGTGGTTATGTACGCAATGCAAGAGTGGATATAGAGGTTGTTCAGGGTTTCGACATATCCTCTGTTTTTTTCCAGTGAAAGTATCATACATTTCAGTATGAAAAACAGAGAAATGTGGCCATTTTAAGCAAAACAAACCACGTCTTTTAAACTTGACCTCTTTAGAACAAACCCAGGATCAGCCTGTGAAATGACTTTCTCACTGGTACTTAAATTCATGAACATATTCAGTTCACTGGTGAGTGAGTTTTTTTCTTCTCATTCTTATATATGTGTGATACAGTTTATCCATGTAAGAAAGTCATGTGGGATATGCTTATTCCACATGAGTGCACTCCATAACACTTTAGATGACATCATTATTCTTATGAAGTCATGAACATCTGCATTGTTTCTAGCATTTTAAATACTAGTATTAAAAAGACATTTTTTTCCAGTTTATAACAAGAAGTTCTTGGTTACAACAAATTCTTTGTTATAAACTAAACTTGTTATGCTCTATCTGAATGACATAAAAACTGTAAGAAAATACTTGATCTTTCTATACTGATGATTGGCCATTTTTTCCCCACTCTTTTTTAGCTCACCTGGCCATAAGGAATGAGCTTATGGTATGGCACTGCATCCATTGTGCATTGTGCATTGTCTGTTGTTAGTCTGTCAACAACTGCTTGTTACCACACTGGAGTCCATATTTTTGATCCAGTTTCAATCAAACTTGAAATATGGGTTTATATTATCAAAATCTTAAAATATATGCTTATATCATTAAGCTCTCAGATGAGTTTGAGAATGAGCAAGATCCACGTATAATAATGAGGTGATCTTGCATCTGATTGACTGAGCTTGTTACCACTCTATAGGCTGTATTTCTGATAAGGTTTTGATCAAACATTAAATATGGGTTTATATTGCAAGATCTTGGATGAGTCTGATAATGAGCAAGATCCACTCATACTAATGAGGTGATCTAATACATCTGATTAGCTGAGGTTGTTAGCAATCTGGAGGCTGTATTTCTGATTCCGATTTTGATAAAACTTGGAATATATGCTTATATTATCAAAATCTTGAACAGTTTGGATAATAAGCAAGATGCATGCATATTAATTTGCTGTTGCATCTGATTGGCTGAGCTTGTTGTCACCCTGGAATACAAATTTCTGATCCGATTTTGATCAAACTTGCAATATGGATTTGTATCATCAAGATCTTGGACTGTTTCATTAATGAGCAAGATCTTTGCATATTAATGCTGTAATCCTGCATCAGATTCAGTGAGCTTGTTACTGCTCTGGAAGCCATATTTGCAGTCTAATTTTGATCAGACATGGAATATTTATTTATATCATCAAGATCTTGGACAGTTTGGATAATGAGTGAGAACCATGCATATTAATGAGGTGATGATTGGATGAGCTTATTACCACTCAGGAAGTGATAACTTCAATTTATCTGATTTTAAATTTGGCCTTATGTCATCAAGATCTTGGTTAGTTTCAGAACTGAGCAGGATCCACACATATCAATTAGGTGATTTTGCAACTGATTGACTGAGCTTGTTACCACACTTAAAGACATAGGTTTAGCTGATTTTGATCAAACTGCAAATATAGGCTTATATGATTAAGATCTTACATGAGGTCAATAATGTGCAGGATGCATGCACATTAATGAGGTAATCTTAGATTGTAATTGGCTGGGCTTGTTAGCACTCTCGAGACTGATCCAGTTTTGATCAGACTTGGTCAGTAGGCTTAATTAAATCATTAAGCTCTGGGACAAGTAGAGTTATGAGCAAGATACATGCATGTTAATGAGGTGATTTCACATCTGATTGTTGGAGCTTGTCAACATTTAGTAACTCTTTTTCTGATCATGTTTTTATCAGACTTAGTAAATAGGTTAATATTGTCAAGATGTTGGATGATTTGTATTATGAATGAGACCTATGGATATTTACCACTCCTGACACTTTATTTTTTATAAGACTTTGATTAAACTTGGTAAATAGGCCTACGTCATCAGGGTCTTGGTTGAGATGATTATGAGTGAAATTCACGCATATTAATGATGTGACCATGCATCAGATTGGCTGAGCTTGTCAACAATCTATTAACTATATTTTGGATCAGATTCTGATTAAACTTGTTAAATAGTCTTATAGTATTAAGATATTAAATGAATTTGATTATGAGCAAGATCTATGCATATTAATGAGGTAATCTTGTATCTGATTGGCTGAGCTTGTTACCTTAAGCTTATATTATCACTGTCATAGACAGGTTCTATAATAAGTGAGATCGGTGCTTATTAATGAGATGCCTTTCATCTGAATGTCTGAGCTTGTTACCTCTCTAGATCCAGAGACTATATTTCTCATTAATTTTTTTTAAAACTTGATAAATATGTTTATATGATCAAGATCTTGGATGACTTCCATTATGAGCAAGATACTGTACATTAATTATGCCTTTATCTTTAAAACTAATTTGTATCTGGATATTGTAAAATAGGTAAAATGACACATTATATAAAGTTTGGGAGATAGTTTACATAGGATGTGTTCTTACAATTCTGCTAAGCCTGCTTAGTGAAATGATCAACTGTTGAGTGATGTACACAGGTGAGCAATATCATATCCACTTGGGGCTCTTGTTTTTAATTAGAAATGAGAGAAATATAATCCATCAGATGCATTGATGTTAGATAGGGAAATCCCACTCCTGGGATCAGAATTTGTTGCCAGGAACTTGGCAAAGCCCCATTCCTTTGAGTGAGGTTTCCCTATCCCTTACCATTGCCTATGATAGATTCTATTATTCTTCACAGTGGATCATATTAACTTGGGCTTTTTAGCAACCATTTAATCCACAAAAATTATGATGATAATTCAGTGAACAACAATTTCTTACATAATCTAAATGAATAATTGTTCTGTTAAGATATATATATATATATATATATATATATATATATATATATATATATATATATATATGATATTTTTTTCCCTTACATTAATGCCATATATATTTCTAAAAAGGTATAAAAAAAACAATGATATTTTAACAAATGGGGAAGCCAATAGTTCAAATATATCATTTTAGGTACCACAAGATGAAATATATCTGGTATTTACGCAGGAAAATTTTTTTTCTTTTTATTATTTACCAAACTTGCTCCAGAATCAAAGCTTAGAAGATTAAACTCACTCTTCAGCACCACACCACACACCCCTTTTTGTAAATTCACCTCACTTTCATAGGCTGATCATATAAATATCTGACTTAAGAGAGCGGTATGTTTAGGTTGACCTAATCTGTCGCAGTAAAGTACATTTTTGACATTTTGTAAACTATTTCATCATATTTGACCACAAAGCAAGTCCGATTCATCAATGCATCACAGTGGGTTTATTATTGTTGTCAAGGAAGTAAGGGAAAATAACGTAATAGAGACTCAAATGGCGTTGAGTCAAATTTCTTGAGCAAAACTTAATTTCCTTGTCTGAAATGTAATGCAGTTTCTATTTATTTGTTCTAGCTCACAAAGTGCTTGTTTTTGTTGCTGTAGGTATAACTTCTGTAGGCATACACAATCCAGCATCGCATGTCATGATCGGAAATCTTATCTTTTCACGTGTGAAAATATAAGGATATATTTTTCAGATGTGAAAATATAGGAATTAAAAAAATATGAAGACTATTTTGGCAATAAGTTTCTATATTTCACACTGAAGTATATAATAAATATATATATTTGTCACATGTTCCACAATAATTATTGTCTCATGTAGCTCAAAGGGATGTCTGACAGATTTCTTAAAATGTAAAGCTCTTTTGGGAGTGTGGGAAATTCATATACTGAGAAGGGTAAACTTCAGTCTATACAGTCATAATTTGTTTTTAAAAAAGACCCAAAATGTTGACATGGACATCCCAGTATGATTAGTTCAGGTGATAGGGCATTGGGCTAGAACATCTTGCCATACATCTGTTTTCCCATTGGATATTTGGATACACAGTATAATCAGACACTTCAGACTGTCCAGTTTGAAGTATCATGTATCTTTCAATGTTAATTTAAAAAAGGTTTTGTAGCTGTTGGAGACAATAGGACATTATTATACCTTGTGTGTAAGTTTTTTCTTTGCAGTTATACTTGAAGTCTGCTTGACAAACTGTCATCATATTTTGCAGATGGATTGCCTTATAAGATAGAAAGAAGCCTATTGATCTGGAGGTCCTAAGGTCAAAGTATAAGGTCACCATGGTCTGAGAAGTAAAATGGTTTCTATGCAATAACATGGGTTCTTGTAAACATACCTTCACTAAAACCTATAGATATGTTGCCCTTGTTCACCACTGTGACAAAATGTATTTTGTTTTTCAGATGAAGTTAAAGGAGTCACCTCAGGGGAGCAGAATGTGGGATCTCAAGCCAGTGGAGGCAAATCAGGAGAAGGAGGGTCTAGTGGAACCCCTCTTGCTCTTGTTGCTGTTCCTGTTAAGGAAGCTGCAAGTAGTGATGGCAGGTAGGTTTCCCAAGTCATGTATAATTGATGAATTGATGTGTCAGGCAAACATTGCTGATTCATTAGTATTGCATGTTTACCTTGACTGCATTTAAAAGATAGGAAGACATACATGCCATTTTTCGACAGTAACATTTATTATCAGTAATATTAAAATTTTTGTGTCAAAGTTTTCAAAATTTATATAACTTCTGTGTTCTCAGCATGCAACTGAAAATTCGGTACAATTTTACTTTATGCTTAAAGTTGATAGCCAG
Organism: Margaritifera margaritifera; assembly: GCA_029931535.1. Classification (NCBI taxonomy): domain Eukaryota; kingdom Metazoa; phylum Mollusca; class Bivalvia; order Unionida; family Margaritiferidae; genus Margaritifera; species Margaritifera margaritifera. Next base: position 262,215 of record JAQPZY010001413.1, read on the forward strand.
ATACATCCTGATTTCTATCTGGCTTGTACTGACAGTAGATGTCTTTGTCAAAGAGCCATTTGCTGGCAAGTCATGATGTTCAGCAGAACATGTCTGTTAAGTATAGTTTTTTCCTTTAGAAGTTTTTACCTACTGTATTTATCATTTGCTTTTGAATGTAAAAGAATAGTACATTTTTTTGCAGTTCCAAAATATACAAAAATATTATATTCAGTGTCCAAAAACAAATGAATGAAAAATCCAAGCCAAGAAACAAATACCACACCTGCTGTTATCAGGTTATTCCTTTAGTCAGACAGTAAATTAATCATGCTTTATATGTCCATGGTAATGAATGAAAACAGAAATAAGAAATACCTGCCTAGTTTCATCTTGTTTCTTTAAATCCATAAGAAAATGAAAGTATATAAGTAGACACAACTTCACATGTGAAGTAAAAATCCCCCAGTTGGTGCTCATCTACTGTCATATACCATCTATGAAAATCTGCACATACAACTTGGATTGCTCTCAGGGTTTGTCATTGAATAATAAACATATGAAAATACACAAAACAGGATGGATGTTGATTATAATTTTCCATATAGTTAATGAAATAATAATTGTATTTTGGTAAAAAAAAGTAGGAGAGAGAGGTCGAAGTCTAATTACATTTGTTGCTAAGAAATTAAATTCCAATACTGATTAATTCATAACAATATATAAACTACATGAAAAAAAGATCTGTTTTATTCTACATTAATTTTGGATAAGTTATTCTCCTGTGAAACTCATTTCTATATATCTAACCTGTACATGACTAGATGTAGGTTTTAATATTATCCACAAAGGAGGTGTAAAGCACCTCTCATACTGATGGCTTGAACTTTAATGGTTTTCTCTTTTAGTATGGGTGACATACTCTTGTGATGGCTTGAACTTTAATGGTTTTCTCTTTTAGTAAGGGCTGATATACTCATGCTGATGGCTTGAACTTTAATGGTTTTCTCTTTTAGTAAGGGTTGATATACTCATGCTGATGGCTTGAACTTTAATGGTTTTCTCTTTTAGTAAGGGGTGGCATACTCTGCTGATCTTTTTTATTATAGAGATTTGTTCTCGACAGATGCGTAATATAGTTTAAACAAATGGTATTTGCTATATCATTATTAGTGACCTAATGAATATGGATTCTCCCAATTTTCTACAATCACTTTTTTAGGGAATTTCTGATGAAAAGCGAGCCTTTCCTTTACTTTTTGAAAGCAGTGTTAGTCTGTCAATTTTAATCCTAAGCCAGAATCAGGGCTAAACCACATAAAAAATGCTTTTTTGATTTTATTAGTTGGCAAAGTTGCAAAAGGGACATACATATACATACACACACACACATTTGAATACCAGTATACAGATTTTCCCCATTTTTGTCTTTACTTTCTTGTTATCAATGTCAAAAATTTAGTTGTGAAGAACAATTGTAAATTGACATGTTTTTGGTAATTGTAAATATGGAAAAATTATGATGCTGATTTCTTGAAGTTAAAAATCTGCAGAGAATTATCAGCTCTGAATTGTGTCATTTATCAGAATTCTTGATGTCATGTTTGGTTTACAGATCTTCCTTCAGTCGTCTTGGCCGACTTGCTGGTAGAGATGAAACCCCTGGTTCAGCCCCTGGGGTTGGGGATTCACGGGGAAGTAGGAATTCTGATCATCCCAGTAAGAGATCAAATGTCCCCTCCCAAGGCTCCAAGGCTAAAGGTGGAGCTACAAGTGAGACACCAGTAAAAAGAGCTCCAGCAAAGTCTGCAGAATCAGCTTCAGGTAAATTGAATTCTGTGGTCCCCTTTATTTGCAGCTTCTCACCTTTGTGAAGAAAAGTTGGCCTCATAAGAGATGCCTTATATGAGGGACAAGGTACAAAAATATCAGGATAACAGTTTTGTATATGAGAATTTGAATATATTAATGGTGGTTTTCAGCAAAACTTTAGTTTTACCATCAATACGTCAGCAAAAGATGATAAAAAGGATATTTGCAACTGTAAAACCTTCATTACCATCCTCAAATCCTGAAATACATGACTTTATCCCCATACTAACACACTGTGGAAAATGTTGGTATCAGCTTATACGCGAGTATATATGGTATTTTATAAGGTTTTATGAAACTTGTTATATAAACTCTCAGTCTTGAATGAAATCAAAACATTAATTTACATGAAAAGATTCTGCAGATTTTTGTCTATTTATATTTCTAAACCTGTCAGATTAATTGTGTACTTTGTGGAAAAATGATGGGGAGTTTTTTTCTTCTTAGAATCATATTCAGATAGAAAGTTCAGTAAATTAATTCCATTTTATTTACAATTCCTACAAGTACAAATTAGATTCAGATCCATGCTTCCATTATTATTTTGCCATGTGTTATGGCTACACTCCAGTTTTCATAAAATTTCACTTCCTTGGACATATACTGTCTGCTTTAGGTTCAATCTTGCAGTAAAAACTGCCAAATACTGGGACTTTTTTTAAATCTCTTGTGATCCAAAATAATGTTTTCAATCTGTCTAGCTGATTGTTTTATTGTGTTTAAGTCAAAATTATTTTGCACCAACTTAAATCCAGCTTATGAACTAGTTAGAATGCTTCAAAAATTGCCAGAATTCAGTATTTTCATTCTGTCTTTGTTCCAACAAACAAATTTTCCTGCACCTACATTCATATCGAGGTTTAAGTACCTTAATATGCCTTTCTCTTGATGAAATTTGAATACATTTTAATGGCTAGACTTTATAATTTCATCTAAAATTGTATGCACATTTTTGCTGTTGATACAACTGTCTTAAATCAGGCGTATTACATGATGGTGTTGTCCATACATCTGTCCATTAACATTTGCGTGTCTGGACACAGATTTTCATAAAATTTTGGAGTATAAATTTTGAACCAATGAAGATATGTTAATGAAACTTCAACTAATTACATACCATAGCCACACCCCCTTCTTCAAGGTCTAGATCATAGAAAGGGAAAATATAATTTTTTGACTTGTATCCTTGTCTGCAGCATGATGTTTGAACCATTGAAGATATTTGAACAAAACTGCAGCCTGTTATATATCTTGACAGTGTCTCATGTACTCACAGTCATACCCCCTGCCTTAAGGTCAAAGTCACAAAAAGGGATAATACAAGACAGTGGCCTGTTTCCTTATCCAGGCTGTCATCTTTGAACCAATACAGATCTTTTGATGAAAATTTACTCAGGTCCAAACATTACAATACAGTAGTCAAGTCCCTAGCTCAGAGGTCATTGTCATTTTTAGGAAAAAAGGTCATGACACAGGCATATCATGTGCTCTTTGTGGTACTCTTGTTAAAACCAGGCATTCATTCCAAGCACATAATTTCACATTCATAATGAGCTAGATACATGCATCATCTGCTACATAAATAAAACTAATTCATGCCAACATAAGCATTCCAGTATTGTTTTTTAAATAACATATGACCCCATAAGTAAATTGTTGGGATTCACATTTTTTAAAATTATTTATTCCTGTGCAAAACACAAAACTGTGGAATGGAGCCTATAATATTTAGCATGAGTTTTGATTATACCACTGGAACAGCGTTTCCCCTCTTATAAGGCCACCCCTTCTGCACTAGGAAAGTGGCCATATAAGAGGGGTGGCTTTTCCAGAGGGGGACTATATTTGTGAGAAGTATATGTATGTGTAGGAAGTAAGAAAGCTACATGTAACTTCAAAAGATTTAAAATCTTCATTTAAAAGTCATATTAATTATCAAAATGTTTTTGTCTTAAGAATATACTTATTTCGAATGAATATACCATATTTGCTGGCCTATAAGTTGATGTGGTGTCAAAGTTGATTTCACTAATTTTGTAAATTTTCCATTCTTCAACTATTATATAAGTCGATGTGGAGTATAAGATGAAGCCAGATCAACACCTTAGCTTCGTCTTTTTCACTAGAAACTAATAGTTTCATGAATATTAATAATATCACTGTATGCTATTCCAAATTAATTGGGAAAATTATTAAGATGGTCTTTCACATGTGTTGTTTATAGGTATTATTTATTGGTACATTGTATGCAAGGATATGAACCCCTGTTGTCAGAAAGTTAAGTGCAACTTGTATTCTTACAACAACAGTAGCCTCATTATCAAATTATATGTACAATAAAAAAATTAAAGAACTTGATAAAGACTTGTTGTTTTTAATGAATGCATGTATGTCTGTATGTATATGTGTGTGTGTGTGTGTGTGAAAGAGAGAGAGAGAGAGAGGAAGCAATGTTTTATCAGTGTGTAAGAACATATGCATTCAGTGCAGTTTTTATTTGTAGCTTTTGGAGAGAGAGAGAAGTTACAGGGTGATTGTTGTTCAGTTGCCTGCTGATTGTGATCTTACTCATCTACAGGGGCATTACTGTATTCCAATATCAATTAATACCTCTGAATAAACAGTTCTTTCTTGTTTTAATTACAGTATCCATTGTCACAAGAACCACATGGCTTTGCAGTGTTATTTACATGCTAATTAAATATGCTTACAGCTTTGACCAGGTCATTTCAGTTGACACCTGTTTGAAGGCAAGATTCGGCAGATGAGATCAAATTAGTGAGGCTACCAATAGGGAAATGAAGCTACCCATAGCATATTGTAATCGATCTTGTAAAGTATGTTAACGTATATGGTACTGTGTAATGACAGGTAATGCCAAGTGCTTACTCATGTAAGTTTCTCAACCAGTTACACCTTTTCTTCTCACTGACAGAAGTGTCAGAGCTTTGAATTCATGAGCAAAGATCAAACCAAATGTTGCCTAACTACAGGAAGTGTACATGCACTTACTGATAAATGGTAATCTTATTTGGTGGGAATGGAGAGGTCATTGTACATGCATAGAAAACTATACAGCATGCTAAATGGTCATTCTTGGGATTTAAACTAAATGGAGTCTATATGGATATAAATCTTGTGAATATTTAAATATAAATTACATGTATATATCTTTGAAACTGTAGGAGTATGGTATGTTGTGTTGACAAAAGCTTCAGCTAAACAGGTGCAGTAAGGTACATTAAGCAAAATAGCATGAAGAAGATCTGAAATCTCTCTCTCTCTCTCTCTCTCATATCGGGGCATATTTTATTTCAATCACGAGGTGCAAGAAGAAAAATGTGTGATGGAATACCTATGTCCATGTAATGGTTATTCATTTTCTAACTTGTCTATTCCAATACACACATATGTAAGCAAATTAAGACAACATATAGTACTAGTGCATGCTGCTTTAGCACAATTACATATGATGCACATGAATTTAATACTGATGATCATGTAAATATTTTGGAATCCTTCTCAATGTCGGGTCCTGTATTTTTTGTACACAATCTCTTCCCAGAAATGAGAATTATTTTTTTTACACATTATTTTTCTTACTTTGAAGATATTTTTAAAAAAATTCAATTACAAAAAATTACATTAAATATGGAAAAGCAATTTCAATGACACAATCCATACATAAGTCGATTCGGAGTATAAGACAAAACCCATACTTCCAGATTAAAAAGTATCGACTTATAGTCAGATAAATACGGTACATCATTATTGACTTCAGCAGACTCTCAGCTAAGGACAGAACTCTTGATATTGTGTCTGACCTGAAATCTATGTAACCATCCATTACTTGTCGTAAAGTTATCATGGTCCATTTCAACTGAAAAAAATTGTTGCCTTTTCTTGAATCAGTCAACATGTGAGTGGGATTTTCTTGGCATGCTCAGTGAAAACCATTTAAAAACCTTGTCATTTAAATCTTGGTGCAAACATCGCTTGGCATTCAGATTCATTCTCTTTCCATTTACTCCATTTTCCAACTGCTGCAGAATATTTGCCTTATCTGTTATGATGTTGTTTATTTGAGTCTTTCCAACATAAAATATGTTGGCAAGAACTCTTGAACTCACCCCACTGTCACTGAGTCGAATAACTTTTAATTTTTCTTCTAAAGTAATAATTTTCCATTTACATGATGGCATGTTAAACTTTTGTAATGATTTATTCCTATGTTGCTAATTGTAGTGCAATTTAATCATGCAGATGAAACCTTTATAGAGTAGACAAAATACAAAGTTTATAAAGGAAGTGATACATGTACTATCACATGAATTTTTGGTCTTTGCCTGGTACCCTGTTTTATTCAAGGTTCATTTTTCTTTGTGTGTGAATCCACAAAAGCTATATTTAGCCTATGTTGACCAGGTTATGATCTTGACAATTACCCCCAGTCGTAATCATCAAAGAGAAGAACTCAACAGCTGTGTGAAGCCCACAACCCCTGTCAAGCCCATTTCCTGTAAATGTTGGTGTTTGTAGATAATGATATAATATTAACCAAAGTGGTACATGTTATAATGTACTTTAGCCAGCAATTATCTCAGTAACAAAAACCTGACATCTGGAAATAGACATCAGAAAAGAGAATCAGATTATTTACCTTACTGTATAAATTAAATATTGGTTTTGAACATGTATTAGATAAAATGTGGCCCCTTCAGAGGGGTAAATTTGACATTTTTGGACTAAAATGCTTGCTGCATGCTGCTTCAGAGGGGTGGCCGCCAATGAGGGGTACTTTTGTACACAAACTTGTCGGTGCAGAGAAAACTGGCTGTGTAGAGGAGGTGACCACTGGTGAGGGGTGTTGTATAAGAGGGGGACCACTGTAATTGCAAAATCAGTAAACTTAACATCTTTTTTTTATCCTTCTCTCACCGTGTAAAGACTCTTTTTTTCAAGTTTATTATGGTATTGGATTATATAATATACACATATTTAAAATAGAAGTTAGAAAATCTTCTATTAATTTTTATATTCAGGTTCAAACAAAGCCCCAGCAGTTTCCAAAGAAACTCTGATACCTGGAAGGAGAAGATCCAAGCGGCAGGATGCTGTGTCTCAAATAAACAGTGAGAACATGAAAAAGTTTGGAATATGTGTTATCCCAGTTAGACTTGGAATTCTCTTCACAGGTACATAAATAAACCTGATTTTGCAAAAAAAAAAACATTATGTTATTTTTTCTGATGTTTGTGTATAATTTCAATTACAGCTACCTGATTGTTCATTATAAACATATGTTGATACATGCTGTAGCAGACACCTTCATACAAAGGATACCTGCTCAATAAGGACAGTTTTTAAGAAACTGGTTGTGAATTACCAGAGCTGTTTATTATTTCTTTAATTGTCAAGAAATTTTTCTAACCTTGTATATTCATCATCTAGAACAGTATTTGTACACCACACCGATGGAAGTTGGTGGGGTATTATATTTAATGTATGTCCATCCAAGCAGTCAGGTGGGCAGGCAGGGTGGATTGGCATCTGATTTGGTTTCCAGATGATAAATTTTTATTTCCGGATGATAACTTTAGCACAACACAGTGCATTTTGTATGAAACCTTGTACATGTGTTCCTCTCAACACAGGAAAGACCCCAGTTGATTTGAGGGTGACTACCTATAAGGTCAAGATCACACTTATGAAACATAGATTTAGCCTTTGCATTTCACTCCAGACCAGAATTTAAATTCTTTTCAACCAATTTAAGCTAAATTATTTATTTAATGCTTTTACCAAAGAAAGAGCACTATTGATTTGGGAGTTGGTAGTTTGAAATTCAAGGACAGTGTTACTAAAAAAAAGATTTTGCCCTTGCATTTCATTTCTGGACAGTAGTAGAACATCTCTTTAAACAATTTCAAGGAAACTTAGTACATGTGTTTCAATTTGCCTGAAAAAGAACCTTGTAGATTCATAGTTGGTAATTTAAATGTCAAGGTCACTGTTACTAAAATTAGATTTTGTCCTCACATTTCATTTCCTGACAAGGACTGTACATGTTTCTCCTTATCCTTGTGTGGTATCATGCTGTTTGCAGTAGTCTTATTGAAAATTATACTTTTTCCAGCAGACACATTAAAATTATTTCATAAATTTTCAATTTAATTTAAACATGTCTGATTTTAAGAAATTAATTTGGTTTGTACCAATAATAAAACACTGTAACATTTTCATACAATTATGTAAAATAAAAGTTGTATCTGAGTTGTTTCTTATTATGTAAATTTTATAAGTAATAAATATAAGATGATACTTTTTTCTCTGCCTCATTCTCTGTGTTTTTAACACAGTGAAAAATAATTTAACAACACAGACATTAATGAAACTGCTTGCATATTTCCATACTTTTCTTTCTTAACTACAATGTATCAGAGAACCTCTTGATGATAAGGTTGATTCACCTTTGTTTTGAGAATGTGGATGTGACCTGATCACAATTCAAGTCCCTTTGTATGCACATAACAAAATGGGTAAATACCATTTAGATACTAGGATTGAATAGTATCTGCTTATTCTATACAGGTGCTCAAGCTGTTACCAATCGTCTAGAGCAGCCAGTACCTGGGGTAGAGGATGCATTTGTCACCATACAGTTGGATGGTCCTTTGATGTCTGAGAAGCTTCACAGAGAACTCAATCCCTTAATCATTAAGATCCAGTCTATAACCAATCTGCCAGAGATGCCTATCAGCCTGGAAACTCTTAAACAGAAGTAAGGTTTTCTTATTTCTGACTCTGTCTGTTTACTTTTATTCTACTAAATTTATGACAATTTATTTGTTTTGCCAACACCGCGCTTGCAGCGACTGAATCTTGAAAGAAACACTTCACATACAAAATTTGTTAGAGATGTTTCTATCCTTATACATGTATAGGTGACTAAATTTGGTTTTTTTAGTGTTTTTTTTTAAAAGATTTTTGAGCTTGGCATTTTTCACTGCTTATCTTGTTAGCATCATTGTGCAAAAACATTTATGGAAATGAAATTCTGTCTAAATATTTCCCCCCTGCCTTTTTGAAGAAAAGCGTGGGACATAGTATCTGCATTTTTATCCATCTATCCACCCATCCATCCATCCATCACACCTTTGTTTCCATTCTATAACTTTTGAGCCATTTGAGATTAACGGTTGAAACTAGGTATACTTGCACATCATCACTAGAAAGTGTGTCACATATCACATTGGGAGCGCTAACTTTAAGGTCAAGGTCATGATTTAATATTTTAGGTTTTCAGAACACAGTCCCTTCTGCTTTATAATTTTAAAGTCATTTGAGACTAAGGGATGAAAAAGTCAAGTCATGGTTCAATATAATTTACTTTTCCATTGAAGGCAGCACCCCCAATGTGATATGCAACACACCTTTCAGTGAGGATTACTAGTATACCAAGTTTCATCCCTTAATTTCAAGGGGCCACAGGTGGCCAAGTGGTCTAAAGCACTCACCTTTACAGATCAGTCACACATCTCACCTCTGTCCACATGAGTTCGAGTCTTGCCATGACCAACGTGGGCATGTGAGAAAGCTTCCCAGTAGCTTCCTGTGGGTTGGTGGTTCTTCCTGGGGTATTCCCAGGATCTTTCTCCACCAAATATACTGGCTGCCATGTATAGCCTATCATGTGCTGAAAAATGGCATTAAACACCACAAAACCCAAAACCAAACCATTAATCTCAAATGGCTTTAAAGCTATAGCGTGGAAGGGATAGTGTGACAGAAATAGTAAAATATTGAGCCATGACCTTGGCCTTGAAGATAGCACCCCCAATGTGGTACATGTCACACCTTCTAGTGATGATGTATAAGTATAAAAAGCATCATCAAAACAGATGGCTTTAAAATTATAGAGCAGAAGTGAAAATGTGATGAAAATGTAAAATATTGAGCCATGACCTTGACCTTAAAGATAGGATCCCTAATGTGGTACACAAACACACCTTCTTGTGATGATGTATAAGTACACCAGGTTTCATCACTTAATCTCCAACAGCTTTAAAATTATAGAGCAGAAGTGAAAATGTGATGGAAAATGGAAAATATTGAACTGTAAGATGACACCCTCAGTGTGGTATACAACACACATTCTAGTGATGATGTATAAATATACTAAGTTTCATCCAGTAATCTCAAGTGGCTTTAAAGTTATAGAGCAGAAGGGAATGTGTGACAGGTGTATGGATGGAAACATGAACACCATGTCCCACTCTTCTCCTCAAAAAGGCTATTCTGATCTAAGAATCCATGCCACAGAATGTTGGTAAGATGTGCCTTTTTTTTCTGCACCCACATAAGTACCACCATGTATATTATAAAAATGTACATTATGGTATCTTTGCAATTTGAAACAAGAAAAAAGATCCAAAAAATGTGAAATGGATCCTTAAGGAAACCATGCTCTAACATAATATATTGACATTTACAGATATGGTGAATTTATGATTAAGATCTTGATGTTCAAATTTTACATAAATTTGTCTGGTTTTAATTTTAAAAACTTGTGTATTGAAAACAACTGGTGAATATATTTTTGTCAAACTAGTGATATAAAATGCCTAGTATAATAACTTTTCAACCAACATATATTTTTGAATTCTGTTTTCTGATATTTTAATGAAAGGATTTAATAGACACATTTCTTACTTTAATTTCTGTATAGAGTGTTTATGTTTGTTCACAAAAACACAGTTTTGTAGTTCCCATTTATGAACAGATTCTACGGTGATACAAGTCAATGTTCGCAGTTAACACATTTTACATAAAACTCTCAATATTTGAAAAAAATGGCTTTTTGGGATTATCCATCCAAATCCATAAAATGAATTAAAAATAGTACTATAGGAAGCTAAAAACAAAAGAGTTTATAGGTATAATAAGGGAGAAAATTAAGTCTGACTAAATTAATCTCTTCAGTGAAACGAGCCTTTACTCTAATAAAGATGTCTTCCTTGCACTGAGCTGTCATTGTGGACTCCTGGATAATGAAATATCCTCAATTTGATATGCAATGCAATCAGAGAAACGAGTGCTGCTGCTGTGACATTTGAAGAGCTAAGCTCTCTAGTGATGGAGCCATGAATTAGATTTGCATACAGACAGACATGGGTAATAGGGAAAGCCAACTATATTAGCTCTCCCTGCAGGATTTAAGATGTCAATAACAGACTTTCTTTTGTATTTAATCTTAATTTCTCTATTCATCTGTTATATTTCAGCCTTTGTTCAAGACAACTATTCAAGTATTTCTTATTACTGATTTGCATTTATAAAGTATCTTCAATCAAATAAGTACAGCACTCCCTCACTATAAGGCCTGTGATTATAACAGTATGTCATGGATCCCATTTCATTTAGTTGTAGTAAAATTATGTGTCATGCACGTCATTATAAGGTTATCTCACTATAAGGTGGTATACTCCATGGCTTCCATGAATGGCATTATAATGAGGGAGTACTGTACTTGTCAATATAATGTTCAGTGAAACCTGTCTATAAATTACTCTTGCAAGTACAACAACTTTGGTTTTGTGAACAGGTTTTCTTTATAAAGAGGTTATATGTAACAAAAGGGTTCATTATATTCTCTTCTTTATATACAGCTGTCCTTTGTGTCTGCTTACACAGGTTTAACTCTGCTTTGTTTGATATTGTTCCTTACTTGAAGAATTTTTAGCTGTTACACATACATTTCTAACAAATTAAGATTTGCAAATTTCTTCTGGTAATAATGTGGTCATTTCTTTTCTTCTCATGCAGACCTTATTGTCCAAATAAAATATGCCATTGATTTTCAAAAAATGATGTAACACCTTAATGCAAACTGACCAATCGCCAAACTCCGCCTACCACACACTAGCAATCAGTCAATGGTTGTTTGCTCAAGAATTCAAAGGACTGCTTACCAATCTATAACAGCACTATGTGTCAGTCATCATGTAATCACACAACAAGTGCTCTAAACTCACAACATCCGAAGTGTTAAGCTGATACCTACAAGTCTTTTTTATGTCAGTATCTCTGCACAATATATATTAATTAATGGAATTTTCATTTTTGAATCTGAATGTAAACATGTCCATGGATAACATCAGTCAGCTGTCAAGGTTAGGATAAATGGGAAAGGAAGGATGTTTTAAACTTCTTAAAAACAAACAAAATTTACTATATATTTTCTTCAAGATACTTATTTGACACAAAGAGAAGAAACCATCATTTAATCACAATGGGGATATGAATGTTTTTTAACAGTTATACATCTTGGTCAAGAGGATTTGCAGTTTTCTTTAATACAAGATAGATATTGTAATAAGTTGGTAATTAACATGAATATATTTGATAAAACTATTACATTAATAAATATTAAGAAGATGTGTCACATGCCACATTGTGGGCCCTATCTCCAAGGTGAAGGTCATGGCTCATTATTGTATGTTTTCCATCACACATTCATTTCCACTCTGTAACTTTAGAACTGTTTAAGATTAGTGGATGCAACTTAGTATACATATATGTCAGCATTAGCAGGTGTGTTATGTACCACATTGGGGGTCTTTTCTACAGGGTCAGTGTCATGGCCTTATATGTTGAATTGTTCTGTTACACTTTCATTTCAACACTTAATTTCAGAATTTGAGCGTCATTTGGAGTGACAGGATGAAACTTGGTATAGCCATATACAGTAAAAATTGTTAATTATGTTCCTGGATAAAATTTTATCTGTTAGAACATTCGAGTTTAATTTCCCCACCCAAAGTCCTAATTACTAATTATTGTATTCCAAATGCTTTGTTATAACATTCCTTTCTTTTAATTGGCTATAGCATTTAATTTGTGTAGTCGATCAGAGAAAATTAGCTTCATTATAATGTTTTTATCATTGGATGCACCGAAGCAAGGTGAACAATGGTGGTAATTTAAATAACAGAGGCGTAACAAAGGTTCCAGGAAACAAAGGTGAGGTAATCACACCTCATTCATAATTGCTAAATAACAAAGATGTAACAAAGATGCCTGGTAATAAAAGCGTGATAATCACACCTCATTTATAATTGGTAATTCAGAATCATGGATTACAGGTTCAAAGCAATTAAGTCCTGAAAAGAAATGATTTTGTTTTGTACTTTTTTGACAAAATAATTTAAAAATATCATTTAGATATCATTTTATACATGTATGTTGAATAATTGAGTAGAGCTTGAAGCAAATCTCTCTGGTGTTTCAAGGAGTCATCTTCAATTTGAAGTCCAAGTACAGACATGCCCTAATCCAAAGATACCTCTCGTGTTTCAAGGAGTCATCTTCAATTTGAAGTCCAAGTACAGACATGCCCTAATCCAAAGATACCTCTCGTGTTTCAAGGAGTCATCTTCAATTTGAAGTCCAAGTACAGACATGCCCTAATCCAAAGATACCTCTGGTGTTCCAAGGAGTCATCTTCAATTTGAAGTCCAAGTACTGACATGCTCTAATCCAAAGATACCTCTGGTGTTCCAAGGAGTCATCTTCAATTTGAAGTCCAAGTACAGACATGCCCTAATCCAAAGATACCTCTGGTGTTCCAAGGAGTCATCTTCAATTTGAAGTCCAAGTACTGACATGCTCTAATCCAAAGATACCTCTGGTGTTCCAAGGAGTCATCTTCAATTTGAAGTCCAAGTACAGACATGCCCTAATCCAAAGATACCTCTGGTGTTCCAAGGAGTCATCTTCAATTTGAAGTCCAAGTACAGACATGCCCTAATTCATCTTCAATTTGAAGTCCAAGTACAGACATGCCCTAAGTCATCTTCAATTTGAAGTCCAAGTACAGACATGCCCTAAGTCATCTTCAATTTGAAGTCCAAGTACAGACATACCCTAATCCAAAGATACCTCTGGTGTTTCAAGGAGTCATCTTCAATTTGAAGTCCAAGTACAGACATGCCCTAATCCAAAGATACCTCTGGTGTTCAAAGGAGTCATCTTCAATTTGAAGTCCAAGTACAGACATGCCCTAAGTCATCTTCAATTTGAAGTCCAAGTACAGACATGCCCTAAGTCATCTTCAATTTGAAGTCCAAGTACTGACATGCTCTAATCCAAAGATACCTCTCGTGTTCCAAGGAGTCATCTTCAATTTGAAGTCCAAGTACAGACATGCCCTAATCCAAAGATACCTCTGGTGTTCCAAGGAGTCATCTTCAATTTGAAGTCCAAGTACTGACATGCTCTAATCCAAAGATACCTCTGGTGTTCCAAGGAGTCATCTTCAATTTGAAGTCCAAGTACAGACATGCCCTAAGTCATCTTCAATTTGAAGTTCAAGTACAGACATGCCCTAAGTCATCTTCAGTTTGAAGTCCAAGTACAGACATGCCCTAATCCAAAGATACCTCTGGTGTTTCAAGGAGTCATCTTCAATTTGAAGTCCAAGTACAGACATGCCCTAATCCAAAGATACCTCTGGTGTTTCAAGGAGTCATCTTCAATTTGAAGTCCAAGTACTGACATGCTCTAATCCAAAGATACCTCTGGTGTTCCAAGGAGTCATCTTCAATTTGAAGTCCAAGTACTGACATGCTCTAATCCAAAGATACCTCTGGTGTTTCAAGGAGTCATCTTCAATTTGAAGTCCAAGTACTGACATGCCCTAATCCAAAGATACCTCTGGTGTTTCAAGGAGTCATCTTCAATTTGAAGTCCAAGTACAGACATGCCCTAATCCAAAGATACCTCTGGTGTTTCAAGGAGTCATCTTCAATTTGAAGTCCAAGTACAGACATGCCCTAATCCAAAGATACCTCTCGTGTTTCAAGGAGTCATCTTCAATTTGAAGTCCAAGTACTGACATGCCCTAATCCAAAGATACCTCTGGTGTTTCAAGGAGTCATCTTCAATTTGAAGTCCAAGTACAGACATGCCCTAATCCAAAGATACCTCTGGTGTTTCAAGGAGTCATCTTCAATTTGAAGTCCAGGTACAGACATGCCCTAATCCAAAGATACCTCTGGTGTTTCAAGGAGTCATCTTCAATTTGAAGTCCAAGTACAGACATGCCCTAATCCAAAGATACCTCTGGTGTTCCAAGGAGTCATCTTCAATTTGAAGTCCAAGTACAGACATGCCCTAAGTCATCTTCAATTTGAAGTCCAAGTACAGACATGCCCTAAGTCATCTTCAATTTGAAGTCCAAGTACTGACATGCTCTAATCCAAAGATACCTCTCGTGTTCCAAGGAGTCATCTTCAATTTGAAGTCCAAGTACAGACATGCCCTAATCCAAAGATACCTCTGGTGTTCCAAGGAGTCATCTTCAATTTGAAGTCCAAGTACTGACATGCCCTAATCCAAAGATACCTCTGGTGTTTCAAGGAGTCATCTTCAATTTGAAGTCCAAGTACAGACATGCCCTAATCCAAAGATACCTCTGGTGTTTCAAGGAGTCATCTTCAATTTGAAGTCCAGGTACAGACATGCCCTAATCCAAAGATACCTCTGGTGTTTCAAGGAGTCATCTTCAATTTGAAGTCCAAGTACTGACATGCCCTAATCCAAAGATACCTCTGGTGTTTCAAGGAGTCATCTTCAATTTGAAGTCCAAGTACAGACATGCCCTAATCCAAAGATACCTCTGGTGTTTCAAGGAGTCATCTTCAATTTGAAGTCCAAGTACAGACATGCCCTAATCCAAAGATACCTCTGGTGTTTCAAGGAGTCATCTTCAATTTGAAGTCCAAGTACAGACATGCCCTAATCCAAAGATACCTCTGGTGTTTCAAGGAGTCATCTTCAATTTGAAGTCCAAGTACTGACATGCCCTAATCCAAAGATACCTCTGGTGTTTCAAGGAGTCATCTTCAATTTGAAGTCCAAGTACAGACATGCTCTAATCCAAAGATACCTCGTGAGCCTTGACAAAAAACTGAGTGTGAAATAAATTTAATGTTCACAACGGCATGATGTTTCCACAGATTGTGTTGCAAAGTAAGCAAACAGATGTCATTACAACTCATAGTAATGACGATGATGATATTGTTATCCTTGATACAGTGCTTTGAACATTACGCCTACCTGGGTCTGGTAATGAGGATGTTGATTTCTCAGGTTATATTAATTATGATAGTGACAATGTCACATCTGCAATACCAACAATTGAAGATATTGTTTGTGAAATTAGTGATTTCCAGAAAGCGAGAGATTTTATTTTGCTACTGGAAGTAATGAGGACAATGATGACTTAGTACCAGCCATTGTATCTGGAGTCAGTGAGGTTCTAGATATTGTAGCAGACATTACACTGTACCAACAAGCTCAGTGACACATCTGATATTCTTAATAAGCATTTGCATGTCATTGAAGGACACAACAAATATCATATTAATAAAAAAACAGATTACTATTGACAATTCTTTCCAGCTGGTACATATACATGTATGTTGACACTTTCAGCAGATAGTTAAACTTGTTTTGCTACATGTATGTCCAACATCACTGACATGTACATCATCTTGGACATGAACTGTATCATCACTAAAATGAGTCACATGCCACATTGGGGCGATCCTATCTTCAGGGTAAAGGTCACATATCAATATTTTAGGTTTCAGTCACATTTGCCCTTCTGCTGTTTGACTTAAAAGCTGTTTAAAATAACTGGATGAATTACACATATTAGGTCTTATATTCAAGGTCAATATTTTAAGCTTTCTTTTGTTTCTGATTTAAATTCATTGTACAGGTGTGAACCATGGTATGCATATGCTTCTCAATTTGAATGCATCTCATGTATCACAGTCAATGTTTTATCAGGTCAAGGTCACCAATCAACTTTTCTTAAATCCCTTTTCTGCATTTTTCCTTAATGTCCTTTAAGCTAGCGCAATAAAACTTGGTTACTTTCCATATCTGCTCAGTAACTTTACAGCGCTGTCTTAAAGGTCATGGTCTGATTTTATTATTGTGAATTTTTCTGACCTCACTCTGATAGGCAGGAGACAAAAATTCAATGAATTTGTTTGTTTGTTCAGAATCCATTTCTAAATAACAAAATTGTGGATTTTCAGATTTTCACTGACCTGTTTCAAGCTATTGCCTCGAAACTGTTCTACATCAATCAGTTGCACATATTCAAATATCTGTCATCTGATTGGTTCAAATTATGTACTGAAGGATCGGCCCACATATAGATAACCCATCAATCAACTTGGTTTTTAAAAAAAATTATTAGCCAAGAAATAACAGATTTTAAGTGATTTTGATGCCTTATTGACCCCACCCAATAGATCATGCAATTGATCAGTTGTTACTTGGCACCATGAAAGGCCAGAAGTGTGAATGATGCATTAGAGAGGAACTAATAGAGATCAAAAGTGGGACTGTTTCTATTTCATAAAGTACATACATGATGATGATGATGGTTATTGTTGTTGTTGCAGCACTCACTTATGTACCTTTTATTTTCCTATCAGCCCATTGCCATTATTTAATTATGACTAACAATTTTGTCTAGTTTTTTAAAAAGTGATATAATTGACAGTTGCCAATTTGTAAATGTTAAGTTGTTAGATAATAAATGAATTATGTAGAGCATCTATTTTTTGCATCCTTAAAATTTATACTTAACATTAATCACATTTTATGCTTGTGAAAATGTTGAGTCACAATTAGTTTCACATCTTCAATGTAATTACTTAATTTCTTTCTCAATAATTATAATACCGGTAGTTGCAGAATTTAGGATTCTAAAGGCAATGCAGAGATGTTACTAGTATCTCAGAAAAAAAGGTAAACTATAAGATTTATTGGACAACTTTTACTTTATCTCTCTTGCCTTTAACATGCGATTCTTCTGTGTTGTTTTTTATTGAAGTTTCTGACGTAGGAAATAAACAGGAATAATACATAAGTGTTACAATTATTCAATCAGGCAATATACCATTTTTATTACCCCTGCATAGATAATCAGTGTGTACAGGTACTTTGCACTCCCTTGGAAAAATATCCTGGATTTAATCCTGTACCTAAACATGATAGAAAGATAAAAGGAAGAAAAAGAAAGAACATATTCTCTTATCTTAGAATTTGCAAAAATAGTTACGTGATATTGAGACTCAAAATGTACAACCAAAGAATCATCTATGTTAGCCCTAAGCTTTACGGTATTAGGTTTTCAGGTCAGTTTTAAAAAAAATATAGATTAGATTTTCATGACTCAAGACTGATCTTAGTAAGTTTTTTATATATTTTTTTAATTTTTCTCTATATATGGATAAGAAAAGGTAAAACTTTATAGCATTTTAGGGGGAAATCTTGAAACACATGTATTTGTTACGCATTCTGATCTCTAATCTAACAGTTGCTAAATTTTGAGACATTTTTCATGGAGCTAGCAAGGAGAAAATGGTTACAATTTAACTGACTTTTTTTTTTTTGTAATAAAAGAATACCTCTATTATTTATCTTTCAATACTTACCATTTTCATTTTGCACCTCTACAAAATACAAATAATCATTCAAATCTGCTGACAACAATTTTGATATTTTACAACACTTGGTTGGTATTAGAACTTACTTCATTGAATCAGAGCAGGGGTCTCCAAACTACGGCCTGTGAGCTGGATCCGGCCCATGGCTTCGATTTGTCCAGCCTGCAATCTACATACCTGCAAGCCTTAAGACAGTGTTGGGGGGTTTTAGAGACTCAAAAAGTGTGTTTTGTGGTCCCAAAGGGGGTGAGTCCATGTGACCCCCCCAAAATGACATTGTAAAGTTGAGAATATAGAACAAATCTCATTAAAGGCTATAGAAAATAATTGGAAATTCAGATTTGAATAAAAGAGAACAAGATATCTGTTTTCCTTGAAGCATTTAGTACACTTTCAAACAAGATATAGTTGGTCAGACTTAGCATTGTCGTATATCATCACACACACACACACACACAATATCATGCAAATAATAGAGGGCCACGAGGAGGATTAGTTCCATGCAACTAATTGTGTCACCCTCTCATTATTATTATTATTACTATTATATATATATATATATCATATATCATCACACACACACGAGTGTGTGTGTGTGTCTGTGTGTGTGTAAACACTCACACTCACTATAATTATAATCACACAGACATTCAATAAAAATAAAAAATAGACCAAGTTTCTATCTTCAAAATCCACAGGACAATGGAACAATTTTAACTAGATGCAGACTTTTCTGCTATCTTTAGTTAAGTGGAGGGTTTGGAGGTGGTGCAAGAGTCATTAGGGATTTACTATTCAACTTTTGGTGTAGTGCTGGGATTTTCTGTCCAATGAGGATATTTTTGTTTCTTTTATTTTAAGAATATTTTTTTTGGTCAACTAATATGATGGATTGAATTAGTTATTTTTTTCAAGCTATTTGGGGGCCAGAGATTTATATATAAAAAAAAAAGGCCCCACCCCCCATCCACGAAAATTAAATGGTCAGTACCCTTAGTGTTCATCTTTGCATGCACTCATTAGGGACTGAATGGTACTATTATTCAAACTTCCCTGAAGATCTTGTTGAATTTTTCTCAGCATTTTGTTCCTTTGCAGCTGAATTTCACAGCGATATCACTATCCAGGAACATTTCCTTACACAAATCTGAAAAATGATCTGCAACTGCAAACAACAGATTGACTGCTCTGTTACAAACTATGAAATAGCAGAAAAGCATTTAAGCTCTTGTCACATGATCTGCTGATAATTGTTTAAACATGTTAGTTACTTCTGGGATTGAGTTCTGCATTTGTGTGTTGTTCTGATGCTTGGTGGTGTTACAATGTCAACAGATTTAGTACACTCCAGAATGACTAATGTTGATATGCTGTTTTGCTGGGCTTTGCCATGACTCTTCTATCCCTGAATCACAGCTACATTATGACATTTTGTCTTGAAAATGAATCAAGCTTCCACACTATTCCAGCTACATTGTGACATTTTGTCTTGAAAATGAATCAAGCTTCCACACTATTCCAGCTGGAGGAAGATGGGTTTAGATCATATGTTAATATTCTTTTCTTTAAACTTGAAACTTTCTCCATTAGCTATTATTTTCCAAGACTTTCCTGTCATTTAACTTTTTCCTGAATGTTATTACAAAAATTGTTTATTTCCTGTCAAAAACTGCACAATGAAAATGTAATGAAAACAGGGATGTTTATTCAGATTCTTATGGTTTGGACTGGTTGTAAAATCAACTGTACTCCAACATGGGAATTCTATGTGATGCTAGAATACAGGTTGGTTGTAAAATCAACTGTACTCCAACATGGGCATTTTATGTGATGCTAGAATACAGGCTGGTTGTAAAATCAGCTGTACTCCAACATGGGAATTTTACGTAATGCTAGAATACAGGCTGGTTGTAAAATCAACTGTACTCCAACATCAGAATTTTATGTGATGCTAGAATACAGGCTGGTTTTTTTGGTGCAAAAACTCCTTTTTTGTAGATTGTTTTTTCAGTTAAATGTAATAACATGCAACTCTTTGATTTATCTAACTTCAAATGAATTGTGAATTTTAAATTTTGTATTGAGTAATTTATAATGTCAGAATAACAAGCATACATAGTTTACTGTGTACAAATGTTTGTTGGAGCACTTGGGAGAGACTTTGATCCCATGAGCTACCCTCTTCCCATGTGTTCCAGCAACATTTGTACACTGCAAATGATGCATAATCCCAATATTTATGTCATTAGCCTCACATTTAGACAAGGGATTGTTTCCTAGGGTCTTACCCAGAACAGACATTCTTCTGGAAATTTTTAGCAGAAACATGGTCACCATTGTAAGATTAATGGGTTGTCAGAACCAGACCTCTTGACTGAATTTAGGATTCAGACATCATACAGGAAAATACAATACCAGTAGGCTTTATTTGACAGGATAAATGTTCTTGAGTTCGAACATTTATTGAATTAATTATCCAACAGTGCAGATGTATAGGGCTACAGGACTCAGCAGATATCAACTGAATTCTTATGGCTAGGCATGTGGCATATTTCTGCTGGTTAAAAAATTACTGAATTTTCAGTAAATTTTGGATTAAGATTTGATGAAAATGTCAGAGGTAAGAATTTATCAAAATTTAAATACTTTAATTTGCCATAAACAGTTAATGTGAGTTTGTTTTCTTGGTATAAATGTTTGTGGGTTTTTTTTAATTTAAAATGGATAATTGCATCTTTTTTTTCCAGATGCCTACCAGTCCACTGTAAATACACATTCCTACCACAGGAAGCATACACAAGTCTTAGCAGGACTCATGCCAGAAATGTTTACTTTGATGACATCAATGTTATTCTTACAGGTATGATAATTATATATTATCAATGTTATTCTTACAGGTATGATAATTATATGTTATCAATGTTATTCTTACAGGTATGATAATTATATGTTATCAATGTTATTCTTACAGGTATGATAATCATATATTATCAGTGTTATTCTTACAGGTATGATAATTATATATTATCAGTGTTATTCTTATAGGTATGATAATTATATATTATCAATGTTATTCTTACAGGTATGATAATTATATATTATCAGTGTTATTCTTACAGGTATGATAATTATATGTTATCAATGTTATTCTTACAGGTATGATAATTATATATTATCAGTGTTATTCTTACAGGTATGATAATTATATATTATCAATGTTATTCTTACAGGTATGATAATCATATATTATCAATGTTATTCTTACAGGTATGATAATCATATATTATCAGTGTTATTCTTACAGGTATGATAATCACATATTATCAGTGTTATTCTTACAGGTATGATAATTATATATTATCAGTGTTATTCTTACAGGTATGATAATTATATATTATCAATGTTATTCTTACAGGTATGATAATCATATATTATCAATGTTATTCTTACAGGTATGATAATCATATATTATCAATGTTATTCTTACAGGTATGATAATCATATATTATCAGTGTTATTCTTACAGGTATGATAATTATATGTTATCAATGTTATTCTTACAGGTATCATCATCATCTTTATTTCCTTCCGTAGAAGATTGCATGATATAACAATAAATCATCTGAATACAATCAATAAATAAGTACCAGAATAAAGAAATGAATACAAAACAAACAAACACAAATTAAAAAAAAAAAAAAAAAAAAAAAAAAAAAATAAGCAAACTGTGAATATGGGGCGCCGTAGAACCAACATCAATTACTTCGTACATACAATAATGTCAAGAGATCTATAGTGTGAATATCATAACATTGTTCGTCTATGATATAAAATAGAATACTAGAACATAGATTCTTATATCCATCATTAAAGTGTTCCTCAGCTGCATAAGTTGCAAGTTTAAGTACCTTATTTGCAGAAGATAGCTGCACACTGCA
Source organism: Margaritifera margaritifera (assembly GCA_029931535.1). Classification (NCBI taxonomy): domain Eukaryota; kingdom Metazoa; phylum Mollusca; class Bivalvia; order Unionida; family Margaritiferidae; genus Margaritifera; species Margaritifera margaritifera. Next base: position 284,536 of record JAQPZY010001413.1, read on the forward strand.
TGACAAAGTATGCTGCATACAGGGCGAATAACTTGGAGTTTTCTTTGTCGATTACACCTGCTGGTAACCTTTTACCTAGAAGATATTGCAGTAGCAGCTCATCTTCTGCATTAAATAACGTAATATGCAGGCTCAGTGGAAATTTATCAGTAAGGAAATCACAGAAAGAGTTTCTGAAATCCGACATATAAGGACAAGCAACACAACAATGAAGTATCAAGTCTGTATAAACATTCCCACATCGAATACACATATCGAGCTGTGTTTGAGGAACAGCAGCCCATAGTTTAGCTACATATGTAAATACCTTAGTGTGCTGTCTGGTTTTAGCAGACTGCCATACTGAGGCAGGTCGCAAGGATTCGTGTATCGAAGAGAATCTATTAAAATCTGCTTGATTAGACATACGAACTCTCCAGAGGCTATTTTCAAGACCAGCAATTTTTGACCTTACAATTTCTTTCCAATTTTGTTTATCTGGAATTTCGGAATGCTGCAAATAATCAGTTAGATACTCAAGCAAGTCAAACTTCTTTAACGTATAATATAGATTTGAAATTAACCCGTAGCTTGACATGCATCCGCTCAAAATGAAGTGAAATAACGCAACGTTAAACACACGTTTAGTATGTACATTATTAGGCATCAAACACAATCTGTGTAAAAACATCAATTTTCTTCTATCAATTTCGGACTGAGCTGATGTCCATCCTAACATTCCCAGAGCGATGTTTGATCTTGTATGTGTTGGGAAGCCTTGTAAATGTTTGGCAACATACCTCAGAGTTTTATCCAATGAAGAGAGGTCACTTTTTGAAATATTAAACCATAATTCACTTCCATAAAACATTGAAGGAAAAATTACCTTTTTGATCACATTTGCAGCAACCAAAGAATTTAAACCATTAGGTTTAATGCCAATACCAAACAGACCGTGAAAAGATTTTTTCCCTTTCTTGCATGCATCGAGTATTGCGTCATGCGACGTCAGCTTTGAGTTAATCCGGTGTCCCAGGTGTGTTGCCGAATCAGTAACCGGCAAACATGACGGCCCAAGATACCATTTCATATTGACATAATTCTTGTATTGGGGACCGAAAATGATAATGTATGACTTTGTGACACTAAGCTCAAATCGCCACTTATTGCTGTAGGCGTATGCTATATCTAACAGCTTTTGTAGATTGCTAGGATATATAGCCAAAAGTGAAATGTCATCAGCTAGGGTTGGATTTCCCACAGCTAAGGATCCAATCTTTGCTCCAAATCCACTATTCTCTAACTGGAGCAGCAAGTCATTTATAAATATTGTGTACATCAAGGTTGATAAAACACCCCCTTGTCTCACTCCTTGGCCAATTGAGAACCAGTCTGAAAATTGCCCATTGACAAGGACTTTGCTCTGTAAATTTATATACATGTTAAAAAATATCAAAAGGGATTTACCCGTAATTCCCAACATGAATAATTTAAAAAGTAACCCTTTGTGCCACACGGTATCAAATGCCTTTTTTGTATCAAGAAAAGCAGCAAAAACCCGTGAACCCATGTTTACATTATATTGTACTGATTGCAACAGCGAAAAACTCGCTATTGTGCAGCCTAAACCTTTTTGGTAACCATGTTGTTGTGAACTGGGTATATTAGAATTAAAATCTTTGAGCCAAGTTACCAAACGTTCATGAATAATTTTCTCAAAAGTTTTGTAGATAACAGGCAGTAAAGTAACAGGCCTGTAACTTTCGAGGGAGTTCTTTGATTTTCTGTTACCTTTGTACAGTGGTATTACTAACCCTTTTTTGCAGTCTACAGGTATGTAAGATTGATCAATCATCTGAGTAAATAAAATTGTCATTCACTCTATGAGGTAATCGCTGCCATAGATCAAATGTTCATTGCAAATTCGATCATGGCCTGATGCTTTTGATTTCTTTAGACTATTAATGCTTTCTCTTACTTCATTTACACTGATACTGCTCTGTAAGGCCTCGATATGGCTTGCTCCATCTTGTAGAGCCCGATTTAATTCTCTCTCTATAAATTCATAAAAGTTTTCGTCAAAACTATGGCTAAAATTTGGCGTGTGAATGTCCTCATAGTATCTGGCAAAGCCATTTGCAATGGAAGCATCATCACGGACACAAACTCCATCAGTTGATAGTTCCTGACAAAAATTTATATTGTTCCCTCTCTTAACATTGATCACTTTCCAAAAGTGCCTTACATCGCATTCATGTGCTGTTTCAATTTCTTCATATACCTCACCCATATATTTTTCCACAGCTAGTTTTTGAAGGTTTCTAAAGTCTCTCTTCTTATCTTTATATTCTCTGTAAGAATTATATTGACCACCCCTCGGTCTTCCCTCATTTATCCAAATATACCTAGCTTGTCTTTGAAGTTTATGTGCTTCTTTGAGTTCATTTGACCAGTATGGTTTGGCATGATAATTGAATTTGGACTTTGGAAGCGTGATGTCGCTTGACTGCTGTATTGCATTAACAATGTGCCCGTAAAATCTATCAACATTGTCCGAAATAGTATCTATATCAAAAGTTTTCAGGCGATGGTCCAGCTCAGTTTGATAATTTTTCAATGTATTGGTGTCTAATTTATTCCAAGCTATGTTATTTCTCTTTATAGACTGTCTGAAGTCTCTCCCACAGGTCACTGTACGAAGGGAAGTAAGGATAGGGAGGTGGTCAGATATCACGTGCTCTTCGTGATCTGAAACAATGTGCACACTCCGTAAGCTACCTATGCATTGATCCGACAGTACAAAATGATCAATCATCGTTCTTGCTGGGGTGAATGTATAACGGGAACCAGTGCATATTATTAAATGTCCAGCACTCACTAGATTATTATATCGCAAGAACTCATGAAATACCCTGTCTTTGTAATCTCTGAAAGTGTCTGGTTCAGCTACTGCATTGAAATCCCCTGTAAAATACACGTTACCCAGCTGTGAGTACTGATCATACAGATTTTGAATCAACTCAATTTGCGCCCTGTAACAATCTATGCCATACAGTAGGGTCGGCATATATACACAAAAAATATATACATTTTGCATATCTGGAAATTTGAATTCTATGCCAACAATTCTGTCACTTTTAACGTCATCTATGAAGTTAGCATATCTCATGAGAGAGGTTTTGCAGAAGATTGCAACTCCTCCTTTACCACATTTTATTAACGTGCTATTAGAGGAAATATCCTCTGCCTTAGCGATGCATTTATAATCAGAACGAATAGAATCGCAAAATGGAAGTATGTTCTGTAATAGTTTATGTTCAGTTATGCAAGCTACATCAACATTATATTTATCCAGCATTGCACTAAAGCTAAGAGCAGAGGACATAATTCCTCTAACATTCCAGCTCAGTATATTAAGATTCATATTAACTTGCAATATAGGCATCTTAATACTTATGCAGTGTGAAAGCATGACTAAAATGACAAAAATGACAAAACACATTAACTTATGACAGTACATAATGGCAGATTTATGAACAATTGACTGTGTCGCCCTAGTCATGGAATATCGCCTCCTGAACCTTCATTTGCCTCCTGATCGCGATTGTTCAACCTATCTCGCCAGGATTGATTCCCATACCACCTCCTTACATAAACACCTTTTGGCCATGTTACATCATTTTCAACAGTGTAGCAGTCTGAATTATAAACAGTCAGCTTGGCCGATAGACAATTACGTCTACTGTGGATTAATTTTATTGATAACGGCTCTATATCGTATTCTTGCAAGAATTTACTGAGGCCTTCAGCAGTAGATTTGACGCCAATACCACCAACATAAAAGCGCCTTGTTCTACGTCTAACCACACCTTCAAATACAACGTTCTCATCATTGTCATAAACATCCCCATGTCCAGCAATAACATCTGAGTCGATTTCTAAACTTGGTTTACCAAACGATCTAGGTCTTTCTACCTGACCCCCAATGACGGTAGGTATCTTGCTAGGAGGGGTTTTCAAATCAATACCTTTTACATTACTGTTGCTAGCCATCGGATGCCTACCATGCTCTATCCTGGTCGAAGTACCATGTTCTGAAAGCTGTTCGGTGTGGGCTAACGGTTTATTTTGATTCCGAATAGGTGTGCGCGCGGCATTTATCGCATTAGGATGAACATTGGCATTAGAAATCTGTGTGATATTTCCAGCGAAGGGGGCGATATGTCTTCTATCGACAGTCTGTGAAATTATGTCCGAGCTTTTTGAGACCAGAGTTTGCAGAACACTGACCCTCGTCTTTTCCAAAGCTGCTTGGGCCGTTACACCGGATTGCGACTCCACTGCCGTTAAAACTGGGGAAGAGCCGTTAGCCTCAACCGACACTGGAGACACACAGTTGGACACGGAAGTTCTGTTCTGAGATGCACTTGATGGGCAGCGGTGTGTATCACAACCAGTGGTGTTAGATTCAACCGAAACGGGAGATAAACAGTTAGACACAGAAATCTTGTTCTGAGCTGCAATTGATGGAGAGTGTTGATCACCACAACCATTGGCACTACATGCTAGGTTACTTACACCTGGACTAAGCGTGCGAACGACATCCGCATAAGACATGGGTTTACTCAAAGACTTCATCAGCTCGACACTAAGTTGCTCGGTGATGGTGTGTAGTGTTTCATTTTCTTTCATCAACAAGCTTTGAGTAGTTTTCAGTGACTTAATCTCATTACGGAGCAGTTCAATTGTTTGAGATTGTGCCTGTACCTTATTGTTTAGATCAGCACGGAATGTATTAAGGTCGTTCATTGTCACCAATGTGATTTGGGTTGCCTTCAGAGATATAATTTCCTCTCTGAGCCAAACAACAGTTTGTTGTAGATGACCGCAATCGCTCTTGATTTCAGCTAGCGAGAGTCTTGCTGAATTAGTCATTTGTTCTGCTTGCCTTGAGCTATGTTGATCATCCTGTTCACAATGTTCAGTTTGTACACTAGGGTTTGATTTCTTCTTGCTAAAAATAGAATCGATCTCGCAAGGATCCCCTTTTATAAACAAAGCTAAAGAATGACAATCCCTTGCATATTTTATTAAACTGCTTACACCATTTCTGTTCTTTCTAACCACCAAATATCCCGATGGAAAGCCAGGAAAACCTCGTGCTCTACTAAATAAGACTGTCCTATACCAGGTTACAATATCTTCGCTATCGTGTGCAACCTCTAGCAATTTCTCAATATACATGTCTCTGGGTAGATTATCTAATTCCTGATCCAGTCTTCTAATATAGTCCTGATTGGGAACCTGAGATATGACATCTTGATATGTTGGGCTGTTACAACGGCGACATGAATCTTGGGCATCTCTATCTAAACATGTATTGTAGACATTCTGCGTACTCGTGTACTGAGGTTGTGAACATAGCTGTGCATCGTCAGGATCCTCACTCACCAAATCTGTTTCATAAAATGCATTTAAACTACAATTACCATGTACAATACGATCACCTGCATTTACTGTTTCCAATTCAGAATACGGAGCTAGTCTCAAAGACTGAATTATCCATGATTTGCACATGAGCATTGTAATGTCCATCTGAACAATCCGCCATCTTTTTTTTTTATGTTATTCTTACAGGTATGATAATCATATATTATCAATGTTATTCTTACAGGTATGATAATCATATATTATCAGTGTTATTCTTACAGGTATGATAATTATATGTTATCAATGTTATTCTTACAGGTATGATAATCATATGTTTTTATTGTATAACAGTTTTAATCTGTAGATATTTCAATGTGCATGTGTAAACTGATCTTTTGTCTCCTTTCTGCATCTCACTTTATTTTATTCCAGCATTACGAATAGAATGGGTGTGTACACAATTCACTTTGTCTTGCTCTCAATACAAATGTTGGTGTCTTTGGGCATATGCATACATGTGACAGAACCAGGATTCAAACCAGTAGATTTAAAATTTTGATCAGTAGATTGGCCTCTAAACTAGTAGATTCTTTATAGGCATAAAGTTTACGTTTCAAAGGGATGGAAAACAAAACAAGTGCTTTTTTGTGCCATAATATGTATTATTTTCATACTATAATAAAACAGCAAGTTTGAACATGAATCAGATTCAGATTCTGATGGAAAATGTTACAATAATAATTAATTAATAGTAGTTAGTATATGTTAAAATAATGAAAAAGGAAGAGTTGTTTATCTGATAGTTCACTGCAAAGATTTTTCTTTTATAAAATCCAATAGCATTTTTAGTTTCCTTCACAACATCATTGTCTAGTGACTACTGATGACATTCATTGTGATTATTAAGCTTCACACTTAATACGCTCTCAACAGTTCTCTGGTCCAGATTTCCCCATGAATCACTTTGTATTTTGTGAAGAATGGAGAATTTTCTCTCTGCATCAGCATTAGAATGTTGCAAGGACAGGACAACCAAGCTCAGCCTGCAAAGAAGTGCTAACTTCAGTTTTCCTGTTGCTGGGTTTGTAAAGTTGCTGACTACTCTCCAATACTCCTCCAAGCTATGTTCAATCTGAGGCGGAAGTTCCTGTCTTGGACTTGAGATGTATTCCCTGAGCCTCATCCTAAAGGGTTTCTTTCTCTTCATGGCTCAGATCCAAAAATCTGTTGGCAAGTTTCACCACTGTAAATAAAAAAAATAATGACTGATTTAGACTTGAAATAAAAATTAAAAAAACTACATGATGTATTTACACTTTTATCCAAACTTTAAAATTATCATGTAATATATTTTTAACTTATATATTTTATCTAGTGCTTGAACTTTAATGTATGTGCAAGAAAACTTCAAATAGTTTATGAAATACAAAAGATGCATACCTTTGAAACACACAGTGCAAATTCAGGACCTTTGCTACTCACATGTTCACACTTAAACTCTGATATCCAAGCATTGCTGAACTTGTAATATTTCATAGCCGGTTGTTTTTTTAGAATTGGGAGAAAGCAAATGTTTAGAATTGAAGAAAACAAATGTAGGAGCTGTCCTCTTAAAACACCTTGAATAATACAACAACAATTAAACAAGTAAAAATTCAAAATACTTACTCTAGTGTGTCTGCCAAAATAATTTTTTATGGTCAGTCTCTTCGTTTTTATCTCCCCTCCACCAAGGCCGATTTTCATCAAAGGCTCAGAAGACATCATGGACCACCTTTTATCCCTTTATTACTTATAACACTTCAAAAAACATTCCGCATTTGGCCTTAAACTCCTAAAATTCCAACAATAAGGTAATCAATTAGCAGCTTGCTGTATACACATATCAGCTGTTCTTGAACAATTCTAAAGCTAGTGCTCTGCCATGCATCATCACACCAGTCAATGTAGTGATGGAGCATTTCCAGTTCCCAGTTGACTGGTTCTGGCTTGTTTCTCTAATGTATTGATAGAACACGTAAACATACTGTTTTTTTTTTTTTTTTTTTTTTTTTTTGGTTCTGTTAATTTTCAAAAGCGGTAGATTTTAACTACTTAATGGTATGTGTGGTAGAAGGCCTTTAAAATGGTATTTTTAGCCTGCCGCCGGTAGAATCACATGTATGCATATGTGTGTCTGTCCATCCCGACTATCTCAGGGCAGTAACTCTTATTTTAATCCATGTATTAAGACCAAACTTAAAGTATGTATGCATTTGGGTGGAAGATTTGTCCTACACCAAAACTGGGTTGTTGTAATCTACATTTAAAGTTAAATCAGAATTGATGTAAAGACATGTTCGAGCTCTTTTTCAGAACCTTATCACCTATTGTCACCAATGTTGCAATACATGTTCATCTTTTGATGAGCATTTTGCACCCCAAACTTTGTCAACCACTGAAAGGTTTTATTTGATATTACATATTACAGTGAAACCCCTCAAAGCTGAACCCTCAGTATACGGGAATCCCCATAAGATCCAAAATTCTTTTGGAGTCAAAATTTTTTCCTTGTTTAATATAATTTTTTTCCCAGTAAACCAAAATCCCTCTACTCCAAAAACTGATCCCAAATTTCAAGTTTACACTAAAAAAAAAATACCCCATAAAACCGAAACTCAATTCAGACATGGAAATGGAATTTAGCTGCTAAATACCTGACACACTCTGGACCAGATTATTTATGGTTAGCAAATATTATAGTAGGCTTATGGGTGAGAAATTGTCCCAAGGGCACGTGAGGTTAAAACAATACTTGACATGTGTGCCAACACATATTAAGACTGACAATAAACTAATCTGAAGTCTTTGCACCATAAAAGAACCAGTTTTTAAGGTAAATTATTAATAACTAAATGTTTGTAGATAAGCCATTTAAGAAAGATTATGTTTATCTGCTTATTATCTGATTGTAATTGATGCTATTCATTTGTATAAATGTTCCATAGAATGTTGTGTTTTTTAAAACTATTAATCCTTGGACTTTATTAACCAGGTATATGACCTTGCTTTTGATGCCTTGCTGACAGAGACCAACAAAACAGTATATCTTAAGTCAGATTCACTCAGTTGACTTTCAAAGGAGAGAAATTATTGCATACATGTAGTTAAGTAACCATGACTGTCATTTGTCTTCACTCGCATATCAGGATGTCAGAATGACCACCTAAGCATCATAGGATTGAACAATCCTTACTGGATAAAATTAGTCTGATCAAAGAGTATAAATCTGTGCCAAAACCTATGTTGAAGAAACTTGGAGAAGAATTTGACATAGGAACATTATGAATTATACCGATGATTTATAAGTTATGGATTATTATTCATAATTATAATGGACTTATAGTAAAGTTATTAAAGTATCTCATTCCTTAAATGTTTCTTGAGATGACAACTATATTTATTCATGTGACTGGATGTGATTTTTTGGAAGCTATGTACTTTGTTCAGCTAAGTTTTCATTAAATCATAAAAAAACAAACAGCTTTCTTATTCTGTGCACTCTTACACACACAGACACAGATGTTCTTTCATAATTACATTTTCTCTCTCTCAGATCACATAAGTGCTTATAAAAAGACATCCTTTTTCACATCTGCAAGAGCCTCAGTAAACTGAAAACCTCTCAAAACTGAAACTTAAATTTGGTCCCAAGGGTTTTTGGTTTTTGAGGGGTTTCACTATAGTTAGACTAATTTGTGTGAGTGGAATACCAGAGATATTGTAGGGTGGGGTGCTGAAAAGGGTATTGGTAGAGAAAGTGAGTGCACTTTAGTGCCTGAGTTTTCCCTGCCAATCACCTTAGAATCCCCCACCCTACAAGATCACTGGTATTACATGAGAGAATATTGTCTAACTGATTTATTGTATGATTACAACTTTCTTTATGATTTCTATATGATGAACTCTTTTTTTTCACCTAGGTCACATCTTTCCCTGAATGCATCTCTTTCCAGCATCCAGACTTTTAAAAAAATTTTAATGTAGTTGCATCATCTGTCAACATTCATGTCACCAGTTATTTGTAACTGATCATATGTTATGTTACTCAAGTCTTTTTCAAATCAACAACATTCATCATTTGTATGTGCTGTGATGTTGAAAATGATGTGTTATTTGATCTGCTGAAGGAAAATTGACTTGAAAGTACCAAATATTTTGTAACAGTCCAACCTAATTTTACCTGGAAATATTGCATTGCTGTACTTTCTGGAACATATTCATGTTGTGCTGGAATGAGTTTTGTGGAATTTATACTTCAAAATATTGCAAATATATGTCAAACTGAATATAAATTACAGTACTGTGGTGCATTTCTGGATTAAAATCATTGATCAGTTTGTTAAGAAGGTTAGCATTTTTTTTTTTTTTTTTTTTTTCCTCACATTGATTTATTTTTATTATTTTTTAATTAGATGTTTTCTTTAATCGTTCGTTGACAGGATGGCACAATAAATACAATGAATTTTCCATGTCCATCATTTCATTATATTCTCTGTATTGATTTCAAAAAGCTATTCACTCTTTTTTCTCTCTCATTGAAAACTAGTTTTTTCCTCATGGTGATTCTTTTTTTCCACTCACAATTTAAGGTTTTCTTTAATGCTTTTATATAGGATGGCATGATAAATATGAACAGTTGTTAACATCTACCCTTCATATTACTTACTAAATGATTCAATTTCAAAAACTCTCTCTCTCTCATTGTGATATAGTCATAGTTTGACTGGATGCAACAGACAGTGTCTGATGTCATTAATCAATATTATACCTGGTAATGCCCATCAGTTACTGGTACCCCTTGGCCTTGCCATGGGTTACTAGAATTTAGAACATGGGAAAGTACTGATGAGAAAGCTGACATCATACAATAATAACAAATATTGACTCATTCCACAAAAGTAGGGGAATATGGTGAGCTCCTGCTCATTAGAAATTTGAGTTTAAATAAAAGCTGATAGTTGTAATTTAGTCTGTGAACTATTGCTTGTCAGATATTTGTTATCAGGATTTCTACTTTTTCTAGTACCCCATCATGTATGTGGTAGGGGCATATATTGTTACCATTGTCCATCCATCTGGTTAAGTTTTGTATCTACAGCAATGTGGTGGAGCATTTGTATTCTTGGAACACAGTTTGAGTTATTTTCGAGTTTAATATTTTGTTTTCTTGTTGTTTTTTTTAATTATATTCTGGTAGATTATATATTGACTGGTTAGATCCCACAATCCTTATCTTTCTTTTATCTCTCATTTGTATTACCTTTAGAAAAGATGTGAAACATTTTTTCTTTATTAAGGTTCACTCGAACAGTCTGAATTGCGGCAGTTTCTAAATGGTCCTCCTCTTGAAGTAGAGATCCATGATCGTGATCGAAAGCCTAGTGAGATCAAATTAAAAGCCTCACTGTTTGGTGATGATCTCGAAGATGAGAAAATTAGCAATGTTGGAACTGTTGCTGGTGAGTAATATTGAGTTTTCATCAAAATCCTTGCTCTATAAAGACAGACACTTAATATTCTTCCATATGTAAATATGTGTCTATTATTACTATTGTTGTCATTTATACAGATTAGTCGGTGGATATTATAATACCCTCTGTCTATTCCTCCCTTCCTCCCTCCCTCTATCTCCAAAACCCTTCGGTTGAAATTCATCAGACTTAGTACATAGGTTGCCCATGTAGTAACCATCTGCAGGAGGGGTGTGATTTTTGGGCCAGTTCCCGGGAGTCCATAGCAGGGGGTCAGAGGTCAAATATACAAAAATTAGAATGACTAACATCTTTTAACATTTAGTGACTAAACTTTATACATACATTTTTGTAGAGGGAATACACATATAATGTATATAACATTTGGAGTTAGAACCCCAGGATCATAGTCGGGAAGGGATGTTTGTATAACATATGTAATAAAAGGTGGGGAGATTTGCCACGGTGAATTATTGTTATTATTATTATAGTGCCTATGTTGCCATATGTACACTTTTTTTTATCAAAACATTACTATAGTATAATTTTTTATAGAGAGGGTCTCAAAATATATAAGAAAAAAAATGTAAAAACAATACATATCTTCTATTAATATTGCCTTGTGGACCTTATCAAACATTTGCAAAGCATCATGGTTAAAATAAATTGGAAGACAAAATGGTGCCATTTTGTTTGCATTAGCTTAGATGGGCAAGTGTTATTGGTGATTTTTAAATTTAAACTTATTGATTGGTTGTTTTGAACTAAAAAAAACGAATTATCAGATCACTACAAGGTAAAAAATACTGTAATTTGTTTTCCAAAAATAACAAAGGATGTAAAATCAAGATGACATCACATTAAATCGAGCATGACCAGAGAGTGAGAGAGAGATTTTACATTTCTCACCAACATTTTGTAAATTGTATAAATTTATTTAAAGGTCAGAGTCAGCTGATGAGTACATGGGATTAGTACAGTAGGATTAGGCCTAGCATTTTGTAGATGGGATTGGTACAGTAGGACTAGGCCTAGTGTTGTGTAGATGGGATTAGTACAGTAGGACTAGGACTAGCATTGTGTAGATGGGATTAGTACAGTAGGACTAGGCCTAGCATTGTGTGGATGGGATTAGTACAGTAGGACTAGGCCTAGCATTGTGTGGATGGGATTAGTACAGTAGGACTAGGCCTAGCATTGTGTGGATGGGATTAGTACAGTAGGACTAGACCTAGCATTGTGTGGATGGGATTAGTACAGTAGGATTAGGTCTAGCATTGTGTGGATGGGATTAGTACAGTAGGACTAGGCCTAGCATTGTGTGGATGGGATTAGTACAGTAGGACTAGGCCTAGCATTGTGTGGATGGGATTAGTACAGTATGACTAGGCCTAGCATTGTGTGGATGGGATTAGTACAGTAGGACTAGGCCTAGCATTGTGTGGATGGGATTAGTACAGTAGGACTAGGCCTAGCATTGTGTGGATGGGATTAGTACAGTAGGACTAGGCCTAGTGTTGTGTAGATGGGATTAGTACAGTAGGACTAGGCCTAGCATTGTGTGGATGGGATTAGTACAGTAGGACTAGGCCTAGCATTGTGTGGATGGGATTAGTACAGTAGGACTAGGCCTAGCATTGTGTGGATGGGATTAGTACAGTAGGACTAGGCCTAGTGTTGTGTAGATGGGATTAGTACAGTAGGACTAGGCCTAGCATTTTGAGATGGGATTAGTACAGTAGGACTAGGCCTAGTGTTGTGTAGATGGGATTTGTACAGTAGGACTAGGCCTAGTGTTGTGTAGATGGGATTAGTACAGTAGGACTAGGCCTAGCATTGTGTAGATGGGATTAGTACAGTAGGACTAGGACTAGCATTGTGTGGATGGGATTAGTACAGTAGGACTAGGCCTAGTGTTGTATAGATGGGATTAGTACAGTAGGACTAGGCCTAGTGTTGTGTAGATGGGATTAGTACAGTAGGACTAGAACTAGCATTGTGTGGATGGGATTAGTACAGTAGGACTAGGCCTAGCATTGTGTAGATGGGATTAGTACAGTAGGACTAGGCCTAGTGTTGTGTAGATGGGATTAGTACAGTAGGACTAGGCCTAGCGTTGTGTAGATGGGATTAGTACAGTATGACTAGGACTAGCATTGTGTTGATGGGATTCAACTTATGATTGTTAGTCAGGCATTTTTGAATATTTTTTGTTTGAAATGATAAAATAATGAATTGAAACTGAAGTTCAACCAGTTCAGAATTAGTTTCTTTAGGTCATTGTCATTTACATTAAGTATTTGTGTAAGTTTTAAGACCAGCAATGACTATGGATTTAAATTCTATGCTGGTTCAGGGTGGTTTTTGGAAGAATTTTGTTTGTAGGTCTAGGTCTAAGTTTTATTAAAAAATAGACATAAAGAAATGTAGAAATCTGGATCTGCTAATTCTTTCATTATGTTAGTAGCCCACCAATTTCCAGTTTATTTCTCTCTCTCTCTCTCTCTTTTTCTCTCTCTCTCTCTCTCTCTCTCTCTCATACATGTATGCACAGAGATGTGCACACATGCCAGCACTAATCCATATTTTTGATAATGATTGCTGAAATGGGTCTAATGATTGTCCATAGCCATTATGTTTTGCATTTTTTCAAACTTTATCTTTAATTGGCACCATATGGCCACTATTGTGCTGAGGTGCCATGAAACACTACTACATACATACAAAATGAATCTGCCTGCTGATTGCTATTTTATGTGCCATGTTGATTATTTATTCCACTTTCTTTACTCACAGCTTGCAAACTCTTTTTCCCAGTTTTTTAAAAAAAAATAGGCTTGTCTTGAGTCCTAATCAAGGCAAATATCAACCAAATATTTTGAAAAGATATACAGGAAAATTATTGCTATGTGCATATTGGACTAAACAAAAATCTCCCCTAAATTGTTACTCATGATGCTTTGCAAATTTCCGATAAGGTCCATTATGATTGCAGAGTTTACAGGTAACAGAATGGAGGACATTGTTACATGACCAGCCATAAAGTATATTGAAGAATTATTAATAATAATAATAATAATAATAATAATAATAATAATAATAATAATGACTTTATTTAAAGATGGTGACACAATTAGTTGCATGGAACTAATCCTCCTTGTATCCCTTTATTATATTGCACATTGACATACAGAGTACATGTACATAGTTGCACACACAATAATTATAATAATAAAAAAGCATTGATAATAAGCTGCATGTATATATGGACATAATAAACATAAAAAATTTTAAGAACATGCTCCAACTAGGTACATTGTGTATATACGCTACAAGAATAGTGAGACAACAAAGTGGAAGGTTCGAAAAAATATTCTTTAAGTTGTAATGTATTTGTCAAATTGAACAGGTTCCGCTTTTCATCCATTGAGTTAGATTATAATTAAATGCATTTATATTTGTACTTTCTCTAATTTCCTTTGGGATTCTGTTCCAAATTGGTGGCCTCAAATATTGAAAACTTTTTTTAAAGAGTTCTTTATTTGGTTTTGGAATGGAAAGGTGGTTAGCTGAAATTGATATTAAGTTGGGAGTGTTGCTTTGTTTTCTAGCATGAAGTAGCTCCTTGAGATATAATGAAGCCATATTGTTTGAAACTTTGTGCCTAAGTCTAGCCTTTCTCATAAATATTCATTCACTTACTGTTAACATTTTAATATCTTTCATTGCAATTGGATGTTTTCAGCATTATCTAGGATGAGTCTGGAAGCTCTTTTTTGCAAGCGGAATAACTTGCAAATATTCTTGTCAGAAGTGTTTCCCCAGATAACATTACAGTAGTCTAGGTATGGTTGTATATAGCTTTTGTAATATATTAAACTATGTCTAGTTGATCGATATTGCCTTATCTTGCTAAATTACTAGAGACATTAATTGACTTTATGACCTATGACTTGAATATGTTCATTCCATTGCAAATTGTTGTCAACCATCATCCCAGGGATTTTGTCATGGGTAACCATTTGTAGACAAATTTCATTCAACTTAAGATTCATATTGTTATTTGTTGGGTAGTAATCATGAATTCTTTAGTCTTGTCAGTGTTTACTTTCATGCCATTTTCCTTACACCAGGAATCTATTCTAAGTAAGGCTATCTGAAGGGAGACCTCTAGGTCTGATTTTAGCTGTTTGAAATCTGATAGAGTGGTTTCATCTGCATATAAGTTGGTAGATGAAATACAGTTGCCTATTTTCAGTGGCAGATCATTATGAAAATGAGAAATAGGAGTGGGCCTAGGATTGATCCCTGTAGTACTCCACATGTAATTGGTTCTTCTTTAGAAAAGCTGCCATTTATTTTGACACACTGTTTTTTCATTGTTAGAGCCACAGCTTTTGGTTTATAATATACAATGGTTTCAAAGTACTGTTGCAGGTGTGACACAATAGTGCACTATAGGTATCTGCAGAGGTGTTTGTTAAGAGGTCTGTTCACGTCCATAGTTGGACACAACTGAATTAATTTTTTTTATATCTTAAGCTTTGTTTTTAAGGGTCTGCACTCTCAGTCAAGCAAGGTAAAATTTTGCTCTATAAACCTTTTGGTTTATGGTCCTTGAATGTTAACAGAGTAAAGCTTAGTTGAATTTTTAAAGCTTTTTGGGGGCTGCCTCAGTGTATTGCTTCACATGGGGTTAATATACCTGTGACCATAATGGCCAAATATTTTGATTTGTCAACCAGCCAGGGTGTATCAACTTTGCTTCACAGATTAGAGCATGTTCTGTTTCAAAGTGTAAAACAGTACAACTTCCAGAAGGCTTATATTCTCAAGTAATAGTACATCACAGGTTAATTACTTCTTAAGTTCCAATTGACCTAATACATATACAGAGATTTATTTTAGGATAGTACACATTTCTTTTTGACATGGGGATACTATACTTGTCAGTGGCCATTACATTTGTTCCAGGGGGTACTATTGCAACATGTTAACATGTTGTCTGATAGGATCATGCGATGTACAAAATCTATTATTGCACCTTCCTTTAGAACTGTTCTTCAGTGCGTTTTCTGGTATAGTAATAATAGAATAATTGCATATTGCACGTGCTACAGTTTAGTTTATACAGCAAAGTTTATAAACCTTACAGACATGTGAAGCATTTTATCTGTTGACTATAAAGTCCACATTTTTTTCGTCATGGTAATATTTTGGTCTCATTTTCCAACTTGCAATTTGTTATCGTTTTAATTTTTTTCCATCTGTTACAGGAAGAAGAACACTGCATAATCCTTTCAAGGACAGAGGCAAGCCTTGGGATCCCTATGGCATTGCTAAAATGAATTTATCAGATCTTCTTTTGGGTCATCGCTATCTGTACCTCAAGATCCCAGTTTACAACTGTCCCATCCCAGACTTCTTCAGTGAGGGAGACAACTCAGGGGGTAAACTGATGGGCATAGCAGGGGCAGTAGATGGGCCAGGTAATTGAGTGCATCATGAGGATCTTTATAGTGCAGTAGTACATACAATGGTCCCCCCCCCCATCCTTATGAGGGTTTGTTGGTTCACCAGGTTTTTAATGGCATTTTTAACATATAGGCTATATCATGCTAATTAGGTAATGAGAGCTAAGTACCTTTCCCAAGGACACACTGAAGCAGATGACCCAGATAAGGCAAATGATCCAGGCTGACCTGGGCACTGGGTATTGAACCTGCAACCTTTGGATTATATGTCATATACTCTATGAACTGAGCTACCATGGTTCCCCCAACTCTTTCTTATAAGACTATCCCTTCTGCAGTTATAAAGTTGCCTCATAAGATGAATTACATTATGTGAGATGGACAGAGTTGTAAGAATACTTAAGAAAAATGCTCCACTGCTCCAGAGAAAGTTTTCTTACACAAAGGTTAAGGACAAGTTGTTTTTGAAGAAACACTTGCCCCATGTTAAAATCTACTTGCCATGAAGAGTTTCATGTACTATCTCGAAAACTGTACAGGCCACTCTGGCAAGTGGCTCTGATAAGACTGGAGAAGTCTGTATAAGATTTAGATAGGCTCTGGGCATAGGGCCATCATGTTTTTGGACCACTGTCTACATTGGTTTAGGTGTGACATCTTTTAAGAAAGGGCCTCTGTAGTAGCTTAACACCTTTGAAGTAACAGTATATAGGATTGATCCCAATGCTACTTTATGCAAGGTTTCATGATCCCTAGCTATTGTACAGCCACTATCATCAGCTGTCTTTTAATGAGTGGATAGCTGTTCTGTGTTTTCAGATTTGCTGATGTATATTAGTGGTTATACTGTCACAAATTTAGTTTTTATGCCCTTGTATCAGAAGAACAATAAAATGTAAGTTTGACAATAGCATGACCACCAATAATTCAGGAAATCTGGAAACTTTCATTTCTGGAGCATAACTCCAAAATCTTTTAAGGCATCTCTATGAAACTTGGCACCCATATTAGACAGATATGCCTTTTCCTATTAACAATTCTTCATTTTCAATGTTTTTGATGTTTTTTCCATTATTATGTCCATCCATCCATCCATCCATTACTGGGTATCCACATTTTCATTACCAGGGCAAAACTCCAAAAGCATTTACGATATCTCTGTGAAATTTGGTAAACATATTAGCCTGGTGGTGTAGATGTACCTTTTGTTATTCACAATTCTTATTTTTAATATTTTTAATTATTTTGTCTGGTTGCCTGTTCATCCATCCATTCATTATTCACACTTTTGTTTCTGGAGCATAACTCCAAAACCTTTCAAGATATCCTTTTGAAACTTGGCATCCATATTTAACTAATGATCCAGATGTGCCTTTTGCTATTTCCCAATACTTTGGTTTAAATATTTTTAATGTTTTTGTTCATTTGTCTGTTCATCCATCCAAACTCCAAAACCAGATATTTCTTTGAAATTGGGTACATATATTAGACTAGTGGTTCATATATGCTGCTTGTTATTCACAATTCTTCAGTTTCAGTATTTTTGGTTGGATTGCAAATCAGTTCTGGCTTATGGATTGATATCTATCCATCCATCTATCCATCAGGCATCAACAATTTTTACAGTTTGCACTTAGCTCATTTTCTTAGGTCATTTTCTCAGAAACCATTGCTCATAGAGTCACATAAGTTGAAATTTGGATGTAATGTGAAGAACTACACCGTTCAGTGAAAATTAAGTCACTGTGACCTATATTTTTCAGTCCAGTTATTTTGGTTAACCTTTGTGTTTAGCTCATTTTCTCATACAATATTGCCTATTAACCTGATTAGATTTTCATGCTATTGTTTCAATTTTTACATTTTTAAAAAAAGTACAGATTTTAAAACATTTCGACAAAAGCTTTGTTAGCATAATTTAGAAAAAAAACACATGAAGGAGACAGCTGAAATATTGCATTAATGTTAAATTATTTGTATTGTTATGAAAATGACTTGTTTAGATTTGAATGCTTATATAGCAATTGTTATAATTTATCTTCATTTTTCAGATTTTTGGACTTGCATTTTTTGTGTCTGCAGTGTCTTACTAACACAATCAAGTTTTTTTGTGGTTCAAGATTTCAGCCTTCTGGCCCTCTTTTGAACAAATGCCACAATTATCCAAATTTTTGCAAAGCTGAAGCTTTCTGTATACTTCTTAAATTGTCCAAACTTACCGTTATACTTGCATATAACACTGGTCCTATTGCAAACAACATAGACCCTGATCTGCCGTCGCATAATGCGCCAGCAGATCACGGTCTATGTTGTTTGTTCTACTGTTTAGTCCTTACAAACTGCATAGACCCAGATCTGCCAGTGCATTATATACGATGGCAGATCTGGGTCTATGCAGTTGGTATTAGCTTATATGCGAGTATATACTGTATGAGAGAAATAGTAAAATCAGGACTTTAAAAATCAGGAACTTTATGTATCACACTCCTAACAAAAATTCATTTTATTACACATTACTAGATTTTCATTTCCTTCTGTAAAGTACCTGTGTCATAGAATGACAAATCCCTTCTTGTTTTTCATTTGTATGCCCCACCAGTATAAATGTGGTAAAACCTGACTGTTCACCTGTCCATCCATCTGGTTAAGTTTGACATTAATGCCTGTTTTTAGGCACTGTGGTTGAGCATTCCTGTTCCATAAACAAATTTCTAGTATAGTCTTGATGGGGTTTTTAGTTCATGGCTTGTAGAACCATAAAATCCACAAAAATAGTACTCCATGAATAAATAGAGTAGCTTACATGAGTGCTCATTTCAACTGAAATTTATGAAACTTGCCAAGCAAAGGATTTAAATTATTCAATGAGTTTCATAAATTTCATTTGAAATGAGCACAAATATAGAATTCTATTTATTTGTATGACGAAAAATACTGATTTTATTTTACCAAACCACAGAATAGTGTAGTGAAATGACTTTGAAATACATTCAGATGCTTCAATCATTACACCTTTCCTTTGCATGATGTAATGATGTCATTTGTAATGCCATGAGATTTTTATACATGTGTTACATATATGAAAATTATGATATGGGTATATTACTTAAATAACACAGTAGTAATGTGATAAAAACAAATTCTTAGCTGCAGCTATGTCCACATATATTCTGACTAAAACCTGCATAAAATATTTGATGTCAGAAAACAATTCCTATGAATTTTCTTATTATCTGATTTTACTTTTCAGTGGACTCTCCAATAGCTGCTGGTCATTATTTGCAGGCCCATACTATGTTAAAGATCAAAGTTGAAATAGCATATCCACTGACTACACCAGAAAAAGTGAAATACAAGGAGCAGATTCCAGCTACCAATGAAGTATGTTCAATTTACAGTTTATTTTTGTACATGCAAACTATTTTTAATCCCATGCTCTGCATGGTTTGTTTTTTGGGTTAGTGAAATTTCCAATCTCTGCAATTATGTTTAGTTTATGTCATTAAATATTATATTGCGAATCACTATACCAGTCAGATGACTGTTTGGCTTCATGTTTCTCTCATACTGCATCAGTCTATGACACTGTCATTGACCCACTTCCCAAGAAGGTGTACATTTAGAATGCATCATAAGATGTAAAATTTTACTTATTTCAACACACAACTAGTAACTTGAACGTAGACTTTGACATGAAATTTTAGGATTGTAGTGGTCATGTTGGATATGACTCATTACTAAAGCACAGAACAGTGGATCAAAAGTCAAGTGAACAATGGAAAGACAGAAGAAATACAATGCACATGTGTTCACAAGATGCGCACTCTGTATTTGCTCTTAAATCTATTAATTTGTTTTTGATGTAATGGTGTTTGTTTTAATAATTGTGCTGGTGATAATTGAAGTTAATTGTGTGGGATTTTTTATTTATGTATGGATTTTTACGCATATTTTCCTCTTATTGATGCACATAAGTACAGAAGATTTCTTAGCAATTTGGCTTTTGTAGCTGATGATTCAAGATGATTGCAGTGTCATGTATTCCTTTTATAAGACTATACCACATGTTACAGTTAATTTCCTGCACTCTTTTTGAATTTGTAGATTGTGATTTTTAAATGGATGCTAAAAGTTTAAAAGATAAAGTTATTATATGAAAATATACCAGTTTGTTGTATTTGTTCATTATCGTCTTTGATTATTTAATGCATCTGTCTCTGTTAGGATTATCATCTGGGTGAATTACCACTTTAGTGCTAATCTTGACCCTTTCATCCCTCCTGTCTGTATTTAGTGTCACTGACCTTGCTGAGGTGAAAGTACACATGCACTGTATCAGATAACTAGCTATGGGGGTAATGCTTAGCTGTACTCTAACTTCCAAAACATGGAATGAGAGAATAATTTATCTGACTTTCATATATGATTGCAGAGGTTGAAAATTCACTCACCCAACTTGAAACGGTAAGTTAAATTTCTCCTTTGAATACGTTCCCTGATCACATTAATGTTAGGGGATATAAGCTTGCTACCTCCTGAATCCAGCCCTACTAAAAGACGAAATTCATCTTTTCCTGTCTATATCATCTAGATGAAGAACAATAACTCTTACTCATTACCTCCCCTTGCCACCACCAGGTGCCGCTAGTTTTTAAGCTTCACTGTTGTACAGATAACATTGTACAAGAGACCTTCCATAAATCCATGCCAATATTGATGTGAATTTTAGCCATCCATTCAGGAATTTGGATTTATATTGTGTGATAATCATTCTATTTTTTCCTATATTTTCTTGAATTTTTCACTTCTCTGACTTCGTCTATTTAGACTGCATGGTACAACATGCTATTGTTGTTGCATGTTGTGATTCATGTTTTCGCGCATGCTGCCTATTGTTCACTCACTCAGTAACGGGTGTTGTTTTAGAGACTTATTAACACACTGCATTGTAAATTTGTTCATTTTTTGTTTTGTTTTGTTTTATTTTGTCATTTCAGTGAAAGATATTGACAAAGTGTAATAAATGCAAAAAGTTCAAGGCTATGGAAGACACATGTGAGTCGTGCCTTGCATGTACAAATGTATTTCATCAGTACCATGCAATGGTCTGAAAATGTATGGTCTTTTGCAGAAGTCAACCAGAGGCAAAGAAGGAGGGAGATGATGATGCAGTTACTGAATTCTGGATAAATTTTGCCCCTTTAACCCTCTTATTCCTACAGGTAATTGTGATACAATGGGGGAATGTACACCCATTTTTAGGCAGCCCAGGAGTTGCAAGTCCCCCCGCATGTGTGAGCATGGCCTTCAGTCCTATAAGTCAGGACACATGGGGTTTTCAACGGATCTAACGATCCGTCCAATACTGCTGTATTGCCATCTAGAGCCATCCCTGACCATCCAGCCTACTGAGCCAGACATCCAGCCAGCTGAGCCGGCCATCCAGCAAAGCATCTAGCCAGTCCAGCTTTCTCAGCCCGGGGATCTTACTGAAAGATCCGTCCATCTCGCCAGGCCTACGGCTTCATTTCTACAGTTACGGAGATCTTAATAATAGATCTGTTCATACTACCATGCCTACAGCTACATAGAATTACAAGTATGGGGATCTTAGTGATAGATCAGTCCGTCTCACCAGGCATACGGATTCTCATACCTACCTTGACGGGGATTTTTAGTGAGATATCTGTCTGTCTAACCATAACCATGGCATGACCGGTACTGGAGCTGGCCATACCACCTTCCATACAACCCACAGTTGTGCCAATCATTCTTCCGGCAAACCAGCCATCCATACCAGTCCAACAAGTTTGGCCTATGGAGCCGGCTAGCTTTATGTACACAGGTTACCCACTAGATAGTTACCATGACTTATACAGAGATGATGGCATTGCATCATCTATGCCACTGGGTATGGTTTTTCTGGATATGGAGGGCAACCATGAACAGGACTCTACACACAGTGAGTGTGAAGACAATCCTACACAACAGCCTTACTCAGATTCATCTATGGAGCAGACTGAGTTCAGCTTTAAGGCTGCCATTGAAGAGATATATTAGGTGTTGCTGGCTTCTGAATGCCCTCTACCACCTATCGCCATGCATGACTGTAAAGTCAAAGTATCGGTAGATGTCGAGGATGAAGAAGAAACCACAGCCTTCCAAAGGATGCCTCAATCAGGGAAGATCAGAGAGATTAATGATCGCGTGTCTGGATGAATTTCTTACCTGGGGAATACTAAGGCTTTTTTCCCCGAAAGCCAAGAACCAGCATCTTTTTCCATGTGCTGGTACAAGATGCACTCCAACACATTCCATACAGACCTCCCAGCTTTCTATTAGAATTTTGCGGTGGTTAACATGTCAGCCTCACTCTTCTACAAAGTAGACAAGAATGTGTTCCATGCCACATTGAAGCTGGTTCGGAATATTATCGCAACATCTTCAATGTTAGACTTGACATTTTTCTGACTTGCCAAGAAATCATCCAATGAACATGCCTGGGAGGCAATGGCCTGAATCCGGTCGACTTAATCTACAGCGACGATGACATACTTGGATGACTTCCTCCAGAAACATGGTAAGTTCTATTCTTGTCAAGGTCAGAAATGATCTCCTATCTCTTTTGAATTATCTGGGTTTTCTTGTAAACTGGGAAAAGTATGATCTTCACCAATCCCAGAGTTTTGTCCACCTAGGTATGGAATTTTTCACACATTACAATCTGGTCTGCCTCCCTCATGTTCATGTCATACGGATCGTCAAACTAGTTGAGTCCATTTCCAACAGGATCTGGATTTCAGCGAGAGAGTTCTTGCAACTCCTTGGATTACTCATTGCAGCTGTGGATAATGATGCTGGGCCATCTCTGTATGTGCCCTTTTACAAATGACCCTGTTATCTCAATGGCACCCTTTCTTCAGTCCACATTATCAAAAGGTAAGGATTACGACAGAGGTTCGATCATTCCTGTGTGGCGCAACCTAGGTTGGCTCACGATAGGAATTCCCCTGGAGAAGCCCCAACTGGAAGTGACAATCTGTATGGATGCCAGTACATGCGGTTGGGATGCCCACCTGTTGCTGGACTTTGATATGGTCGGCAGAAGGCAGGGGCCAGGGGAGCTGTCTCTTCACTTCAACCTTCTCAAAATGAAGGCGATTATCAATGCCTTTCAATTCTGGAAGGACCAACTCTGCAGGAAACAGTCCTGAGTCAGACAACTCAGTAGTGGTGACCTATCTCCTCAAACAGTAGGGCACCAAATTACCAGACCTGTGCATTCTGGTTTTGCAGTTTCTACATTGGCACTGCCAAAACCATATCGAGGTACAAATAGACATATTCCCAGCAGACCCACTGTCCTGGCCAACTTTCTGTCCAGGAAGGGTCAAATCATTCACACAGAATGGTCCTTCCATCAATCTGTTTTTCGTCAGATTTGTGCGCTTTGGGGGTGTCCAATGATTGACCTTTTTGCGAGAAGGTGGAATCACAAATTGCCCATCTTTGTCTCTCCAATTCCAGACCCAGAAGACCCTATCCGCACACTGAAGCACTACTTGAAATGCAGAGAGGCAAGTCATGGCACACACAAACAACTTTTTCTCCCAGTGAAGGCTGTGAAGCGGGATATCACCTTTTAAGCTCTGTCTTCATGGCTGAAGTGGGTTATATGCTCAGCATACTCTGAAGTCTCAAAAAATCAGAGTCATCTTGTGAATATTTAAGCTCATGAAATTAGAGCGATCTCTGCAAGCCTTGTGTTCAAACGCAATATTTTGATCAGAGACATAAAAGAAGCTGTTGGCTGGCATGCAGAGTCAACCTTCTTCAGATTTAACATTGCAGAGACAAACTTTTAATCTGGTGTGTCCTGTGGCAGCGGCCCAGATGACCGCCAGACCCAATTAAAATCAACACAGCCTCTTAACTTCACTGGATTTGCCAGTGAAATTTCATTGGTAAGAAGAATTCAATAATCATCTTCTTAATCGGATATAGGTGTCACAGATCACGTAACAATAGTCTGTGTTGCTTTCAAGTTGGGAGAACAGGATATCGTTTGTATAGGAAATTCAGCCTTTTATTCCCCAGAAGAATACCCAAGGTATAGGTACGATGCTCAGCATTCCCTCCTCCTATTACCTATTCTCCTAACCTTAAACAACCTCCCAGCCACCCCACCATGCGACCATCCTTGTTGGTATCTAGCTCTGCTTAAAAACTAGTGACACCAGGTGGTGGCAAGGGGAGGTAATGGGAAAGAGTTATTGACCTTTTTACATATACTATAGACCAAAAAAATGAATTTATGTCTTTTAGAAGGGCTAGATTCAGGAGGTAGCAGGCTTGTGTCCCATAATGTCAATGTGATCGGGTAAGTGTTCTTGGAGAAACATAATTTACTGACAAAATTTGCTTTCCAGCTGTCGAGTGAATTTTCAAATTACTTTCCTAACCAGGCAAGTGATGGTTTAGGGCTGACCAAGGATGTTCTGTGAAGAATATTGCCCGCTTTGTTCATTGAAGGTCATTTGAATTGATTAAGCTTATACAAGTGCTTTGCTTTCACTCTTCAGTTCTTTTATATTTATGCTTACCAGATGCAGAGCAGACTGGTCTCATTTAGTAATTACAAGTGGTGTTAGAAGGGTCACAGAATAAGTTCTGCTAACAACCTTTCATACAATTGAATTTAGGTCATTAACAGTGTCAACTTTATATCTCTATAATAGCTGGTTGTGTAAGAGTTTATTTTGGGTGAGTGAAAACTTGTAGTACTTGCCTGACTGGGTGAGTGAATTTTTCAAGACATTTCAACCCCTGGATTGGTTATACACTTACAAAAGGTCATGCTAGTTTATCGAGACATACTGGCTACTTTCGATCATTATTGCAAACATTTTTATTTTTCTCATACATTTGTTATGGATTATGACCTAAAAGATGGCAGACAGTGATTTAAAGTGAAGTAATTATGAGAGCATATGATGTTATATGAAGCCTATCTGTTCCCAGACAAAAAAAAAAAAAAAAAGAAGAATGCTAATTATTTTGCCACATGAAACTCATTTGTACTTTAAATATTTAAAATCATCCATTTTTCTTCATGTAGTGTCCATTTGGAAGAATTGTGTTCAAGTTTGACTACAAGAATGTGGTGTTCCTTAACAAGCTACAGGCTCTTGTTACGAAGATCAACGCTCGAGCTCTGGAACTGGATGATATGCCACAACATGTTATAGATGCTGCTCTATCTACCTACAAGCTATCATCGTAAGTAGAACATGGAAAAAAAAGAAAGATGGCAGGATCTTCATAGCAAAAGATGGATAGTGGTTCATTGTTATTGCCTTTTCTTTGTTGCTCTACAGATGCATTATGAAGTTTTATTGTTTGAGATTTGGAAGTCATATAGGGTTGCTGTGTCTTATATGATAATAATTTCTCATTTTCTCATTACATCACAATATTGATCCCAGTTGCTTTTCAAAAACTTGTGTGCATAAAGAAAACTAATTCTGCTCAATCAATTGAATTAATTTTTCAGAACTCAGCAGGAGAGCCGTTCCCTGGACATAGTGACTGGTTTTCAAGTCCTGGATGGAACCATGCATCTGTTCATATTGGAGGGACTGAGAGACAATGCTGTACGAGAAATCTGGGAAGGTCTTCCCAGGCCAGAGAATTCAGGTAAGAATGTTCGTTAATGTTATGTGCCATAGTAACTGTTTTGCCTGTGAATGGTGAGACCTAGGCATGACTTTTCTCATGTTAACAGCAGCATCATTGTTTTCAGTATAATAACTCATTATCCCCTGAGCCAACCAGCTAGGCAGTCCCCTACAGCATACTTGCAGAGGGATCCCACTGTCTTCTTCAGTGGGTATTTTGATGTCACTGTCAATCTCATCTGACGAAAATCTCCAAAATTCCCCGAGTCCGTCAGGTAATTTTCTCCTCCCAGTGGCTGATTCTCATTGTTTTCCATCATTTTCAGATTAAAATAACTCCACTATTTTTGGTGCTATTGAAGTAAAATTTTCTTTCCTTTGTACTGTAATGTTTCCTCTGTATATGTAGCTGAAAGTTGATTGGTTAGACAGCATGCATAATTAGCAAATTGTTTGAGATCAACCAATGGTTTGTGACATATTAACTTGTCATGCGGGATACAGGTCTAGACTAATACTGCCACTCAAAAACGGCACCTAGTATGCAAGAAAGATAAACTGTGTCACATTATCATGGCACATAGGAGATGAGGTTAATGTGTTAAAAGTGCTGTTAAAACCAACAAAACAAACAAACTTACCTGCTTAAGCAGAAAAATGCTGCATCATCAGAAAACCATTCCAAGGCAAGACAACACATTTTGCAGAACACTTGTTCATATACTTTTGTTTAAGATAACATTTGATTGTGTAAATGACATGGTAACATTGTGTTTTTGAAATGATGCTGTGCCCATTTGACTTTATGTTAGTCTCAGAATGGCAGCATAATTACTTGTTGTGAATGGTGTTCTTTCTATATAGGGCCAGTCATGTAGTGAACTAAAACATGGATCTTTTTTATATTTTGAAAAGAAAGTGAGAATTAAAGGTTAATAACAGATTGTGACATGAATAATGAGAATTGTATGTATAACCTTATTACTCTTGCCAATTTAGAGCTATTTCCCCACTTAAGACTTGAGGGCATGATCTTGTATTGCTGATATTTCCCCACTTAAGACTTCAGGGCACGATCTTGTATTGCTGATATTTCCCCACTTAAGACTTAAGGGCATGATCTTGTATTGCTGGTATTTCCCCACTTAAGACTTCAGGGCATGATCTTTTATTGCTGAGCCTGCCTTGGCAGAAGCTTGACATAGTGATCACTTTGTCATCCATATGTGAGTTTGTCCATTCATCCTTCTATCCATCTGTCTGTTGCAGAGATCTTTAAATATGTGTATTTGCTGAACATGTCCATTGGGTCAAAGGTTTTGACTGGCACATGTTCTGAGCAACTGGACATTGGTCATAGGAGTTACCAGATATCATTATATCAACTTGTCTTTGATTTGTTTATCCATTGTACTGCAAATAAACACCTTAATGAATTAAAATTCAGAGCTCACTAGGTCTAATTTACAGATTGTTTCTGTGTCAAACAATCAATAAAGATGTTGCCAACTAAGATTAATTCAAAGGTGACTGCGTTGTTTCTTTGTTAGACAATCAGTGGATGTGTCGCCAACTAAACGTGTTTGGTCATTATGTTTTCACAAATGTTTAACACTCTATAGCCACAAAACACAAGACAAAAGAGGGGTGAAAACTTATCTTCTGTACTTATCAAAAATCTATGATTGAATGATTGCCCCAGGGTCTGTACTTCAGACATTACATCAGTTTCTCACACCACATGGTTTGTGTCACGGTGTGTCAGCACATGATAACTCTAGAACAAAATATGTGAAGCCTAAGCTCGAATTCAGAAAAAAGATACTAGCAACAGCAACTAAATTTTGTCATCATCCTCCAAGACTTATTTGGGACCTGATCAAATAAAACTTCACCATCCGACTTTATCAGAAATTCCCATTAATTAGGTGTTATGTATTTTTGAGGTAGTATATCAGCTTGTTTTTAATTCATAATTAATTTTTTAAAACAGTAGAGTGGAATAAGATTCTGTTATTGGGTGAAATTCTATATTATAGTTTCCTGAAAGAAAAAATTATGTTTTATAAATAGTTACTTTAAAAGGAAACCAGTTAATCATGGAAGGATAATACTAATACTTAAGCAGCAGCAAATTCAGAACCGAAAGCCTGATAAAAAGGGCTTTCTTGTTATATGGCTCTGTGTTAATGTCATATTACACATTGAATAAAAAGAAAACTCAGCACAGTTATATTCTATCTGACTCCTCCCCATATTGACTAGATTATACTAGTCTTGAAGCTAATATTGAATATGCAGATTTGTATGTGCACAGATTTATTCATGTAAAATTTCATTTGGCAACTACACCATGTACTTATTATCTTGGCATGAGGATGTATTCTGTGTGCAATTGTATGAATACAATAGATTTTTCCATGCAACCTCTGATCACTTTATCATTTTGCGGCCAGACAAACCATATTGTGTGTAACTTTTCATACCTTCTAGCTTTCTGTACACTACTAATCATATAAAATCTGTACAAATCTTCTTTATTTTTGTTTTTTGATTTTTTTTAACAAAAAAGTTGTATTCCTATTAAGATTTTGAAAATATTTGTTCTTAAGAATCAGCTGAAAAAATAATGAATACAAAATGTACAACACATTACAGACAATACAATGTGTTTTATAATGAGTTTATAAACAGATCATTTTATTTCTTTCTTAACACTGACAATAGTCATATGGATATAACTATTATTATCATATTTTCAGATGTGAAAGTTTTATTCAACTCTAACTTGACATTCAGTAAACGCTTGTATGGTCCCCTTGATGTTGACCTCTGTCGTGTCAAACTACATGAGCCTCTTGAGGATATTGTACGCCAGCCGCTATTGTACGTCAGAGACATGGTTCCAAGACCTTGCTTTGATGGATTAATAAAGCTTTATCAGGTAAGGATATTGTCAAAACTATTCAAGAACAAAACTCAAGCTCAAAGTCCAGAAATGTTGAAATTCTTAAGAATTACAAAACTATTAGGATTCCATCAAGTTTGGTTCTGCTACTAGCAGGCTAAATTTCAATGACATAGATGTACATTAAGTATCATACCTGATTGTTTTGTTAAGCTTGCTTTTTATGCTCATAAAATGTCTGGAATATGAAGCTAAATAAGTGAGGTAGATTTCTAAACATTTTTTATTTGTATTTTGAAGAAGCATTGAAGATTCCCAGTTTAGCACACAACATAAACAGTAAATGCAGCACATACAGAGATTACATACAATGCTATACAGTTATAATGACATACATTTCATTGGCCCTTGTGATTTTTTTATAATATGTTATAGCAATATTTGCGTATAACAATGTCATTTTTGGGGTCCTTTGGACATCATTATATCCAAAGTTTACTTTTGAAAGTAATTTTATGGTAAATAAATGTTTTAAAAATAAATGGACAGTAGGATTCACATGGTTCCCACGCTACCGGAAAATTGGAAAAAGTCGGGAGTAGGAATAGATTTGTTCCTGACAGGGAAAAGCCCTTGAATTTTGCAAATATTGATCAAAGTTTGGGAAAATCTGGGAATTTACAGCCGCCACTTGATCACAAAAAAATAAATAAATATGTTATGGAGTCATAACTAAACAGATCGGGAGTTAAATTGAATGAGTTCTTAGGGGAAATTTTGGAGGTTGCAGAACTCTTCAGTCAATTGAAATAAAATTGCTGTATGGATCATTTGGGTGCTAGCCCTAAACATATTTGTATAGTCAATCCAAGTGCTCAGGCAACTGGATAGGTCAAGTAGACTCTTTACCTCTTAGTCCACTTCATACAGGTACCCTTTTTATGTAGAAGTTAATGAAGACCAGTTAGTGTCCCAATGTGTCAACATGGCTACAGCGTGTGATCATGGTGAGTGTAGGAGAAAAATAATAAAGCTTTTCTTCCCCAGTTCCCCTTTTGACATCAGAAGTTAACGAAAATGTATTGTAATAAACCTTTTCTTATTACTTCATAGTTTGCACTTAAAACAAGGTGTTAAACATTATCGTCAGTAATAACCTTTACCTCTATTAACTCACCTTTGTGATGAATTTTACTCTCAGACTTTCCTAAAAATACTTCAGAAACGATTCCAATAATACAATTTTGGGGAACCCATCCCTATAATTCTGAATTTTTATCATGAAATGAGTATTTTGGGGAATGTTTTACAGTCTTATGGTTTCTGACCTCCCATCCCTCATCACTCATAATTTTTGTTGCAATTTTTTTCTTCAGATGTCCCTTTATAGGAGATTAAAAAATTTATTTTATAAGGGTTTGTGTATAGTGTAAACCAAACTTAGTTATATAATTTTGTTCTTGTTTTGTAGAGAAGTTGCCTTCTTAAATAGCAGCGGTAGTAAAAGTTGCTGTTGTTGTGTTTTTGGCATAAAAACAGCTTTTTTTTAAAATAACAAGTCCTTTATATGAAGCAAATATATCTGTTTATTTATATAACATAATATAAATTTAGACTGTATTATAATAATTTTGGTTGTTACTTACAGGTTTTACTGGAATAAAGGTGCACTATGATCATATAGCACCATTAGTTTCACATCAGATTACAGTTCTGTTCTGTTCTAAAGGATAGGAATCTTTGCAGCATATCTACCAAGCAGACAAGTCAGCAAACTGAATACTGAACACTGTTAAAAACTATATTCTCTTTACAATGAAAACAGCATGAAATAGAATGTCATGGAAAACATGATTGATTCATTAGAAGTAAAGTAGTTGAAAGAGTCATTTAGCATGTCACGCTAGGTGATGTGACTCTAAGCATATCTAGGCAAATGAATCTCAGGATATGTGTTGAATTTAATTAATTAAAAGCACAAAATGTGTGTTTTGATCATTACCAATAAAATTAAGGAAGGAACACATATCTGCCACTATGAAAATGGAGAAGCTGTCTGCTTGCTTGTCAGCTTTTCGTCAATGCACATATGTTGGAGAATTGGAATACTTACTGGGTTCATGCAAGGGGGTAATTCGGGTGAAATAGTCATCTTAAAGTCAGTCATTTCACTTAAAAAGGTCAAAAACACAAAGTTTACTTTGTCTTATATTGATTTCATGACATTTCCCCAACCCCTTTTGTTTCAATATGGTGTATTGATAATCAAAATGAAACGTCAATGTTTTATACACTTTCCCTTCGGAGAGGAAGGTGGAAATATAGTATAAAGAAAAAGAAGTTTTATATTATGTAGTCAATTTTTGTGCTAGTTTGATGTTAATAAATATCAGAAATTAGATAGCTTTCTAAGGAATTTCTGCAGAAAATTCACACGTGAGCCATGAAAAACAAGTGAAAAATTGAATTTCTGTAGCCCCATCTGAAGCAAATTGTGACTCAGTGGACATATCCAGGTCCATTACTAAAATAATCATTGTATCCAATATTTAATCATACAGTCATATGAAGAAGAGGCCTTCTGATATGGAAATGGTTGCCAAGTTTTGACTGTAACCTATTTTAAAGGTTGCCATTTGAAGTTATACAACTGTAGTGAAGCAATATAAGAAAAGTGTTGCTATTTTTATAAACTTCTAATAGTATTTCATCAGCATTTTAATCATCGGACATGAAAATATGCAAACACAGTAGTTTCAAGTGATTATTTTGAACTTTGTACACCCACTTCTCCCTATTTTTGACAAATTTGCCGTATTCTGGCTAGAGATAGGTAATTTAGCCCAAATATTGGAGTCCATTTTGGACCTTGACTTATGATTAAATGCACTTAAAAGCAATGCCAAGCTGAATGGAATGAGGGAAAAGTTTTGGCAAGCAAGATTTACTAATATTTGATTGGGATATTTCAAAATAAAAATGTTGGTGCCGCCAGATGGCCCCAATTAATATAACAGAATCATCGCTGTACTTTGAAATCTACAGACTACTGGGGCAATATTCAATGCAGAATCCCACACTCTGGGTGTCCTTGACAATGACTGCACTGAATATACAGTCCATTGTCAGAATTTATGTTAGGGCACCAAGTAGACATACATGGATTTTTATTTACAAAAATTCAGTCCTTCTTTTTATACCAAGGTGTATGAATTTTAAGGAGTTTTTTGTCCAAATATTAAACAACCCTTGCCTAAAACACTTTCTTCATGCCAACATATGCAGTTAAGCAGAGTAAAGTTAACATTTTTATTCTGTAAATTAAAATGAGTTACATGCAAATAGGTATACTTGTTTCTGATGATACATCAAGTGTTTTGGTACATGGTCATATGTCTGATTCAGATGTTATGGGAGAGTCTCAAAATAGAAACAGCTTTTTATTTTTAAAATACACGTTTTCTAAACCAAAATATTTTTTATTCTGTTCAGTAAGGGTCATAAGTGATCCTTGAAAAAATCAATTTCATCAAGAAAAAAACCTGGAAAAGACTTGGACATTTTTATTTTAAAAAGTGTTTGAACCCTTGATTCAATAAAACTTTGTTATTTGAAATTTTAAGGGTTCAGTTGTTGGAAAATAAAGTCAATACAGCTTCTTTCTGTCTTCCTAATCAAAGATCACAGAAATACCATGGTCAGTTCTTTTTTTTTAATAAGTGTATTTTACATTTTGAAATATTGAAATATTAAAAACCAGTTCAAGATGTTACTATTTTACCCTTGCATATAAATTTACCTATAAGGGGTAGAGTTTACCCTTTTCTTTTTACTGCACCAACAATTATAGTTTAAAAACTTTCAGGTCTATATATATCTTTTTGCCAGGTTCGTGGTTCACTTCCTTTCCAAGGAAAAAATAATGCTCTGACATTACATCTGTCACTGTTAAATTAGAAATGAAATTGCCTTTGGTATGCATGCTTACTAGACAAAATATTTGGTGTCATTGTCAAGCTGTACATAAGTACTTCAAAGACCACATCATGTAGGTTATCAGGAGTGTATCACATTAGAACTTGTTTTATTGACCTAAAATTAGATAAAGTAAAAAAAAATATCTTAAACTGATTGCTAGTGCCCTGTTTCCAGATGCAGGAACCCTATAGTAATCATCTTTTTTGCTCATCCATCGCTCTGTCCATTCACACTTCTTGTAACTACTATACTCTGGCACCCTTACACATAACTGGATGCCACTTAGTAGGTGAATTGCCTATTACACGCAGAGATGCCTTTTAAAAGGTTTGTTTTTTCAAATCCAATTTTGATAGAGTTATTGCCCTTTTTCAACCTATTTTAAAATCTCCACAACAGCAGATCCTTGTAACCAGTATAGCTCAGGAACCATTCAACATATTCTGATGCAGTTTTAGTGTGTTTATTTTCTCATTGACGCAAATGTGCTTTTTATGAGTTTTGTCACATCAACTCCATTTTGAACAGAGTTATAGCCTTTGACAGTTAACTTCAAGTCTTTGCATGGGATGTTGCTTGTAACTGGCATAGATAAAAAACCATTAAACATATTCTGATGCAATTTTATATGAACTTTGTTTCATAGACCCAGATGTGACTTTTATTTGTGTTGTCTCATCTATTCCGAATTCTTGTCTTCACATGGAAAAATGGAATGTTGCTTCCATTCAGCATAGCTCATGAACCATTCAAGATATTCTGATGGAATTTTGGTAAGAACAATATCTCCTTGACTTAGACGTGCCTTTAATGGATATTGTCTCAACTTCATTTTGGACAGAGTTATGGCCCTTGTCCATCAACTTCATGTCTTTATATGGAATGCTGCTTGTATTCAGCATAGATAAAAAAAAAAACATTGAAAATATTCTGATACAATTTTATGTGAACATTGTTTCATAGACCCAGATGTAACTTTTATTTGTGTTGTCTCATCTACTCCATTTTGTACAGAGTTATGGTCCTTGTTGATCAATTTTATATCTGTATATGAGATA
This sequence comes from Margaritifera margaritifera, assembly GCA_029931535.1. Lineage (NCBI taxonomy): Eukaryota > Metazoa > Mollusca > Bivalvia > Unionida > Margaritiferidae > Margaritifera > Margaritifera margaritifera. Next base: position 318,553 of record JAQPZY010001413.1, read on the forward strand.
TCCTTAATTTTACTATGATGTCATCACTGGCATTCAGCCAATCAAAAACTGCTATCAGGCTCATTTGAGTAGGTGATCAACTATGTTTTTATCCACTTAGGCTTTTAACTTTTATAGTGGACAAAATCCTTCCAGTCTGACATTTTTGTTTTAGAGCTAAATATTTATTGCTAATAGTACGTTATTGCTATAGTATGTTGAAATTCATTCCCAAGATTTTTAAAGATTAATTTTGATTATTCTATGATAATGGAATTTGAGAATTTTAAGGCAAAATGAAGGGTAAGACAAAACCAAATATTTCACCTACTGGAAACTGATGGGTCAGAGGAGTCATGCCCCGTGTAGCCTGTATGTTAAAATTTTGGATTCATTGTATTGATGGTCATGCCCCATGTAGCCTGTATGTTAAAATTTTGGATTCATTGTATTGATGGTCATGCCCCGTGTAGCCTGTATGCTAAAATTTTGGATTCATTGTATTGATGGTCATGCCCCGTGTAGCCTGTATGCTAAAATTTTGGATTCATTGTATTGATGAGGCCTTTAATGAGTTGGATTTTAAGCATTCCACATTATCATTTAATGGAGTCATGGCAATGAATGCCCACCTTCCCATAACTTTGGTTACCCAACACAAATTCCTCACATTAAAAGGCTCTAAAGAGCATATGTAAGGGGGCTGGGCCATGTGCTATGCACCCATCACTAATTGCTCTGGTATTACTTTTGTCAGAATGGAAAAAAGTCTTCATTGTGGTAACAAATTAGCAGGGCTTTTAATATACCCATAGTTAAGGTGTGTAGAGCAGATGAGATCATATAATTTATAACCAGATTATTCAGAAAATGTTGTACAATTCTTTTATATTGTTACATGATGGCAAAAAAATTTAACCATACCTCATTTATTTCTTGTCCAGTTCAAAAGTTGAGTAGAAATGACATTGATTCAGTTATTCCAAATGTTTTTACAGTGATCCCTTATTTTATTCCCAGACAGTGTTGGGTTGTTTTTGAGAATTAAAAAGTGTGTTTTGAGGTCCCAGGGGGGTGGGGGGTGGGGTGAGGGTCATGAACAGGAAAAGGCGAAGTTGTCTAATTGAGAATAAACTATCTTTTCATATAAGACTATAAAAATAATTGGAAATTCAAATCTGAATAGAAGAAAATAACTTGTCAGTTTTCTTTAAAGCATTTAATAGACTTACAAAGAAAAAATAGTTGGTAGACTTAGCATTGTCAAATATCACCACCACACACATGCATATATGTGCAAACACACACATAATCACAACCACACTGACATTAAATAAAAGCATACACAAAGTTTCTGTCTTTGAAATCTATTGGATGGCAAAATATAGGCTTAATTAGATGCAGTCTTTGCTGCTCTCAATAGTTCGGTAGGGGGTTTGAAGGTAATGCAAGTGTCATTTGTGTTCATCTTTGCACTCATTATGGTGTGGATGGTACTGTTGTTTCAACTTCCCTGCCGGATTTTCTGAGCGAATCCTGATCAGAACTGAGTTGTTCTTGATGACAATAACGTTAACATTGTCAGAACTGTATCCAATGCAGTTTGACCATGAGATATGCTTGTCTCTATAGAAAAAAGAATATACATCACATTTGGGACTGACCATTTCATTGGGGGAAGGGGACATAATATTTTCAAGCTTAATGGAGCCTTACAGGTAATACAGCTGTAATAAACGCCTCTGTCCAGTATGGGTGTTAACGCTTTATCAACACAAATCGACTGTGTAAACATGAGCATGTGCTTATTATTGTCTTTCAATCGATCTATTTCATGGCTAAAATCATCCTGAAAAGCTATTTTAAGAAGATTTTACAATAATGAATGATAATAAAGAGAACTAATCTGAATGTTCAATTCAGTGTGTCGAATATGTTTTAGTTTGTCCCGATGTTACATACAGGTGGTGCTGCTATTTGTATGGTGGCTGGAGTAAAATCCAACTTCATAGAAATGTTGCCACCCTTCACAAACTTGACAATAATCATCAATAAAGATGGCTTAAACATTCTTATTCAAGACGGTGATGTATAACAACTTTTGTTCTTCAACACATATTTTTTATATATACCTTTAACTTAAAACGAGTTGGGTTGTTTCACTTTGTGAACTTTACCTATGCAAATTAGCCAAGTGGACTCCCCCCACAGCAGTCTTCAAAGGACTTTACATATCACAATAGCTATATGAAATTTCGGGAGTCATGCCAGTATCGTGTTATATCCGAATTCGTGCTGTAACAAAGCATGCTATAGCAGGGTTTCACTGTCATATGTGAAATGGTGGTTGTTTATACCTGACCACCTTGCCTTATAATTGCCTCAATGACAATTAGCTGTATAAACTGCCGCAAGAATAGTTTTACATGAGCTCTAAGCAGGACTGTTTACTCTTTGTACATACTACATATTATGGGCATATATTGTGGTGGTGTTTTTTTTTCTTTTTTCTTGAAGATTACTGAAAATTGTGTTTTTTGAAACACGACCGTGTCAGGGGGTTTGGGAGTAAGAAATCATGTTTTTATCGTGACATGTCGTGTTATGGCAGGTATGGAGACATAAAAGTGAACCACAGTATAAGTGATGTCATTATATACCAAGGGTCATACTACCAGGTGAAGTGGGCAAAATGGTTTTCTAAAACTGCATGACTTTGCTTGAAAACATGACTAGAGTGACACTGAAGTTGGCTTGGATCTTGAGGTCTTGGAAAAAATCATATGTTTGCTTTAGTGTGATTTTACAGCTGCATTCCCTTACCAAAAAAAAAAAAAATGAGATAATTGCATTACATGATTTTGTGGTTCTCCTAAAGGATAGTTGTGAAAAGTGAACAAAATGATACCAGAGTAAAAGAAAAATGGACGAATCCAGGTGGGGACCTATAATGTCAGGTGGATGATTTAACATGTAAATAAGTTGGGATCTTTTCCAATACATTGTTCATGATACACTTGTATCACAACATTAAGAAACCAATTACAAAGGGCACCATGGCACATGTAACTGTATACTGCCAACCCATAATTAATTTTAGGGTTGGCAAAGCACAGTGTAGAGAGCATATTCTCTCACTGGCCAAGTGTAGTTATAAGTTGATTTGTGTCCGACCTAAAACTTTGTCTGCCTGTAAAAGTGTAATAGACCCAATTTAAAATAAACAATACAATCATCTGGACACAGCACATGGTGGTTAACTTGAGGGAAAGTGTCGTCCTGTTATCGAGACTCCCATGTCACTGAGCTATTTTTAGACTACAGTGCGGATATTGTCCCATAACTAAAGAAGCCAAATTGGACAATCTGGATGGATTTTGTTGATAAGACCATCATTTTACATTGTTAATTGTTGCAATATTAGTTAAAAATATGTTTGGGGAAGGAATTATTAAATAACAGTTTTGTGTATATTCTTCTTTTAAGACATAACTAATAATGTATAAGGGCTTACAATTACATTAGAATATGTATTTTTTTAAAAAAAATTAATTTGGAAGAGTAACTTCTATGTATGTTTTACCTGATAAATGAGAGTCACCTATTTGCAAAGCTACTATGAGAATACAGAATCTCAAACAGCATACTATAAAATGTTATTGCTGACTTATTAATAAATGTAACAAAAATATTTATTGTTAACTACCTAATTTAAGTTTGGAATAAAATGTTACAAAAAAAGACAATTTTAATTTTATATTTGACAACTGTTGAAAGCACTTCTATCTCATTACATTTGTTGTGATACATAACATCATGAACAAGTTTAGTTTTCTTCAGAAAGGTTAAACTTTGGTAAGCCATCAGTAGTGTGGGAGGCTTACTTAAAGAAAAAGCTATCTAAAGACATTTATTATTATTATTATTTTAGCATTATTAATGTGCTGGGTTTGGGTCAGTCATGTCTCCTAAAGATTGCAAAACATCTTCCTGGTCCTTTATCTGAAAGAAGTGACTTTTTCAGCAAATCTTTACTGAGCTTGATCCCTGTTAGGCTGAGGTTCATTACAAGACTGTGTTATAATGCATACTATACAAAAAATCCTGCCAAAACTTCTTTATCTAATGATGTGAAACCACATTATAACTGGTTATCAGCAACCAAGAACTAAATTGTAGTGAAATAGATTAAGTGGCTGTCACAGTGACAGATAAAAATTTAGCTGATTTATTGGGGTCCATAACTATATTTTTTTTTATGAGAGGCAGATGTACATTAAGGTACTTTACATGTGGAGTCCAGTGTACTAATGCAATGCTTGCATGTCCACATTATGAGTTGTCCCTATCATAAATGTCCTTATGAATGAAAAGATCCAAATTTTATCTTCAAATGATTATGATATACCTTACAAAGTAGTTGCTGAATGTAAGATTGTTACGGTCATTTTCTTTTATTGCATCCTTTGTTTTAATTATGTTTCATTTTTTTAATGACTTTTATTTAGAAACAAAATCATGATGCCATATTTCATGTCATCATCCAGTTGATTAAGTGAAAAGTCTGGTATGACCTTTATGCTTTGATGGGCTTATATATGTGACTTATCAGAATTGTTTTTATTTGTCTCACCATTAGAGTTACTCAGTAACTTTTGTTTACCATCAAGCATATCAGTTGATAAATTATGAAAAAAATTGCTTCTAACATTCTTTTATTTTTTCATTAGAATATTTATACTATGAAATTCCTCTTGCAGATTTTCAAGGCTACCAAAGTGACAGATGTAGTCAGGAATGCTTTATTCCCCACTGCAGATATGGTGGTGTCAGTGAGCAAGGAATTTGGAGTTCCTTTTACAACAGAGGACTTTGAAGGTAATTTCATTCTGGAAATTGGGCTTCTCCTCCAGTCATAATTGTTATCATCATCATTGTTCTTGTCATCATCATCATTCTTGTAAATTAATATGGTGATGGTGATCAGTAGCAGCACTGCTACCATTCATCATCATCACCATCATCACCACCACCACCACAACCACCACCACCACCACCACCAGATGGTTCTTTTCTTTTACATTTTAGTCTGTCTGAGATAGGTACCAAATACATTTTGTGAGTAATGACTGATTTTCATCAAAAACTTACCCAGAATTTTTTCTTTTGTATAGTACCCAGATATACCTTACTAAAATGAAAATCTTAAAATAATATGTTTCATGATTAGGTTTCTCTTTCCTTTAAAATTGCCTTGTGTAGGGAAGAAGTCATTGGCAACTAATAGGTCACTGTGTTGAAGTAATTTTTCTTCTTCTCATTGGTAGTTTTGTATCATACATTTAGTCTGCAGGATTCCATGGAGTGTATTACAAGCCTTTATAGTACAAAGACCTAGATTGCATTAGATTTTCATCATTTTTGGACAAAGTTTGACAGAGTTATGGCCCTTGTTTTTAGAAATTTGTCCTTTCTTTATTGAACCATGCTTTCTTCAGTAGTAGTGCGTAGCATCCTTGTCATACAGACACATTTCTAGCTTTTCAACAAAAAAAAACATGGGGAAAATTTTAATTTGATTTCAGTATAATGCAGGAGTTCCAGATATCTTATGAGAGTCTAGTCAAATGAAAAAATGTCCATCATTTTATCCTAGATGTCCTAAATGAAAAAAGCCACATGTTTCTCAACAATTAGCAAATTGGTCATTTGTTAAAAAATATTTTTCCAGAACTGCAAAGTAAAGATGAGAAGTCAGAGTCTAGAGTAGAGGTGACAATAGCGCGGGAGAGATCCATGATTGAGCGCAAGAGTCGTGACTGGAAGCCACTGGACAATATGAACATGGATTACATGGAGAAATTGATGAATAGAGAAAAAGGATCACAAGTCAACTTTAAAAAGGGGAATATTGTAAGTGTAACAAGTACAATGTTGCCTTTCTATACTAGTGTTCATAGGAGCATGAAAATGTACTGTGTTATAAGTGAGGTTACCTTATACTGAGGTATGTTATACACAAAATCACAAAACAACATTGTATTTAAATATATATATAACCATATAAATATTAGTTCTTTTAAGCCAAGAACTAAAATCAAGAGAAATTAGGTTAGAAGCAATCAAAAACTAAATTAAGCCAAGTTTACGGGAGCCATGTATGTACCCACGTTATACAAAGGACAGCATTATGTTGAGTGGTATAAATAGAGAGGGACCACTGTATTAGTGCAACCAGTGTGATAGCTTAGATATATTATGGTCGAAGTTTTCCTGAGGCTACAAGTTGCTCTTGATACAGTATGTTTATGTTCCATCATTTCAGGTTGAAGTAAAGAACTTGAGTGAGGTCAATAAAACAAAGAAAGACCTGCATAAAACACCAACTGTAAAGGCTGATGTACAGGTGGCCCACAATTATAGTACTCAGTATCTCAACTCTACTGAAATGGCTAAGGAAAAGCTTCGCCAGATGCTTGCAAAGGTTTGTAATAACTTTATAGTTTTCGTGTGTAATGCAGATACTTTGAAGTTGAAGTATATATTGAATGATCAATATTTAAACTTATTACTAATACATTGTACCATGTTTTCTCCTGGCTGCGCCCTTGCGCCTTTTAGCACTGAAAAATTCAAAACAGTGCACATAGGCATTGGTGTATGCTCTGTGTACAGACTATTAGGTAAGTCGTCTAAGTCATCAAGCAAGACGCTTGATTATAACTCAGACCATGAGGCAAGGTTCTTATTGATCAAAATAACCTTGTGTTTTAACAGGCCTCTGAGTGAGCAGTCACAAGGAATTAAAGAGTAATGGACTTTGTCAAACTGAATTCTTGGGTCACTGAAGCAAATGGTCTGATATAAATGCAATTAGGGCTGTTCCATTTAAACATGCATGGTACCCAGGGAAGGCACATCTTTAAAGATATATGTCAGGGTACTCTGATTACTCGGAGTTCATATGAAAATGATACAAACTTCTAAATTGCATCTATGGGTGACTGCTCCACATTAAAAGTGCCTACCCTGGGTCACAAGTATATTTTACTGGAACAACCCTTATTATGTATTTAATGGCTAGTGGAAATGACAGAACTGAAATTATTGAGAATGACAATGGGGCATTGCCTCAACATCTGATACCTGTACTTGGAGTGATAGCTTGGCGATTCAAGCATTAAGAATGCATAAGAAAATACTGTTAATAATCCTAATTCATGGTTTACTCAAAAAGCACTAAAAATTGAAAAATAAGATTTCATATCTTTTCAACTGTGAAGCAATTTGAAAGAAACGACTGATGATGGAGTATTGTGTAGGCAGTACCATATATAGTCACGTATAAACTAATACCAACTGCAAACTGCATAGACCCAGATCTGCCATCGCATAATGTGCTGGCAGATCTAGGTCTATGCAGTTTGTAAGGACTAATCAGTAGAACCAACAACATAGACCCTGATCTGCCGGCGCATTATGCGACAGCAGATCAGGGTCTATGTTGTTTGCATTTGGACCTGGCTTATACGTGAGTATATATGGTAATTTTTTTTCAGTTCTTAGCTGTAGACATTCTTATCTTGAATAAGAACATGAGAAAGTTTCAGTTTTATATGAAAGAGAAATACTAGTTTGAAATTAAAAATTTAAGCATTTGAAAGGAATTTAATATAATTATTTTATGCTAGGCCATGAATTACTGGGTTTTCCAAGTAAAATGATCTTGATAATTTAATGCAGTGCCTTATTTCATTTCCAACTCATAATTCATTTGCTGATGTTATGCTGTTTTAAAAAATTTGACCTATTTTTCAGTCAGTGACCAAATTTAAGATAAAAGCTAATGTTAATACCATCTTTTGAATGAAGAACTGTACAATTGAAAGAATGTGTGACTGTAAAGTAGCAATATATTTTTGAAAATATTTTTTTTGCTTCCTGGTTGATTAATTTTGCTTCATAAATGCTGTATATATGGATAACAAATATGAAGTATTTCCATGATAAAATTTAACAATTAATGTCACATGCATTAGTTGTCAAATAATAGATCAGTGCTTTTTATGCTCCTGACATATATATGGATGGGGCATATAGAGTTGCCCATGTTCATTTATCCTGTCACTCTATGTTCTGTCACATCTTGTCACATAATGTCATGTACAAGTACTTCACGAAAATTTTGTTGCTGCTGAATAATGTTTGAATGACTTATTGGATTGAAATACAATTTGGTATCAAACTTTACACTGAGAAGACCTAGGTCAAGTTGAATTTTCATGTTTTTTTCTGGCAGATTTGACAGAGTTATGGCTCCCATCCTTTTGACTTGGAACATTGGCCTTCAATATTCATTCTGATCAATAACTTATGAAGGATTTCATGAATTGAAATCAGATTTGGTATGAAGCGTCATGTTTAGAAGACCCAGGTCAAGTTTTATTTTCAATGTTTGTCTGCAAAAATTTACAGAGTAATGGCCCCTATTTAACTTAGAACCTTGCTCTTCAGTTTTGTTTCCACTCAGTAACTTTTGAAGGACTTTCAGAATTTAAATTGAATTTGGTACGAGACTTTACATTTATAAGACCTGCATAAGGTTTGATTTTCATCATTATCTGGCAAAACTTTATGGAATATTGGCCCCTGTTTTACTGGAACTTTGCCCTTCAGTTTCTGCTCAATACTTTTTGAAGGACATCATGGAATTGAAACCAAATTTGGTTTGAGGTTTATATTAAAACCCCTAGATTAACTTTGATTTTTACTGTTTTCTGGCAAAATTTTATGAGCTGTGGTTCTGTTTGATTTAGTTTGATTTCTGATTGCATCATATTGGTAGAGATATCCATAGCATATGTGGACATTTCTAGTTCTTTTAGGACTGTACCATGTAAATTTTACATGCTAATTTACCGACAAATGAGATTAAATAAATGTAAGAAAAAGTTATAAAAAAAACTCACTCACAGACACACCCACATACAGTGGAATCCATTTGTAATGAAGTACAATGTGCCAGTGAGATATATTTTTTTTAACAGAATATCATTTATTTAAAACAAGAAAAAAATACATTTATTTTATGATTACAACTTAAATACAGTAAACGTTGATGACTTAGACATCAATAGCTCAAGTGAAATGATAGTCATCACTTGAATGATTTGCTTACTCCTAGTGTTAAGTCTTGTCTTGCCTAGGATTAAAAAAAAAAAAACAACATCAAAACAACCAAACACTTGAGTGAAACTTACAGTCCTACAGCACTTTGGAATTTACAAAGATCAATGGTAGTACTTTTCATTATCCAAAAATATGCCAAAATCCAATTTGGTTATAAGCAGGTTTTATTGTGTAAACATACAACCAAACCTTTTTCTAAAGGCACCTGTCTTTAGAGACCACTTGTCTTAAGAGACAATGCATTTGCTTCTATATTTGATTCATTAGATGTTCAAAATGACTTGTATTAAAGGACCACCTGAGTGTCTTTATAGACCACATTTTTGGGTTTGCATATGTGGTCTCTAAAGTCAGGTTCCACTTTAATTAAATATTCAGAAAAATGGTAACCACATATTAAAATAGTGACATTTTTCATGTGTAATGCAGGATCCCATGACTCGCTACACCTATTGCCAGGACTACCTCCACTCCATGACAGTGGTCCCTGTCAACATTGAAACCCTCAAAAAAGAGGCAGTGGAGAAGTCGCGAGCCAGGTGGAAGACAGACCAAGGCTGGATTTATCCCGGTATGAAGACAATGCTGGAAGCCAATGTCCATCCCAAGAAGCCTCATTCTGCCAAGATAGAGGAGCTAAGAACTGTGAGGATTGATTTTTTTGTTGTTTCATGTTATTTATGTTTTTTGTCTTGCCTGTGTTTGCATGCCCTCCATCATCAAACTTTATTTGACTCCAAATATAACCTGAAAATTTTTGACCAATCAGAAGGCTCCATTTTGTTGCTTTCAATCAAAATTTCCATATCTGAAGTAACGCTTACTACTCTAAATCTTGAGCAGAGTTTTATGATGGAGGATTCAAATGATAAAGCATAGTTATCTGTTTCTGTTGGTGACATCAACATGAAGAATTTGTGTCAGAGTTTTTTAAAATCATGTACTGTTCATACTTAAGTTTACAGGAATTATAGTGTTCAATAGAATTCACGTCATTTGTTTGTTTTTGCTTTGTTAAGTTTATTTGTTTTGCCCCACCTGTAGTGAAAACGTTATTTGACTGGAACAATACATATAAATGAGAAGTCACAATTGTGTTCTTACAAGTTTTGGAACTTATATTGTGTCAATATCCCACTTTCTCACTTTCAGTTTAAAAGAACAAAATACCTTAATGTTACAAATGACTTCACTTCCTAGTACTGTTAAATGATGAGAGGCATTGCCCTCTTACGCTGGTAATTGTTTTAACAAGGTTTGTGAGGTTACAGAAACAAGGTAAGATTGAGCCACTCATATACATTTTCAGGCCTCCCCATCATAAAACTTTACTCAACATTTCAAGTAATAAAATGTTATTCCAGACTTGGAAGTCTTACTTGAAATTGATAAGTGCATCCTTTCCATAGGTCAGAATATTTTCTAGTAAGATTTGGAGTTGGGTCAAGTTTTATGATGGAGGGGCCAGAACACATGTTGGGAACAAATGAAGAAGAAATGTTGTCAGCAAAACATTTTGCTATTTCAGCGATGGAGAGAGAATATTCTTCATGTAGGCTCACTTCAACCCCCACTGGATAGAGATAAATTCTCTTGGGATCATCGCCAGCAGGATTTTGAGATTTACCAACGACCTCATTCTCACTTCGGTCATAATGAACCAATAACCATTCACCTGTCAGGGCAAAAATTAAAAGAGGAACGTCTTGATGCTTTTAGGAAAGAGTATGATGCTTGGAAGTCCAAAATAGTTGTCAATGATACAAGACAATATTACCATAGGTGTTTACCAGAAACAGAACTCAGAGAACAGGGACAAAATGCAAGTAACCAAATTGCAAAATTGAAAGATCTCTTGAAAGATTCACCCCAGAAATTGTCATTACGGAAACCAGCTATGAGATTGAATGAAGTGCCACCATTGAATGTTGTGTTGAATCCCAGTGTTGACACTGCTGCACGTTTAGCAGGTGAGCCGTTGTTGCCTGCAGTGGAGGGAGAGGGGAAAGACGATAACAAGGGATTCAGACCAGGTCCCTTTGAGGAATATAGCTGGAACCTGGAGAGGAATAAAGTCCCTGTCATAGATTATGAGCACCACAAGTTTGAAGATACAAAAGGCCATGATTTCAAGTGAGTACTTCCTTCTGGCACATAAGTTGCATGTCTGTTAAATCTCTGACATTTTCTAAATTCTTCAGCAATTTTATTTTCCTTTAGACATATCTTCATAGAATAATATTAAAGACTGTTAAATTGAAAATGTTTTATGTGTACACAAAAATACAGGTTTGCTTAATGTCAAAAACACTCACTAAATCCCTAAAGTTGAAAATTTTGGTACAGATGAGGGATAGTTAACTTTGTAACATGGGCTTATTATGGGTGAATTGTATTTTTTACTTCTTAGTTGTACATTTATCCCTTGCCATAATGAACTTCGGCATTACAAATTCTTGGATGTAATGAATGCTAGATTTGGACCTCAAAAGACAAATGTAGCTCTAGAATACTTTGAAATGACAATAAGCTTTCTTACTATGAATGCTTTGTATGGATTCTACGGGTGCTTTGTATGAACTCAATGAATGCTTTGTCTGGACTCTATGAATGGTATGTATGGACTGTGAATGCTTTGTATGGACTTTACAAATGCATTGTATGGACTCTGAATTGTTTGTCATAGTGAGGGACCATAGTATTTGAATTAAGTATACAATTCATAATGATGTAAGTATAGGACACCATTGTGGGCGAAATATTTTAAAGGGACTGTGTATGTAGTTATTTAATTTTGACATTGAAAACAACCTATCATTCCATACTACATAAAAAAATTATGGGCTTTGTGTTAATTACACACTTGTAAAGTATACTATGGCAAAGGTCTAGTACTTAGATGATATGAAAAATTTAAGCTACTTTTGTTCTGACTTATGCTGAATGTAAATGTTATATCTTGGTGTGTGCATGGTTGCCGTGGATGCAGTAAGAAAGAAATAATCGAACAAGCATGTGTATCCATGGAAACAAATGATATTAGCATTGAACTATGATCAGACACATATCATATAGATTTTATTACCCGGAAAATGTTGATAAATATTTAACCACATGTGTATTAAATATAATCATCATGTATGTTTCCAAACTGAAAGTGAGATAACATACAGATCACTTGCACTATACAAGAAAAAGATCCATTGAATTGTTCTCATGGCTGTACTGCTGCATATCAGTTATATTAATTTCTCAGTGTCTCCTGAGTATACACATACATCAACATTTACATTTGCGATCAGTCAAGACAAATGTAGGTTTATGTTTTGGTCAGAAGGAACAGATTTTCATCTTCTCCATAGTGACTCTTTGCAGTAATGTACTTTATAATTGTATAATTAACAAAATGTTTATAACTTTATCAGACATTATAAAGCTAACATGTTTTTGTAGAGCCAAAAGTCTTAAAAAATATGTAAAAAGTCCTTTCAGGTTCTAATTTTCAAGCATTTGAATCTAATCTCCATTACTGTTTTTATCCTTGTATGATTGGCTCCTAACTGTGATTAGCATAGAACCAAATCTGCTGTTGTATATTGCATGGCATATCAGGTCTATGATGTTGTATATTGACCTGGCAGATCAGGTTTCTCCTGTTGTATATTGTGCTGGCAGATCAGGTCTGTGCTGTTGTGTATTGTGCTGGCAGATTAGGTCTATACTGTTGTATATTGACCCAGCAGATCAGGTCTATGATGTTGTATTTTGCACTTCGAGATCAGCTCTATACTTTGGTATATTGCTCTGGCAGATCAGGTCTGTGCTGTTGTATATTGTGCTGGCAGATCAGGTCTGTACTGTTGTATATTGACCCAGCAGATCAGGTCTATGATGTTGTATTTTGCACTTCCAGATCAGCTCTATACTTTAGTATATTGCTCTGGCAGATCAGGTCGGTGCTGTTGTATATTATGCTGGCAGATCAGGTCTATACTGCTGTATATTGACCTAGCAAATCTGACCTAAACTGTTGTATATTGACCTAGCAGATAAGACCTATGCTGTTGTATTTTTGTGCTTTCAGATTAGGTCTATATTGCAGTATATTGCTCTGGCAAATCACATCCATGCTGTTTGTTTGAAATCATAAGTAAAATGAACAGTATATACCCTAACCTGCTGTTACATCATATGATGGCAGACCTGATCTACATGTTTGCAGTTTGGCATGCATGATCATGAGCAAATTACAGTATGGCATGTCCCACATGACTTTCTCACATGGTCAAAATGTATCACACATATTTAGGAATGAGAGAAAAACAGATATCCCTTTTTACTATGTTTTGATTTTCGAGCATATCAGCAATCTTGATTCAGTAATTTCCAGAAAGTTAAAAATTTGAATACCACACTTCAAATGGCAATTTATGAAATTCATACAATGAAGAAATAATTACTTTTGTAAGTGCTCCAATTTTTAAAAGTTTTACTGTATTGACAAGGCTATCTCTAGCATATGACTTCACAGGTAGAACTGAAACTGGTTTAAACCAATATGTATTGAATATCGTCATCCATTAATTCACAGATACAAGTATACATCACACACAAATGATTGAGCAACAAGCAGCACTGCTTATGTAGAGCTCTCTCCTTGTTAACACTTGAAATGCATGGATTTCACATTGACAGGCATAAATACAATGAAAGAAAGAAAGAAAGAAAAAAACAGCATTGTAATATTTATGAATAGTGATGCATTTTATATTTTGAAGAACAATATGAAAAAAAAGAGATGCATATATTGTTGGATGATGGTAGTGCTGGGTGGTTGTGGTGACTAAATGTAGAATACAGAGTGGTATAATAAAAGATGCAAAAGCATTATGATCAGGATTGGACCACAGTGCAGAGGTAATTTGAATAGTCATGATGAATCTCACTGTTGATGGCTGTTATGAATTTCTGGACTACACCAAATACCCCCATCTTGTCCCCAAACAATAAGAAGGGATTCTCAATTAGTAATGAAGATATATTAGAATCATGCAGTAAATTTTATGTTGTGCACTTTCTAATAATACTAAATTTAGGACAATGTGGAAGACATTATTTAGCAGTTTCTGGTATGCCACATGAGCATTTGTTGTTCAGTTACAAATGATTTCTGAAGAGATCTGCATTGAGATGCTTGACTACAACCTAATCATAATTGAGCATGTGGAATTTTAGCAATTCATTCACCTTGGTACTAGTAGCCTGGTCCATTTCCAAATCCCTATTCAGATAAGGTTTGAAAGATTATGTGGCAGGGTTGTCCCTAACATCCAGCAGGTCAGAGAGTAAGTTTTTTGACTAAACTTTGTGGATGGCTTGCACTTATTGTAATAAAGACACTTACAGGCTCTTGAGGTCAAAGGTCATGGTAAGTCTAATAAGAAAATAATGGCTTCTGCACAGTAATAAATAATAATAATAAATGCTTGATTTTATGAGCATTACTCAGTTAGTTATAATATACTATTCTCCCCCGAGGCCCTCAGGATGAACAAAATATAGTTAATAATAAAAAAATAAAAAATTAAAATAGTTACAGTAGTTTAGTCTGTTAAGTTCTTGCATAGAGAACTGTTAAACACAGGGCTGATGTATAATGTACCATTTATGGTAAGCTTGTTTGTGTTTTTAGACGTAGAATTCTCTGGGAAATTGTGGCAATCATTATACTTAATGTATTAAACTTACTTTATTATACATTTATATTCATAATAGTTTCTTCATCCTTAGGGATTTACAGAACAATAATATATTATAACTGAGTTGCTGTTATAAATAAATATTGTTTATTATTATTATTATTATTATTATTATTACCATGTTGTTGTAGTCTTTACTATTAATGAAACGTACACTTTTGTAGATGATCTGCGAAATTCAAATAGGGTGATATATATATATAGCCACAGTTACGGAAATCTTTCATAGAGCAGTAGTACTTGTATTATATTCTAGTGTGTATCAAATCTTTCACGATTCTACAGCAGTAGTCCTTTTATTCTGTTCTAGTGTGTATCAAATCTTTCATGATTCTACAGCAGTAGTACTTATTCTGTTCTAGTGTGTATCAAATCTTTCATGATTCTACAGCAGTAGTACTTGTATTCTGTTCTAGTGTGTTTAAAATCTTTCATGATTCTACAACAGTAGTACTTGTATTCTCTTCTAGTGTGTATCAAATCTTTCATGATTCTACAACAGTAGTACTTATTCTGTTCTAGTGTGTATCAAATCTTTCATGATTCTACAACAGTAGTACTTATTCTGTTCTAGTGTGTATCAAATCTTTCATAATTCAACAACAGTAGTACTTGTATTATATTCTAGTGTGTATCAAATCTTTCACGATTCTACAGCAGTAGTACTTTTATTCTGTTCTAGTGTGTATCAAATCTTTCATGATTCTACAACAGTAGTACTTATTCTGTTCTAGTGTGTATCAAATCTTTCATAATTCTACAACAGTAGTACTTGTATTATATTCTAGTGTGTATCAAATCTTTCATGATTCTACAACAGTAGTACTTATTCTGTTCTAGTGTGTATCAAATCTTTCATAATTCAACAACAGTAGTACTTATTCTGTTCTAGTGTGTATCAAATCTTTCATAATTCAACAACAGTAGTACTTATTCTGTTCTAGTGTGTATCAAATCTTTCATAATTCAACAACAGTAGTACTTATTCTGTTCTAGTGTGTATCAAATCTTTCATAATTCTACAACAGTAGTACTTTTATTCTGTTTTAGTGTGTATCAAATCTTTCATGATTCTACAACAGTAGTACTTATTCTGTTCTAGTGTGTATCAAATCTTTCATAATTCAACAACAGTAGTACTTGTATTATATTCTAGTGTGTATCAAATCTTTCACGATTCTACAGCAGTAGTACTTTTATTGTTCTAGTGTGTATCAAATCTTTCATGATTCTACAACAGTAGTACTTATTCTGTTCTAGTGTGTATCAAATCTTTCATAATTCTACAACAGTAGTACTTATTCTGTTCTAGTGTGTATCAAATCTTTCATAATTCAACAACAGTAGTACTTGTATTATATTCTAGTGTGTATCAAATCTTTCACGATTCTACAGCAGTAGTACTTTTATTCTGTTCTAGTGTGTATCAAATCTTTCATGATTCTACAACAGTAGTACTTGTATTATATTCTAGTGTGTATCAAATCTTTCACGATTCTACAGCAGTAGTACTTTTATTCTGTTCTAGTGTGTATCAAATCTTTCATGATTCTACAACAGTAGTACTTATTCTGTTCTAGTGTGTATCAAATCTTTCATGATTCTACAACAGTAGTACTTATTCTGTTTTAGTGTGTATCAAATCTTTCATAATTCTACAACAGTAGTACTTATTCTGTTCTAGTGTGTATCAAATCTTTCATAATTCTACAACAGTAGTACTTATTCTGTTCTAGTGTGTATCAAATCTTTCATAATTCAACAACAGTAGTACTTGTATTATATTCTAGTGTGTATCAAATCTTTCACGATTCTACAGCAGTAGTACTTTTATTCTGTTCTAGTGTGTATCAAATCTTTCATGATTCTACAACAGTAGTACTTGTATTATATTCTAGTGTGTATCAAATCTTTCATAATTCTACAACAGTAGTACTTATATTCTGTTCTAGTGTGTATCAAATCTTTCATGATTCTACAACAGTAGTACTTATTCTGTTTTAGTGTGTATCAAATCTTTCATAATTCTACAACAGTAGTACTTATTCTGTTCTAGAGTGTATCAAATCTTTCATAATTCAACAACAGTAGTACTTGTATTATATTCTAGTGTGTATCAAATCTTTCACGATTCTACAGCAGTAGTACTTTTATTCTGTTCTAGTGTGTATCAAATCTTTCATGATTCTACAACAGTAGTACTTGTATTATATTCTAGTGTGTATCAAATCTTTCACGATTCTACAGCAGTAGTACTTTTATTCTGTTCTAGTGTGTATCAAATCTTTCATGATTCTACAACAGTAGTACTTATTCTGTTCTAGTGTGTATCAAATCTTTCATGATTCTACAACAGTAGTACTTATTCTGTTTTAGTGTGTATCAAATCTTTCATAATTCTACAACAGTAGCACTTGTATTCTGTTCTAGTGTGTATCAAATCTTTCATGATTCTACAACAGTAGTACTTGTATTCTGTTCTAGTGTGTATCAAATCTTTCATAATTCTACAACAGTAGTACTTATTCTGTTTTAGTGTGTATCAAATCTTTCATAATTCTACAACAGTAGTACTTATATTCTGTTCTAGTGTGTATCAAATCTTTCATGATTCTACAACAGTAGTACTTATTCTGTTTTAGTGTGTATCAAATCTTTCATAATTCTACAACAGTAGTACTTATTCTGTTCTAGTGTGTATCAAATCTTTCATAATTCTACAACAGTAGCACTTGTATTCTGTTCTAGTGTGTATCAAATCTTTCATGATTCTACAACAGTAGTACTTGTATTCTCTTCTAGTGTGTATCAAATCTTTCATAATTCTACAACAGTAGTACTTGTATTCTGTTCTAGTGTGTATCAAATCTTTCATAATTCAACAACAGTAGTACTTGTATTATATTCTAGTGTGTATCAAATCTTTCACGATTCTACAGCAGTAGTACTTTTATTCTGTTCTAGTGTGTATCAAATCTTTCATGATTCTACAACAGTAGTACTTATTCTGTTCTAGTGTGTATCAAATCTTTCATAATTCTACAGCAGTAGTACTTATTCTGTTCTAGTGTGTATCAAATCTTTCATGATTCTACAACAGTAGTACTTATTCTGTTTTAGTGTGTATCAAATCTTTCATAATTCTACAACAGTAGTACTTATTCTGTTCTAGTGTGTATCAAATCTTTCATGATTCTACAACAGTAGTACTTGTATTCTCTTCTAGTGTGTATCAAATCTTTCATAATTCTACAACAGTAGTACTTGTATTCTGTTCTAGTGTGTATCAAATCTTTCATAATTCTACAACAGTAGTACTTATATTCTGTTCTAGTGTGTATCAAATTTTTCATAATTCTACAGCAGTAGCTCTTGTATATTCGGGGCCAGATTAAGACCTTTAGAGGCCTTTGCACTGAAAAGATTGTGGTGCCCACCCACCCCCATGTAATTAAAAAAAGAAAAGAAAAGAAAACCACCTTTCTCTTTTCTTTTGGTGCCCCTGCTTTCTTTGCTGGTGCCCGAAGCTACCCCCCCCCATAATTTCTCATTTCTTTCTGTGCCTCTGCTTTGCTGGTGCCCTAAGCCTGTGCTTAGTCTGCCTATTGGGTAATCCAGCACTGCTTGTATTCTGTTCTAGTGTGTATCAAATCTTTCATATTTCTACAACAGAATTATTTTTTTTCTGTTCTAGTGTGTATCAAATCTTTCATGATTCTATAGCAGTAGTACTTGTATTCTGTTCTCGTGTGAATCAAATCTTTCATGATTTTACAGTAGTAGTACTTGTTTTCTGTTCTAGTGTGTATTGGATCTTTCATGATTCTACAGCAGAAGTACTTGTTTTCTATTCTAGTGTGTATCACAAGGATCGATCAAAGTTCTGGAAAACACCAATAGTTCCTTTGACAGATGAGGAAAGAGATAATCACTTATTCTGGATTCCTGATGACCCCAAGAAATTCAGAGCACTGCCAGAATTGAACCATCCAATGAGCACATCTGCAGAATTTTTGCAACCCCAGTCTTCTCAGGAAATCTTGCCACAACCAAGGGCAAACACTACTATCAGGTCTTCATATGAGGATGCAACACAGTCCAAGCCTACCCTAATAGCTGAAACTCCAGCAATAGCCACTCAGAATGACACAAAAAGACAACTAGAGTCATTGGTTAATTAGTTTTTTGATGGAAACATGTAGTAAACAATTGTTGTGACAAATCCTACATTAATCTTATCCGATGCATCTCAGTAAATAAGCAGCATTAGATTAGCAGTGTTGATGTAATATTTAATGCCTTAAAATCAGCTTTTATAAATCTTATTAAATATTCAGAAATGAAATTTTAAAATGTTTTCAATAGGCCTTCATTCTGTACAAATATTGTTTTAAATTGTAACTGAAGAATGACACAGAATATTTTACAAACGCAGCATTTGAAAATAGAACACATAAATATGCATGTGACCCTTTCTGCAGCTGCTGTAAGTGCCTTTACCATATTTCCTTCTGTATAATACACTTCAGACCACAAAAAGTGAAGTCATAGATCTACTGTCACATCTTCTGTCCATTGGGGTATGTGCTTTTCACTAAGCATAAATAGAAGAAATAACATGCTGTGATGTCATTTATTTTTGAGGGTATAAAGTTTTGTGGTTTTGCAAAATGTGACATTTTTGTTAGTACTTAAATTCATGGTTTGGGGAAGATGGACCATTGTTCATTGGACCTTAAACTGAGGCTTGTGACAAACCATGAATCCACAAAAACGGATACCCCCCAATTAATAATAGTAACATTACTGTAGACCCCAATTTACTATTGCATTAAGTGACTTCAAATCTGGTCTATATATTTGGATGCATTTTGTACACATATAAATACGTTACTGCAGATGAAATGTGGCAAATATTGTAAACATTATCAGCTGTTGTCGTCTATGACATAAGATCTTGGCATTACTCTATATCAAATTTCCTTTTTGTATATCTGATGATGCAACTCGCACATCAAATTCAGCAGGCACTATGTATTGGACCATCAATTATTCTGAAAATCATCTTGTTCAGTCTCTGATTCACTTTTGAGGAATTTTTCAAAATTTGAGAAATTCCGCAAGAAATAAAAAAATACAAGTCCTGCATTTAATATTTAGAAGTTTATTCTTTTTGTCCTTTTTTTATAATCTCTATGTGTCAGAAAGAAGTCAACATTTTCAAAATTTTTTATTATTACATTTATTTTTAAAGCTCCATTTTCAGAGAAACTTTTGAGAATTTTAGCAAAAAAAGATTCAGAGATTTAACTCTGCTTCCTTAAGTGGATTACTATGAAGGTATTCTTATGGTGCCTAATCATGTATCTATTAATTTTATGGGTTTAGTATTCACTATGAAGCTTTAACTTTTGCAAAGAAAAATAATTATAGTAATATTAACTACACTGTATTCAATTATTTCCTTGATATAGATTTACAAGATTTACCTACAAAAAGCTATCTGTGATAATTTTGTTAATGCCTGGTTATTTGTTCAATATTAGTAGTACATGCTTGTATTCAGTTTTATTATATACCCATTATTATACAACTCATGATAAAGGCTACTTTTCCTGAGGCTAGTCTGAAACCTTGTATCAGATGTGCATCTAATGCAGATTTAAATTCCTCAATGTTAAGGATGATGTCACCTAACATTGAAGGGACTACTACAGTTACACTACAGTTAAATGCAATGTATAGTGCGAGTACATGGATGGAATCAAAGTGAAAGAACAAAAACAACATGAACACTTGTCTTTTTATTATGAAATAATTGTTTATGGTATATAATTAACACATCATTAGTACAGTAACTTGATATGGGTAGTTGTATCACATCTCGTTTGATAGCGGAAGGACATAGATCACACTCAACTGTTTGGGTCTCACAAGATCCAATATCCTTCCAATATCAAACTCAGTATGATACAAGCACCTAAATCAAGTTACTGTATTGATAACCTGTATGTATTCAGCCATAATATGCCTGGAAATAATTATTATTGTCTGTATATGTGTATTTGAGATATATTCATATGTGTGTAGTATGTGTGCGTGTGTGTGAGAGAGAGAGAGAGAGAGAGAGAGAGAGAGAGAGAGAGAGAGAGAGAGAGAGAGAGAGGGAGGGAGAGAGAGGGTGAGAGATTTTTTTCTTGTATTCCTATTGTATCATGTTTTCTTATCAGGTTTGTAGACAAATTTTATTTACAAAATTCATTTGGTTTTTGACTAAATAATCATGCAACTTTCTGAATAGGTATCATATGATGCAATTATTGAACATAATCCTGATCCATAAAGGCATAAATTATGTAATGTATATTAATTTCAGAGTTGCAGGTCAACCTGCTTCATGTGCTGACAGTTGGAAGAGTTGACATGACTTAATTCATATTTCAGCTAATGATTCTAATAACTTTAACACTTGAGACTAATTTCATGTTCATACTTTGCTTTTCTTACATTTTTTACATTGCAAGACCAAGGCAGATAATAAAAGCACTCAATATTTTATGATCAGGTGGTCAAAATAAAATGTTTCAGGTCCTTTACTTTAAGTGACACCTTAATATAAATGAATGAAAATAACAATGTCAGTGTAAATAATTTCAAGGGCGATAACTTGTCATAAGTTCATTGATATTTAGAGTTTTAATGATTTCATTCTAAAAGATAAGAGTTGTAAAAAAAAGTTAAATGATCTCTTATAATAAAAATATATGGTAATTAGCACACCTGGCCATAAGGCAAAGTAATCTTACAGTATGGCCTTGTGTCTGGCATTGTTGTACATTGTGCGTTAACATTTTGCTATTCTAAACTTCTTCTCAAGAACCACTGGACAAAGTTCAACCAAATTTGGCAGAGAGCATCCTGGCTTGAAGGCTTTCAAGTTTGTACAATGATGTTGATCTGTCATTACAAAAAAAAATTGAAATTTTTTAAAGTGACTTCTCAGAAACTGCTTGAAAGAATTTGAAAAAGTTTGAAGGAAAGCATCATGGCATGAAGGGCTTTAAAGTTTGTACAAATGATTCCAATTTGCCATCAGATATGGTTTGCCATTACTAAAAACAGAAAAACATTTAGTAACTTCTGCAAAACTGCTCAACACAATCTGACAGAAAGTGTTTTATCTTAAAGGACTTTCAAATTTATACAAATAAGACCAGTCTGCCATTACTGAAATTTAAACAATTTTATCTGAAAAAAATGCTCATTAAAATTAGGCCAACGTTGATAGAAAACATCCTAGCACAAAAGCCTTTTAATATTGGACAAATGATGCTTATGTGTAATCAAATATGGATGAAGATGCAAAATATACAAAAATAGAGAAACCTTGAAACAACTGTTTTCATAAACACATGCAATCAACATTGGAATACATCTCTACAGAAAGCATCAATCCTACTGACCCAGATTTCCTGGCCAACTACTCTTGCATTTGGCTGTTAGGAAGGTGTCAGCCATGTGAGTGATATCAGGCTGTACTTGCCATCTTGTTTTTGTTCAATTCGAAGTAGAAAGATGTTGAATGTCTTTTTTTCTTCGTAAAATTTCAGCTTGTATTTGACCAACCACATTTATATGTTACTAGGCTCATTTGAAATGATGTGCTAACAAAGAATATATTCAATATAGGATATTTTTCTTGTTCACCTCTGCAGAAATCTAAAACTAAATTGACACTTCCATTCATTCAGTAATATAAATAATTGTAATTCCATCTCAATTACAAACATGTTTATCTGAGGATGTCTCAATTTAGATCTATTGTATTGAAAATAAAAGAAAAAGAAAGTGTCTTAAGTAAAGCTAAAGAAAAATCAAAATTATTTTAAATTGGTTTTCCTTATTTCTGATGCCATCCAAATCAGGAAAATGTAATAAGTTTGTGGTGAACTACCTCCCTTGAAAGATATTTTAAATGCTAATCGCTTCAAAAATATTTGACTAATTTTCATCACATTTCCACTTTGTAATACTGGGAGATACATATATATATATATATATATATATATATATATATATATATATATATCTCACCATAATATTTTTGTTTCCAAAGCATAACTCTCAAAACAGTTTCAGGCATTTCAACCAAACTTGGTGCACATGTCAGGCAAGTTGGATAGAGGTGCCTTTTCATACTTAGAATTTTCTACATTAAATTTTTTTTTACACCATGAACATAAACATTGAGACAATAGGGTACTTTCTATAAGAGTCTTTGCATAAACAGTGGCTCAGAGGAATTTATAATTTAAAGATGACTTTTGTATAACATAGTTTTTGTCATCACATTTGTAAATAAATGTAAACAAAAAAATGATTAAAAAATAGTGTTGGAGATTATTAAATTTGTACAATTTTTGTGTGAGTCTGCTAGAGAAAGTAGGTACATAAAAGTATTCCCAGCAATATGGAACAAATCTGTGGTACAAAACTGCTGATTCAACAGTAAATACATGTAATAAGAACCGGTCCTTTTAAATTTACCTAATAGAGGTGGAGTGCCAACTTCTTTATCCTCCACAATGACAAAAAGGATGTACATATATTGGCTCATTCTCGCCAAGTAGTAAAATAATCCCCTGGTATTTCACTTCTGAGTAAATTTAAATGTGTTAGTTTGTAAATACTATACTGATTGGTGTTGTAACTATTAATGTGATGCATTTGCTTGTTTTTGTATTCTAATAGAATGCATTGTATAAAGTTTTGATTGAGCATTTGTTTAATTCTGTCAGATTGATACTGTAATGAATGACTGCTTTCACACTACACTTTGCACTGTGAGCATATTACATATATTAGCACATTAAATATGAAAACAGCATACATCGTTCTTTCCCTCTTTTGCCTTATATTTATTGATAATATAGTAATCACATCATCAAAACTGTAATTTTGGGTATCATTTGATACATATCCCAATATCGCCAGCTCAATACCAAAATCTTTACAGAGTTACTGCCTGTATAATGTAAATGTATTAACATTTAGTTTCAAATCTGCCATCACATATTGATCCAATAAATCAGAGCTTACATTGTCATTTTGATAGATACATTTATGCAATTTGTATTCATTGATATACCAGTTTTATGTACAACATGGCTTATTTTGCAGTGAGAGATTTTGGTTGTGTTGTTTTCAGTTGGATCCTGACTCTGAAGAAACTATTTTAAATTGATCTTTTTTTTCTTTATCTTAATAAGTAGCAGTTTCAAGGAGATGTTAAATTGCATGGAGTACTCTCAATGTTAAGCTGTACCTTAAAAAATACCTGTTTTCATCAAGGTATATGCAAATATGGTCATGTTAATTGTTTTTAGATTTTAGATATATGCTTAAAAATGCACAATCTTGAAGAGAATTCAAACTTGCAATAATGTAAATTCCAGAATATACATGTATATCATAGTCTGAAAAACACACATAGGTAAGAATAATTACTATTCCAATCACTCCTGTTTTTTTTAGAGGCAGAATCTAGTATTACATGCCAGTATACCCAAAAAATAAAAAATGCAAACATACCTTGTAATTTTTATTAGTTATCTGTGTTTCTGTCTTTAATTTCTTGAAATCATATACCTAGTATGTCATAGTTTTATAAAAAATTGTATCAGCAGTCCAGCTTTACAACCTAGTAGTAATTCAGTGCACAGTGATCTCATAACATGGCTCCACATGAACATAGGTAGAACAAAAATCAGATTCAAGCAGCATTCTGGCTATTTATAGAAAATATAAGTTCAGCATCATAGGTGTCCAAACCCAAGTGATCCATCACATAATACAGACCCAGTGTTAAATTCAGATATCTTAAAGGAAACACAGCATTAACTTTTACATAAGTACTCCAGTACAATGTACACCTGTGACCAACTTAGACACAGATCTGCTATCACATAATGCATCAGCAGATCAGGGTGTTAGTTTGAAATTATAAATAAAAACAAACATAGACCCTGGCCCCACTTTACTAAAACTTGTCAACTTGAATACATACTTAACTCTACATTTCATCCATCTGTACAACTTTTATAAAGATAAATTTTGGGTCAGTATCTCTATGTGCATTCCTGAAATAAATAGTTTGTTTCAAAATGTTTATTTAATCCAATTATCATATTGTACTTTACAAATAAATAAGTATTTAAAATTTGAACCAAGATTCTACTCAAGGTTGAAATGTTTTATGAAAGTGGGACCTGACCCCACATCCTCACAACTTTCTTTTAGCAAGAAATTCAAGCACAGGTTCGAAAACCATAAAATTAGCTATGATACTTAGGATGCATGTTATGTTATAGAAATTTGGCAGTCTAGTAGAAGGACCCAAATTAATAAAACTCTGAAGACACGAAAAATGTGTGCTAATTAGCTGATTCCAAGTATTTTGATCACGAAAAAAAAACTTCTACAATTTTGTTTGAGAATAGTATGATAAAGGGAATTTGGGCTATTGTTACATAGTTTTCAGCTGCTTCCATCTAAAACATTGCAGAAATAACATTTAAAATTGAAGGTACAGGGTTTTATGGATGGTTGAAACTTTGTGGAATATTATTTTCTATGTCTGACTTTAAGTTATGAGGTTCTATTCTTCTCATATCTTACAAGATATTCTTTTGCCAATTTTCCCAATTAAGGAAATATCACAAATACCTCTAAGTCTCTTTCAGAGTTAACATTATTCTACTCACAATGGAAATAAACAAGATGTTCTGAATGCTGTATTACTTGTTCAAGGGAGTGAACACCTGCAAACTTTCAAGTATCTACTTGAGAGTTGTATTCCTTACAGTATAATTAAATTTGAGCAACATAGCAGGGGTTTTTCCTGGATTTTCTGAAGACTCTTTACAGGAAGATTCTGTAAGGTGCAGTCTGTTACAGCTTTCATTTTAAACATGCTTTTTCTATAAAAAAATTTTGTGTGACTATTCAGACACTTAGAATTTCAGTTGATATTAACAAGTCTGAAAATGTTACATGTATTTTCTAAGTTACCGGTACATATAATTGTTCAGCATGAAAGAGCAAAAGAACTGAATCAATAACATTAATATTTTTAGAAAATAAAAGTTTTGATTTCAGTCATATTTTTTTTTCGTGCATCTTGTCTCGTGTACTTGATTTGTTCTCGTATACTATGAATTTGATTTTTTTTATGGTTATCTATTTTTGTTGCTTGGGGAAAAAAGATATTTTTGCTGGTGCTTTAAATTTGTGGAATGAGAAGCGACTCCTTTTGTTTCCAAATAAGAATCATTGTTTGTTGGATCGTTAAATTTGTGGTTTATAGTAACCATAAAATCCACACAAATTGGTACCCACAAAAAATAATGAATTCACAGTAGTTTTTAAGGAACTTTTCTTATTGGGGTGCATCAGAGATGCGCAACATGTTAGCTTGGTTTGGTTCAGCTGACTTTAAGGTGTTTTGCCAGGAGGCTTTGATTAGTTTTTGTTGGGCATTGAGAGTAAAGTGTCTTGCCTAAGGACACAACACAACAGATGATCCAGCCTGGTCTGGGAATTGAACCTGGTATGCCTTCATAGGAATCCTGCATGCTAACCATTAACACTAAACCATTCTTGGTATGTAATTGTATTAGATCATGGTCATAGCTGTGTTATCTTCAGTGTATGCTTACATAGTTCATTTCAAATAAGAATCAATGTAAATGTTGTACGTGTTTTTAATCATCTTTCAAAACTTTCTGTTGAATATCAATTAAATACCATAAATTTTGTAAGTACAGAAGATATAGGATGTTTTAATTCTTTTGTCTTTAGATATACCAATCAGCTGCTCTGCATAACTGTTGGCAGTATGTGGTTAGAAGCTGATACTTCTTGTAAACTCAGAAAATAGATTATTCAAAACAGTCAGTTTTAAATTCTTCTGCATGGATCAATTTCTGATATTCTGAGATATCTGTGATTTTACTTTTTGGCAAGCCTACATTAGTGGGAAGCCAACATAGCAGTCACTTTTTCACTGGCGGCAGCATAAAGTTTGTTAAGGTTTTGGTTAAAAGTTTTAATTTGCATATATTTTCTAGATGTCTTGATAGATTTTCATCATATTTGGCATGAAATATTATGAAACTATTGCAATTAATTCTAAAACATGCTCACTCACCCTTTTTTCTTTCGGGTCAAGGTCAGAGTTGTAGAATATTTGTGTTAAGATTTTGGTTAAAGTTTTTTAATTTGCTTATATTTCCTCAACCTCGATAGATTCTCATTATATTTGATGGATTTTCTTCATACTTGGTAATAATCATTATGAAGCTGAAACAATTTATTCTGCAATATGGTTGCTTACCCTTTTGACCTTGGGGTCAAGATCACAGTCATAGAAAATTTGTCTTGAGGTTTTGGTTAAATGTTTTTTATTTGCTTGTATTTTCTAAACCCCTTGATGAGCTTACTTAATATGTAAATGTAATAATACATGTGTTTCCCCCCAGAACACTGCCTCTTCTAATCATACTGGGCAGTAAATCATCGTTAGGTTTCCACACTAAAATGTAACAATGACGCAAGTTGAGCTGTTGTTGTTCACTGACAAATGTAGATAAATAATGCAATTCCATTCAAATAGCAATCTGCCCCCCAACTCCACCCCCTCACCCTTGATATGTATTCACATAATAGATGTCCATAGTGCCTTAAAACTGATGAAAATGCAAAACTTAAGCATGGTCAGACAGATGGATGGACAGACAAGTGTAACACAATATATCATAATGGGGCATAGAAAAGAATGTTTTGAAGTCGTTTTTTTTCTCTATATTTCACCCTGAATTATCATGTCATCAATGAGAAGACAAAAAATAAAAGATACCCTCTTTTTATTTAAAAATGTTGATGAATGATATGGCTACAATCACCACAGGGTTATACTAATACTACTCATCATTTTTTTCTCTCTGTTTTTGAATAAGTCTGTGTCATTCTGTTAGGTATATTAACAAATTCTGAAGTATCTTTGCTAAAATCCAGTGAGAGTGGTTTATCCATTCAAGGATTGATTATTCTAAAGTTGGGTTGATGTTCTATCACTTGTGTTCACTGCAAGAGTCAGTCTGATGCTGTTTCACATTTTGTTTTTTCTTTCTAAAATGATGTAGTGTCTGTATAATATTATGTAACTTAGGACCATCACATCACAATAATAAGGCTAAGGTGAAACACTGGACCAATGTAGCCAATCTAATAAACAAGCCACAGTCTTCATCAGGTGGTATCCATTTCTGATGTCTTTTCATCCTCTGCAAAGATAAAACCATGCAATATTTAGCTTTGCATACAGATACAGTTATGTAATATCTATGGTTTAGTTAGAAAAAGATTACTGTAAAAGACTTTAAATTTGTTGGGTTCCAATTTTCGTGGTTTTCGTGGGTCAGCTAGACCACAAATTTAAAGTCACAACAAAATATCAACCAAGCCAACACTCCCCTCCCTCCACCCTGTTATATGCAATTGAAAGGCATCACCTGTTTCTTTATTTGTTTTAATACCATGGCTATCTATAGTGCTGAGAATGTGAAATAGACATTAGGATACGTACATGAATGATGAGGAACACTGCAACTGATTTACTACAATTTAATTTGAATGCAAAATTTCATGAGCATAAAAACTCGTAATGACTACCTGATGTGTATGCAGATTTCCTCCGTGTCCCTGTCCTTCTTTATTTCCCAAAGCACATATTATTCCCATTTATATATACATTTTTGCACATATTAACTGACTGCTACATAAACAATCAGCCGATTAGTCCTGCTTTCTCAAAGCCCATTTTAATCAGGTCTCTCCAAAGTGCTACTTTGTCATTTGTGCAGATAAGCCGCTGTATGTGAATACCACTATTGTAATCTTAAGTAATTAATGTACAGGTAGATGTTTTCAGGTCAACCAAGACCTGATCTGAAGGTACATGTCCACTGACCATATCTTTGTAGTTCATGTTTAGCGTATTTTGTAACAATTCCTTCAGCACCAGCAATCACAATACGTGCATTAGTAACACTGCCATTCATCCGAACTTTACGGATCCAATTTTGGACCACAAGGTCAAGATCACCCAGCAACATGGGGTTCCCACGGGGCGATTTTGGCAGGATTGTTTTGAAACAAAAGAAGTTTACAGTCGTTGGCTTTGTTCAAGTGCCTAATCCTTAACTGTTGAGAGCTTTATGCTTTGATAGTGATCTTTATGAATATATGAGGACCTAATTACTTAAGATTACAACAGTGGTATTAAATGTGTTAGCTAAGACGTGTGGAAAAAGAAGTAGGCATTTTCTTTAAGATTTCCGCATTTACTCCATATGTTAGCAATGAACAAGTTAATTAATGAACTTAATAACTGCAGTATGAATTAAACCTGTTTGCTTGCAAATGCATGGAAATTAATGTTGGTGTAATCTTGAACATAAACATATTCATCGTTGTTTTTTTGTTTTTTTTGGAAATGATAGATCCACAAAATTAGGTACCCACGAATATGCACTTTGTACCTAAACCATGAAATTTGAAACCCACTAAAATAAAGCGTTTCACAGTATAATTGAAAGTTTACCTTGTACTGTCTTAAATTATAATTGCTTTGTCTTTGATGACATGTGCACTATTGCAGGTACATTGAGACTGATCATGTCTATCAATTTTCTGTTCATGTATCACCTGTTCAGTTTTCCTTACAACCTGAACTTCATCTACAGCGACTGAGGAAAGATCATATTTTGTACAATGTTTCTGGCAGATAAATAGATGCCAACAAAAGTTTCAGATCCTGGATGCAGCACTAGGGACAGGGTGGGTGGGTGAGGGTGAGTAATGTGTGTGTGTGTGTGGTAAAACAAAGTAGTGCATATATTTGTAATGGCTTCTATCTCTAGTTATATGTTTCTAAAATTATTCCAATACAGCAATACAGCAAAATAAATCACGAAAGTTATAAGTAATGGTGTTGCATAAGGCATTATTGCAAGTCAAAACGTTTTCATAAATATAATATTCTTGGATTGTAAAATCACAAAATTATTTTCAATCTGGATGCAGACCTGACAACCCTAACAAGATCTCAGTAAGGCAGTCAATATTTTTCTGTAAGTTACCAACTTTCACTAAGGCTTAACTAAATATCATGTACAGATATTGTCGACTTGGAAAACAAGTATTTTACAAGTTCAGAAGTGTGATCGAATGCAACAAAAAGTTTGTAAAATACACTTAAACCTTAATGACCTGCAGTTCATTTTCAGAAACTAAAATTTCAAACACCAAGGAGGTCAATGGGTCCTTGCTAGATCTCTCAACTTGATGTAATCTTTGTTGTTTTTAATTTCATGTGGTGGCAAAGTCATCTCTTCTGCCATGATGAATACTCCACTAACACAACATAATGTCCGAGAAATGAAATTGTTGCCTTTCCTGCTTATTTCCATGCACAGCCAAGAGTCTGAATATTTTTTTTTAAAAAATTTCTGTACTGACTGTCTAAATATTTCAACACTGATTGTCCCTTTCATCTTCGATGTGTTTTTGTTTGTTGGATGACATATCAAGATAATGCTGTATGTAAAAGCAAAAGCTTGATTATGCAGATGTTTTGATTTAAAGCATCTGAGGTACTCCTGTAAAATTAGTAAGATTCCCCAACTGAATCCACTGAATTTATTAGGGAAACCAGGATGTGCATCAAATAAAAGATGAGGCAATATCCAGATTTTACCACAATGATTATATTTTCATAAATGTTTGGAATCAGTGGAGGTTGTATGTGCTTACATTTGATATACACTTATTGATAGTGAATGTATCAAGATGAACATTTATACTGAACATACAGTACTACTAATGATTGATTAAGGAATTTGGTGATTGATTAAAGAATACATTTTGTGGTCCATTTTTTTTTTAAAATGACATAGAAACACTTCAAAGGTTATATCATGCCAAGGCAAGTAGAATAAAGTGCCTTGCCCAACGATACACCCTGGTAGCCTATATAGGCTGATCCAATGGTGGGAACTGAACTTGCATCTTCTTGTCAAAAGTTCAATGCCTTATCCACTGAGCCACTGCCACTTTTAAATTAAAGAAAGGAAATACAGTATGTGGGAAATGGTGTAACTTAAAGTAAATAAAAATCCACATTTAAAAATAATCAGGAATGGATTATTTGTCAACTGAACAAATTTTAATCTTTGACTTCATTTTCATTGTAAACATATACACCTCTCCATTGATAACTCGCACACAATGGGGTCTAAAAACATAGATTGCACTATAAGCGAGGGGCGCAATTTACTGAGGGACCTCCAAACAATTAAGACAAGGATGCCATCCTCACTGGACATCAAGAAAAACCAGGGGGTGGGGATAACAGTGCTGTTTAATGGCTGAATACTTGTTTTATTATCGCGTTGGGAATAATTGTCCATTGAGAGCTTTTTCTAATGAAGTTGTTTGCTTTTTTATATAAATTACTTTTATTTTCAAATTACCCAACTTCCAAAGATCATTAACAACATTTTCCAAGAGGTTTCAAAAATCATCACATGTTCACAAAAACACTGTGTATTACATCACTGCTTTTTGTTGTTGATACACAACAAAACAAGATTCCTTTTTTTCAAACACTAGGGACATTTATTTCATGAAACAACCATCAACTTAGAAACTCAATTTTTTTTTATTGTTCTGTTAGTAAAATAATGATGCAGTAATTTCAATGCAAATAATAGTGAAACTTCTTCTCATCCTTGAGGAAATCTCTGAGTGCCAATTCAGGAATTTTAAGTTCACTACAAACTCTGGAACTTGCTTCTCCATAATGAACTGTATCTGTGAAACAAAGCTTTTTATTCACCAAGTACTCATTTCACTTGGTTGCCTTGATATCTTTGATCACAATTGTGAATGAGTAGGCCAATTTAAGGTAGTTTAATTATATTACTTACATAATAATATTTATAACAGTGTTCGATTGATCAACTGAAACGAGTTGACCTGACACATGACCGTGACCACTAGCTCTTACGCAGATAGGATTTGCATGCCATTTAACTTTTCTTTTATTCCACCGCCTTTATTTGATTTTATACAAAAGACCTAATTAATGTGATAATACAAAACAGGTCTGCTTTTAATTGAATGTAACAATACAACAAATACTAACACATGTCAGAGATCAAAAGACAGTTGGCACTTAATCAGGTTTTCACAGAAATGCTCACGGACATAGCTGTAATGGTAGATTGACATTTTTCACTTTCAAATACAAGAGGGCATCTGCATTTATGATGATTACACTGAAACTGAATTAAAAGATAGAACTAAAACACAAATTTCACTTGACAAAACTTATTTAATTGGTATTGATTTATTAAAGAGTTGCCACCAGTAGGCATTAGTGACATTTTCATTGATCAAAATTTTGTCAAATATTGTTATTTACAGTGTACTGAGAATGTTGTTTGGAAAGAAAATTTAACAAAATATATGACTTTTTATTAAAAGTTGAGAATTTTATGATGTTGATTCAAATTTCCGGGTACTAACTGCCGTTTTCAACAAATAAAACAAGCGATATATCAAGGTTTCATTTACCGATTTTGATTGTGATTTTCTTCACATTCAACAAATAGGGGCCAATTTTGGGGGGTATTTTCTAGTTTCAAAAAATAGGATCCACACCTGACCCCACATTATAAGTGGGTTCGCAAGTTATCCGGACGCGAGTTATCAAGAGAATGGTGTATGTGCTTAATTCTGCTACAAAATACCCAAAGGCCCGTATATACTTATTTTCCTTACATGTATTTTCCTTACACACATATTTTTAATTATGTGCTTATTACATGTATACAGATTTTATAGTATTTTAGAAAATGAATGATCCCTAAAAAGTCCATATCTCTAATTTGTTATATTTTCTTAATTCTAAAATATTCCATATTTAAATATGATCAGTTATAGTATTCAGTACCTATATCAAATACTGTTGCAAAGAGAAAGATAATGAACAAAAAAAACTTAAATCATATATGCCACCTATGATATCAGAATCAAATTTTGACTGGTACACACTATCTTAAAAAAAACCCAAAAAGTTGACAGACATAAGAAATCTTTTTTACAAACATTGTCTGTGTGGACTCAATACTCTTTTAATGACTAACAAGAGGAGTTTTTGCCAACCTGTGGCATGGCAGAAATTTTTTAAACTGATTTGTGCAGTAGGTCATAAAATACTCTAAACGAGCATATTTTTCCAAAAACATTTTTTGGAGTAAAATATGTTTCTTCAATAATACTTCTCTGATCATAATACCTTATGAGTACAACCACTACCTCACAATTCCAGCCGTCCCATGTTAAATTTTAGCAATAAAAGCTTAAATTTGTCTGCCCACATAGGTGGGAGTCAGAGTGAACTCACCCTTAGATATAGGGATTGGTACCAAATCCCGTCTCTACTTCAGTTACTAGTGGAACAGAATGCACACTCTGTCAGAAGGATGTGACTGTGGGGGGTGGGGGAGAGTATCCATACTATGATCAGGTAAATTTTATTGATGAAACATATTTTACTCCCAAAATTAGTTCCTTCTAAAATTACATTACCTGACGATAATACCTTGTCTAACTAAGCCTTTTGGGATGAAAGAGCTCAGCGGTAAAAGCTTGAGAAAGTCTACTCTAATCTCCATCCAATGGCTTTTATAATATCAGTTAGGGAACAGTAGTACTCGAATGCAAAGCTGGTGGTGACTGTCCTAACCTCATGAGCCAAAATGTGCAATAACTTCATTGATCTTGAGTTAATTCTCTGTATGCTGAGTGAATAACCCATCTTTTCCAGGATGATAGAACCTTAGCTGAGAGATCAACTTTTCCCTCTTTCAAAGGTAAAAATAGACAAGATCTCCCTCTTCGCACTGGCTTGGTTCATTTTTAGGTACCACTTTGAAGCCCCCACTGTGTTCCTGTAGATGGCCCTGAGGCAAAGGGTCCAACGTGGAAAAAGGTTTCACCACAAAGGCTGACTGCCCATGAGGGGAGCCTGTTCTTGTCAATGAAGACAGGGGTCGTCATGAGTGAAACTGAACCATCCTGACAGAGCTGTAGATCGGGTCAACCGACAAAGTACGTATTTCGTTGATCCTGCCTGCTGTAGCTAGGATGAGTAGAAAGCAGGTTTTATACAAGGGATGATGCTTTAGAGATTGGTTCAAACGGTGCCTTATTCAGTCATGTCAGAACCTATAGTAGATTCCATTTTGGGCACAGGGCCAAAGCCTTCAGTCGTGACAGATCAAAGTTCTCCAGAACATCGGAGATGTCTTTGTTTTGTCCTATATCCTCCCTTCCATAGTGATGCAAGGAATGGTACCCTTTTATCATGATGGGTGCTAATTTTTCCACCTCAAAAAGCCATAGGAGATAGTTAGCTATTTTGGGTAAGCAGAGGAATGTATCCTTGCTCGCAATACTGTAAGAAAATTATCCATTTCCCCTAATATACTTTCAAAGTTGTGGGCCTTCTTGCCTGAGCAATTCTCTCTACCACTTATTCTGAGAACTGTTTGCCCAAGGGCTTGTTTGATATGATCCAGACACGCAGGTTCAACAGATCTGGGTTCAGATGAAACTCCTGCCATTGAGGTTGCTTAAGCAGGTGACCTTGGAATTTCCACTGCCAGATTTAACTAGTCATTTATCCATGATTTTTCCCACTTGAGGTCAGGCAACCAGGATAAGATGGCACTCCGATTCCCTTGCTTTTTGCAAGATCTTTGGAATCAGAGGTGTTGGAGGATTAGCATAGGTGTCCAAACTGTTCCATCTATGGAAAGAGCATTGACTGCTGAAGTTTTTATGATCTGGAGAGACAGAGATTAGGAGTTGTGCATTCCACCTTGTTGCAAACAGATCCACCAGAGATTGATCCCAGCAGGTACAGATTTGACAATACTGAGGGATCAAGCGATCATTTGGTTTGTATTAGTTGATTCATTCAGGATAAGTATGCTAATACATTTAGTCTGCAGTGAATGTGATGGACTTGAACATGGATTTGTTTTTGATGACACCACCTTAGAAAATCCCAAACCAGAAGACAGAGATCTGGGAATTTGGCCACCCCTTACCTTCTGATATAATTCATCACAGTGGAGTTGTCAGATAGAATGAGTACATCCTTTATTTAAATCATCTCCTGCCACCAATGAAATGTTTTTACTATGACTTCCATCACAAGGATACTGATGTGCAATAGTCAATTTTGAGTGGGCCACAATCCACTGGCCTCCTGAAATGATGGTAGGAGGTGGGCACCCCAGCCTGCCATGCTTGCATCTGTACGAATCATTATTCTCTGAGGTTGTACCTAGAAGAGAACACC
This sequence comes from Margaritifera margaritifera, assembly GCA_029931535.1. Classification (NCBI taxonomy): domain Eukaryota; kingdom Metazoa; phylum Mollusca; class Bivalvia; order Unionida; family Margaritiferidae; genus Margaritifera; species Margaritifera margaritifera. Next base: position 353,974 of record JAQPZY010001413.1, read on the forward strand.
CACCAAAGGACAAGTGAGGTTCTCCCATTTGCTGAGATGTGACCTCATATAATGGGAAACTAGGACTGTTTATTCCAATGCGGAAAGCTTCGGTCACTATTGGGACAACAGTATAATTCGTAATGATCTCATGAACAGGCGACCCAGGATGATGAGATCTGCTGCTGCATTGAGGACACCCTATAGGCAAAGGAATTCTTGCGCTGAGATTTGATTCTTTGCAAGAACTGACCCACCGTTTAAATGGTTTTCAAAGCATATTCTTGAGAGAGACAGGCTCTGTTCAAATGCATTATGAACTCCATACCCAAGTGGGCGAAATGGTGCGATTGGATGATATCAGATTTCTACTTGCTGACAAAGAATCCAAGGCTGAGTAGGAGTGAAACATGGGAATTCATATCTTGACTTAAAATATGACTCACCTTTTGTAGTATATCATCCAGGTAGTTGGATGTCATGGATGTGGAGATGGTCCTGAAATGAGAAACTACTCTGTCCATAATTCTTGTGAAGACCCAGTGACGGATGTTGAGAAAAAAACTGTCTTGAACTGGTATTGTATCCCTGAAAGTGAACTGCAGGAATTTCCTAGAGGATGTGTGAACTGGAACTTGTAGGTATGCATCTTGTAGATTTACACTGAGTTTAAAGTCTCCCTCCTGAATGGCATTTAGAACCAGTCTCAGTGTTTCCGTTCTGAACCATGGTGCCCATATGAAAAGGTTGAGAGAGCTGAGATCTATAACTGGCTGAAGAGTGCTGTTGGCCTTTGGTACCAAAAACAGTCTTGAATAAAACTCCAGTGAATTTTTGTTTTGAACAATCTCGACCACCCTTTTTGTGGGAAGATTGTTTATTTACTGCTGCAGTGTATGTGCTCTGGAGGCCCTCCAAAATGACTTGCATGATTCATGGATCATTGGGGCAAAGTCTTTCCTATTCTACTGCAAAGTGGCAGAGTCTTCTCCCCACTGGGATACTTGACGAGAGTGGCATGAGAATGGTGTCTTGTCTTTCTGGAAGGAGGCTGTCTTGGATAGAAACTGGGGTGAAAATGACCCCCCACCCCCCATCCATCTGCTTTTTGTCCACACTATCATTCTCAAGAACCATGACCTTGAGTGTGCATAGGCTCTGCAGGATTGCTTCCCCATTTGTGGTGCCTTGGGGGGTCCTTAATGTTCCTTTCAGCCCTATTCTGATTGCTGTGGTCGCTGATGCTGGGCCTGATGTAGATTTATCTCTATGGTGGACTGTTTGTGTACTTCCTCCACATGGTCATTAAAGAGTAGGTTGGAGGACAATGGCTGCAATCTAAGTGTTGACTTGCTCTTTTAATAAGATGGAAGTGGAGAGCAATGCATCTCTTTCGGCGAGCTGTAAATTGACCACTGCTGTCATAGAATTGGCCAGCATGTTTTGTGCTGCCCTGTTCAGCACATGTGCCATTTGTGAAACAGATTCCCATGAGTGTCCAGCAGGCATAACAGCAGGAGAGGATAAGCTGTGTTCCACTTCCTGGAAAATTGCCACTGATACCCAGTTCAGCATACAGCCTATAGCAACAATGTTCCAGACCAACTGTTGTGTTGCTGAAGTGTTTCCAGTCCATCCTTACTGACAAGGGTTTTGACATTCCCAGGCCTGTTACATCTCTGTCAACGGCTGGGACTTCTGTGTGAAACACCAGCATGCATGTCTTATAGTATGCTTTATTGAAACTGGATGGCATTCATTGCTGTTAAAAGAAAGGTCTATTGACACTTCGGTGCTGTAGTTGCCTTTCAAAACAATGCAACAAGTCAGCCACTTGACCAGATTGTGGCAACTGTCTGAATGCTGGTTAGTTTTTCTTGGCCAATAGATCAATAGATGCTGGGACTCTAAAAAAAAAGCTGTTGATGATGCTGGAGGAAAAAATTCTGGTGCTGGCAGCCATAATGGACATCAGATCTGCACCATTTTCATTTAGGACCAACTAGAATCATACGTCTTCTGATGAAAACTCCATGTGAATCTGACTTTCTGTTCAGGAGGAGTAGTGTTAACAAGATTTTCAAGATGACTGCTTTAGTGGCCTTATTGGACATCAGACTGGCACCATATTCACTTAGGACCAGCTAGATGACATAAAAAGTCTTCTGGTGAAAACCCCATGTCAATCTGACTTTCTGTTCAGAAGAAGTAGCAATAAAAAAAAAATCCAAGATGGCTGCCAAAGTGGCCATCTTGAATGTCAGGTCAGCACCATTTTCATTTAGAACCAACTAGATATAAGAAGTCTTTTAGTTAAAACACCATGTTAATATGACCATCCATTCAGGAGAAATAGCAATAACAAGATTTTCAAGATGGCTGATGTGGCAGCCATATTGGAAATCAGATCAGCACCATTTTCATTTAGATCCAATTAGACATCATACAAAGTTTTCTGGTGAAAACCCCACATCAATCTGACTTTCCATTCAGGAAGAGTACCAATAACAAGATTTTCAGATTGCTGCTCTGGTGGCCATCTTGAATGTCAGATTGCATACCTGCCAACCCCTACAGAGATATCAGTGTAACCTAAGTGGCAAAAAAGCGTAATCTGAGTATAAAAAGTGTAATCGATATATTAAATGCCATAATTACAATAAACTGTATGAAAAATGTACGTTTAGTTTTGCTACTAACCTGGATTTGCAGCTGGTTAAAGTTCTTGTCACAAATGGGCAAAATCCACGTGAATTAGGATCAGAATACAAACCACAAAACATATTGGCAAATTATATATACACAACACTCACTTTAACTAGTCCATGTGTCTAACTTTCCCTGAGTGATCGTAAAGTCAACTCCACAAATTCTGCAACCATCATTACCATGTGCTGAACCGAGTGTTATATTACTCTCTTGTGTTAATCTTTCTAAATTTGTAAAGCACTACTGATTTGTCTTTTTTCTGATCCGACATGTTTTAAAGTTTAAAAAGATCCATTTTCTCAAAATTTTTTCAGTCATATATAACATCCAAGAGTCACATCAATAAAGCCTGTTTCACTTTACATCTGCTGCCATTTTTGTAAAAAGTATAGACTAAACCCATACCATATTCAGTATATTAATATAATGAAGCTGTTTATAATGAAAAAAATCCGTCTGTTTTCTTGGAAATGGGTCTCATAAAGCTGCTATAAATAGAAAATAAGGAAAGTACATGGAAGATATATAACACATGTATTCTTACGCTATTCTCAAGCAGCAGTATTCTATTTTTGTTTTTTTATAGAATATTCTCACGATTTAAATGTGTGGGATTAAAGAGATGATAATAAAAATGACAAACACAACTTTTTATTGCTTTATTATTATTTTTTTTTAATGTTCCAGAAAAGCGTAATCCATATACAGGCAAGCATAAGACGTAATTAGGTGAAAAAAAGCAGAATGATTACGCCAAAAGCGTAATGGTTGGCAGGTATGTAAACTGTATGAAAAATTACTTTTAGTTTTGCTACTAACCTGGATTTGCAGCTGGTTAAAGTTCTTGTCACAAATGGGCAAAATCCACGTGAATTAGGATCTGAATACGAACCACGAAACATATTGGCAAATTATATATACACAACACTCACTTTAACTAGTCCATGTGTCTAACTTTCCCCTAGGCTGAGTGATCGTAAAGTTAACTCGACAAATTCTGCAATGATCATTACCATGTGCTCAACCCAAGTGTTGTATTATTCTCTCGTGTTAATCTTTCTAAATTTGTAAAGCACTATTGATTTGGGTTTTTTTCTGATCCGACATGTTTTAAAGTTTAAAAAGATCCGTCTTCTCTCAATTTTTTCAGTTATATATAAGATTTTCGAGTCACATTGATAAAGCCTGTTTCACTTTACATCTGCCGCCATTTTTGTAAAAAGTATAGACTGGACCGCTAACATATTCCGAATATTAATATAATGAATCTGTGAAACAATTTTAAAAGGAAAAAACCCGTCTGTTTTCTTGGAAATGGGTCACATACAGCTGCTATAAATAGAAAATAAGGAAAGTACATGGAAGATCTATAATAAATATATTCTTACGCTATTCTTAAGCAGCAGTCTTCTTTTTTTATAGAATATTCACAGATTATATGATGTGTGGGATTAAAGAGATGATAAAAAAATGTACAAACACAACTTTTTATTGCTTTATTATTATTTTTTTTAATGTTTCAGAAAAGCATAATCCATATACAGGCAAGCGTAAGATGTAATAATGTGAAAAAAGCGGAATGATTACGCCAAAAGCTTAATGGTTGGCAGGTATGAGATTGGCACCATATTCATTTAGGACCAACTAGGCATTATAAGAAGTCTTTTTGTGAAAACCCCATGCTGATATGACCATCCATTTTGGAGGAGTAGTGATAACATGGTTTCCAAGATGGTTGCTGTTGCAGCTATACTGGCTCACCGAGTGGCACCATTTTCATGTAGGACCAACTAGACCATAGGATGAATGTATGTGTAAAGTTTCATGGCAATCCTCCATATAGTTTAGGAGGAGTAGCAATAACAAACTTGTGCTAACGGACGATGGACAACAGACTATCCCACAAGTTCTCCTAGCCTGTGACCAGTAGAGCTTAAAATTACCTGTAAATATAGAGAGCCTAAAGTGATAGCTTATACATGTGTGATTGGCATTGCTTATAACCTTACTCAAAATGCTACTGAATTTAATTGTTTTCTATAGAAAAATTACCTGCATGACCTAATGGTCTGTAATTTAAATGGTCACTGACCAAAGGATACAAAAGGTCAAAGTACAAATAACTGAATGCACATACTAGCGACCAGCGCAGGTAACACAAAATGGTGCAGACGTGTATAACATATGATGAAAATCTTTGTCTCAGACAAATAGTTCAAAATATAGATGTAGTATACTTCCCTCATGAGAAACTCCACCAACTGGCTCTGTAGTGTGATTTTGTGAGATCTTTAAAGAGTGTGACACCTAGCACAAGCAGAAATAGTAACATGATTATAAATGGGATTTGCTGCCAATTTCTATATCTAAGGGGGAGATCACTCTGTCTAGCTCTCATTTATGTGGGCAGACAACTTTTAGCTCTTATAGCTAAAATTTTACATTAAGATAGCTGGTCGTACTCCTATGGGATTATGATTGGGTAATGTACAGCAATAGTTAATAAAAATGTTAGGTAGTTTGTGAAGCAAATAAACCAAGCTCACTTAGCAATTTTAAATATGATTAGTGTCAAAAATAAAGGAGTTAATGAAAAACAAACAATCATGGTTCAGACTAATTGCTTGGGTGATCAGCATTTAAGTGCCATTGGACAGATGTAGTGGGAAAAAAGTTAATGGCACTGGGGGAAGGGAGGTATTTTACAGTTTGAGAGATATGACCATCTACTTCCATCTAGGAGGAGCACCGGTACTTGTAATCAGGCTGGGCAAATTGTAGAAACATAACTGTGCAATAAATATGTCATTTTTTTAAAGAAACTAATCATGATTTCCGAGTATATGAGACGTTGTAAAGTTGTGCAAGTCAATGTTTATAATTAAATACCAATAAAGTTCTTTAATGTGCTAATATTCATACAGAATCTAATTGCCATCTTCTTCTCTTTTTATTCTCAAATACTGAAAATATGTAAGGCCATACCTTCAATAACACTTTGCAATTCATGGATAGCTGCTATAAGCACATGGAACTGTTTCCTCCTCATGTCCAGCTACAAAAGAAAACAAATAAATGTGTACAATTACTAGGCCAGAGATGCCGACCCCCCCCCCCCAATGTCATCTAGGAATGTGTGCATTAGAAAATCAGATCTGAACATAAAAATATAAATATTTCAAATTGATATCCAATGATATATTTTTGCATTTATCTTTACTGATTTATAGTGAATTTTGATTGGACTGTGCTTCCTACAGACCTCTTTGCCACCATGTACCATTTATACCTGTCTAGAAAAGACTGCAATGGCATGCTATTCATTGGGGGTTGATGCCTTGCATATCCAACTGTGAATTATGTGCAAATTTTTTTATAGAGGTAAAAACCTTATCAGTCATCTTTTGTTTCATCATCTTTCTTGAACTTTCTCAGGTGAATCTGAGCCGACGTGATTTTTGATTGGGCAATATTTAACTGTCTTTGCAATACAAGTGCCTAGATATGCTTTCACAAATTATAATTATAAGCATTTTAGTGACCTAAATATACTGGTATTTAAGTTGCGGTTTGCCTACATAGTTTTATCTGACTGGAAAATTGGAATCTGATCGAAGCGATATGGCATAATTTGAGGTTAAAAATAGGAATGATTCTGCTAAAACTGAAAGGTTGTCATCTCTGCAATGCCCATGAATCACAGTGAATGGTACTGAAACTTCATTTTTTAGGTATGAATTTATGGTCTATGTGACCAAGCAGGTAGTGCCCTGGTCCATTCCTTCACAAATGTCTAAACTTTCTATAAATACTCCATTTCAAATTCCTGAACTTTTAAAACTGTTTTTATAATATGCTACTATTGTTATGTTGATTTATAGCATTTAGAATTCATCTAGTGTTTTTTCTTTAATAAACTTCATTCACTCAGCGATATCAGTTATTAAAAAATGAATTTTCAAGCAAAGATCTCCTTAAACATGTGCGATTTTTTAGAGAGGTAAATGAATTCCTTATTTACACAATTTATTTACCAAACTACATGCAAGCTCTGAGAACTGGCAAAATTATTAAAGGAAGTAAACTTAACAATTACTGATGATGAATTATTGCAATCTACCAACTGGCACAATGTTGAGAAACATATTGTAAATGTCCACAGGCATGTAATTCAGAAGGTCTCTTAATCCTTATTAATTAGCATGAATATTTTGAAAATAAAAGTTTACCAGATATTAAAACACCATACTTAATTTGGTCTTAATAAAATATTTTAAATACCCTATGCCGAAACCGTGTGGTGTAGACGAATTCCAACTTTTTGATAGGTAATGCATTCTGACCCCACACCCCAACAAAAATGTCCAAATATGTAAAAATGGGATGGGAAGGGTCAGAGGAAACGTGGACTAGGTTGAACACGCAAGTTTTTGTTCATTATGATGCTCTTTTATGCCAGTTTCTGTTTGATATCAGTTGCATCATATGCTGAAAAAAATCACTGCCAGGCATAAATTAGAAATCATTTTTTACCCCATCATGCATATTTTATAAGTTTAAAAAACCCACTAGGTATAATATTTTAATTGTACTGCCATCCAACCCTCAAACACCATTATTTCTGGAATAGCCCAAAAAATATATTAATCATAAAATTAAAACCTTCTGTTCCAAATTATCCTTTGTTCCTTCTAAAACTGTGAGTTCCTTGTCAAGCATTTCAAGTTTTCTGCAAAGAAGAAAAATTTGTAGTCTATTAATTCAAGTAAAATGAAATAGCAATACAAATCCAAAGTATAAATGCAAAGATAATAAAAGCTGGTCAAAGAAATCTCTGGGCTCATTAACTCAAGATTAAATCCTAAAACTCTGCTGTACCTGTGTATATTTTTAATTTCAGCCACCGTTATCAGGAACAGCACAAGTTTCAGAGATTTTTTTCATAGGAAAGTATGGAAAACTACAGAAAGTTACTACATGCAAGTGATGATGGTTCATCCTTATTACATGGAATTAGCAAAGATGCTCAATGAATGGCAGCTTCTTTGGAGTTAACCAACTTATACTGAACAACAAATATATTCACTCCTGGATGCAAAATTCTGAAGTGAAACAAAACAAGAAATGCGATCATTTAACTCGGCTGCCCAACCACAGTGCCTGAAAACTGACCTAAATACAAAACCTAACCAATGTGTTAGACAGACATATGGACAGATGCGTGTGGGTAATACTAAATGTCCCTAGCATTGTTGTGGGACATATGTAAATATTAGATAGGTACAAACGTTATATGTCACCCTCAGTAAGATTCAGCAGTAATGAGCAAACAGTATCTATCCAACAGCAAGTTGGGTGACTGTACTGATAGATGAGCACATGGATGGGGTTGTTCTAAAAACTGACTCTATTTGAAATGAAGGGACATAGGACATCATGGTACTTTGAAACAAAAGTTTCTCAACAGAATGGAGCCAAACCACACATTAATCCTACAGCTGTCATACGTGTACCATGGGTCTTCAGGTTCCCTGTTTTGGAAGTTTATTCATGAGGAAAGCCTGCCATAACTGAAAACCAGTCAAGGAATCTCAGCTTTTGCCATATAGCAATAGACTAATTGATGAGTTCCACTCTGGTGACAAAAAGTATTAATTTAAAGATTGCCCAACTGACAAATATGTTCTGAGTTGTTAATTTGTACAGATTTTATTTTACTATAATGTTTTTTGTAGAATAATTACTTCACAATAATATAAAATAGGCAAAGCCTCAGACAGCTAATTAACTTTTCATGGTATCATGCCTCGGCTGACTGAGATTATGTGTAGTACTATGCAGATGTGCTGAAATGTTCATGTGTGTGCTTAGCCAGTGCAAAGTAAATTATACTTTGTTGCACAAAATATGCTGGTTTGTTTGTTTCATTTTGTTTCTCAATAATTATAAATTTTTTATATGACAAAAAATAACTTGTTTATTCCAAACTGACTGACTAGTTAGCAAATACCTACATGGTACTGCTTTTTTGGAGAGATTAAGCAACATACCATTTCATGTTCATATATTTTACTCACTTCATTGTATCCTGTCTATCTGGGTGCTGTTGTATAACTTTAGCAAGAGCATCATATTCTGAAGAAGACAAAAATAAAAAAAAGATATCACATTTGGCAGCATAAAAAAAACATAAACGTTTACCGTATGTACTTGCGTATAGGCCAATACCAACTGCATAGACCCAGATCTGTTATCGCATAATGCGCCGGCAGATCTGGATCGATGTAGTTTGTAAGGATTAATCAGCAGAACAAATAACATTGACCATGATCTGCCAGCACATTATGCAATGGCAGATCAGGGTCTATGTTGCTTGCATTTGCACCCAAATTATACACGAGTGCATTCAGTATGTATTAAATGTAATCTTTGACATATATGATAAATTAATTATAACAATACGAAAGTAATAATAAAATATCAAATTTAATTATCATAAAGTAGCATCACAGGTGTTCAGCAGAACCTGGTGTCTCATCTGCACCAGTGTAATGATATATCTATTCCTGTATCTGACTTGTAAAAACTTAAACAAACTTTAATGTTGATGCTGCTGGTGCCAGGAAAAAAGATAAATATATCTCAGTATATGGGTCTATTCTAGATCTAACAATATGTCTATGGTGTGTGTATAACCCCCTTCACCCCACAATTATAATAAAATGGGATAATGTTCTAAATATAAGGGTGATTTAACAAAAGTAAACAAAGCTTGGTTTGAAAAGATGATGCATGATGTTCATGCATTCAGATAATGTTTTGGTACTAAAGGACCCTGCACCATGCTCACACACACATGTAAGACAATAAACGGATGCACATTTTGAGTGGGTATGGAACAATTTGAGTATGAACTGTGAAACTTTACTATGTAAAATTATTATCTGAGCTTTAGATATAAATTTAATAAGCTGGTATCATGCTCCCTGGTTCAGAACTAACTGCATTAAAAAAAAGTAAATTGGGCATTTTACGAACATGCAAAACACAAATTTACAATGAATCATCAAGATGTTAATCATGCCTTTAAGAATGCATCAAATGGTTTAGGGACCAGGACTAATTAAGAGCATGCTTGATTATATGACTCTTCAAAGTGAGTGTTCTCCAAGTGATAGAATACTGTCATTTAAAATCATGCCTTTCAAAATGCATCAAATGGTTTAATAAGCAGGGTTAATTAAGAGCATGCTTGATTATATGACTCTTCAAAGTGAGTGTTCTCCAAGTGATAGAATACTGTCATTTAAAATGTGGACAGAACATCCAGAACTTATCCTGATAGCACAGTTATTTATTGATTGAATGTACCATTAAAAAACATGGAGTATGCTTACAGCAGGAGAAATACACTTAAAACTTTGCATTAAATGCTTGAAATGAAATTGTTTTGCATAATTTGAAAGCAATTAAAAATCTCCTTGTGTGTTTTTTGATTTCCTGGATTTAACTCTTATACAACTTTAGTCATTATCTATTGTACTGATATGTTCGATTATCTAGTGTACCAGAGAAAGGCTGCACTCTGGAGTTTTTCCATCCAGAATCTAACTCCTATTCAACTTTAGTCATTACCCTTCGTATTTTCTTTCTTAAGTCCCCTCTTTCACTCACATTTTTCTTTTCAAACCAAGCAAAGTTTGATTTATTGCTAACTTGTGCATTTCCGCATGTTCCCTTATTAATAAATTTAGTCCTTAACATAATTTATACAACCTCAAAAATATATTAACACTAGCAGAACTCAGCAATATTAAGGCACAAATCTGCAGACAACACACAAATTCCCCAATTTTCAATTGCCAAATATGTTGTTTGTATTGAAATGAATCACCATCAGAAAATTCTGATTGCCATTGGCAAATGTTGGCAATCACTGACTACAACATAGAAGTGGCAAAGGAGGTGGGCAATGCAATGCCTGAATGCCTAAATGTATGCATACAATAACTGGAAGGACCATGATACCATATAGCAGTTTATTTTTGCATCTATGATCTTTCCACATTTTCATGCTGTTTAAATTTCATGCTTTTTGTCCTTCAGATATTATTCTTAAAGTTCAAAATGTATAATATTTAATTTTTTAATAAATTTGCAAGGATTTTTATTTCCACAAAAAAAAAAAAAAATGATTGATGGCAAATCTAAAAAAAATGAAAATCCCTGAAAAATTGAAAAATTAATCATTATACAGTACCCATCTATTTATCTCCTCAAAAGGCATCGACACAACAATGTTGATTTTGAGGAGCTTTTAACAAGTATTAAGACGCAGCGCAAATCCCATAGCCCCACATTCCAGAATATTCATTTTCAAAGTCAGACAAGTAAAATTTTCCGAGTCGCCAGCCCGGGACAAGTGCTTTTTGTCTATTTTTAAAAAAAGTTGGGCAAGTGCCTATTTTCATGCCATAATGACTTTATCTACCTTTATCTGGTGGTTCATGCCCTCGGGGCATACTGAATGCTTGATTCTACCCATCTCCATGTATTTATTTACATCCAGTATCACACCTCATGGTGGTCATTGATAACTTTTGCATGTGCACACATTATATTACTGCTTGACTGCATATTGGGCCAAGCGACTAAATTATTGGCCAATCAAAACACATGAGACAAAACAAAGCCGGTATGGTAAATTAGCAGCGTTTTAAACAGCTTCCTTAACCCAGATCCGGATGAATGACTCGCCCTATGATTTTAATCCAGCGAATCAAATGCAATTAAATTAATGAAAGGCACTTTACTGAGATTAGTGTCGGTTTCCTTTATGAACTGATTAAATGACAGTGATGATTCTTTAATTTTTAATTGATTATACAGAGGATTGACTTCCATGTCCGATATTGTGCTTGAAGCGAAACAATTACACTAATTAAGGAGCTGTCTCTGTTGATATTTAAAGTACAAAAATGTATGTTATGATCACTTTAGAAGTAGTTGTCAAGCAAGGTGATACTTACTATGTGGATAAAATTAGTTTAACAAATTATTTTTTCAAGGAAGTTAATAAGGAAGAGTCGGAGAAGGAAAATTAATGTGAAAGTGGAGGGGTAAAATGTAAGACTAATACCGAGTGTGAGGTAACTATTTTTCCAATGAGACATAAGCCAGACTCTGTAGCAACAAAAAATGTCAAATGTGACACTACTAAGAGACCGATAAATTGATAGTTATCCCTGGCTTGAATTCATTGACACGGAAGCAAAAATGTTTTGCAGTTATTGCAAACAATATCCCAAACTGGCACAAGTTGGAAATTCAACCAGTGTATTTGTCAACAGAACTGACAAATTCAGGATTAAACCAATCAAGTCTCAATACAGTTCTGGGCATCACAAGGCCTGTGCAGTTAGGGAAAGTCTGAATTCCAGTTAATTCCTTTCCATTTTTGTTAATGGAAATACTGATGCTACCACATTGGGGCAAAAAATAGTGCATATAAGATACCTGGACAATGGTAAATTGAAAACCTCTGATGTAACAAAATGTATAATATCAACCTATGTTTTTGAAAAATTAAATTCTTTTAAGAAATAATTATGTTGTACATTATTTCGTTTGTTCTTTCTATGGATTCAAGTACAATCATCTCATCAAATCTTGACAAGTTGTTTAAATTTGGGAAAACTGAAAAGGTAGGTGGGACAAGTGAATTTTCTGATATGGATGAAAAAAAAATTGGATCAGTCCCGAGATGCCACAGAATAATCCATATTATTGTCAGTTATAAAAAAGTAGAGTACCTTGTCTATGTTTTCTTATTCTCTTGGCTTGTTGTAATTCATTTTTACACTCATTAATCTTCTCTACAGCTGACTGAATTTTCTCCTCTGTAAAAAAAGAAAGACATGTACCACCATATGATAGTGTATATATGTGATAAGATGTTCAATAACTAGAGCTACTGCAATGGCTTGCCTTGGCAAATCCACACACTTTTTACTACATATTATCCCTGACCCAATCCTGACCACACCCAAACCTTGATCCATGAATCATAATCCCAAAATCTGTTACATGTATTTCGTCTCAGTTGCACTTGGACTGCATGTTTCAAGTTTGGTTGAAAATATTTTACAAATGCCACTGCAACTAAAATTTTTAATATTCGACCTTTTAACTACATTCGAGGGACCCCAGGGAAAAGGCCTGTAAGAGGTTATCATATGGGCAACCTGAATTTACACCAAGAGAGCTAGAAGATGGAGTTATGGACATCCAGACAGATGGAGGATTATCAGAATGTCCCCGACTAAGGTGTTGGGACAAGAATGGATAGGACACTTTTCTACTGCCCTGCACTTAAACTGGTTCATTGCTTCTATTAGGGCTAACTAATCAGCTCCAGAATAGGTACTGATTATCAGTCTAATTTTATCAATAAATAACCAACTTTTAATCTTTTAATGGTAAGTAAAAAACTTTTTTGTTCATAAAACACATAGGCTGCCACTGCAGACTAACAATGTCTAAGCACAGAAAGAATACAAATCTAGAAATGTTTAAAAATTGCTATAATAACATGAAAATTTGATCAGGTCATACACATATGCATACATTCATTTTGTTTAATAATACTAACATGTTTTAGTAGAAAAAAAAAACAAGTTTAAAAAGTTTAAAAAATGTAACAAGTGCTGTGATGGCTTGAAAATCTAAACTGGTCAATCTACATATGAATACAAATATCTCTACAAAATTTAATTTGTCCACCTCAAGTAGGTTTTACTGAGACATCCTAGCAATGTTTTTTAAAAAAAAAAAAAAAAGGTATACATTCAAAAAGTGTAAAAATGTTTATGTTTCATTCAAAAATTGTGCATAAAAAGTAGATGTGCACCACATTACTGGTATACCGGTTTACCGTAGGATTGTTTTTCCCAGTGGTATGCACCATGATACTTTCTCATTGTACCGGTACTTTGGTAGTTTCAGTCAGTAAGGAATTTATGGAAATTCCGGAGTAATCTTGTTATGAATTTAATGATATTAACGGTATGTTTTCATTTACATCACAAAATAATTTAAAAAATTATTATTATTTTGTTGACAAAAGTTATGTTTCTCACAAATTATTTTTGAATATTACAAATATATTTTATTTATGATTTTTCAATCACATGTTTGATCAGTGTTGCATATGCCAACATGGTGGCCTAATGGGATGTTGTGAAAGATACTTGGGCCAAATCCAACTTTTGGCACAAGTTTGGATTTTAGAAAAAAAAAAAAGAAAAAAAAAAAATGTCATTTTTTGGTTATTTACTACTGTATATTAATGTGTTAGGAACATGTAGTCCTTTGTAAGACTACTAATCATCCTAGGATTTTCAGGAGAGAAGTTGTTTTCTGTTTGAATTTTATGTAATTTCTCAAGTCCACTAAATATTTTCTCATTTGTTAAGTTAAGTGTGTTTTATGTTTACTGTCCCTCTCTGATAAATGTCTTGCCCAGGTGTTGGCATCCCACTCAAAGTTTCCCTGCCTATTATATCAATAGTGTAGTTAGTAAATTCTAGGCTTCAGTGTCAACACTTCCTGGTTTCATCAACAAGCTCTCTAATGTCAGCATAATTTCTTTCACAGGGTGTCAGCTATAGTGTAAGCTTAATCATCCCACTTTAGTTAGAGTTTTCAGATTACAACTTATGGTAAAATTAACATACAAATAGCAAATTCATCTACAATAAGGTACTGACCATTGAGTTTTTTGGGGGGAAGGGCTGCAATTGTCTTTTGAACTGAGAATATTCAATTGTTGGTCCCCAATATTTTTGCGGTATACTGGAGTATGTATATCGGTATGTTCAGAAATACCATGGCACAAAATTTGTCATGGTACCCAGCTCTAATTAAAAGAATATTAGCCAAATTTCATTTCTCTATGTTGAGCAGCTTTTGTGCAATCTTGCAAACAAGTTTCTTTGGGGGAATGGACCAGATGGACAGCACCAAATCAAGGTACAAGTAGTGGGGCACAAAAGACTATCAACATGGAAGCAAGCATGTTAATCAGAAATAATCATAAATTGCTTGGGAACAATAGTTAATCTTTAAAACAGGTCTCTGAATGAATGGTTAAGCGATCATGAACATTATTTCCCATTGAAAAGTGAGATGTGGCACATTTTGTTTTTATCTTAGATTCATAGCTCTCCTCTTTTTTCTTTTCACTGTTCCATTGTAAATTCAATGATAATGTTACTGCATTTGTACAGCAACTTGTGTTGCACTTAATTTTAGTGCTTTTTGGGCAGAAAAGGGAACATCCTATGGCAGATAACACCTAAATAGTACATGTCAAGCAAATCAATTGGTTGTTTTCTGTCAACATTGAGAGTCAGATGTATAATGTAGATAGTGATATGCTATTAATGACTAAAAATGCTCATATATGCACAGAAATCACAAAGCAATCCATTATTTTTAGGAAAACGAACAAAGCATGTAATTTTAGGCTGGTGAATATTGTTCACCTGCTCTCAATTTATCTGCATTTTCACAACTTATTATAAACTTCTGTATAACCCCTTGGGTCAGTAATGTGCAAAAATCAAATGTTATGTGATGCCAGAATTTCATACTGCATTTGTGATGTGTTTTACAGAAACAGACACTCAACCACATTGTAATATAACAAAACGGCAAATACATTATGTAAAAAAAAAAAAAAATGTATGCAACCTGTTAGTGAATTTGAGGTAACATTTTCCAAATCCATCTTTTTCTCTATCCGTACTTCTGGTAAAATTGTATTAATCTTATCCAGATCATCTTTTGTGTCATCAACAGTTATTCTCAATTATTTATATAACTGACTCAAAGGTTACGTTTTGATTTTCACCTAAAGGAGGAAAATCATAATACTCATGGTAATCAGTGTCATAAATAAAAAAATAAAAAGTATTTTAGTGGCATATTTTCACCTACATCTCTTCACTTTCAACATTGACTTAGGGGTGCTTTATTGCAGTTTCCTATATAATATCACTGGTGTTACAAGGATTTTGAGGCATATCTTGCTTGATAATATTTGTTATCACTTCTCTGTTGAAAGTAAAGAAATCATTTACTTCCTTTTTATTCATTTCAAAATCAGTCACAAACATCATTCAAAAGTAGAATTTCTTTAAGCTTTATTGTTCATTAATACAAATGTCTTTAAATTGTCTTTTTTATCACTTATTCCATTAGTACCATTCAAGCATGTATTTGTGTTAAATATAAGACATAAATACAAATGACTTTAATTTGTCTTTTTTTTTTTACCACTTATAGCATTTGTACCATTCATGTACATACTTGTGTTAAATATAAGAATCATCTAAGAAAAAGCAAATGTTTTAGTAAATTATGTTTCCCCAGAAAATACTTACCTGCTTTACTTTAACGTTAGGAAAATAAACTTTGCTATCTCATGAACCCAGCCCTCCTGAAATACCAAAATATGTCTTTTCCATCTATACCAGGGATCTCCACACTTTATAAGACAAGGGCCATGTTAGATTTTGAAGGGGGTTTGTGGGTCAAAGCGACTGAAAAATTTAAATATATGCAAAATAGTTTTAAAAAAGTACATCACTTTGCGGGCGGGATCCGGCCTGCGGGCCGTAGTTTGGAGACCCCTGATCTATACCATAAAGACAAAGGGAAGAAACTCTTATTGATTACCTCCCCTTACCATCACTAGATGACTACCCATCAACTGGATGTTAACCAGTTTTAAGTTGAGTGACACATCAACTAGGATGCTTGTATTTGCAGGGAGGTGTGGGAGGGTTTATAGTAGACCTCTTCCTCAATAACAAACACAGTGGGATCCAAAAAGATGGACTATGGCATATGCAAGGGTGCAAGTTACTGAGGGACCTCTGAAAAATATTAGGGAATAGACATCAACAGTGTGAAGAGGGGCCGGTTAAGTGGTTGAATACTCGTTCGATAATTGCATTGGGAATAATTGTCAATAAAAAGCTTTTTCTAATGAAGTTCTTAGCTTGTGTATAAATTACCTTTATATTCAATAAATCCAATCTCTGACAGATCGTTGAAAACACGACTCCAACTGGCTTCAACAAACATCATGTGTACTAGCAAACACAATGTGTATTATGTCACTGCTTTTTGCATGTGAATGTGGGTACATTCTAGTGTCACTGTTGATTCAGAATAAAACAAGATTCTTTATTTCAAAAAAGAGCGACAGTTATTTAGAGAAACAACAGCGTTGAAACTCGCTTTTTTATTGTTATATTAGTAAAATACTGATGCTGTGATTTCATTGCAAGTTATAGTGAAATTTCTGCTCATCCTTGAGCAAACCTCTGAGTGCCAATTTTGGGAATTCTAAGTTCATGATAAACTTTGGAACTCACTTCTCCATAATGAATCCTATTAGTGAAACTAACCTTTTCATGTACCTAGTATGTCTTTTGCTTGGTTCCTTTGCAGCTGTGGATGACATTTGCAAATGAGTATAATACAGTACTGATTAATGTTAGATACTTTAATTATGTTACATGCACTTACAGTGTTCTCAGTGTTTGATTAGTCAAGTGAAATGAGTTGACTTAAGACATGACCTTGACTGCTAGCTCTGATGCAGATAGGATTTGTATGCCTTTTAACCTTTTTTTTTAATTCTACCCCCATTACTTGATTTGATACAAAAAACTTTTTTTTAATTCTACCCCCATTACTTGATTTGATACAAAAAACTTTTTTTTAATTCTACCCCCATTACTTGATTTGATACAAAAAACTAATTAAAGTGATAATACTACGCTGGTCAACTTTTAATTGATTGCAACAATGCAACCAACATTTCTGTAAGTTGGAGATCAAAACACTGTCAGTACACAACCAGGTTATCACGGAATCGCTTGCAGGCATCGCAGTGATGGCTGATTGACACTTTTCACGTCCGAGTACAAAAGGGCATATTACATTTATGATGATTACATTGAAATCAAATTAAAAGATAACTCAAACACATATTTCACTTGACAAAACTTATTTAACTGGTGTTTCTTCAACTGCTGCCACCAGTAGGCATTATTAACATTTTAACCGATCAA
Organism: Margaritifera margaritifera; assembly: GCA_029931535.1. NCBI lineage: Eukaryota > Metazoa > Mollusca > Bivalvia > Unionida > Margaritiferidae > Margaritifera > Margaritifera margaritifera. The sequence continues at coordinate 371,808 of JAQPZY010001413.1, forward strand.
AATTTCGTTGTTATTTACAGTGTGCTGTGAATTTTTAATAAAGAAAATTGAACAAAATATATGACTTATTAAAATTTGTGAATTTCATGATGTTGATTCAAAATTATGGGAACTAACAGCCCTTTTTGACTATAAAACGAGTGATATATTAAGGTTTCATTTACCAATTTTGATTGTGATTTTATTCATGTTCAACAAACTGAGGCCTTTTTTCGAGCATTTTCTCTTTTTAAAAAAATGGGATCCACACCTGACTTCACATTATAAGTGAGTCCAGCAGTTATTTGGGCATGCTATACTGAGGGAGGAGTGTAATGTGATTGAGTACGTATTATTGGAAAAACATAATTTACTAAAAAGATTGTTTTCTCCTTTGAATACATTCCCCGATCATATTAACACTAGGAAAATAGATAATAGGAGGAAAAGTTTTGGCTAACAGTACAAACTGATCTGAGTTGAGCCATGTCAAACCCTGAGAGGGTGAGAGATTTTGGCCTATTAAAGTTAAAATTGACTAGCAGGTCTGATAGAGCATTATCATGACCAATATCTCCTCTGCCATGATGCCTGAAAGTATCAGATATCAGGGAGCAGTAGCAAAGAGGTGATGCTGTCAGCTTTGCACCAGTTCCTGAAGCATGCCACTTTCTCTCATAAAACTTCAAAGTAGAGGGCTTTCTCGCTGGTGGATTCTCTCACGTTGAAATTCCTTTCTTCACAAGGCTCGCCCAACAAGAGCCAGACTTGCTGGAAAAACTTGTCTGGTCAGGAATGAAACACCTGAGACCACAGCTGCTTGAGTAGGTTTGGCCTCACTGGGATTTTCCTGGGAATGTCTTTAGCTAGATCACACAGATCATTCACCCAGGACTTGTTCCACAAGAGAGGGGCTATCAAAATTACATTGCAGTTCTGACCCCTCAATTTCCAAAATATTTTCAGTGTGAAAACCTTGCAGGGGGTAGGCATAGGCCCAAAACCCGTTCTGGCCCCTTCATGACAGTAAGCTGGCAAAAATAATGAGCCTGCCAGGAACGTGTCTGATTTGGATGGTATAATTTAGCTTTAGGCAACAGCGAAAAAACTTCCAAACCAGAATGCACAGATTGGGTGAATTTGTCCCCCCACCCACCCCTCTGAGGAGGTAGGTTGCCAGCACCAAGTTGTCTGACATGATAAGGACTATTTTCCTGTATAGTTGATCCTTCCAGAAATGAACAGTGATGACTAGAGCCTTCATTTCCAGACCACACTTGCCACTTACCATGGTAAAGCATGGCAACAGGTGGACTCCCAACCGTAAAAACTGGAGTCCATACAGCAGAATTCCTGTCATGAACCAATGTTTGTTAAGCCACTGATGCAGGAATAATAATACTTTGGTATGGCTGAACAGATGGCTGGACTGGCTCGTCGGCAGCCAGAGAAGTGGCTTATGGCATGAAAGGATGGTGATATAGATTATCAAGATCCAACAAATACCCCATGTATATACCATATACTGGCTCGGACATGCAGAGGAAATTATGCCAACTTGACTGCCTAGATAAGATGGGACACTCTCCCACTGACTCAAAACCATTGCAATGGACGTATGGAAAAATTGTCCTGAGACCAGCAACCACATCACTTCATGTTCCAGGCCATGCATCTGCGACTCTATCAGAATCTGGGAAGAATTAGGGATGGTAACTCCATAACTCATGCTAGCAATTGATGCCATCTTTAGGTGGAGGCTCAAAACATTGTACTTCATCTGAGACTTCATGTTTTTCCTTGCTCTTGATGCTTTTCTGCAACACAGTGGACTATATGCCTTTCTGACCATAATGCACAAACACTGTAGGTTGCAAATGAGGAACACATCATGCAAGCAAGACATGTCTCATGTTGCCTTCATTAGCTTTAAATTTCTTGCACTTATGCATTCCATTGCCATTGTTTTACTAAAATGATATGAAAAAATTCTGAAAATAACAACCCGAAAGTGTTAACAAATCACAACAACAACACTCGATACTTCAAACAAGAGGAAAAAATGAGCAATGCGTGCAAATAAACAACCAACTACATGCACCAATGATACCATGTTGGAGCAAAATGTCACAATAAATGAAGTCCATAACTGTGAAAAAAAATTAACATAAATATTTATCAAAAATAAAACACATATTGCAACATATAGCAAATACACTGATATAAAATATAATAACGACTTTCGGGATGGATGGGTTGAAATCATTAAGATATTCAAAGATTTTGGGAGGTCTTGTAGTACTATGTTGTTAGTACCCAGCGAAAGCTTCAAACTGGTAAACATATGGTTGATGCATATCCACCCAGCGCTGGTAAGAGGAGGTAATGGGTAAGTTTTTCTTCCCTTTGTCTACAAAGTCAATAGATTGAAAAGATGAAGTTTTTCATCCTTTTGGGAGGGCTGGATTCAGGGGGTAGCAGAGTTTATTTTCCTAACATTAATGTGATTGGGGAATGTATTCAAACGGAGAAACATAGCTTTCTACCACAAATTCCATATGATATTGACCTCATGTACAAAAATATTTACAAGGGACATACTTTCATAGCATATGTATTTCTGACCAATTTGCAAAAGATACATGAGAGTAATGTGATGTTCCTGACACAAGTTGCAAGTACATTAATTAAGCTAAGGAACTGGGAGGAGAAACTGAATAAAATACTTTTAATTTTATCCAAAATAATTACTTACTAATGATCCACCATGCATTTTTACCAAAATTATGTTTACAAAATGCAGTCCTTCCAGCAATCCTTTATGAAAAAGCTTGGATAAAGTACAGCTACTTTTTTTTTCTTTTAAAGTAGGTGGAAGGGAAAATATGGTTATTTTATAAAGAAAAATAGTATGAAATTAATTTAAATTACTAAAAAAATAAAACCTTTACTTGACTTACCTTTGTAAATTTGAACAAAAGCATGCTCTAACTCAAATACTATCTGTTGCTTTAGCCCAGGTTACCTCTATCTTAAACACCCAGCTTCACATCAAATACCATATCTGAACTTGCGTTACTATGGCCATTCAAGCAATGTACAATTGATTTTCAATATAAAATTGAAAAAAGGAATAGTAGGGCCATTTTGGAAAAAGTAGCAAAAAATAGTGAGTCTGACAAAAAGTAAGAAAAATTAGGAAACTAGGGCCACTAGAAAGACTGAAACAGCTGACATGTTCATCCATGGACCACAAGTGTCATGAACCAGCTTTTTGATTAGAAGGCTAGCCCCTGTGATTAAGTAGTGGATGTAATGCACACCCGCAATTTTTTAAATGACACAACATGTGCTAATCTTTAGGCAGTCATAATATTATTTTTCCATTAATTTGTTATAAAGATTTGTTACTCCAATGTATCAACAAAAACAACTGAAAGAAAAGTTTTGCAGGAGTTCCCATACCTATCTCTCGACTAAGGTTGTCATAGTTTGTCTGTTCTTGGAGATTCATATGATAAACAGTGGCTGACTTCTCCATTGTGTGTTCACACTGTGCCAATGTTGCCAGCATCCTTTGACAGGTCAAACGACTGAAAGAAACAAATGCCTTAGATTGCATATATCAGTCTGTGCCAATTTTGATATTATGATTTTTTTTTAAAAAGGTATATAAAATAAAAGATTAAGTTAAAAACATGAAATTCTTACAACACAGGATCAAAATTTGTCATATAAATCTCAATTTTTTTTTTAAAAGTCAAAGAATTTTTCTGGTAGTACATGATCATAAAACTTCTTTGACTTTTAAAGAAAATATAATTTCTCAAAATTTTACAGCCTAATTCATAAACGTTTACTTTCCAACAGTACCAATAATGCTCATTTTTTCCTTCATGAGCCTCTCCATAAAGACTGACACTCAAGATCTACCTGATGAAAAGAATCTCTAGGTATCAGTGTTAAGTCTATTTCTACTGTTCTTTGTTCTTTTTTAAGTGCTGAGTATTTAAACCATCTTTGATATTCTTGAGAAGCTCCAACATACAAAATTTGGTAAAAAAAATATTCTGCATTCTTAAATATCTGAGTTAGCAAGTTCACAAGATACCTGTAAGTGCAGTACAAAATTCTCTGTTACAGCATTTGACTTTGAACTTGATATTATGGAGAATATTAATGACTGAATTGATATTATGGAGAATATTAATGACTGAACTTGATATTATGGAGAATATTAATGAATTTAATTCTCTTACTGTCATAATATATACACATAATAAGTTTGATCAAATCTATACTTAACATTTTGGGGGGAAAATCCTCAAGTTATTGAACTGGCATCATTCAGGGTATTCTTTAAATATATTCACACGCTGGGTTTGATAAAAATTAATTCATACTTGTTTGTGCTATCATGTTCACATGCCAGTAAGCTAAAAACTGGAATATTGACTTTAAAATCAAGATTAGAGTTACTGACAATCAATTGTTAATCTGAATGCAATCAAATGCAAAGTCTGGTCACAATTCAGTTATATGTGTACAACTCCCTGTGTTCATAAGCTCAATGAAGTACAAATATGAAAGCAACGGCCTTTGACTTGATTTCAACCTCAATTAGGTCTGGTTTTCAAACTCCTTCACATAAGTGTGGATGTGTTTGTGGTCAGATCTGCACCATTTTCATTAAGAACTAATTGCATACTGCAAGAAGTATTTAAGTGAAAGCCCCATGTTAATGCAACCATTCATGCAAAAGGAGAAATTATAACAAGATTTTCAAGATGGCTACTATGGTGCCATGTTGGAAGTCACATAAGCACCACATTTTGGGAGGTCATATCAGCATAATTTTCATTTAGAACCAACTATAGATGGTAAGAAGCGTTTCTGTGAAAACCCCATGTCAATATGACCACACCTTAAAAAGGAGTGATAATGAGATTTTCAAGATGGCTACCATGGTGACCATGTTGGTGTCAAGACCCACACCATTTTCATTTAGTACCACCAGTAACTAGGCATCCTAAGAATGATCATTTATTCAGAGTAGCGATAACAAGATTTTCAAGCTGGCCACAGTGGTGTCCATATTGGATGTCAGATCAGCTGGTCTCTTGACCAAAATCATACCAATGGATCAGCCCAGGTTGGCTACCTCTCTGTCCCTGGTAAGGCACTTTATGCCAATTGCCTCAGCTTTAAATTACCTTCATACTTTGCTGTGCTGTAAAACACCAAACCAAACCCTAGCATATGCTCTCCTGGCCTATGGCCAATAGAGCGACAAATGACTTAAATGCACTGTGTACTGACTATGAAGAAATATGTTCTGAGGATCACTTACTTCTGAGGATGTACACTGTACCTTAAATGCATGTGTTTGAAGCAAACCAACAATTTTTCAATTTTATAATCCTTTATAGGCACTACAATATCTATGTTGCTTTAAGGAAATAAAGATGAGCAAACAATAAAATCTAATTGTATTTTCCAACTGCAGCAATTTGTTGTTTTCTTATAACCTTTTGTCCTGCTTTATTTAAGTACTGACAAATCACAAATGAAGCTAAAGACCTTTACGATTTAGTTCATGCTCCTATGTACTTGCCTCTGCTCTAAAACTTAATGTTTATATTATACGGTCAAAAAACTAAAGAGTCATAGACATCTTTTTCAAATTTAGAAATTCAGATGTCATGTATAAGCAGAAAAGCTGAGCTTGGCTTTTTTCAGCTTCACCACATTTAAAATATCTAAGTACTATGAAACCTTGCTGCTTATAAATTCAGATGTAAGATTTTACATGAAAGATTCATAATCATCACTGGCAGAAACATATGATGCAGTTTGCGACAGGCAGAAAAACAGCCCAACAATCTAACAGTGGTCATAACCATCTTTCTGAGGTTTAATAAAATCTAGAAAAATGAATTACAGACTACAGATATTTATAGCCCTTTCAGTGATCTAAAGCGAATGCCAATGCTTCAAAATTTGTATTTCTCTGCAATACATCTTCAGTTCTAATATATGTGGAAACACTTATTATTTCTGAGTATAAGACATGGTTGGCATGACTTGTTGCACATCATACTCAAAAATACTTTGTAAAAAGAAAATGACAATGCACAGCAGCAGACTTAAAATTGGTTTCAGAATTCATCACTAACCTCCTCCCAGGCTGACTAACGATTCTAGAACAGAAGTCATACAGATATTTGATCAGGAAAGTCAAGGACTTTTCAGGGACAACAATTTTCAAGTACTATAATAAATAATAAATAAACTTAGGAAGAACATTGATTATGGTATGTAGAGTCCACAAAATATCAGAATTAAGTACATGTATTTCATTCTCAAACAAGAACTTTGAAATATTTTTATTGTTGAACTGGGCCTTTGTGAAGACAATGTAGATCAAGGGGATTTGGGGTATGGGGTAGAGTCATCTCTTCTGTATCAGTTTGGGAGTTAGTAGTCTTATTTGCCAGAGTTTCTTACTCCTAAAGTCATTCCGAGTGTCTATATTTTATTCTCTGTATGCTTTTCACTCTTGCCATGAGATTTCAAAGCACTTTTACTCATTGATCTATTGATGTTAGAATTTTCTTTTTTATGACTGTGATTGGTATGTATGTCAATGGTAATGTTTCCATCATCAGTATGACTTAGGGTGACCTCAGCTACCACTGATTTTTTGGCAAACACAAAACAAAGCTCTTTGTTTAATGGTTTATTGCCTTGTCTTACCCATATATATAGAGCACATATAGCACTTGTGGCAATCTTGTTAATTTGCTTTCCACTGCAGAACACTTGACCAACATTTTTTTTTTATCAGCCCAGTCAACACTGCATCCATTCATTTACATCATGAGGTGGTTACAATTCCAAATGAGGTTGAGTACTAATGAGCACACAAGTGACCCAACACAAGTTTTACTGAATACATAAAAACGACCCAACATGGAATTAAAATTCCAGGAAGATTGGGTTTCCAACTTTTTCAACATATCTCTTATTATTCCCTCTTTATGTTTATGTCAGTAAATTAATCTTTCTTTTAAATGAGATGTGTTTATTTAGAAATTCAAGCCCGTTTCAATAATCACTGAGCATTTTCCAGCACTTTTTTGAACCAACCTCAAATTGAAGCACTTTTCAAGGTAACTACCAAAATTCAAGAACCTTTCATGATTGTGTGAACCCTGTCAAAGAGAAATCTTTATTCAAACATGCGCACCCCCTCTCACACGTCCAATGAATGTATGAAATTTTTCATTTGAAAAGCTCAGATCTGGCCTATAGGTATAAGTGATGGACTGGTGATAGCTTCAATAAATATTAAAGATATTGAGCTTAGAACCAATCTATTGTTGATCCATGTGGGCACAAATGGACGTACTGAACATTTTATGATAATTATTTCTAATTTTTTTTATATCAGCACTAGTTTTAAATACCAGAAAATCACATATCGATACACCAGCATGTTAAACTGCAATAGGGCGGTAATGTTTTCTAAGTTTGCCTGCATAGACAAACATTACTGATATGCCATCTGTTTTTGGCATATTGATCAATTCTGATGAAAACTGTCAGCCAATAAGCCCCCACTTTCCTCAGTCACCTTTACAGTTGTTGACTATTCTGTGGAAGTCAGGAATTTAGCACCTGTGTTGAATTCTAAAATATGTAGCCAACACCACCATAATGTAGTCCATGAGCATTATGCTGATGGCTACAATAAGGCAGTGTTGCACCTGGAGCATGGGTTCGCAGGTTTTCCCACAATTTTTTGTCCTATGTCCCCCAAATCTTTACCCTGTGCGTCCCTCTGGGCGCATTTTTTTTTCAGGAAAAAACAAAACAAATATGCCTACACTTTTCCTTCGCGGATGCGCATCCACGTCTATGTTGGCGCCAGCAATGGCCATAGTTGAAAAAAGTGACATGTAAGATGGCAATGAATATCCATTTCAAAACATTAAATCTGGCAATGAAAACATTCAAGGTTTGTGGTAGTTGGCCCAGTTACTAAAGTGCGGTTAAAGTCACACCTACGGCAATGAAGATTTAATTTATTCTTAGGCAGAATTAATGAAAAAAGGTACTAATTTATGTGAATACTCAATTTGTCATTTGGTTAATGATTTAAAACTTTTAAAAGAAAAGTAATTAAGAAAACATAGGTATTTATTATAATAAATGCTAGTAGATAATGAGTGAATACTAAAGTTAAATGAAAGCAAGATCCAGAACGGAAAATTCCATGGTGCAGTTTATTTCAGGTTGACCAGATATTCAAATATGTTAATGTTTTCATGAGTTACTTGATCAGATGATAAAATGTTTATTGCAATAATGTAAATGTCCAAGGAAAATATGAGAAAGTTACAGTGGCAAAACTGTCGAAGCAAATAAGATTATCTCATTTTCCTAGCACTTCTAGTGCATTATGTACTCTACAATTTTCCTTTGTCCCTTTAAAATGTTGTGTCCCCCAAATCTGGAGAGTGAGGGACACAGTGTCCCCTGACCCTGGGATCCTAGGTGCAACACAGATTAGGAAACAAGTAAAACATAGGCAGGAATTGTGGGTCTTGCGCTCATTTATGTAGATATCACAGTAATTTAAGTTCTGGCTATCCTGGTTACTAAAAAGTGATTATTTCAAGTAATATATCACACTGTAAACTGAAAAGTTGTTTAGTGCTTGATTTTTATGTTGATGACTGCAAATATTTTGCTGGTCATGGTAGTAAATTCCTTTGTAATTGCTGAATATCTACCATATATACTCACTTATAAGTCAATGGTTTTTACTGAAAATTCAGTTCATGCAGAGTAGGGGTCGTCTTATATGTGCGACATAAAAAACAAATTGATAAAAATAGGGGTAATGTTGGAAACTCTAGATGTCTGCAGTACGTACAAATACTATCAATTCAAATATTTTTACGTTTTCATACCAATATTCCCATTCAGAAATGCATATATGGTATGTACTGTGTTTATCCGCTTCATGATGGTTATTCATTACACAGTACTTGTCTCTACAGTTATCTGGATTTTAATAATTCGAAAATATTACCAGTAAATTAAATATTACCCACCGCAAAGTGAAGTGTCTGTCAATGTTGTTTACCATAAGTATTTACTAGCAAATATATTGCTTCAATTTTCGTGCTAGTCTGAACAACCTGTATTTGCATTATATTTTGCGTTTGCTGTATAAACACCGTTTGTATAATAAAAGTTTTGATTTAATTTGTATTTTTCTTCCCCACAAGTCAGATTTAATTCCCAAGTGATATTTCCCAAGTTAACTGCCAATGCACGTGGGCTGAAAAAACCTTGGCTTGTAAAGGCAGCACTCACTTTGTTTTCAAGTTGACAATCCTTTTGACTGAGTCCTGAATTGAACACTTACTCAGTGCAAGAAGAGTTCTACAACTTCCTGTGCATGTCTGACCTTAATCTCTTAGCTTGTAAAGGCAGCACCCTCTTTGTTTCCCCATGTGACAACCCTATGACTGAGCCGTGAATTTGATACTTGTTCAGTGCCAAGTAACAGAGGGTGGTTACTTGAACTCCATGTGATCTTGCTGCACAATTGACACTTGTTCAGTTGCATCATTTAATAGATTTCATAGACTGTATGACCAAAGTGTTACTTACAGAGCCCAAGCTCAGTCTCCACATAAGCACCCACATATGACAGTAAAGACAAGCAATCGGAGTCGGACGATGACTAGACGATGACAGAGGATTTCAGAACTTTATTTGGTCACTCAGACAATGAGGATGAATTCTAGGGCTTTGTACCAGATGACATTAGATAGTGACATTTATATGATACTGTGAATCACAAAAATGTGGAATTAACTTTCACTGTTTATTTGTAAAGATGTGTGGAATTAACATATTATGGGATATTGTCAATTGGATCATTCTTGGCTACTATTATTTATACCAGTATGTGACATACAATAGAATTCATGGATTTATCATATAAATAGATTTAAAATGTCAAGCATATTTTGTATTTCTATGGATTTCATGACATGAAGGTGGACAAAATGTAAGTTGTCAATTTATTTGTGACATATTCCACTCAATAATATAATTGCATTTTGCACTGGTTTTGCCTTTATTTTTCCTATCCATCTAGTTTGGCTTCTTTATTTTTCAAAAGTGCAACTTTGACTCACTGATGATAAGTCACACCCTGATTTGTAGGATTGTCAAACAGAAATAAGCTTTATTCAGCCATAAAAAAAAAGGGGGGGGGGGGCGATTTATAATCAAGTATATATGGTATTTTTTTTGCAGTAAGAAGTTTTGCCTAAATATAGTGCTCAAACAAATCCATGATCTTCCTTACTTATTTTCTCTCTAAAAATGATGAAATGCAATCTTATTTGGGCTAAAACTATTGGGTAGTGCTTCTGGTGGTATGTTTAAAACTTTATTATACAATAGGTGTCAGAACATAAGATGCATGTGGAGCTTAATGGGAGACCCAGATGTTTACTAAAACAGACATTTTTAGCAAATATTCTGTATTGTTCAATAAACCTAACTAGGGTTTAAAAATCATAACTGGTATAATTAACAAATCATACTAGTTGAACAAACAAAGGTTATGGAAGAAGCTTATAGAACTAGTGTCCCAAAACTTTCATCATGGAAAATAGTACGGACCTGAAATGTCCCAAAAATCAATGTGCATTAAAAAATTATTGTTAAAAACAATTTATGGTGTCTAACTTAAGTTGTCCCAACATATACAATAAATATGGTCAATGTACATTTGAAACACAAATCCAATATCCTTTCGAAGAATTACTGTATCATAGGAATAAATTGATGGATCTACAACAGAGTGCTAGTGTAATCCATATCACAAGTTACAAAAGGTCGGGCCCAATTCTTGGATTTTAAGATGTCAGTGGGGGAAAAAAATGACCTCTCTCACAATGAAAAATATTTAAAAATCATGTAGATTTCCAAATTTTAGAAACTGATTCCTCAAACAATATAATTTCCATTTCATCCATCTCTTCCCCATAATGATATCCCCACATTCCATTCCAGATCATTCAAGAAAAATTAATGAAAGCAGATTTTTTTACAGATATTCTAAGGTCAAAGAGCAACCTTTACATGTATACCTCTCTTCATCACTCTCAGAACTGTGACACCATCGAATGAGAGTTTTCAACAGATTTGTTATTCTTTTGTCATCATTTCCACCATCTCCATCGATTAGCAAGCGTTTCTTTATTATTTCATCTGAAATGAAAATTACCTTAATGTAGTAATTCATAAGCATGTGTGATGTCATTTGTTACTCTAATAGATGAAAGAATTGGGGAACTGTGAATTATGACTGCCATAAACCTTTCCGTTGGGCAATTGAAAGACTGCTTAAGTAAACATGTAGCTGCACCTACCTATACATATAAAATTTGAAAATTAATATGTATTACCTAGTGAAAAGCCCCAAAATGCTGGATATTTTTCTGTTGAGGTCTGTCAAACTTTCAATACAAATGTAGTAATGCAGTAAAGAGACTTTTCAAATTTCACAGGAATGACATCACAGTCCTACCATTATGAATGTCAAAAGATACACGAGCTACAAGTGAAAGAGGTTAATAAACAAACTAGATATGTGTTTATATAACATGTATATACTGCAGACTAAAAAATCCATAAAGTTCAAGGACATTTTTTTTGTAAAAATCAAAACAATGCTTAAATGGCATGAAAATCTAATCAGGTAATCTGCATATGCATGCAAAACTTCATTATCTGACCTAAAGTGGATTTGGCTTGGTCATGTTAACAAGGCTGTTGTGAAAAAAAAAAGTTGAAGTCCAAGAAATTAAAAAAACTTGTAATATTGAAAATCTGCTGTAATGGCATGAAAATCTAATTACATGTACCTGTAATTAACCAAAATAACCAGACCCTCTAATGTTCTGGACATCATATTTTTAAATGTTTAATAATCTTAAATACTGGATTTGCCGGCCTATAAGTCGATACTTTTTGACCCGGAGGTCTGGGCTTCCTTTTATACTCCAAATTGACTTATATATGGATTAGGCCATTGAAATTGCTTTACCATATTTAATGTAATTTTTTGTGCCTCAAAAACTAATTTTTTTTCTTCTTCAAAATACGAAAAATAAAGTGTAAAAAAATGATTCTAATTTTGGGGAAGAGATTGTGTACGAAAAAATATAGAACCCGACATTGAGAAGGATTCCAAAATATTTACATGATAATCAGTATTAAATTCATGCACATCAGACGTAATTGCGCTTAAAGCAGCATGCACTAGTAATATACAGTTCTCCCTCATTATAACGTGGTAGTCAGGGTCCATACCTGCAGACCGTGTTATTAACAAACTGCGTTATATTGAGATCGTGATATATATGGAACTGTGATATATTGAGAATAGCATAATATACCGAACTGCAGTATAGTGGGCACTATGAAAATTTGGTAAATTATGGTGTTTTGAAAAGGAAATAAAGATATAAGACCATGTTTCACCTTGTTTTCTTTCAACCCATATTGTTCTTCATTGGTTTGATTTTGGTCATGGGGTCCATAGTAGTACCGCGTTATATCTGGCATTGCGTTATAATGGGGGAGAGCTGTATGTTGTTTAAATTTGCTTACATATCTGTGTATTACAATAGACAAGTTCAAAAACGGACAACCATTACATGGACATAGGTATTCCATTACACATTTTTCTTCTTGCACCTCATGATCTAAATAAAATATGCCCCGATATGAGAGAGAGAGATTTCAGATCTTCTTCATGCTATTTTGCTTAATGTACCTTACTGCACCTGTTTAGCTGAAGCTTTTGTCAAAGAGAGAAAACAGTAATAAAATAGTAAATGGAAATTATAAAAATACATACCATACTCCTTTAGTTTCAACGATATATAATTTATATTTAAATATTCACAATATTTATATCCATACAGACTCCATTTAGTTTAAATCCCAAGAATGACCATTTAGCATGCTGTGTTGTTTCCTTTGCAAGTACAATGACCTCTCCATTTCCACCAAATAAGATTACCCTTTATCAGTAAGTGCATGTACAATTCCTGTAGTTAGGCGGCATTTGGTTTGATCTTTGCTCATGCTAGCTGTTACTTTGAATTCAAAGATCTGACACTTCTGTTGGCGAGAACAAAAGATGTAACTGGTTGAGAAACTTACATGAGTAAACACCTGGCATTACCGTCATTACACATTACCATATACATTAACATGCTTTACTGGATTGATTACAATACCCTATGGATAGCCTAATTTCCCTATTGGTAGCCTCACTAATTTGATCTTGCCTGCCGAATCTTGCACTCAAACAGGTGTCAACTGGAATGACCTGGCCTGAGCTGTAGGCATATTTAATTAGCATGTAAATAATGTGGTTCTTGTGACAATGGATATCGTAATTAAAACAAGAATAAACTATTTATTCAGAGGTATTAATTGATAATGGAATATAGCAGTGCCCTTGTACACGAGTACGATCACAATCGTTAGGTAACTGAACAATACAGATTACAATCGCCCTGTAACCTCTCTCCAAAAGCTACAAATAAAAACTGCTCTGAACGCATACATTCTTACACACTGACACAGAGTTGTTTCATCTCTCTCTCTCACACACACACACACATACACACATGCATTCACTAGAAACAAGAAGTCTTTATAGAGTTCTTTTATTTTTTATTGTACATGTAGTTTAGGAGTAGCAATAACAGACATGCTAACAGATAGATGGAAGACAGAAAGACCATCCCACAAGCTCCTCTTATCTATGACTAGCAGAGCGAAAAAAATAAAGAAAAAAAAGCTGCCAATCAAATTTCATTACACCTGAACTGCCATCATTTTGAACACTGGCAAGACTGGTCATGTGGTCACATTATCATGTGAAACTGGGCATAGCCTATATGACATTGTTATTATAATGAGTGATGTTGTTCAAAATGGAGCAAACTGACAATCTGAAAGTTAGTGAAGTGGAAGGTAGAATGGCTCTGTGTGCTATTTCTTCAGCTCTCCCACTCTCCATTCTGCCACCAATGCCTCCCGTTATGACACAAATCCCTGTAGTTTTCCCGTTCCATTTACAGCAAGCGAACAAAGGTTGTAATACCTTATTCCTTTGCAAAAGACTTTGTCAGTATTACTGAACAATATGATGTTATACAATAGTTAGATATATAGGTCCTTTATAATTAGATAAACAAATTTGCATTTGTCTGATATAACTGATGTAACTACTAGCAAGCAGTGTGCAAATGTAGCCATAACTGAATCATGCTTTCTAGTCTATGTCAATGATATGCCAACAAATATCTGAACAAATAGCAAGTGTTTTAATGAGTGTGATGATGTCTAATACTGTTAACTTTGAATGAAATTAAACTAGTTACAACATTCATAAAATCTGAATTTTTGCATAACCAGAAAAATGTATTGGGTCAGCAGACGACCAGAAAAATGTATTGGGTCAGCAGACAAAACTATGGTCAGTTTGGAAACAGGAAACAAAGCCATTTTTCTTTTATGTGTCAAATAATGATGCAAATCAGTAGAAATTTTCTAACAGACTATATCCAGTCATGACATGATCATGTGATGGCATGCAAGTCTTCCCAGTGTTCAAAATGTCCATGGTACAGGTCATATTTTATACGAGTGCTGTTTCAATTTAGGATATAGCTGCTAAGGCAGTACATGTAACAATTTTTAAAATTGAAAGAATTTGTATAAAAAATTAATCATCCAACAGTAACTTTAAGTTTTCTGATGTCGACTTTAGTACCAATGCTGAAATTGGTTCAAATATTGACCAGTTAAATACACAATTCTCCTGAACACCTTTATAACCTGTAAAGTGATTATCTATCTCTATATACTGCTGTACCTCTTCATAGGGATTTTTCAGTTAGTGTGTCTGAGTGTATTAGTAGAATATGTAAAAACATTTATAATTGAGTGGAAAAATGTGAAGGATTAGTAAAGTTCAAATTTGGATAAGATAAAAGCAGGTTAAAAAAACCCAGTTTAGAGCATCAATATTAGTGTTTTTGTGTTGGAAGCTGCTAACTACAGTAGGTCAGTCTGCAGCACAGCAGTTTATGGCAGAGAATTACAATATACAGTAGGACCCTGCTATAGCACGCTTCGTTATTGCACGAATTCGGATATAACACGATCGTGGCATGGCTCCCAAAATTTCATCTATTTTTTCGTACATGAATTTTTTAAAATATTTTTTTCAAAGTACGAAAAATATTGTGTACAAAATTAATTATCATTTTGGGAAGAGATAGTGTATTAATTCTGATATAATATGATCGTGGCGTGGCTACTGAAATTTTACAATAATTTTGCCAATTTCTTGAACTACTGCAAAGTTTTGGGCCAAAATAAACAAGAGTTTGATTTAATAATTTGGCAAGCTGTATTGTATTCTTGAAGAAAAAGTGTCTTATGATTGCATCTTTCATTATATGAATAAAGATGCTGAACATTTCTATTTGTGAATGTTCATTTCAAATGTGTCAGTAGTCAATCACTGCACTCTGATCTTAGTTTATTTTTGAAAGATGTCAGCTCATTTTAAAGCTGATAAGTGTTAATCTTATTATTACTGATACATGAACAAAAGTCATTAAGTATTCTTTGTGTTTGTCTTCAATACATTCTGTGTACAATCGTTGTTCAAACAATAGCTGACATGTTTGCTCATTCAACTGCATACACAGCCAAGCACCAAACAATGCAGTGGTTGATAAAAGATTCGCACCTGAAGTTATAAATCAATTAATTTAAGTAATTGACAATCATCAAAGTCAATCTCAAAGCTAAAGGTTGTTCAAACCATGCAGCAATGATTTATAAAACATCAAAAAAACGAAAGCCACCAACGCGCACACGTGGCTTGGCGGTGTTGTTAGACAATCGCCACGCAATCGGTTGACCAGTGAATAATATTGTACATTCCCTATAAAAATGACCCCATTGTTGATTAACAATTATTCTTGCTGTAGTCGTTCAAACAAATAGGTGTCCAAGTTTTAATTAGTAGTTATTTACAATGGATAACAGTACACGGAAACGTAAAGCTTTTACTGTTAAAGAGAAGCTTGAAGCCATGGACAGGATTAAGTCCGGTGTTCCCACAAGTCAGATTTAATTCCCAAGTGATATTTCCCAAGTTATCTGCCAGTGCAAGTGGGCCAATGCCGATAAGCCTTTGGCTTGTAAAGGCAATCACTTTGTTTTCATGTTGACAATCCTTTTGATCGAGCCGTGATTCTAATACTTGTTCAGTGCCAAGGAGAGTTCTACAACTTCCTGTGCATATACTTTGACCTTAATCCCTTAGCTGGTAAAGGCACCATACTCTTTGTTTTCCCATGTGACAACCCTTTGATCAAGCCGCAAGTTTGATACTTTCAGTGCCAAGTAACATAGGGTGCTTATTTGAACTCCCTGTGATCTTGCCGCACAACTGACACATGTCCAGTTGCATCCTTTAATAGATTTCTGACTTTATGATCAAAGTGTTACTTGCAAGAGCCCAAGCTCATTCTCTGCATAAGCACCCGCATATAACAGTAAAGCTGAGGAATCGGAGTCGGATGTGATTTACGATGACTAGACGACGACGATTTACAATGACTAGACGACGATGTAGGATTTCAGAACTTTATCAGACAATGATATTATACTTCTGTGTGCATATTTTCGATGGAATTATTATGGACTCACTCCTACGCATGCCATGAGATTGGTTGGTGAGTACACGTGTCGATCCTTTAACTATTCATGTTATACAATAGACATGTACATATAAATGTACCAATGCATGGTTCTCTAAAAAAAGTTGTTGTTGTAGTTGTTGTAGTGGGTTTAACACCATTTTTCAGCACATGATAGGCTATACATGGCGGCCAGTTTTATCTGGTGGAGGAAGAACCCAGGAAAAACCTGGGAAGAACCACTGGCTCTAAAAAAAGTAAAATATTATATGTGCAATCTCTGTTTTCACTGCATGTGTATTTCTCGTTTAATATGCATTGATTTAAGATGGTAACTGTGCCAATGAAGCACGTTGTTTTGAGCCCACAATTTAACCCCCCCCCCCCATTTTTTTGGTGCATGCATCATTTGCTTCAGCTAAATGACTTGGTTTTGTCTACGTTGGTTATAGTATGGTTCGGGACATAGCACGATCTTGTTTTGTGGACCCCGACCATCATGCTATAGCGGGGTCCTACTGTACTATTGTTGCAGGAGAAAGGAAGAATCTGTAGTAACTTTAGATGTATTCTGGATGACTGGATTCACATGTTATGGGAGGGGTACAGAAGTTGAATAACCCAACTGATTTCCATTGTAGTCCTTGATTTAAAATTTTGTACTGATTATGAGTTATTCATACAAAGCAAGATATACATATATTTAAACCAACTGAACTCGAGTCTAATTATGCAATAACAAACACTTTTGCGTTTTTGTTTTCTTGCACAATGGAGCACTATTTTCAATGTCAGAAACTGTCAATGATTTTAACATATTCATCTCATACAGAACTAAAACTGGAAAAAAAATTGTATTACCCCAGACACATTACAATTAGTAATTTATGAGCCAATATAAATATGAAATATTCATAATAGTGGTTCATAATTAACAGATTAAACTATAGCTAGTACAAATTTGTCACACATTTTTGGGAGAAAGAGAATGATAGAGGGAGAGAGAGATAGAGAGGGAGGGAAAAAGAACTACAAAGAGAAAAGTATACACATATATTACATGCAGTATTTTCATATTCTTACACTTCTATTGTTATGGTTTTAGTGCTTAACTAATTTTGCTATTTAAAAAATGTAGTGGGCCTAATAAGATAAGATAAGATTTTTTTATAGTCGGCATGATTTAAAACAACAATTCAACATAACTTCTAATGAGCTTTTTTTTTACCAACATGACATAAAAAGACAATAAAGACATTAAATCAAATGTGATTTGCAAGGCATAAAACACAACATAATACATAGATACAATTGGACACAACACATAGTACATAAAAAAAATATAAGCAAGCAAAGCATTTTGAAAAGGCAGTAATTAAAAGTCAATTTAGTATTTAGGTAAGTAGAAAAACCACAGGTTAGGATGATCTTAAGAATGCAGGGATTTACAAATTTTATAAAAGTCAGCTTGTACAGGGCAAGCTGACTGGAAAATTGAACTTGCCCTTTGGAAATCTGAGCTTGCCCCAAACATAATATTCCAACATGAGTAAAAATCTAAGATAAAATATGGGATACTTTAAGGAAATTCCTTTTCTTGCCTAGATAAGATAGCAGACTCATCCCATCAGCTACATCAATAACAATTAAAGCTAGACTGTCTGTAATGATTTATTTATACTTACAACTGAAGGATTTGTGAATACTTATTTTATCCATTTACTTAGCAGTTACAATATCATCTAGTCGCCCTGAAATCGGCGACATGCATCAAAATATCTGATAAGCCAACTTTTGAAATTGAGAAGACTTATTTTTTTCCATTTAATTGTTTGTCAGACAGTAAGTATGTATCAGTCTCCTGTAATTATTAGGTACACAACAGATTGTAAATGCCACTTGTGGTTGTTACATTTTCGGCACGTCTATCGCACTCTGAACGAAATCCTCCTGGTGGTTAATCATTAGAGATGAGTGCCTTTTATTTGCAAACACACCTGTCCAAGAAATCTCACAAGTTATATTTTTAACATTTAGCACCTACTCACCTTAAAATTGGCAACATGCATCAAAACAACCTTTCCCAAGCTGATTATTTTGAGTTGGCAAGTTCACAAACTGCCTGAAGCTAGGTTAGGACATAGAAGTCAGCAAATACGTAAAAATATTATGATTACAATGTAACTGACAAGTTAAAATATAAATATTTATTCCCTATTTGTCAAAACTTGCTTTAAAATAGTAAATATTCACATCATGTCTGCGAGGGAAATGCGTGACTGACCTTGACAATGGAAATGACATACGATAGATGAAAGAAACTTAGGCCAGTTTCATAATAGAAGAATGCAATACATATAAACATTAAATAAAGGTGCTAATATATGTATTGTGGCGAGATCACAAGGTATAAAACTTGCAAAACATAAAGCATTACAAATGGAACATGACCCCTTTCTCCCTCTCTCTATGAATATTTTGTACTTGCTCATAGGCAAGTACCTTGGAAACTTTAGCTTGCCCGAGCCAAATCTGAGCTTGTCCCAGGAGTTGGGTAAGTAGATTTGTATATCCCTGCAGGATGTATGTATAAAAAAAAAAACCACTAGGTCATTTAAAATTATAGGTTAAAATCGAAATTTAAATTAAATTAAAAGCAAAAGCACCAATTTAGGACTAAAAGCATGCCGAGAAGCAGATTATGCCTTGCTTAAAAAGAATGGAGCAAACTGTAGGGCACTTGATGGTACATAAAACAAGGACAGTAAGACAAAACGGTTACACAGACATTAGTTTTCGTCGTCATGGCAGGAGAGTTGGGGGGGGGGGGTATTATTTGCAGATATTTAGCCCATCAACAAATAAAATCCCTACAGTAGGGAGCCGCGAGAGCTAAGTTGATGGAGCGTCGGACTCGTAATACAAGGGTCGCGGTCCCATTACCTCCCCATGCCAGCCCTGGTCGGCATAATATAGCCAATTAGCCAATAATGTGTTAATAGTGCCGTTAAAACCAACAAAACTATTTTTATGTTTACATCGAAAATATGTGTCGCTCGCGAGCATACGCTTTACTGAAACTTTGACCTAGAAAATTATGATCATCGTGAAACCATACGAACGTAGATTTATGATCCAACAAAGATTACATTGGATCATCTTTTATTTTTTTAAATTTTTTTTTACGTAAAGAAGCTTTTGTAAACTGCAAAAACAAAGGTTGATGTAGCACTAACCGTCGTTTACCGCCATGGTTGTTGTAAGGCCTAATGTACGAGCAGGCGGTAGCACAAAACCGCTGTTCCTGTAGCTTTAGCTTCCTTTACAAAGATGAAACAGGTCAACACAAAGTTAGATGTGTTGTCATGTTCAATTATGCATAGGCTACTAGTAATTCTTTGCTATCTCTGTAGTTGTGGTTGGAAAAACTAACTAGGTTGAGTCAATGCTATTTGTTGTTTTATGATGCAAACCAACTTACGTTATATTAATTTATAATTATTTATTATTTTTATTCCAACGCTTTCGCGGAGACTATTATGATACCTTCCGCCTGTCCGTCCGTCTTTCCGTACGTCTGACCGTTGAAACATATCCTCCTAAACGGCTGATTGGTTATTCATAAAACTTGGTATATATAGTTATATCGCCCCTGGGGTAACCATTTACAGGAGGAGTGTCATCCATGGCTTCTTCCCCGACAAAATTCCCGGGGAGGAGGGGTCAAAAGTCAGATGTACAAACATTTCTATTACAATGACATTTTCAAATATTTTCTGATCAAACTTTATATATGCAGTTACAGCAGAAAGATGCATCACATACATTACGGATTTTACATTATGACCCCTGGGTCACTGTCTGGAGGCAGGTGTGAGTGCCGGCGGATACAAAGTAGAGTTTGGAATATGCAATAAAAAAATATATTAAAAAAACTGGGGATTTACGATGGTGAACTACTGCAGTTGCTAGAGTTATCATTTATATTGATTCTTGCATACTCTACGTCAATGCCTGCCATAGCCGGGGAAAAGCAATAACTACTGGAATTAAAATGGGTGTGGAGTGAGTATCGGGGTGGGAGGTTGTGTAGCTGAGTTTTGAAATATGCAATAAAAAGTGTAGATTTGCGATCGCGAGCCATTGTAGTTGTTCTAGTGATCATTTAAATTGATTCAATTCTTGCATAGTTTACTTCAATGCCTAACAAAGTGGAGAAATAAATTAAAAATTAGTAAAATCAAAATATTCAGCCTAATTCAATTCTATAGCCGTCATTTGCTCTTACTTTACTTCTGACATGATTGATAAGATAATAGAAGATAATGGTTATGTAACGTCGACTTGTGCATAAGATATATATATATATATATATATATATATATATATATATATATATATATATATATATATATATATATATATATATATATGTATTGTTATGTATGATGTTTATATAATATTATAAATATTTTAGGAAATTATAAATGTTTCTTCACTTTAATATTTGCTTAAATCTTAATGTTTATCAGGAAAAACATGTTTAACTAGTGTCCTTGAATTAGGTTGTTTTGATCAATATAATGTTTTCTCAATTTGAAGGTCAAGGTTGATTTTTGTTTACAAGTAAAATTCCATTAAGATGACTCATGTTCTAGAACATTCTGTCATGTGACCAATCTTTATATATGCCATGTTTGGTGGACATTTATTCAGTTTTGACATTACCATCAGTCTTGTAAAGAGCTATTACAGTTGTGAAAATTCATTACAAATTCTAAGAGAGGAATTATTTTAAATATTCATTGGATTATAACAGTGCTCATAAACTTTTGGATTTTGGATTTTTAATTAATGATTTTGGAATTTAAGTGAACTTATTCAGATATTTTGGAATACTTCATTTTGACATCAGCACATCAAAGATTACTAGTACATCAGGACTTTGGAGACCATTAGCACATCATAACATTCAAGGACACAGCCGTGAATTCGGAACATTCTATATTCAGGACTTGTGATTAGAACAATCATTCTTATTGGATTATTAGGATTTCAAAACACATTACTGTAAGTGACTTTTTGATTTTTCATTTTAATTATCTAGTAATAAATTGCTTGTTGATTTTTACTTGATTTGTTGGTTTCACTTTCTTTCTGTTACATTTTTCTTAGACCATAGAGTCGTAACATAAATTGGGGGCTCGTCGTTCCGGGATCCGAATTTCATTAAAGCATATTAGAGATATTAAATTTATCTTTGAAATTCATATTGATTTTGTCTCGGAGAATTTTTTTTTGTCTTTGGCAAAGATTTTTAATAAAGAAATTTTTTTGTGTGAAACCAACAAGCATTTACAATGGCATCTAATGTTCAGAATTTCATTTCAAAACCTACCCAGGAGGGGTTAGAGTGCATGAGAAAGGATGAGTTGCTCGAGCTTGCCAGAAAATACAGTCTATCTGAGGCAAAAGTATCATTGACAAAACAGGAAATAAAGATTATTTTAATTCAATATTTAGTAGGAAAGGGAATTTTTGAAAATAGTGCTTTAAGTTTGAAGAGAAAGACTGTATCTGGTTCTGACAGGAAATTAAGGGAATTAGAGTTAAAGAACCAGATGGATTTAGAGTTGGCAAAGCTTCAGATTCAGAGAGAGAGAGAGAAAGAAGAGAGGCAGATACAGATGGAGAGAGAGAAAGAAGAGAGGCAGATACAGATGGAGAGAGAGAAAGAAGAGAGGCAGATACAAATGCAAAAAGAAGAGAGGCAGATGGAGAGGGAGAGAGAGAAAGAGGAGAGACAGATGCAGATGCAAAGAGAAAAAAGGGAAATGCAATTTAAATTAAGAGAATTAGAACTGGCAAACAGAGCACACTCCACTCCTTTAAAAACAAGTTCAGGTTTTGATGTTACTAGATATATTAGGTTAGTACCCCCTTTTCAGGAAAAAGAAGTAGATAAATACTTTCTTCATTTCGAGAAAATTGCTGAAAACTTGAAATGGCCCAGAGAGCATTGGACTTTGTTATTACAAAGTGTACTTATTGGCAAAGCTCGTGAAATTTACATTTCACTGTCAGTACAACAAAGCACTGATTATGATGTGGTTAAGGAGTACATCTTGAAAGCTTATGAGTTGGTACCAGAGGCATATCGACAAAGGTTTAGGAATTGTAGAAAAGAAACTGGACAAACTCATGTCGAATTTGCAAGGGATAAAGAACAACTATTTGATAGGTGGTGCTCAGCCAAGAAAGTTGATCAAGGTTATGATAACCTCAGACAACTCGTATTAATTGAAGAGTTCAAGAGGTGCATCCATAGTGATGTTAAAACCTATCTTGACGAGCAGAATGTGGAAACTTTGGAAAATGCTGCTCGTATGGCTGATGATTATTCCTTGACTCACAAAATTTCATTTGGTAATAAATCGTCCTCTCAGCAGTTTTCTGGTAAAAAACCATTTCAATCTCATTCGAGTACTTCCAAATTTCACAACAGCACAACTGTTAGGAATCAAACATCTGATAAGACTGATCAGAAATCCTTATCTCTTCCTACGTGCACTTATTGTAAAACGAAAGGGCACGTTATTTCTGATTGCTTCAAGTTGAAAAATAAGCAACAGAGTAAAGACAGAGCTTTTCCAAATGCTCTTATTTCTACGAGGTCAAGGTCACGGTCTTGTATTGAAAGCAATACATTTGTTGGGTCAAACAAACCCCAGTCTGATTCTATTTTGGAGGCTTATGAACCATTCATGTCAGAAGGTTCTATATCACTTATTGGTGATTCTGCCAAACCTATCCCAATTAAAATATTAAGGGACACTGGAGCTTCTCAGAGTCTTTTATTATCAGGTACTTTGCCTTTGTCTGAGGAGTCTTCTTCAAGTGAAAGTGTTCTTGTTCAGGGAGTAGAGTGCGGCTTTGTAAATGTTCCTCTTCATTGTGTAAATTTGGCATCAGACTTAGTTTCTGGACCTGTGACTGTTGGGGCAGTGACTTCTTTACCCATAGAGGGTGTTCATTTATTACTCGGCAATGACCTAGCTGGAGATAAGGTTGTGGTTAATCCACTTGTAACTGACAAGCCTTGTTTGGATCAGAAAGTTGATCCTGTCGAAACTGAAATCCCTGATTTGTACCCTGCTTGTGCAGTTACTAGAGCTATGGCAAAAAGAGCTCTTGAGAGTGATGTTGATCAGGATATTATTCCTTTAGCTGACACATGTATTGGTCAGTCTTTTGATGAGGTCACTTTTTCCTCAGGTATTGATCAATCAAATGGTATTGATCACAGTGATCCTCTTTTGGCAACTCATTCTCTTTGTTCTAATGAGGATGACAAACGACAATCCCTTGTCGTTGAACAGGAGCAAGATCCCGAGATATCTTGTTTGTTTCAGAGGGCTATTAGTGAAACTGAAGCCACACAAGTTCCAGTGTGTTACTTTGTGAAAAATGGGGTCCTTATGAGGAAATGGAGACCACCTGATGTACCCGCTGGTGACGAGTGGTCAGTGAGCTATCAAATTGTTGTTCCAAAGTCATATCGACAGGAAATTCTTAATTTAGCCCATGAAACTCCTTTGGCTGGTCATTTAGGAGTCCGTAAGACTTATCACAAGATCTTGAATCATTTTTATTGGCCGAAACTCAAAAGTGATGTTTCTAAATACTGCAGATCTTGTCACACTTGTCAAATGGTAGGAAAACCCAATCAGAAGATACCTAAGGCTCATCTGCAACCTATTCCTGCATTTGATGAACCATTTAGTAGAATAATTGTAGACTGTGTTGGTCCTTTACCTAAAACCAAGTCAGGCAACCAATACTTGTTGACCATCATGTGTGCATCTACAAGATTTCCAGAGGCAATTCCTCTGAGAAATATAAAAACTAAAACTATTGTGAAAGCTTTGGTGAAGTTTTTTACACTTGTTGGCCTTCCCAAATCTGTCCAGTCAGATCAAGGGTCAAATTTTATGTCTGGAATTTTCCAACAAGTTATGCATGAATTAGGCATCCAACAGTTTAAATCTTCTGCCTATCACCCTGAAAGTCAAGGTGCTTTGGAAAGATTTCATCAAACTTTGAAGAATATGATTCGATCATATTGCTTTGATACATAAAAGGATTGGGATGAGGGTGTTCATTTGTTGTTGTTTGCTGTTAGGGAATCAGTTCAAGAGTCGTTGGGTTTTAGTCCCTTTGAACTAGTTTTTGGTCATACTGTCCGTGGACCATTGAAATTATTGAAAGAGAAACTTCTTTCAAATGAAGACTCAAAGATTAATCTTCTTGATTATGTTTCTGATTTCAAATACAAGTTGTCAAAGGCCTGTGAAGTAGCAAGAACTAATCTTCACACTACCCAGTCAAAAATGAAATTAAAGTATGACAGAAATTCACAGGAAAGGAGTTTTAAACCTGGTGACAAAGTTCTGGCTCTCTTTCCCATACCTCAGAATCCTCTTCAGGCTAAATTTTATGGTCCTTATACCGTTGAAAAGAAAGTAAATGACTTAAATTATATCATTAACACTCCTGGAAGACGGAAACAGAAACAACTTTGTCATATAAATATGTTAAAGGAATATTTTGACAGAGATAGCTCAGCTAATTATTCAGTTAATTTAGTTGTACCTGTCCCACACAGTGAAGATATCAATGATGGAATACAATCAGACTATAGTGACTCTGGTATAACCAATCTTCGGAATTCAGAAATATTGAACAACCTAGACCAGAAACTTTCACATCTACAACAACAGGAGGGAAATGAACTAAAACAGCTATTACATGACTATGAGCACTTGTTTCCTGATGTTCCAACACGAACAAGTAAAATTTATCATGACGTTGACATTGTAGATTCTGCGCCTGTGAAACAGCATCCTTATAGGATGAATCCTCTCAAACAGAACTATCTGAAGAAAGAAATTCAGTATTTACTGGAGAATGATTTCATAGAACCAAGTAAAAGTAACTGGAGTTCACCATGTATTCTTGTTCCCAAGCCAGATAATACATTCCGTATGTGTACTGACTATAGAAAAGTCAACAGTGTCACCAAAACTGATTCATTTCCAATCCCAAGAATGGACGATTGCATTGATAAAATTGGAAATGCGAAATATGTCACCAAGTTTGACCTTTTAAAAGGATTCTGGCAAATTCCACTGAAGGAAAGGGCAAAATAAATTTCAACATTTGTAACTCCAGATGGACTTTATCAATATAAAGTCATGCCGTTTGGAATGAAAAATTCGCCTGCAACGTTTCAACGTCTGATGAACATGATAACATTTGGTCTTGATAATTGTGACGCTTATATCGATGACGTCATTATCTACAACAACACCTGGGAAGATCATTTGGAAACCCTTCGAAAATTCTTTGATCGACTCAGCGATGCGAATCTGACAATTAATTTGAGCAAAAGTGAGTTTTGCCATGCTTGTGTCACATTTTTAGGACATATTGTGGGACAAGGTCAAGTTAAACCTATAGAAGCTAAGGTCAAAGCTATCTCTGAATTTCAAGTTCCAATTTGTAAAAAGCAACTGATGCGATTTCTAGGTATGGCTGGATATTATCGGAAATTTTGTTCCAATTTTTCCCAAATTGCTGAACCTTTGACAAGTTTATTGAGTAAGAAAACCAAATTTCATTGGTCTGACAAGTGTCAGGAATCTTTTGACAAGTTAAAGGCCATGATTAAGAATGCAACAGTTCTTTCCGCACCAAATTTTAGCCAATCATTTAAATTATCTGTTGATGCAAGTGATGTAGGGGTTGGTGGAGTATTGATTCAGGAAGACAAAAGTGGTGTGGATCACCCTGTGTGTTATTTTTCTAAAAAACTAAACAAGCACCAGAAAAATTATTCCACAATTGAGAAGGAATGTTTGGCTTTGATATTTTCTTTACAGCATTTTGAAGTGTATGTTACCTCAGCTCTTTCTCCAATTATGGTGTACAGTGATCACAATCCCCTTACTTTCATTAACAAAATGAAAGATAAAAATCGGAGATTGTTGAGATGGAGTTTGATATTGCAAGAATATAACATTGACATCAAACACATCAGGGGAAAAGACAATGTGATGCAGATGCACTCTCACGTGCCTAGAAATGTAATATTGCTTGATGTAATTAAGTCCAGTATCATAAAACATGTTCTTATGTAATTTTGGTTATTATAGTATTAGATGTATATTCAAAAGAAAGCTTTATTATATAAATCTTTCTTTTTCTTTATGAGGGGAGGTGTTATGTATGATGTTTATATAATATTATAAATATTTTAGGAAATTATAAATGTTTCTTCACTTTAATATTTGCTTAAATCTTAATGTTTATCAGGAAAAACATGTTTAACTAGTGTCCTTGAATTAGGTTGTTTTGATCAATATAATGTTTTCTCAATTTGAAGGTCAAGGTTGATTTTTGTTTACAAGTAAAATTCCATTAAGATGACTCATGTTCTAGAACATTCTGTCATGTGACCAATCTTTATATATGCCATGTTTGGTGGACATTTATTCAGTTTTGACATTACCATCAGTCTTGTAAAGAGCTATTACAGTTGTGAAAATTCATTCCAAATTCTAAGAGAGGAATTATTTTAAATATTCATTGGATTATAACAGTGCTCATAAACTTTTGGATTTTGGATTTTTAATTAATGATTTTGGAATTTAAGTGAACTTATTCAGATATTTTGGAATACTTCATTTTGACATCAGCACATCAAAGATTACTAGTACATCAGGACTTTGGAAACCATTAGCACATCATAACATTCAAGGACACAGCCGTGAATTCGGAATATTCTATATTTAGGACTTGTGATTAGAACAATCATTCTTATTGGATTATTAGGATTTCAAAACACATTACTGTAAGTGACTTTTTGATTTTTCATTTTAATTATCTAGTAATAAATTGCTTGTTGATTTTTACTTGATTTGTTGGTTTCACTTTCTTTCTGTTACATTTTTCTTAGACCATAGAGTCGTAACAATATATATATATATATATATATATATATATATATATATATATATATATATATATATATATATATATATGTATATATATATATATATGAACAAGACCAAGCAGCAACATAACCAGGTAAACCGAGACGAAAGAACGGAACGAATGCAAGAATTAACCAAAAGATTGCAGAGGCAGTATTGAACCTATGGTCTAATGTCAATCAAATACTATTTTTCACTGATCCAAGTGGGCTAATAACAAATAAGACTGCAAGCCAACTGACAGTTGTTACGGAAATACCACTCAACCACTTGTTTGTCCAAAACATTGCAGACTCAGCTCTTACACCTGCTCTGCCTATACAACATGTACGATTTTCATCTTGCTAGAACTTTTATATTTTTCGTCCAATTTTGACCAAACGTACGGTTAATGACTTAGCGGCGTTAATAGATATGTATGTAAATAGTCACATCGAAATCTATAATTTTAAATAAGATGATATGCTGATGAGTAGGAGGAGCATATAATCGATAGGTTAAGTCCAGTTATAAATGTCTGTATTTTACCCTAAACCAATTAAATAAACATTTAACTCTTTACATTCAAGGATAATCGCTTTTGAACGGTTTAAAAATTTAATTTTGTTCAGAATTTATATTTGTACATAACTAGGGCTACAAGCAATCTAAAATTACTAAAACATGTGTAGGTTGGTGTGCTTTATCTTGTACTACTCTTAAGTTGAATATTTTACCTCAAGGTCATTCCACAAAAAAACGTGAGGTAAAGTACCCTGTCACCAGCTGCTACTAAAATGATAGCTGAAAGATTATTTAAAAGTTCGTCGAGTTTGCACAGGTTGAAAATCACAGGCTCCTCTTATCAAATACACAGAAAAGAGACTGATGGTGAGTGCATTTTTTTTTCAGTAGGACACAATTTTTGATACAACATTGGTTTTCCAAAACAATATACCTGCGGGGCTAATTTATGACAGGTCTTAAATCCCTGAAAATGTCCAAAGGTCTCGTATACTTTTCATTGACTTTATTATTTCTTTCAGTGGACTGTAATTGCGATTAATACAATTGTATAAAATGTTTCGTTTTAATTATTTAATAAGTGACTTAAGTCTCAACCACGTTATTGTACGTCCAATCTCTCTGAGAGTTTATAGCACCATATTGACAAAGCTATTGTTGGGACAGGATACCGATCTATTCCGTCATATGCTAGAAAAATAAAATTTTGAATGGAAATAGTGGCCATTTTGAAGTGCCCTCAAACCCGTGATTGTTATCATGTCACACTAGCGTCATTGACATCACAAAGACTCAATGATTTGTCATCACTATTAGCAACAGTTTTAGGCTTTTCAAACCGAATGAATATTTTCTCAGTCTTTTTAATGCAAAAGTTGCAGGAATAACATAACAAATTAAAAGTGCAGGTATTTTATTGATGGGTGAAACATTTGTAGTGGAGTGTTATTTTCAACATCTTTTTATGAGGATCTGTTCTTCGCACATCTAGCTGGATATTCGTCTACCAAACACCAATTTGGTACGTGTCACTCCGATTACCTACATGTGTGTTTCATATAGTCGATATTATTCGGATCGCCATGAAAAGGGACGAGGATGTTCCAAATGAGGTAAAAAGTGACGTCAAAATGTAATGGTTACGTCATTTCGAGCTGCTTAGTAAGCGGTGATTTACAAAAGCCGACTAACATAAGGCATACAATCTGCGGTGTAACTTCAGAAATGGGCCCTCCCAATGTAAAAACGTGGAAATTTTTGCCTCTTCTTGAATGATCTCCCACCCCCACACTGCAGGGCCGTGGAGATGGTAAGCAGGTGACTGATATGTACATGAGCGTTGGACTAGGGTCGACCACAGCCCCCCTCACCCTCCAAAATTTGTTGCAGGACTTCAATGAACATACAGATAGTTGGTGACTTGATCGGTATGACATTTGTCAATGTACAGGTTGATCACTGCCCAATCTACAGAAGTAGCGCTAGTCCTGAAGGATACGACTGAAGCACATACTTGTTTCGACATCAGTCATGGTAATATACTGAACATTTATGTAAATCCAGTTGGACCCAATATGCAATTTGCCAGATCATCCATGTAACTAGAAACAAACAAGCAAACAAGATTTAAGATGGCTGCCAACGTAGGAAGTTGTTTACCAGCTCCTCAAAATATATGGAAATACAACGTTCTTGGGGAAAATATGCAAGTTCTAGGTGCTACCTGTAATTAATTTAGGTTGTACATACAGTTTTGAACTGAATTAATAACAAAAGTAAGTTCAGCCTCCGGATATAAAGACAGACTTGCATTTACAAAAACAAGGGACAGTAAAAATGGCCTCTCCTCAGTATCTGTGTGGATCTCGTCATTTTTCAAATCAGTCTAGTCAAATTCATTTTCAGAATTTACCTCTGATGATGTATTTGTTAATAATTAGACTCCAGACTCACTAAATAATGAACAACAATCTTCAATTGAAACAGATGCAACATCCAGGACTATATTAATCCCCCCCCCCCAATCAAATATGGCTGACTCTTCATCTTCATTCCCAAACTTCAGATACAATATAACATAGAGAGTATTAAAATCACAGTAGACTCAAACAAGATTCCAGTAATCAGGAAATTCAAGGATGAGAATGTCCATTTCCACAGAGGACACATACATAATGCATTGATCCATATATCTACCAAAAATCAATATGGCACAGTAACTCTCAACACAACATCTGGCAAAATTCATATATAAGGTCCAGGGTGTACCGAATGGATAAATTCTTTTATTGACACTTGCAGCAGTTTGTAGATAACATCAGTCTTAAAATAACTGACTCGCAGCCAAGGGCTTCAAACCCCATTATCCAATACAACATCATTGAAAAGTGAGGGAACCAGGATACATATCCACATCACATGTTTATTCTACAATAAACAGTTCGGAATGTTGACAAAATGATCAGCTCTTTGAGTAAGAAAATTTATTATCTACAAAAACAAGTACAAATACCACTTGATCAATATGGAAATTAAAACAGGCATGTGCAATATGATGAAACTGCCAATATCGGAAAACAGACAGTTCCAGCATTAAAGACAGCATATGTGGATCTCAGCCTGTATCAAAACCCTCACAACAAAAAAAAAACAAAAAAAAAAACACAAAACACTGTGAGATCCAGTACGACATGACCTCATCATTAGTCGGAGACAATATACCACTTTCAAAACAAAATTCTCAAAATGATTGAGACAATGAATCATCTGCAAGTCCTGCAAACCAACGATCTAGAGCTCTCTGGGATGAGTACTCCAACCATGATGAAACATCTTCAAAATATATAGCTGTATGATCTGCACTTGATTCCAACAGTAACACAGTAATCTAAAGCAGTAGGATCTGCACATGATTCCAACAGCAACACCAGAATCTAGAACTGTAGGACTAGTACATGATTCCAACAGCAACATCAGAATCTAGAACTGTAGGACCAGTACATGATTCCAACAGCAACACCAGAGTCAAGAACTGTAGGACCAGTAGATAATTCCAACAGTAACACAAGATTCTAGAGCTATAGTATCTGCACATGATTTCAACAGACACACCACACAAAATTCTAGGGAATCACAGAAGAGCCAGAAAGAAAAGCAAAACTCTTCTGATTTATCCATAATCAAAGGAATCAAAACATGATAACTACAGAAGACACATGTTCGGACGCACAGAGGTACAAGAATAAACACCATGTCTACTGGATTAGTAAAATAATTTTTTTTTCTCAATATTCAAACATCATATTACATACTGAAGGTAACGATTATGATTATGGACACTCGGCAACAAATCCGACATGTTTATGATAGGCTTATTGTAATAGATACATCAAAGAAAAAAAAAAAAAAAAAACCCCACAAAAAAACAACAACTGATTTTGATACAAGCGGCAGCATAGTCGTATCAAGAATACCACCAAGGTATGAAATGGATGTTAGGCCGCGGTATGACTGTTGAAAGATATATGTGAATATCCGGAACTCATCTTTTATAGAACATTATACTTATTACTATTCACAAAATGGTGAGCTGCAAGATAATCTGTTATACCGATATAATATACATCTGCAGAACAAAGAAACTGTTGTCTTTTTGAATAATCTTGATAACAGCTTAAATCAAGTAATTCAATAAATATACCTTTGTTCCAGACACATGTAGGCCTTGGCCTATAAATTCTAAATAATAGCATGCAACTTATTTAGAAAAGTTTAAGAGATGCATACCTCAGGCAAATATATTGAAATTGGTAACGGAAACCAGTATGAAAAAGTGTAATAATATATCAAAAAACTTAAAATGTAAATTACTGTTCACTGTAGGTCTATTGGTGATGTGCTGTCACAGGAGTATAAAAATTTCCGGAAATAAATCAGTTGATAAATATAAAACAATCTAAATTCCTTCAACGTTCCTTGTTTTTAATTAAAGACATGATAATAATAAGTTGCAATGGTTCGATATCCTATTGGGTCACTGCTTTGCAAATATTTTTGACATTGATTTACTTAAGGTATGAAAATCTTCCAATTTGATAGTACAAGCTGCTGTGGCTCAGTGGTTAGCGTGCCAGACTTGCGACTGAAACGGTGCAGGTTCGAATCCTACCATAGGATTTGCAAGGAAAAGATACCGGGATCTGTCCTTGGGCAAGGCACTTGACTCATATTACCTCGGTACTAAATAACCTACATATGGTACTGTGCCATAGAACACTAAACCAAACATTATTCAGTGGACATTTGATAAAATTCATTTTCAAGAAGACAATACCCACAACACCTTTCCTACATGTTAATAGTATTTCTTCTTCCTACCTCTGTAGCCAAAGTAAGACTTAAATATCTTAGATTAAAGCAACTCTAAATTAAAATTGCATATTTGATACCAAATACATGTAGTTTTCAAAGTTTGAGTCAGTTTGTTACGATTTTGTATAACTTAATTAAAAATTTTCATTTATCTCAGTTTAGGATATGAATGCATATTATTCTTTCACATAGATAATGACACACAATCATGCATATTTCCTGATGTAAATGTAAATAATGTCAACTGCTTTAATTCGCTAAGTGTATTAATGTTTGAAAACTGACCTTTCACACCGTTTGTAGAAGCTAGTGTCACAAAATATAAACTCAATGAGACAAAATAGATATATACAGAAAAGACAGGCATGCTCAGAAAGTATGAGATACCTTTGGCTGTAAAACTATTAGAGACTATCACAACCTTTACCACAAATCTATGAGGCCTTTCGAGTCACCTCTATGAAGACGTATGGCTTCTACCCTTCCCACTACTTTAGCACCGCTCAAAACCACATGCGTAGAGTTCGAGCTACTGACAGACATCGATATGCATCTCTTTGTTGAGCGAGGCCTTCGAGGCGGCATGTCGATGGTGAGTAAGCGATACGCAAAGGCTAACAACCCCATGTGCCGGACTATGACCCCTCCAAACCTACCACCTGGATAATTTACCTTTAGACCAATAACCTTTAAGGTTGGGCCATGATGCAGAGCCTACACACGGGCGGGCACCGCTGGGTCGACTCCGAAAAGGTTAATTTAAGTAGCATAGCCCCAGATACTTGCAACGGCTACCTTCTCGAGTTGGACTTGGAATATCCTGAAGAGCTGCACGACACTCATAATAACTGCCCTCTAGCCCTGAGTCTATGACTATTCTGAAAGAATGGCTATCTTCCTACCAGCACGGTTTGGTAAACAAGCTGGGAAGTCGTTACACCGGATGTACAAAGCTGGTACCTAATGTGCTGAAGAAGGAGCGATATGTCATACGATACCAAAACCTCCAGCTCTTCACCAGTCTTGGCATGAGGGTCAGCAGGATTCACCGAGCGCTATAGTTTGACCAGAGCTCGTGGATGACACCCTTCATCCAGAAGAGCAGAGACCTAAGGGCCAAGGCCAGGAACGAGTTTGACAAGGACTGGCAAGACCATGGAAAATTAGAGGAAGCGAATCCGGTCGATTTGGTTCGACCTGAGGGTCAAGAGGATAATCTGCGACACATGATCGACGACTCAGGCTTTAAGCTCTTTGAGAATAACCTCATAGTAGTTCACTCCACCAATGCCAGACTCAATCTTGATCACCCATCTACACAGGCCAGGCTGTCCTCGACCTTCCGCAGCATTTTTACCGAGGAGACCGCAGCACCACACAGCTTCGCCACAGTTGACCAGACCAGCATCAGACCCGCAAAGTTTCGGGCTGGCCTGGATCGCGCGTGATTTGTAATTAGAGAGAGGTTGTGGACGGTCATCTCTACTGCAGCAGTCTGCCAGCAGCAGTCCACCAGTACTTTTAAGATTTGCAGCAAAAATGCCATTTACGAAGTTTAACAGTGTCGCAGACAAAATATGCCTGCTGGAGGGGCACATTGCCGCGCGCAGCGTATTGCGCGACAAGTTTGCCGCCAAGCACTTCGAACAGTAAGATACGGTCTTTGAGGTTGGGAAAAAACTCGAACCCATCATAACGCCCATTAAGGCTGCCGCAAAGGCCGCCGAAAAAACCCGCGAGGAGGTCAAGGACGTGAAGTGGTCGTTCGAGGAGTCTGGATAACAAACGGTCGCGGCGCTGGAAGGCATGCCGTGCGGCATAGAGGCCTCTATGCGGGCGCGGGAGGCCCCGCCCAAGTTCGCGTTTCAAATGACAACCAAACCGCAAAAGTTTACCGAAGAGGGTCGCCAATATAGTATAAATAAGGGACAGCTGATGGCCGCGGCCGATATTCCACCGAACTAGGAAACAACTTTTGTTACACGAAGATGATAAAACGACATCGACATCAAGGCTCGTCGATTCATGACCAAAGTGGGCGTATCGCTATGTGACGGGAGCAAAAAAGGCTACAGGGTGCGACTATAAACAGTTTTTGAAAAAGGGCATCATTGTAAGGGGAAAGATGACCCTACCTGCTGAGGGGTCATTTGCTGGGTATAACCCTATAACACGACCGGTGGAGGCAGATGCGGCGTCGCCTCAACTCGAAGCTGAGGCGCCACCCAAAACGATGTAGCAAGTACCATAGACAGTGCCGCAACTTGTACCGCAGTGGTCAATACATTAACCAGTGCCGGAACGTAGCCAGTGCTGCAGCTAGCACTGCCGTCGCAGTGGCCAATACCGCAATTAATGCCGCAGACAGAGGAGGGGTTCTTAAAACAGTTGAAGGGCGGCCAGGACATACATGAATTGTGCTCGGCGAACTTCTATGATATTCATATGGCGAAACTCGCTCGTGAATTCGCCAGGATCCAGGAAGCCAAGAAAAAAGAATGGGCAATTGTGTACCTGGGGCTGCGGCGTGGGGTGCGGCGGCCTTTTGCTGCGACAACATGGAAGAACTTTCCAGCCGCGCAAAAACGCCCATAGGGGCTTATCGAGCCGGTAGCAAGTCCATCGAGCTAATCAACAAGGTAGGTGCCATGTGTCGGCGGCTGTTCCAGGCCACGCTATAAACAGACCACGTACCGGTCGTTAATTAGAGAGATTTTTGATGTCTATGACTCGTCCTAAGGCGGTGACATGGAGATATTCGAGTGCGCCATCCACAGTCTCGACGACAACATATCGGCCCAGCTGCGGGTCATCCAGGAGCAGACTCCACGCACCACCCAGATGGTCTCGGCGAGCTGGAAGCATGCGGCGTTCGACGTGGTCGTTCCGACGCCGCTCGAGGCCTTCCCAAAGTCGCGATCTGGGGATCGCTGCGGGTCTGCTACAGCTGGCCCAACGTTCGCCAAGCCGTTTGGCGGCCTCCCGGCCAACAATCAGAGAGTGTTTTCCTACTACTTTAGCGCGACCTGGAAGGACGTCCGGCTGCCGTCGAACGCCTATGAGATCGACGCCAACAGTAAGGAGGTCCAGCGGCAGATCACAGCCCAGGGGGTGATGGCACCAAGGTGAGCATCCGCGCCTACGAGCTAAACCTCCGAGGTGAGACGCTCACCACTTGCCTCTACACCAACGACCGCCCCGCTCTTGGTTAATATATTAGAAGTGATAGTGTGAGTACATTAGTCATGAATTCACCATGGCCCGCGATCCGGGTACGGGTGGTAGGTTCTCGACGACCGATGTACCTAGTGCATTACGGTGACTGGGTTGGTGACATCTTTCGAGTCATCGTTCAAGATAGCTCCCACTGTGGCGGCGGCGTTAGCCAGGATAGCTGCCCATACGGCCAAGACCACTTGCCGTCGATGCTATCGAAACGATTGCATTCAATGAAGGGCTTCTTGGTCTCGCCGCCCAGGGTGGTAAAAAGGCTATGGAAAAGGTGACTGCGGTCATGCGTGAGCGTCTCAGCTGGTTGAAGCCCGCGATCCCAACCAAAAGGTCCAGGTTGACCTACTTTTCCAGGACACCACCCGTTACTTTCTTCCCGCCAAGGCCTACCTCGAGGTTGTAAGTCGGATCTTAAAGGCGGCGGACGACAGCGACTACGCTGCGGCGGACAAGATCGCGCTCGTCAACAAAGGAGTCGTGTCGTTGTTTGATAGCCTCCCCTACCTCATAGACAGCCACTAAGTGGAGACCTGCCTGGATCACTTGGGCGTCGCAACGACCATCCCTGTTTGGCCATCTACAGCGACGACTACTCCCGAAGCGGGGGTCAGACGATGATGTTCGTAAAGGACGCCACAGACAATGCCGATGATGCCCCGCACATTCTATTATAAGTGGAGAAGCTTGGCACCGATTCAGACCCTGTTTGCCGCGTGGTGTTTGGCTCTGCTAACGCCAACTTCAACATGGGATTCGTGCAGCTGAAATGGCAGCTGACGCGCAAGGCAACGTTTTTTGCGTCATTCCGCTGACGCACATCTTTGGCTTCTGCTGGGATGTGCGCAAGGTCATCTTTGGCACTAAGTACACCGTGTCACCGACCAGCAAAAACACCGTTGACGACGCATCTTCCGCGCCAGCTCCGAGGACATAGGCAAGGTCGTACTCTCGAAGCTTGCCTTGTGGATGTCGTGACGCCAGCGCTTGAGGTGGAAATCAACACGCTTAACTTCATGCGAGGAGGTCAGAGTACCCTGCATCCCTATCCCAGGACGAGTGTACATCCATTTTGGACAAATTTAATAATTACACGACCCTCAAGAATGACATACGGGCGGCTGATAGAACGGCCCATGTCGCGGTGGCCATCAGCGATACCGTAAAGAAAGGCACTCTTGAACCAGCGTCGGTTCGAGGGCCGCGCCGGTCTCATCAAAAAGTTAGACGAGGGTGTTGCATAAACTGTGTCATCTATTCGACCTCTATACCGCCCGACCACCCCGAGCCTAGCCCTCGGTCGGCCTATGCGCCTTAGCTGAACAGTTTGACGGCCCTTTTAAGCTGACGGGTTTCGTACTTGTCCTCGAGCCAATCTACATGCTCCATAAACTCTTCTTCCGAGGCGCTAAAAAAAGTTCGCGCAGGGTAACTATGGAAGGAGGCGAGACTGAATATCCCCATCGTACAAGGTAAATGCCTTCGGTACCTTCATATCGGGTGAGGTTAGTGATTCCAAGACGCGTCAGGTAAATGGTGACGGTCACTGGAAACATCGTCTGAAAGGTGTTGAGTTGATCTATGTAGTTCTCAACCTTGTCACAATTGAAGGTAATGTCTTCATCGCTAGAGGACTCCTCCCTCACGCTGTCTTTTAGCTTACGCTTCAGGCTGTCCATGATGGTACCATATAGACCCCTCGCGTCTCTAATTGGTGTGTTGTTGATAGTCACCCACCTGCTGCTATACTACCATGACCGGCAGATGTCTGCCTAGGCCTATCCTCCTCCCACCTCTGCCCACCCACCAAAGGCTCCCAGGGTCTACCAAAAACGTTGCTGTTCCATGACTTAGTATGATGTCATGTATGGCGGTCTCACATTCCCATTTTACTACTACTCAAACTGTGTCCTGCAACTCATTCAAACACTACATGTAGCACGTGACCTATTCAAAATATTCATAGCAAAGTTCAATGCTCGGGTACAAGTTTTACTGATGGTGAACTGAATCAGTGGCGTAGCAACATCCCAAGCAACCGCGGCAACTGGCCCATGCCCAGTGGAAGCCCAAAATTCCCATCAAACTTGTGAAATTGTATTGGGAGGGAGCTCCGGAATTATATTCTGACGGCGGGGAGTGGGGGGTGGGGTGTTAGAATTTCTTGCTTATCTCTCAAATAATAATTCTCAAGAAAATGCTGAAGCTAATATGTCTCTTTCAAATTGTACCCATTCTGCATGTACTGGAACACAATCTCAAACTCTGCAGAATCCATGAATGAATATAACCATTAGCGTAAAACACTGCACCATATTTGGACTTACAAAGAAAGACTTGAGAATTGCTAATGAAAATATAAGACATCCTTCCAAAACCAGCATAATTGAAGCTTGTTATATATGAAAATAGGGCCAGTTCACATCAAGAGTATCTGTGAACTTTTCGTTTCAAATACTGCTGATGGTGAAACCACATTTTGATGGATTTGAGTTTGAAGGACGAATTAGACAAGGGTGTACGTGTAATGATTAATGTTTTTAAATATGTACACTTTCGTAGACAATCCGATCTTGAGACTAGAGATGCTGAAAGCATTTAAATTAAAATTAATCTTCCATCTTCAAAACCCGTTTTATATCGTTCTGTCTCCAAACCTTCTAATTCAACAGCTGACTGGATAGATATGAACAATAAATTGTAAAGCTCTAAATATTGAACAAGATACCGAAATTATTATGGCAGGTGGCCTAACTGCTGACTTTTTGAAGAGATGTTCACTAAAGAACCTGCAATGCTCTGATTTATAAAATATGGGAACAATTAATTTCTTGTCCAACTGTGTGAGACATTTATAGACCACATTTATACGAAAAGGTTGGAAAATATATCTAAGATAATAATACTAAATTGTGTGATCCTTTCCCCGAATGTATCACTAGATATACAACAGAATGATAAAATACGGCAGATCATATTGAAATAAAATAAAGGAACTTCAAAAACGTTAATGAAGATAATTTTCCTACTGATGTATTTCATGAACCTTTCGATGAAATTGAAGAGGAAACAGGCTGTAATTCTGCTCTTGAAAAATAGTACAACATTTTCTTTAAAGTTCTACATGTTTATACACCCTAAGAAAAAACGTGTCAAACAATAATGTAAGCTTAGTTGACTTGTCCCTGAGATAAATGATGCCCGACATTTGCGCGACAAGTTTCATAAGCGGAAAGTAGGAGAAATTATAAATACCAAAGGAACAAGTAAAACACATGATCGGGAAGGCAAGCCATAATTATCGAATTATTACAAGAATGAACAGAAGAAAGAAAGAAAGAAAGCAAAAACCAGGTTTGTGGTAGAAAATGAAAAGTATCTAAAAGAGTGTAATGCTAAGAAAAATCAACCCCTTCACCTCAAATAGAATACAAAGATACAAAGGCACTATTGCTAAGGCAATGATACAAAATTTCAGATTTTTTTAAACAAATACTTTAGTGAACTTTCAGATAAAATCTGTGATGAAAAGGGAAAGTTTAATCCTGAAAATTTGAAGAAACTCTTGAATGTTAAGATATCTGGCAAACATCCTTCATCATTTAGGTTTATATCTGAAAGAAAAGTATACGAGACTTTAATTATCCATAATGCCAAATAAGCTGCATTTATTTGGACCAATATTGTTGAAACATTCAGCATCATTAATTGCCAAGTAGGTAATACATATAATTAATCTAAGCATTAGGACAAATGAATACCCAGACCTTTTAAAATGTGCTAGTAACACCCATTTCTAAGAGTGGAGTAAAGGATGATCCAAGTAACTACAGACCAATTTCACTCTTGCCAGCACTGTCTGGAGTCTTTGATAAAAAAAAACATGTAGAAAACCTTGTTTACTCATACCTGAATGATAATAAGCAATAACACAACGAGCAGTCCGGTATTAGGAATTTTTCTTAGTTCCTGTCAAAACACGTCTTGTTTATCTTAAAAATGCATTTGATTTAGTAGGTCACAGTATCATGACCTCAAAATTACAATACTCTAATTTTGATGACACGTCATTAAAATGATTAACTTCTTATCTTCAACACTGAAGGCAGCGTGTATGTATAGGTACAATGAAACTGCACCGCAATACTTGCGAAATATGAAGGCACATTCCAATTTTTTTATATAATCTACAGCATGCAGTACCTTCTTGTGCACACAGCTTTAATGTTCGTTTCTCCAGTTTGGTACCAAAATGTAACCTATTTCTGCGATTTTTTAAAATGTAAATTATAATATAATATTTTGCTGTTCACCCACCAAATTAAAAAAAGTAAATTATATTATCACAAGCGTAAAGTAAACCATGATAATTTGGGCCATTTCGGCTTTGGATCGATGATTTATGCAGCTGATCAGCTTGAACCATAAGTGATAATTTTCTTCTGCGTCTCTTTTTGTTAAATACTAGCGATTTTAAGGAGTAATATAAAATATTTAGCTTTTCGGCAATTTTTGATCATGTGCAGTTAATTGTAGCAGGAACCGACCTGCGCATACCTTATGTTGTCAGTATCATAGTTTCTACACGTGCATTGCTTTGATCTTTGCGGGAAAGCTTATTATCATAACAAAGCGCGCTCGCCGACAATCGTCTTACTATAGGAGCTGTTTGCAAGTGTTTGCATGGTAGCCTGGCAGACAATATATAAATTGCAATTCTTGTACACGAAACACTGTCATTTTTGGGAAGTTTTGATTTCTAATACTTCAATAGACTTAGCATGTCTTCGTGTATAGAGTGTAGTAAACCTGTTATGGGACGTCAACAGATAATAGATTGCAATATCTGTGACCTATGTCAGCAAACAGCCTGTGGAAACACTGGTAAGTTTATTTATTTATTGATTTATTTGTTTTATAAAAAGCGGGAGAAGTAAAATGATAGATCATATTTATTAAACATATGATATACTATAACATGTTTGTTTTTAGCTGAGAGCATTACTACTACAACTACTATTCTAGTTTAATGTCTATACACGTTCAGTAAATTTAATATTTTGATTATAATATGAGTTTAAATATCTTTAGTAATGATAATTTGGTAACAAGACAATACAAAAGTATTCTATTTCTTACCTGCAATCGAAATCTGTATTATTTTTTTTTTTGTTTTCATTGAAATTAATACTATCTTTAATATACAATTTTTGTAATGTTAGTACGTAACAGTCACTGGTTATAACAATATATGTTCAACTATTAAAAATTAAGATTAAGCTGACAAAATATCTAAAGAACAATTTAGCATGATTTGGAAGAAAATATCTTAAAAGTGATACTTACAAACTGAACCTTAAAATGACTAGACTATTTTAAATTGATTTTAATCTGATATCTTGCTATCAGCGAAGTCGCTACTTAATCTGTCATGTTAAAATTAATTTTGAAATAAACATTTAACGTCAGACAGACAGATATACTTCCTTAAGGGCAGTCTCACTATTTTGCTGTTTAATTGTGTTATTTATACTTAAGTTAATAATATATATTTTATTTTTAACAAACAAACAAACACAATTTTTTTTTTCTTCAATCCACAGGCTGGCACAGAAGTTTGAATGTCAGATCTTGTGGGACACCGCCTTTCTACCTTCTGATCAGGAAGTTATATGATCAGGCATCATACGTCAATATCCAGATGAGACTGATGTCTGAAAGAAAAGTGAGGAAATACCATAGAAGAAAATACGTTAGAATACAGAAGAAGATATTTCAGTACTGGGATCAATATCGAAATGACATCATGACTACGGACAAGCTTTTAAAAGCTTGTGGACACGTATATGCCCCAGGGACTGATTAATTTTCATATATATATATATAGTGT
The DNA here is from genome assembly GCA_029931535.1 of Margaritifera margaritifera. NCBI lineage: Eukaryota > Metazoa > Mollusca > Bivalvia > Unionida > Margaritiferidae > Margaritifera > Margaritifera margaritifera. The sequence continues at coordinate 413,669 of JAQPZY010001413.1, forward strand.
GTGTGTGAGAGAGAGAGGCAGAGGCATTATCCAGTTTAACCTTTACGATGCCAAAAGATTACTTTTCTCAAAGAAAAACTAGCAGCTCGAACAGAAATTTGGATTTTATTTGGTTTGTTTTAATAATTGTGTTGCAGATTAATTTTGTTGATATTATTTGTGCAAGGATTTCGACGGATATTTTCTTTACTGTTGCACATAACTATAGAATTTTGTAAAAATTTAACTACCTTATATACGTTTTTTTTAATACTAAAAATTCAATTCTTCATAGAGAGTAGGGGTCGCCTTATAAGCGTGACATACTAAGAATTTGATAAATATAGGGGTAATATTGGAAATTCTATATGCTTTAGTACGTACAAAAAAGTGTAAATTAATATAATGTTACGTTCTCATGCCACTATTCACATCCAGAAATGCATTTATGGTATGTATTCTGTTTATCTGGTTCATTACAGTATTCATTACGCAATAGTTGTAGTAGTTGATATAAGGACAGATTCTGGCGCAAATATACTTTTCCACTATCAAACCTTATTTAATGCAAGTCGGGAAAGATGGCCTCCGACCTCGCGAACTTGATCAGATATTGTTAGACACTGAAAAATATATTTAATCCAGAATCATGTCCTTATATCAACTACTATTATTATACGATAGATAAAATTTATTATAGACCTAGGTATAGTAGCAGATCGTCCTCTGCCTGCTTGTATCCCGTATTTGACTTTTTACCATGTGCTGTTGTTTATTCCATCAGCGCAGTATCGTTTATCATCGAAGTTGCATAATCCTACTTTGTTGATGATATATGTTTCTATCTTATGGCAATTTGATCTGATTACTGTCATCTCAACATGATTTTTTTTCCTCCATCGAACGCTTCTTTGTCGACTACGTTCTTTTTGATACCTTAAGCTCGTTTTTTTTATATTTGTTTGTTTTCTAGTTTGATACTGTACATCTTACTTCGCAGCCCGATAAACTCTACAATCGGGATAAGTTTGTTTCGTCTTTAAACTTTCCGATTACTTTTTTGTTATCATCGCAATGAAATCAGCTGTCTTTAGGATACTCTGATAGATCAAATGGTTCTTTATCTGAGTGCATGTCAGCGTAAACATCGTCTGTAAAAACATTATAGCACAAAGAATCCGATTTTTTATAATTCTAATTTTGAAATTTTTTTTATCGTTGAATTTTCAGGGAATTTTTATAAAGACTAATGTTTGTTTTAGAATTCAAAATTTTATAATTCTTAATAAAACAGAATTTGGAGTACGCTAGCTAATTAAAAGATTATACAGGCAAAATTCTGCTTACGCGAGCAAATTCAAAGATCATACAGGCAAACTTTTGCTGATGCAAGCGAATTCCTTCACGTATTCTTCGATCAATAAGATTACTAGCCAGGTCAGCAACTCGGATGTTAGAGGGCGTGAGCTTTAACCAACCTGTGACCATTTTTGGAAAAGGGAATGCGTTATGTAAAAATCTCGTAAAATCTCGCGGCTCTAGACCTCGAGGGTGAGTCTGTCTCGCCCTAACCCATAGGCTTTTATAGAACGGGCTGCGCATTCCTTGACCAAGAACTGTATATAAGCGGTCGCGCACCTCGAAAGAATAGTTGCTACGCCTCTACATCCTAGAGTTCTGACTTCCTTTGCAGGTAAGACAAAATTGTTTTATTATATTCTTAAAGAATTTTTTGTAGTACTTTAATACATTTAGGTGCTGGAAAGCATTTCTCTCTCTCTTGAAACATATGTATTTTTTATTCTTTAATATTAATTGTAAATTATATTGTTTTATGGAGTGTGCAGATTTTTATTAGGAATTTATATGCAATTGTAATTGTGTAGATTTTTTTATTAGGAATCTGTATGTATTGTAATTGCAATAGTGAATTATTGTAAAACGATTTGCTGCCAACTTCATGCCTTTGATAATTAATTTAGAAGTAAAATACTTTTGGGTTAGAAAAACATGATATTTCGGTATTTAAGGTCCAAACATTTATTAATTTGTCTTCACGATAAAATGATTTTGGTCTTAGTTCGAAATATTGATTTTTACTATATTTTAAGTTATTTTGGCTATCTTTGGCTTATTCAATATTTAGTTATTTACATCATAATTTAAAAGTACAGACATAAGATAATCGTATGAAGTCAGCAAGCTTTAAATCAATATATTAATTATACGAGTATTAATTATACGAGTATTTCTGTATCTAGAATATATATCTTCATATGTATTTCTTATCTGGGGCTGTTGTCATTTAATAAAAGTTGCTACGCCTCTACATCTTAGAGTCTAACTTCCTTTGCAGTTCGAACCCGGTACCCCTCTCGCACCCCAGCGATGTAACCAGCAACATCGCAAGGAGTGACACCTCCGCAAAGGGAGGTTGGAAAGAAGTCTTTGCTGGACAAACATTCCTTTACCACCAGTAGCAAACTGAAACAAGAAGCCAGCGGCTATCCCTTTTGGTGTCAGACTCCAGAAGACCAAGTTCAATTCAAAGAAAAACTGTCGAAACACGTGGAAATCTTTCGTGAAGATTTGATCTTGGTCAATTACGAAGAAGAATCCAAGTTTGTACACCCCGACGATTTTAGCAATGTGGTCATTGCAGCCTACGTGACAGCCAATGCTCGCTTGAAATTGTACGATGAGGCTTTAGAAGTGTTGGGAGATCGAGTCCTGTACTTTGACACCGACAGTTGTATGTGCATCCATCGCCCTGGTTGCCCACACCACACCATCGAAGGAGATTGTTTAGGAGCATGGACGGACGAGCGTCCCCAAGAGACGATCCTCAGTTTTGCCAGCGGTGGCCCTAAACACACTGGTCTACAATTTTTTCGAAGTCGTCTGCTTCAGAGATAAAATGTGCTATTCATTAGGGATTTTGATGTGCTGAATTCAAATATGACAATTAAAACAACTGACTGGATACTGTTTCCAAGATATTTAAGTTTTTACATGAGGGATACACCATAGTATACACCGACGGCTCAAAATCCCCAGACCCAGGACGCACTGCGGCAGCAGTGGTAATTCCCGGGGAGGGTATCACACTGGGGGCGAGACTACCGGATCTCTGCTCAATATACTCAGCGGAATTCTGGGCCATAAAACAAGCCATTGAATGGATACAAGAAACCAAAAACAAAAAACAGTGATTGTTAGCGACTCCCTCAGTGTGCTGCGTTCCATGGAATCAGGAAACTCCACCAGCAGAGAGAATTTACTACGAGAGGTCTGCTTCAAACTGAAACTCCTGGAACAAAACCACCATACTGTGGAATTTATGTGGGTGCCGTCTCATATCAACATCCCTGGGAATGAGAGGGCTGACAAAGAAGCCAAAAACAGACTAAATGAGCACACAACCCAATAACTGGAATATAGTGTCCATGAAATATACAGTATGATCAGGAAAAAAATTAACCAAAAATGGCAGTCGGAATGGGACAACTCCAAAAAATGACGCAGATTATACGATCTGCAGAAGAAAATCAGTAGAAACATCGAACACCCAATCCTGGCAAATCCTTACGATTATAAAATCATAAACAGGATTAAAACTGATAAAACGCTACTTGCAAACAGCTTTGGAATGTATGTGCCTGGATTAACCTTAGCAGGAATAAACTGCCCAAACTGCCCCACACCAGAAACATTTGAACATGTTTTTAAAATCTGCCCTAATTATAACAATGAAAGGAAAACATTTCAAGAAAAACAAACTAAAATCCCCACTCACATACCCGGATTTCCTTAAAGAAGGAAGTAACAACATTAAATCGGTGTACGCCAACATAGTGGGGTACGTCTCCGAAATTGGAAAAAGGGGAAACATTTAACACTCTGATGGGCATCGTTCTACATTGGAGAGTATGCAAAACTAAGATAAGCACCTTACTGTCCACAACATAGAATAGAGGATAATTCAGCCTCGTATGAAGGAAGGGTCCTTTAATACTACGGCAAACCCCAAGTCCGAGAGTCGGGAGAGGAGGGGCCCTACTCAGGGAGGAAGGGATTGGCAGGCTGGAGCCACTAGGGGCCCAGGTGCGCCGCAAAGGCGATCCAATCTCAGCCCCCCTGGGCTGGAGAATCTCCACTCCCATGGATATGACTTAGGGGCAAGCCAAACCTCAACTTACCTGATAAAATTAAAAATAAATACGATAATAAAGACACCAATTGCCACATACCGTGTTAACAATACTATTGACAACAAAAACATGTAAATTAACAACAACGACTAACTCCATTCCAGTAGACCATTTAACCTTATTCTGACCAATTTTTAACTTTATTATGACCCCCCCCCCCCCATTTTTGTTTGTTGGTAAACTAACCCATCCTTCTAACATATAACTCTATCACAATTAAAATGATATAACTTCAACCCCAAAATTAGTAATACTATAAGGTCGTCATAAACCCAGACCATCAGGCCCAGCCGCACAAGGTGGCACCAAATTGGAGACTCATAACTTAGGGATATAGTGAAAACATACTGACCCATATAAATTACCTAATATAAGGTGGTACCAAGTCCAGACCATCAGGCCTAAACTGCACAAAGCGGTTACTTATTGTTAATCGTCTTTAAAGTATACTAAGATCACAGGCATTTCAACCAAGTCTTAAGAAACTTAACCCGATCAAAATTAAATTAGCTACTATAACGTGATCCTAAATCCCAGACATTCAAGCCCAGCCGCACAAGGTGGCAAAGCTCGGTTGACAATCAATAAAATCACAGTGTAAATTATAAATTACAACTACTCTCACTACTAACCCATATTTACAGCCTCATGGTACAAAGTTAACTTTCAACATTTACAATAAGACATTAAAAAAGTACTAGATACATCAACAATTTCTTTTTTGGCCAAAATATCTAACAATACCTAAATAACCCTGGTCCAGCCGGAGCTTCCTGGGACGCAGTGGTGCAGCCAGTCGTCCTTTTCCGCATTTTCCTCGTCCGGACAAACTCAATTCATCAACTAAGTAATCCTGTAAACATTGTGATTATATTCCTATCAACAGGAAAAAAATAATTATACGCACACTCCCATAGAGGGGAAAACATGTAGCGATGGAGCTGTGCGAAAACAGCGTCCCTTTACGCATTAATGCGTCTAGTGGGTTGCAGCCCGGTGAGAATTAAATAAGTGTGCTCAGCACACATTTCAATTCCCCAGTGCGTGCTTTGCACGCAATGAGGGTAAATAGGCGTACATGGTCGAATGACCGTACACGTCTTTAATTCAAATATCATCATCATCTGTCGGGCTACCCACGTTGACTTGTCAACAACAACAAAACACGAGTAGCCGTCGAACAGAAAAGCTGAGAGAGATTCAAGTTCATCTGGAGCATGTTCGTCATTTGATGGACGAACTGGTCCTCATCACGCTGGAAGAAGAGGTAGAGGACCAGAAAAAGAAAGAAGAAGAAGAGGAAAAGAAGAAGATGGTGCGGTCTCATCTAATGATGCTGCCCAACTGTACTGTAAAGCCAATGATGAGGACACCGTGGCCGCAACCACAGCCACAACAGATACCACGGCCACAGTCACAGCCACAGCAACCTCCACAATAGCATCCACAAGCACACACTCCTAAGCGGGAGAGACTCCACTCCCATGACTGGACTGAGAGGTAAGCCATATCACATCACATCTTAACTCACTAAAAACAAACATAATAAAATCAATAATGAATGAAACCAAAAATAAAAATGAAATCACACAATTACTAAAATCAACCTAAGCACAACACCAAGACAGTAACAACATTATCGCCCCCATAACATCATTACTAACAAATCATGCATGTTTTATCTTGTTTTTTCCTACTCCAAAAATAACGCTTAAAAAAAAAACAAAAAAAAAAAAACAAAAAAAAAAAACAACATTTCAGTCTATCCATGCTTGGTGAAGGCTTCCGGCAGAAATCACAAGGGACAACATAGAATAACCTGACCTCTCAAAAACTTTAGCACGCTATAAGGTGGTCCTAAGCCCAGACCATCAGGCCCAGCCGCACAAGGTGGCAACCATTGAATACCCTAGAATTATGAAACATGACCCTGTAAACTGGTCCACAAAAAAATTAAAGAATATAAGGTGGCCTAAGCCCGGACCACTAGGCCCATACCGCACAATGCGGTAACTGGTGAACTAAACATCTCAAAAACTAAATAATCGACGTAGAAAAGGGTAAGCATAGGCACCATATGTTAGGAAGGAAAACACTAATAACACCCAACTAAAAATTATTCTATATATGGTGGTCCCAAACCCAAACCATCAGGCCCCGCCGCACATGGTGGCATCAACTGAACAAACCAAGATCAAACCCATCGAACTGGCCCAAAACAATTAAGTCCATATTGCAGTATCAAGTCCAGACCACCAGGGCACTATCGCACAATGTGGTAACTACTTCTGCCATCACCCCCACATCAGTTAACAGAAATCAAGTGTCGGTGCATGTGCATACTATAAATAGGATATCAACCCCAAAGGATTGAACCGGACATCTATCTATAACATAACAAATCTTGAACACTCTCTAACTAACCCAAACTTACAACCACAAATGCCGAGTTTATATTCAAAATTTAAAATTCATAGATAAGGTGCAAGATGACGATGTTTCTTGATTTGGCAAATAAAAAACAAAATTTCAATCCTGGACCAATTGGAGCCATCCTGGGACGTCGAGGCGCGATCTGCAGCTCTTTCCCGCCTTTCCTACTTCCAGACATGAGTAACTAACAAGTGTACAGTGCACACAATAAAGCGGCAAATGGGTGCTTCGCACCCATTTGACGATAAATTAAAAATTGCACGGTGTGCAAAGTAACAACTCGTACATGGCCGAATGGCCGCACACGAGTATAATTAAAAGTAAGTAAGTAATTTGCGCCATTCATCGTCAACTGAAAAGAAGACAATACTGACAACAGTAGAGAATTTGCAGGAAGCCTGGGATGGGATGGTGGGACTAGAGTCCCTATTAGAAAATATAGAGATGTATTGGCGTTACCCAGTTACCCTACACTGTGTGACAAGGCAAGTGTCAGCCCTAAAAACAGCCAGGAGCCTTGTTTATGAAGTCATGGGGGAAGAAGCCATGAAATTTAAGGCAACCTCAGTAATTCCACCCTGTCGAGTGGGGTTGTTAAAGAAAGCGCTGGATTTCATGCATGGGATATAGTACCTCCTAGAAAAGGTACAAGAAGATATGTGGTTATATCCACCCCTCAGTAGTGTGAGAAGGAAGCAGTTACCCTACAAAGAGCCAAGGGTCTTGTGAGACAAGTGATGGAAGAAGAAGTGACCAAGATCAAGAAGGTTTGGGTTGAGGAAAGAATGGCAAAGGAGGAGAGGAAGAAACAACAAGACTTCCATCGCCTGAACGAGAACTGGATGAAGATCCAAGACAAGTTCAGGAGATTGGGCCATCCCGACTGGCTATCTGATCCATCCAAGAAAAAGAAGTTTCTCCTCCTAGACTTCTTGAAGACTTGTTGGTCAGAGAGGAAAAAGTAAAACTCCAACGGCCCTTTTTGGGGCCACCCACATCTCTTAGAAAAGAAACAATCCAATTGCCAATCATGTTTCTATGTTTGTTTGTTTGTTTGTTTGTCTATGTGTATGTGTTTATTCTGTCCGTATAAAATACTTCTGCCCCATAAACCCTTCTGCCCCCAAGTGCCTCTCCATGTTAATTTCCCATATATGTCCCCAAGTGCCTCTTCCATGTTAATTTCCCGTTACTGCCCACAACTGCCTCATCCTGCCACCAGTTCCCTCATATTACTACTGCTAACTCAAAAGAGGTTGTAATCGGTGATAAAGTCGTAGACGACTCAGAATAAACAATTTTAATTTTATCTAGTACTAATAATAGTAGTTGATATAAGGACATGATTCTGGATCAAATATACTTTTCAGTGTCTAACAACATCTGATCAAGCTGAGATAGAATGGCCTCCGGTCGAGCGAAGCGAGGTCGGAGGCCATCTTTCCCGACTTGGATTTGATATGGTTTGATAGTGGAAAAGGATATTTGAGCCAGAATCTGTCTTTATATCAATTACTGTTGTATCTATATTTATTTGTATTTTAATAATTTGAAAATATCCCATTACATATTATTAAGGCATCTATTTATTTGTATAATATCCCATTACATATTATTAAGGCATCTATTTATTTGTGACATATTCCACTCAGTAATATAATTGTGTTTATTTTACACTAGTTATGTCTTCATTTTTCCTATCTATCTATCCAATTTGGCTTGTTTATTTTTCATCCCTTACAGACGGATTTGATTTACAAATTACATCTCTTAGAGTATGGTGTTGAGTTATTCCAGATTAAATTATTTAAGGGGATCTCAATATCAAAGGAAATTTCAACGGCCAAGATGTTGTTTTAATTTGGGTACGTTCTGACTTGGTACGTTTCGACTTCGGTACGTTTTGACTGTGAGTTGGTTACGTTTTGACTTGGGTACGTTTTGACTTTAGTACGTTTTTGACTTGGGTACGTTTTGGCTTGGGTACTTTTTGACCTGCTTCCTATTTGGTATCACCAGTGGCGTAGCGAGGCTTAGTGCCGCCCAGGGCCAACTACCAAAATTACGCCCCCACTCCATTCGTATTATTTATGATATATACGGTACTCTTACCAAATTACCGCCCCCTAGAAAGTGCCGCCCGAGGCCACCGCCCCCCCCCCCCTTCGCTGCGTCACTGGGTATCACGGTACCAATTGTTTTTCCATAGACCGCAATGCTGATGTTTGGTGAAATAAATATAATTTCTATCCTACTTCAGCATGCGTGTCACACACTGTCGAAGAGAGCAATGTTAGATTGTCAATTTAGCAAGGAGAGAACCAGGTACGCCATTGCATCTAAGAGAGATAACTCTGCTGGAACTAAACAGGGGTGAGAGTTATCCAGTCACGACAGAGGCATTTGCAATGATGTGTATCGCATTTTTAAAAAAAATCTTAACAAAATACAAAATATGATCTAGATATGAATTAAAATAATCTCACATGTTGCAAAGAGACTCAACTTTTTTTAAGCCTGACAGAAACTACAACTCTTACATAATGCACCAAACACAGTTAGTTTTGTTGCTTATTTCTGAATACACCCTAAGCTCCGCCCCTCCCCCGGGCTTGCGCAATTGGTGCAGTTATACCATTTATAGTACAGATAAGGCTATTTCGTGTTGTCACAAATTTTCGTCATATTTTATTGATAAAGATCTTCAATAACAGCTGGTGAAAGATGTTTTCGAAACAAAAGCGTAGTTACTTATGAATTTAGAGTGGCTCGTATAGTTGTCACAGGTGGCTGACGTAAGCTTAATGTTGAAAAAATCAATAGTCTGAAGGGGAAAAAAAAACAAAAAAGAAAAAATCATACCGAGTGACATAATTACATCAGATTACTTCTATTAGATCGGGATGACGTCACACACTTAGCGACCTACTTTCCGACATATTGCGAAGTGTAAACAATCGCCTAGTAACACCATTCTCGAATCGCCATATTGCGTGCCCTTAACGTGAATTTTAACGCGTTCGTTATAATATTGTGAGAGTATATTCAAATAACCATAGAAAGTGTTCAATTATATATACTTCATTAAATCATCGTTTAAACAAATTTGGCATTCATGTACATAAGTTCAGAATTACCATTTTTCCGAGCGTGTGTAAGTTTACTTAATTCCGGAAGAGCATCAGTGGTTCGTGCCACTGACTAAAAAGTCACTTGGCATATGACTGGAATGTGCCAGTCAGGCCAAGGTATGGATATTATTAATTTGTAGCGTCTCCGTGTTTTTGAAATAAAAAAGTAAAAAAATAAATAAAAAATATTTATCTATCCAATTAAATAATACTGAAACGAAAAAGTCCATAGAGAATATACATTTCCAGTCTAAATGTTTCTTACGTTGTAAAAGAACCCCACATGATTAAAGGCAAATATTTAAATTGGCTTTCCCATTGTATAAATTCCCAAAGTGGGTTTTCCTGTTCAAGAAATGTAAACAAGGTCAACATCTGATCAGCGGACCAATCTTTAGCATATAATACAAAATTCAAAAGCCAAAATGTTTGACACAAATAAGGTATTAGTCAAAATATAGATTTTCATTCTGATTTTTTTTAAATTACACGAAATTACCTGTTTAAATCTCATTTTGTCTGATTTTACTTGTTAAATACTTGCTGTCACTCTTGAAGAACACTGGTGACACAGTAGATGATGTAATTATCTTGAAACAAGCGCGTTAGGTTACGAGAAACATGGTGCACAATTCAAGGATGTGAACGAAATTAGGAGAGTGGATGATATTATCAGTTGATAAGGTGATTGTGGTGCATATATGTGTCGCACACATGTGTACACGACAATATCCGCCAATTAGTGTCGAGACAGTTTGAAGGCCGTGTTCGTATATTAGTTGGTATATTGTGTAATTTTCGTTGATAAAATGACAAATATAAATAAAAGGATGGTAAGATCAGTTAGTCATTCTCGCAATGTCTTATGGTTACAAAGAGATGCTGGATTATAGCGATGCTTATGCACGCTATTTACAGAAACTTAGTGTTGTGGAAATTAAAGAATGTCCTTATAAATTTCCAGCAGATATTTGGATAAATAATCCAACAAAATGGCTTGAAGTGACGTGGCCTGATGTTTGCAACTATCTCACAGGTACATCTGGTAAGTTTTTTAATTTTTTGTTGCAGTAATTGTAGACTTTTTTAAAACTTATTTTTCATTTAATAATTAAACTAAAGATAGATTAGATTTTAAAAATTTCAGTTGCTATTCACATTTGATCCTGAAGATAGAGACCATTAAAAAAATGAAAATGCTTGCATTACTATAATAATAATAATATGTGTAATAATAAAAATATTATTATTATTATTATTAAACATGTTACAATTATTCTTTAAAGTTCTCAATAAATTATATTTTAATTGTGTTTTCCATTGTTTACTTGTCCTATTAAATCTTGATTAATAAACACTAATGGTTATTATATATTCTTCAACACATGTACATTTTTCTCCATGCTGTGCTTGTATAATAATCTTTTTTCATTGTTTTATGTTAGAAGTGTACATCAAAGAGTCAATGAAAAACTACAGAAGTCTTGAAGCACACAACTTCTTACTATCAGGATGGGTGCAAACAATATTATCATATTCAGACCAGAGAACAGCAAAAAACTTTGTAATGAAGGCTTATGTCAAACCATCATGGAGGGTGACAGATGAACCTCATGATCCCTGGGTTGCTGTTGCCAATGAAGGCAGGGTCATTACTACTCATTGTGACTGCATGGCAATGTACGCAACTTGAAAACAAATTTTGCATTTATATAGATGTTAGAGTAGTAATATTCTAATCATGAGTAATTGTTTTTGTAGTATTTAAACTGATAGTCAGTAAGCTATTATTATAACAATTTTGTCATTATTATTTAAGAAGCCAGATAAAACTGTAATGCTTGACAAATATTTACATTGCAGCTTTATCCTCATTAAACGTGAACAAGAGAGATAGAAAGTCTATATATTCTGCTTTGTTATTGAACCATGGTATGATAGAACCTAAGTGTACATTTCATTTAATATTTCAGGCTAGGAGAGTCATATTCTCATGTTTTTGTCCTTCTTTTCAAAATAGAAGCTGCATTTTGCAATGGATATACACCCCTAGCATGCACAGAGAAACCATGTGAATGGAATAAGTGTTTTGTGAAATCTGTAACACCGGCATCAGTTATATCAATTAAATTATACAAGGATAAAGCAAAGGAGAGACTAAGAGAAAATCTTCACACACGAAAGCAACCGCCTCCGAACAGCTGGGATTCATTGATAGCTTAGAAAGCTGCCTAAACAGGCCTATTCGACTGAATACATTCAAAGAAACAGCTCATCACTTTGCAAGAAAAGAAAAAGAAATGTATGTAAGACGCTTGCTGAAGTCTCTGATATCTTTGTATGGCACAGACAGCAGCAATCTTACAAGAAAAGAATTAGTGGAAAAATGTCAAAAAATACTCCCAACTGTTACTGTCAGTGCCAGTGAAAGGGAATACTTAATAGAGTGCATCAAAAATCAGTCTAAGCCAGTGCAATGGGGACGTTTGCACGAAGCTACCGAACTTCATCACTACACAGCTGCCATATTCACATAACATCATGATGTGCAAATTACCTGGACAGATTGGGTGTATGGATAAAGGGTTTATTGGTGCTTCTCCAGACGCTCTTTTTTCATGTTCATGTTGTGACAATGCTGTTGTAGAGATAAAATGCCCATATACATTAAAGGATGCCACTGTAAATCTCCAGTGCTACCAATTATTGTCTTGCACCAAACTATGATTTAAAAAAGGACCATCAATACTATGCACAAGTCAAGCTTCAAATGTATGTGTTCCAGAACTTATTTTGCCACTTTGTTGTTTGGACAAATAAAGCATGTGTTATCAGTGTGGTCAACCAAGACCAACAGTTCATTGATAACATGGTTAACAAACTTGAAGTTTTATGGAGACAACACTGCCTGCCAGAATTACTGACACATAGACAGAGGAAGACAGAAACCATATCACAGGCAGTGTCTGCTTGTACTTCAGAAGACAATGGAATCTTCTGTTATTGTCAAAAACCAGGGAATAAGGATGATAGAGATGACATGATACGATGTGATGGGGCATGTTGCAAGTTTAAGTGGTTGCATCTCGCTTGTGCCAAGATTAAACGCCGTCCTAAAGGAACTTGGTACTGCAAAGATTGCTGAAGAAGAACAAGCAAGAAATGACAATTTATGATTTTAATGAAACAAACACATCAGTTGTGAGTTGTCATATTTATGTTGTAACAAAACATATTTATATAATGAACTCTAAAATTGTATATAAAAAAACTTTCTGAGAAAAGTAAACAAGAAAGTGTAACACTATATTTATTGTAGTAAATTTTTATAATTGTAATTGTGATAAAAGGTTTATCACACATTTTTGACATAGTAACTAAGTTTGTGCATTAAATATATTATTCTGGACATGAAATTTAACACTTTTATTCTGCATACTAAAACACAATTGTTACCATAAGAATACAACAATGAATAGTCCATTAATAAAGAAAGTCATTGAACTAAATAATCGGAAGGTATGTCTTTTTCCCCCTTGTGTCTGAATTGAGAACAATCCCATCACCTAAATTAGTGGGAATAGCACATTGTTCTTACAATTTTATCAACACTTGAAAGTAAGTCATTATGTGCTTCTGATTTAATTGAATTCACACACTGAATTGTCAGAGTCGTTGCAAAATTGAAAATCTTCACTTCATGAGTCCAATCACTCTCTCTATGTGAATTCTAACAGATGACAGTTTTTGTGATTGTCTTCGTAAGCAGAAAGCTGTTTCTTTCCCTTTGTAAAGGCTGGCAAGATTAACTCTGCTGAGCATTCAGTTGCCATATGTTCTTGTAGAGTAAAACCCCTGTCTGCCAAAATCTGATCCCCAGGGTGATGAAAATCTCTGCTTATATATCCTGATTTGCGTGTTGTTTCAAGATCTGAAACACATCCTCCCCAGGCCTTGGACAGAAAAACAACTGATCCCAAGGGACTACATGCAGTGAGAAACTTCATCATTGTATGTTTCTTGTAACTGCTGTAGCACTCGGTTTTAGCTTTGTATACTTTAGGGTTTTCAATGAAGATTTCAAAGCAGTTAATTATATTGGCAAAGCGGGGAAAGTGTATTTTAAAAACAGCTGGTAAAGGAGTAAAAATAGTCTCTCTGTCTTGCCAGTGAATCATAAATCCAAGCTGTGATTCTATTAGGTTCACCCATTTCTAAAATGTATCTGTCACTGCACTCTTTCCAAGGTTGCACTGATCCGCCAAATATTCAAATTTAGGATTTTGTCACAGTTTCACTAATGTAATAAAATACTGTTTCAAAGCTGGTATATTTCCTCATCTCCTTGAACTAAGTTTGCTTTCCAAAACTGAAAAAGTTTTGTGAAACATTTCCCACGACAATCCAGTGTAGAACTTGCATTGCCATCATTTTCTCTCACTAGTTCTGTTGAAAGCTGCAGTCTTGTCAACTTTGCCTCAGTCTCTATAAGTCTTTTGTTGACCATATTTCTTTCTGATAGCAAGTTGTAAATTTCAGAAATTAGCACAGGTAAATCCAAGCACTTCCTGGTTGTATTCTACAGGTGTAAAATTATCTATTTCATGTGTATCTTGATCACCATTACCCATTATAATCTCCACACCTGAAAGATTTAAACTCTCATCATTTTCCCTCTTCTCCTCCTCTTTTTTTTTCATCTTCAATCTTACACCTTTTTTCAGCACTGCTGTCCTCTGCCAAAACTAATCTCCTCTTCTGTGCTGATTGATATCGATTGCATGGCTCCCTTCAATGATGAGTCTGGGGTCCTCATATAAATGCCGGGGATATAGTCAGAATTGGGCTTTCCTAAAAATTAAAAAAGGATGTTAAGAATGTGAACCAATTAAAATAACTGTTTTACTAGTTTTTCAAATTATCACATAATATTCAAACTATAATCTTCGTGAAGATTTTATAAATTATACTATTTTTTCGTCTTTTTTCTAAGATTAGGAAATTATTAGTCTAAGCAAACTTATTACAAATTAAAAAATAGCATACAATGTATTCATTTTGAGTTAAATAGGCGTATTTTACATTAATATAAACTATAAACACACACCATTCTTTCAACTCTTATTTGCCATTTGAGTTTAATACCTGAGACAAAGTACTGGCTACATATTTAGACATATTTTGCTGTTGGAATCCATTCTGACCCATCATGATTCTTACAGCCACACACATGTACCCAATGAGCCCTTCTTTCTGGCTCCTTTCCTGCATCAGGAAACTTGGAAAATGACAAATATTCCTTCTGCATATGATGGTTTTTGTAACCACCAACACTGTAAATCTTCGGCATATCTTAAAATTGTGTATAAATTCCTCCTACACGCTATGCAGATCACCTAGAACAATGGCGGTTGTTTTCACCTCGGCGGTCATAACTATGCACTGAAAATGCCTTAATGTGAAAAAGTGCCCACATTTCCGACCCAACCTATGACCACTTCTGACACCAGACCCTGTCTATCATAGACAGGGTCCGGTGTCAGAAGGGGTCATAGGAGTAATCTATGATATACAGGGTCCAGTGTTAGAAGGGGTCACAGGAGTAATCTGAGGTAATTTTGTCACTTGGTATGATTTTTTTTCCTCTTCAGGCTGTTGGTTTTTTTTCAACATTAAGCTTGTGTCAGCCACCTGTGATAGCTGCTTGCAATTTACCTACTATTATTATTATATATCATGGAGACCTCGGTATTGACGTACTTAAGCATTCACTTTTATCTTTACAGAAGTATACTCCTGTCATAGTGATACCTCTCATTTAATTTGAAACATTAGATATTTTAGAAAAGCATGCATATCAAACGACATTGGTATGTTTCATCATACTCTGCTTTGCATACTTTCAACGAGACGACTCTTTGTCAGAAAGTTAATGTATTATGTCACTTAGTTTGACGCACTTCACAGGAGTCTTCTGCCTGTGACATCATTGCACATATGCTCCCGTAACAAAAATAATATTGCAAAGCGACATCAATAGCACATAAAAAACCCAAGTTCATAAGAAAAATTACATAAAGAAATTTAACTTTGCATTCCTAAAGCTTTTCTTTTATTTATCATAATTTTGGTTTTTGGACAGATTTTGTCTCAAAAGCTAAAAGAATCAAATTGGCAAAAATCATGATGGTATTATAATACAATTGTTTACTTGCAATAAAAGAATATTAGATTTAGCGTATAACCTATTTTAAAAAAACTTAAATGGCAGTATGAATATGCAGAACCTCGATCCTTGAATGTACTGTTTTTGGAACTTCAAAACTTTTGCATTCTTAATAACTTACTTATCAAGAAGTGCAGATGATCAGAGAAAGAAGACATAAAATTACAGGAGAATGTTTTATTTTCAATTTATTATCATTCTTACCATTATGAAACAAATTTAAAAAAATTAAATTGGTCAGAATAAGTTAAATATCAAGATTCTTTTAAAGGATAATTGAAAATTTTACTGTTAAAGTAAAATTGCCCATTTATCAGATAGAAAATCCTAATACTTTGCTTTGATTAAGCAAAAATGTAGAGGATGCTGATTTAATTATGACATATATCATAAAAGTATGCATTAAATTATAATAACAAAGAACCACCTATGAACATCAGTAAAGACAGATCCACATAAAACTTTTTTAACACTGTACAGTATTGTAAACAGTGTTACTGATGCAGTTATCAGCTGTGAGTCACGTTGCTATCACATGTTGAGTAGCAGACTGGATGCCTATTATGGCGGGAAGTTGATTTGCCCCATCAGAATAGTTAGTAAGGATTTTTATGAGGACTTGCTGATTGGAAAAAAAGAAAATCAGTGAAATCGAGTTTTTTACCATGGTATGTATCTTTGTTTCATTTCACAACTGATAATAGGATTTTCGACAAATGTTTCTGTCTGTGTGACTCTGTGTTGATCAGTATAAATAAATGTTGTGGTCATGACATCATTAACAGATGCATTCTCTCGAGAACTGAGAGTTTATGACACTGTGTTAAAATACGGTGTGGGATGATATATAGTACGTGTGTATAGGTAAATTGTAAGCAACTATACGAGCCCCTGTGATCTTGAGCTGAAGTCACGAGGGTGGGGGCCTTGCTGTTGCTATTATTATGGTGTAAGGAGTTGGCATACGCAAATCTTCACCTAAAGTGCACAGGAAGCTGATTGGGAACCAAAAATAGTCACCGGAATTTACCTATGTGTAACAAATTTCAGACCAGTATCACCTGACTGTTGATATCCAATCACATTGCAGAAAACTTGGTCAATTCATAACAGCTGGAATTGGGGCACTGGGTGTCCAAGTGGTCTAAGGTGCTCGCCTTTACAAATCACCGACATCACACCTTTCTCCGCGTGAGTTCAACTCTCAGGCTTGGCCAGTGTGGGTATGTGAAAAAGCTTGCCAGTAGCTTCCCATGGGTTTGTGGTTCTTCCCAGAGTTTTCCCTTGTTCCTGCTTCACCAAATATACTGGCCGCCATGTATAGCCTATCATATGCTGAAAAATGGCGTTAAATCCATAACAACCAACCAACCAACAACTGGAATTATTAAATTGTACTTTCTTGTTTGATATTTAAATTTCCCCCTCTCTGTGCCAATAAAACTGAATACTGGACTTCACAAAGTACAGCTGCATACATTTATCCCAAATTATTTACAATCTTCCTAAAACTGTCCTCAGCCTCAGGTTGAGGAGTGGTAGACTGGTATGTAATATTACTGTGTCACTATACTTAGCAAACATAGCCCCTCCCCTCCCCACCCCACCCCCAAGTTTCAGTTTACTTTTTTCCATTTTTATCCTACTGCATCAGTAAACAACATTCCATATCCTACTGCATCAGTAAACCACATTCCAGCATTGGTCACGGTGAATGATTATTATTTCCAATCGGTGGGTCCACCACAAAGTGCTAGGTATTCCGAGGTGATCTCTGATGGGATGTGCTATAAAGAGAACATCTTATTACTGCAGCAATTGAGAAATACAGTGACCATTGGTAATATGGTTATCAAAGTGAGAAAAAAAACCACATTTACCGTAATAAAAAAATTCAAAATTAAATTCATACATTTTATTAAAATCTGCCCGACTTGTAGATCCATTAAATAATTATGATTTATGATATTCTTATTTTATATTACATAGTATATTTATGGTTAACCACAATCCCTGTAAACTTGAAGTGTATGCCCCATGTCTAGAAAGCACCTTTTATGAATTTGAAGGGGTGACAGTGTTCATTAATTTGCCTTTATACTACGAATCTAAGAACACACTGGAACAAAACTCATGAGTTTGACAATATACCCTTAATAGGGTCCCACAAGTTAGATAACTTTTTTTCTTTATTGAATAGCTTTAGTCATATGACTAATTTAGCTTGTATTGTTTAAAGTGTGAAGCAGACAGCTTGCTGACATTGTGCTTGGGATGATTTTATGAATGAAAAGTAAAACAAAAATGGGATTGGAACTGGATATGGTGCGAATGGGATTTTATCACTTAAATGTGTTCATGTAAGGAAAATCTAAGATGTTTTTTTACCGTGAATAGAGTTAGTCTTCAGATTTTTAATCTTCATGGCTATATGAACTTCCTGAAATTATATTTACATACAAGTTATTCAGATGTGACGCATGATGACAGAGCTGAATGGAAATGCTTAAATGCCGCGGTAATAGGCATGCCATGGTAATCGGATGTGGCAGTATAATAATGGTGGAGTTTTGGGGCAGTTCATTCCAAAACCTTAATTCAAAAAAGTTTAACAGAAGTTATAATATCAGTCAATTTGGGCAGTCAGTATAGTGTATTGATCATTCCCTTAAACAATAATAAGGCAGACTGTAAACTGTAAATTTTGATTCTCATTTATTTCTCCGCTATTTGAGTATGTATCATGTTGCCTTACCTACTTGTGATGAGTCTTTTAATAGTAATGTTTATGCGAAATATGACTTTGATTAAAATCAAGATCAACTTGTATTGGTGAAGATCTCGATCTTATTCAGATTGAAAAGGATTTTGAAATCAAGCTTCTTACAGCTTAATAGAAAACAATGAAACAGTTCACTCTTTTTCTGAAAGGTAAGAAAGTAAGCTTCGATACCGCTCGTTCAATAAAGATGGTAAATAGTGTGCAAAAACTTAAGCCCAAATGTGTACAGTGCAGAAATATAGCTAAATTTTGTGGGGAAGGTATTTTAAAATTACTACACATTGATTAGGCAGACAGTAAAGAGTTAGAACGACCATATCATGTGTGTGACTCTTAGTTTTAGCTGACCATTTAATGATTACCTTCTCTGGAATATGATCATCAATTTTATGAGAAGAAATGCTGTATCTATTCGATTAAATAATGTGCGATTACAAGGATCAGATTTGATAGTGTGTGGACAATATTGTGTGTATTTTCTTCATCGACACACTCTTGCATTTCCCTTTGAACATGTACTGACTTATTTTGAATGTGATTTCTCTAAAAACGATGAGAAAATAGAAGGTGGTTTAGTGAACATTATGGCTATCTATTTTCATTAGCACAGAAACGTGTACATCGATGGCAAAATGACACGGTACTACATCATCGGAAGTCTAGTCTTACTCCACAATGTTGTCAACCTTGTAAATACGTTTGTGTTTAATATTTGGTATTTGTCAATGAAGAGGAAGGGAGTAGCTGTAATAATTGTTTTCATTGGTTTTGTTGATGTTTCAAAGAGCAGGGCTGATTTAAACAAATGTTGATTTAGAATAAAGATGATGTTGACTTGTATTTTAGAAACCAAAGATTACTTTTAGGCATGCTCTTTCACATTCTCTCTGTCAATCTTTGATTTTTTTCTAAGAAGGATGTTTTCCTTCAGGCCAGTGCCTCCTTTGTTGAGTTTGTATTGGTTATTTCGTGTGGGGTGTTGGTCACTCAAAACAGTGTGAAATTAAAAAATAATTTTTAAACACATCTTTGACAATTTGTAAAAAAGTTTATTAAAATTAAAATGTTTAAACAATTTGTAAAGAAAATTTGCAATTTATAAATTTCTCAGAACATTTTTTAGTCTTTGCTAATTCTGTATAATTTGTTTGTGCTTTTTTTTATTTGTAAAAAAAAAAATGTAAATTTGTAAATGTTTAACTTTTTAATTTTTTTGACAATTTGTAAACATTCTTTTTACAGTTTTTACATTTTAGGGAAATTTCTTTTTTAATCTCGACTAAATTCCTTATTAGTTTAGAAATTTTTGTATTACTTTTTGTCCTGCCATATTTAAAATTTTTGTTGACTTTTTTCAGTCTCTGCCAAAGTCCATAGAAGTTTTAGAATTTTAGTACTACTTTTAGTCTAGGCCTATTGTTAAAAAAAAAATTTCTGGATTTTTTCCATTGGTTAAAATCTGGTACAGTTTCTGAATTTTATAATTACTTTCAGTCTTGGCCAAACTTTAAAAAAAAATCTGGATTTTTTTCAGCCTCCTCTAAAGTCCGGTACAGTTTAGGAATTTTGTTACTACCAGGTATTTTATCAGTATCTGCTAAAGTTCGGCACAGTATTGGAAATTTAGTACTACTTTTAGTCTATGCCATTTTAATCTAATAATCGGGATTGTTTTCAATCACCACTAAAGTCTGTGACAGTTCTGTAATTTTAGTGCTACTTTTAGTCTGGGCCATTTTAATTTAATGTTCCAGTTTATTTCTAGTCTTTGCTAACTTCATTGATGATTTCGTAATTTTAGCTTTACTTTTATTATCATCCATTTTAGTGTTATAATGATTTGGTTTTCTTTGATTATAGCTATTTATAACATCAGTACAATATATGCAGATTTACTGACATCTCCAACATGATCTGAGGTATAGGTAATACTTTACATATAAATCTCAGATATATGCATATAACCACTAGGCAGCAGGTCACTATACACTAGGGGTGAAACGATACACCTCTGCCACGCATTGATATGATTCTCGATACACAGCCTATGATACGATACATTATTGATACACATATCAACTTGATGGTCTTTTCATCTTTAGAATGTCTGTCAATGGTAGGGCGGTGCCATTTTTTTGTGTTGACATATTGGGTGTATTTCAAGTATGCAGATTACAAACAAACATAGACTTATCATCTGTTCATATGCCATTCTCATCCTTGACAAGATTTTTCAAAAAATACTTCTAAACAGACTAGCTGTTAGTGATTTGTATTCACCCTTTTAGGCCATTTCAGGCTGCTCCATTCGATCATATGCATGACTCATCCGGGTCACCATGCCCTTTGTTTTGCATTGAGTTAATAATTTTTTTTAAAAACATCTTATTGCCAGTTTCATGTCTTCACTTAAATTTTGAAGAGATTATGGTGTTATCTTCAAAACAGAAGAAACAGTGCAATTTCTTTGTGCAAGTCTGAGTGTGGAAGCGGAGATGACTATAGCCAAATCCTTCACATTGTACTTCCTGCAGATGCAAATCAACTGCCGCAGTCACAGACATTTGTTTCTGTCAGTGAAAAAGAAAATTATTGACAACACCCACTCCCTTTCTACAAATTGACGAGGTGGCTTTAAATCATCCAGTTTGGAATCTGCCCCCTTGACGATTCTGTGCTAATTTTTTATTTTTTTTATCCCATCAGCAGGTTTGGTCGCTGATTACATATATCAACGTAAAAGGAGATATTCCCTGTGTGAAGTTTCTATGTTGCTTTGTATCTATTTGGATAGAGTTTTGGATGCCAATATTTCTGGTATGTCATGCAGTGAACACGCTACATGTTAGTTATGATTGGTGGTTATTGTTTTACCCTGGACTTGAACAAACAATAACCACTAATCAGAATTGCATGTAACAATGCGTGACACACCAGATGTGTAGCCTTCAATTCGATCCAAGTAGACAAGATGTGACGCAACAGATAAATTTCGCGTAAAAGTGGCTATTAAATGATCAGTAAAGTACTTAAATCATACATAGGGAAGAAATCTGCAATGTCTTCTTTCCGTTGATATATGTTATCAGTGGCTGCAGATGCAGACGAGATAAACAGATTAGCATGGAATTGGGGCGGTAGAAGGGGGCAGATTTCGAACCATGTGAGTTAGTCACCTTGTGTTAATTTGTAGAAGGCGAGTGGGTGTTGTCAATTGCTTTTATTTTTTACTGACAGAAATGAGTGTTTGTACTTGATCTCAGATGAATTCTCAATTTAAAGAATGAAAAGGCAAATGACTAATAATTATTCATGACTGCTGAAGATTAAAGTAACTTGCATAGAGTAAGTATCGTTTTGTATCGATTCTTCCCTTCTTGTATCGATATGGGTATCGATATAGAAAAAGTATCGATATATCGATATATCGATTAATCGTTTCACCCCTATTATGCACATAGTGTTAATGGTATACATTGTAATGTTGGTGTTGGATAGTAGATGACTAGGTGTTGGTCACTACACGTGTCGGACAGTGTGTAGAATATTGGTTGCTACACATGGCGTGTTGATGGTATAGTGTGGCGTATTGGATAGTAGATGACTGGTTGTTGGTCACTACACATGGCATATTGGATAGTACGTGTGGGTTAATGGTCACTATACATGGTGTGTTGGATAGCATATGTTGGGTTTGGGATAGTATATGACTAGGTGTTGGTCACTACACATGGTTTTGGATAGTAAGTGTTGGGCATTGGTCGCTATACACGGTGTGTTGATGTTATAGTGTGGGATACTGGATAGTAGATAACTCAGTAGTGGGTTCGGCGGCTGCTGGATGTGGTGGGCGCCTTGAACGAGGAAGTGACCCGGATGATAGCCCAAAACTGGCCGACGCAGTGGGGTCAGCTGAGGTGGCTCATACTTTTGTCTTGAGAGGGCAATGTCTTGAGAGGGCCTTAGCCCTTTGGCTGTGGTATGCTACTTCTACGCTCAGGGGGAGCCGGAGGGTGGTATGAGGTGCGCCACCGATCATGTTTAGTCTTTGGACACCTACACTTTGACCAAAGTGCCGCCGCTCCAAACCAGCCGTACGTGTACTATCTGGCAGGCGATGGGCACTCTGCCACGGTTTCGTCTGTGAGAATCTGCAGGTAGTGCCCATGGGCACCTGATCGCTGCCAGTGGGGTTTATTGGACTAAGAGATCATTAAGGAGCTCTTCTGTCTCCTTGTCCGATTCCCTAGCTGTAAGAGTGTGGCCATAGACTTCCATCGTGGCTCCGTTGGGCACAATCCATTTGTGTCCAGCGTGGAGTGTTGTCTTTGTTAGGCGGGACACTCCAATTGAGTGGCTCTTGCTACGTATGACCACCTTTTTCTCGTGGAAGCTCTCATGATGTAGCTGGTGCCGGAGGTTGGCCTTTACCGTGGCTCGAGCTATGCCCTTAGCTCACTGGACCTCTGCATTCTCCACCCACAGGATGGAATAAATTTTAGGGCGCAGGCCCACGAACTCAAGTGATCGTTGTTCCGTTGTATTCATTCTTTAAAATTACCAATGACTTTCTTGTTGGCGTCGCTTCATTGGGGATGGTCCGCCAGATAGTCGCTCGTGTCGTAGAGGTCGACCGTCTTGGCCATATCACTTTAGAGGTTATCCGTTTCCACCATCTAAAATGGGTCGTCGGTGTCGGCATATACACGAGCCCGACCTTTGCCCCATAACGCACCTTTACCTGGTTGTAGAAGAAATCGTGCATCAAATGTTTCAAGAGGTCCAAGACCGCCTGGCCCGTGCAGATTGGCTGGTTGAGCTTGAGGTGGGATTTCGTCGAGTGGACTGCCACCAGGTTACTCTCGAAGATCTTACGGCACTGGAATGCCGTATCGGCTATCAGGCGCCGCAGCTTGTCCTCTTGTCCCTCAGACTGGACCAGATCTACGCGGATTCTTTTCCGCAGTTTTTCTATGGTCTTTCAGACGACGGAGTTTTCATCAGTTTGAGGAACTCCTTGTCTAACTCGTTCGTTGCCTTAGCTCGGAGGTCCGTGTTCTTCTGGATGTATGGCGCCATCCAGGGGCTCTGGTTGAACTCTAGCGCCCGGTGGACCTTGCTTATACGCATCCCGAATCTGTAACGAGGTATGTGATCGAGATGGTGGGCTTTGCTGGGTCGTAGCCCAGGCATAGAGGGTTGTTGGCCTTCTTGTGCCGCCTACTGACCATCGTGATGTCGCCTCGGGTACCGCGCTCGACAAACAGGTGCATGTCGAATGTCCGTAAGGAGTTTGAGCTCGACACTAGTGGTTTCTAGCAGGGCGCCACAGCTCATTCCAGGGGCATAGTAGGCAGGGTCTAGGCCATACATGCTGGGCGTGCTGGTGGTCTTTGGCGGAGATGCCTGTTCGCGATAGGCCACTGTAGAAGGCCTCTAAATGGGAGGGGGGGACAGATGTGGCTCATTGAACTGGTCCCAGCGGTCCATGTATTTGTAGGGGTGGATGCCCTTAGCTCTATGTAGTGGGACGTCATATTCGGTGTACTGGATGGTCACCTGGAAGAGGGTTGCAACCAGTTTTTCCAGGCTGCTGTTGAGAGACTGGAGGCTGTCGATGAACTGGAGCTGGCCAAGGGAGAATGTCATATACGTTTTAATGTTGATGGGGATGACGTTGATGTCTGCCGTTGATGCCATTCCTAGAGCTTCCATCAACAGGTGGCCGTCGTAACCTCGCAGGTTGTGGAATATAACAGGCATCTTGGTTTTTTCCCGGCTTATTGACAGCTGGAGGTTACAGCTGATGTGGTCAGCCCCTACTAGGTATCGACTGGTGATGTGGCAGTGATTTCTCTACCGGTCGTTTCCTAAGTGCTTTTGGCAGATGTGTCATGTTTTTGTGTCGTGAAATACCTTGGTGTTGGCGGTCGTCATGGCCATCTGACACGGATTTGCTAACACTTCGTGGATGCCTGCGATCTCGGGATGTAGGCTCCGAATGAAGTTGGCTACCGCGCAATTTCCTCGCTATGACACCGTCGCAGCGGACGACCACGTAGCATAAGCCGCAGGGTGGTTGGTTGTGGGCTTTCTGGGTGTCTCTCTTTTTTTGGGGGGGGGGGTTGCTGTTGGGTCTTTCCACAGACACGTTTAGGGCCTCGAAGTCTGCATCGATTACGTATGGCACTAGCATCTGGTGGAAAGGTTCGTGAAGTACAGCTTGTTCTTTCTGGGCTCAGGCAACACGGTACTCTGCTGATTTACGCCTATGCCTCGACAGTATAGCGCGTGGGTCTCCAGCAGGTCGGGCCTGGAGAAGGCGTGGAGGCATCGGCAGCAAACGTGTTTTCGGTTCTCGCACTTGCTGATGTTATACGCCATCTGGGAAAGGTCATTAATCCACACAGTACAGCCTTTCGACGTCGGTTAGTAGCAACAGGTTGACGGTATTACCCAGGGTCTTTTCAGAACGCGGATGTGGTATAGCGCCCATCCCCACCAAAGACGTCTACAGCTATGGTGGGGTTAAGGTTTTCAAACTTTATTATGTCGGACACCTTGATTGGAAACTTAAGCTTGTCAAATCGGAACTTGCCCTGGTACCGGCTGTATTTGCTGGCGCAATCAGGATGGTCTGCGAAGGTTTGTAGGGCGTACTGGACGGTCCATTAAAAGCCAAGGTTTTACACATTTATGATGGCCCTTTATCGGGATGTATGGGGGGTGGGGTGTGGGCATGGCCTCGGAACGGCCGGAACTGCAAAATATGCATCTCTGTCGCCTCACACCTCACTAGCGGCCAGCCTGAACCCTCACCCGCGAACTTATCCAGTCGCGCCTCGGTGTCGGCCGCGGCGGTGGCAACAAGACCATATAGATTGTCGGATGATGGCGCCACAACGGCTCGATCGTTCCATAGATACAAGGACATCGACATGACGGTCTCTGTGTATCGCCAGTGACCTTCTCTAGCATGGTTGTAAGAATGATATTAAATTTAACCCCCTTCTTCCTAATTTCCTGTTTTTGGATGTCTACCACGCCGGGGGTTATGGCTTTGAGCAGCCTCTATAGGCCAGCTTCCAGGGGGTAGCCTTAGGGGATCATGACTAGGTAGTCAACCACGGTTTTGCTGGCGCAGGATTTCCCGGTTGGGCGCACCTTTGGAATGAGTGGTGGTTGCTTGGCTTGTATTCCGGAGTGGGGGGGGGGGGGGTCGTCTAGTGGGGATTGAAGGCGGCGTGGCCTTTCGAGTGGGGTCCTTAGCTTTCCGGGCGGATTTTCGCCTGGCTCGGCGCCAGGAAACCTTTGATAGTGGGGCTGGTTGCGGCTCCGTTGGATCTTCTGGTATTGGCTCAGGCTGGGGATTTAGAGAGACTGGTGTAGGCGGCGGCATCTCGCCTACCATCTTGCGGTATTCCGCCCTAGTTATTCGCCCCTTCTTCTGCAGCGCTTTCAGAATATTGGCCAGTTCGCCAACTTGCTTCGCCACCTTTGACGGTGGCCGGCTGAGTGGGGGAGGTCTACTTTGTGAGGGCAAGCGTTTAGGCGGGTGAGGACTGGATGGTGGCGGTTTTTTTCATGCCTTGGGCAGCTCGGCCTGACGCACGGGAGTCGCTTCCCACTCCTATGCTGCTATGACCGCCTTTACCATGGTGTCGTACTGCTTCAGCGTGATCTGTCCCTTGCTGAGTATCTCGGTCATTCGACTGATGCTTGGCATTTTGGTTCCTCACGTGTATCACTCGGGTGTGCACGGTATGACGTGGTGCACAACGTTTGTCTAAGTGAAAAGTTTGTTCGACCTCGAGTGTATCACTCGGGGTGGGCACGGTATGAGATAATGCATACTGTTTTTTAAATAAAAATTAATCACCGGCTGTTGTCACTCGTTGTAGACATAGCGTGTATCACTCAGGTTTGTGAAGAACGTAGGGAATTGCCGCAATGCCGCTCCCATAGATGATTTCGGGGGTTTTAGTTGCCAGGCGGTGAGCTGTGCTAAGCTCTGTAGCTTCCAAAGGACCTTCCCAAATCGCCTTCTCGCCTTTCTTTCTATGCGTCACTGCTTGTCCACCTGGTACCCCCCTCCACAGCGGTTGCATATCCGGTGTTTGGCTAGGGCACCGATTCCGTATTTCCAGCAGGGAAGGATCCTGATTCCATATCTGTATCTGTATTGCCCAACGGATTCATCGTGCACGTGGTTGTTACTTGGCGTGGCGTGGCTTGTCTATGTTTGAATGGTATAAAACCTGGCGTCTCTAATTCCCAGTATGCGGTGCCGGCCCGCCGCGACTACCAACACTGGTCGCCAAAAGCTTTCGATCGCCCTCCGCTGTAATGGCCGCAGGGCGCGCGGGCCATGCTTTGGCCCCGCGGGGCATTCCTTTTGTTGCTTGCTTTTGACGTGAGATCGAAATAAAGGTCCGTTTGGGGTTCCTGCTCCCCGTTGCTAGGGGAAAAAGTTAAGCAGCGTAGAGTCAAACTGCTATTTTACCATTACTAATAAGGCAGTAATAGCAGATCTTAAAAGATATAATACTTGAAGAACTCTCATATTGATTTTCTTGGCACAGTCAAAACCACATTCTCGTGCCATACAACAAATATACGGTCACAATATAATGTGAGAAAACGAATTTGGAAATATAGTCTATGAATAAGTCCCATACCGATCTTCTTGAAACAATTAGAGTTACTTCTTGTGAGGGTGGAGTAAACGTATCGTTAAATTGTAGTAACGATATTAATTTGTCATTGCAGAATTTGATACAACAAATTTTCTCACATGAAAGAGAAGGTACTGCCAAGAAAAGTGGAATCCCAGTACTTGTTCCGATATGCACATTCCTGACACACTCAAAATTACTTCCGGTACAGAGGGGACAAAACTGGTTAGGGGATTAGCTCGTAAATTCTGTCGCATAAAGGCACCCAGTTCATGCGCATACTTATCAAATACAAAATCAAGAATTTCATTTCTTAAAAAAAATTAAATCATTGCATTTTTAATTTTTGTTATCAAATTTAAGTCCAAAAATTGCAAAAATGTATTTAATAACTGAAAAACTGCAACGGTTTTGTGCCATCTACAATAGGTCTAAATTTCCATTCTTATGCACATAAACACACTTGCAAAGGAAAACAAAAGATTCATATTACTGATATAAAAGAAGTTTATGCGTCGCAAACACAACAACAGTGATTTAATGGAGAACTTAAAATCATTAGATTATTTTAGCTTGAGTATTACTTTACAGTACACACAAACAGTGATGTAATACACAACTTATAATCATAAGATGACCTGGACTTGATTGCTACACAGATACAGTGATGTACTGCACAACTTACAATGATAATATGATTTTAACTTTAGTTTTATGTCACAGTAAAACATATTTTGATTACCAAAATTATAGACATATATGTTGATTTAGATTGGGTCCTTCCCATTCAATGACAAAGACGTGGACTCCGGCATAGATACAATATGGTTCTTTACAGCTCATATGTTGTAATATAGAAGATGCATGAAAGGAGAACATTAAGAATGGAGAGAGAGAAAGAAAGAGAGATTAACAGTAGAGCAACAAGATCATTACAACTCAAGCCCTGTAAAAATAATTACTTACTTTCCATTATAAAATACGTAATCCGAAATATCCCAAATGAATAAGATCCAAAGGCTGCTGAATATATACGTTGCACACAAGATACTGATAAAATGTTGACTGGCTAGGTAATTAAGCCAAACAAACCTTCCTGAAAATCTCGTGACCGAGCACAAATCAGTAGCGTGATATTCGTCGATATTTTCTGTCGGCTACAATTGATAGTAAGTGAATATATTGAAAAATAGTGAATGGGCCAAGCCTCTATTGAAAATTGCAAGTAATTATCAGTCTTAAAGTGAGATCACTCTCAATTTGTTGACTACTTATCAATGTGGATTCATTGGCATGCATATGTTTTTGATGTTTTGAACACTATCTATTACAAATGTAAGTGCATTTCAGTTTAATAAGGATTATATACGTCGCTGCCAAAAACTAGCCAGCTGACTTCATCCCAATACCCTCTGTAACACCGCTATATAATCCCGTATTCAAAATTGAATTATATGGACATGATTTGAGATGGTGCTGAGAATAATAAACAAATCAAGTTTGTCACACATTAACCATTGTTGTTTAGAATAGGCCTGCTATGGGTCTGTGTGCCAGTGTACCAGTATATATATATATATATATATATATATCTATATATATATATATATATATATTTATATATATATATATATACATACATACATACATACATACGTATCGCTGTTACAATCAATGTAATCAATATTGTACGAGAGCAAAATTCGCACCGTAGCACCCGAGGATTGTTTCCATATTCAACCTGTGGGCAAGTTGACTTCGAGGAAACTTTAAGTGAGAGGATACACGTGCACTCTCAGATTTAATAATTTTAAATCGGATGTCCCCGCAGAGAAATCTGTCGCATTTATCAGTCACTTGTATGATTCTATGTTAGAGTAATTGAAACTACAGTGTCATTCGCTGCATCTTGTGGGCACGCAACATCTACCAGCAATTTTATATGGCTAGTGATCTTGCATCAACACATCCTATACTAGGATGATCTGCGAGACTTTCGAAACGTGTGTGAAAGTCTACCACACAAACAACAACAACAGAAACAATTACCCATACGGATCGTTCTATGTCAAAGAAAAGAAAAACAAAACGACTTATTTCAATTCTGACTACTACTGTAGCCACTGCTGTGACATTGTTATTGTTTGTTTAATGTCAATAGAGCCCTGCCACCCTCCTCAGGGCCCCCTCCCATTAAACCATGTCATATATAACCAGTATAGCTCTGTATGTTTAATCTCAGGATTCACAAGGTATGTAGTTATGTCTGTATCGTCGGTTCTCAAAGTGATCAACCAAATGTCAGATCATCAAAGATGGGAGCTTTTGCATCTTTTTCATCTCCTTCACATACTGAACTGCAGAACTTAGCGGGTAAAACAGAAGTAGTCAAACATTTAATCGAGCACAAACAACTCTTGTTTGATCGTCCTCCACAACGTATGGTGTGGTGTTATAAAGTGTGGCAATCTGCTTATTCGTCACACCAAGAAAGTCAAGGAGAACCAGTTTCACTGGTGGAGGGTATTCCTATCGAAGACGACAGGATTATGTCTGACTCTAGTAAAACTCACCTACTCGTCTTTAATGTCATGTTAGATGAAGACGAGGATACAATCAAACTCTGGTTTATATGAAAGAACATCATCGCAACGTCAGTGTCATTTACATCATGCAGACATTGTGTTACGAATCTAGGTCTTAAAAGAATGTAACAGAAAGAAAGTGAAACCTACAATGTAAGTAATATCAACAAGCAATTTATTTCCCTATAATATAAAGTGAAATTCAAAAGATACTTACAATATTGTGAATCAAATTCCAAATAATCCTAAATGTCCTAATCACAAGTCCAAAAATACAGAATGTTCCGAATGAGTTCCAATATTCTTGAATGTCCTGATATAAAACAATGCTACAATCCAGACTGTCCTTGAATGAGTTCGCTAAAGTCCAAAGTAATGTATTAATTCAAAAGTCAATGAGCACTTTAGTAATTGCAATGAAAATATATTATATAAATAATTCCTCTCGAATTATATCTGATTTCAACGGCACAATGTAAAATCTGATCACAAATGGATTCTCACAGACTGATCTAAAACAGGAATTAATTATTTGTTTACCAAATCCCAATTTATGCACAGTTTCACTTGACCTATATCAACAGGATGGGAAGCAATAAAATGGGAAAAAACAGAGTCTAACTGTCAACATGACTGGCCTTGAACTCAAATACTTGTAAACACTCTGTTTACAAGTGACCCTTCTGCAACTCACCTTCATGGACAAGTTTTAAACACACATTATAGGTTAAATATACATTGCAATTGATACAACAAAGGAAGGCGCATCACACTATAGTCTCTAGGCAAAGTCCCTGAGAAAAATCGCACGTGGAAATGCTGATCAAACAATTGGGATCGTCAAGGCTCAATTATGCCTATGACGATGCCACACCTGATTATTTGAAATTTCGTATCGATGTGTTTTACTATTGGGTTCAACACGGTAGTCCAGTGATTTACACTTGGTCGTCATCCTTTTCGTCCGTCTAAACATATAAAAACCCCATTCACCTAGCAATCACTCACTGAATCATTTACTTTGCAGTGAGCTCTATTATTCTAGTGCAAAATGAAAAAGAAATAAATATAATTCACATAATACTGTTTCGCGCAATGTATGCCATCAGTCGCAAAAAAGATGCACATGTGCATGCGCATTTATTGCAAGTTAGACGTAAAGAAGTTTTGTTCGTATATTGCTGCAAGAAATTATTCACATTCATAACAATTGGAACTTTTTTAAAAGTATAAAATAGAATATACGCCACTAGTGGCTCCGATAATCGATACCTGGAGCAAGACACAAATTATCTAGAAACAATGTTTCTAGGAAGAATTATTTGTTCGTTTCTCTAATGGGATCCCAAAGCCGCAGAGTTAAGGACGAAAACGAAGACAACGAGGAAGACAAAGAGAACAGCTGCTACTAAAAAAAAAAGAAAATAAAATCGCTGACATAAAAACAAAGATGACGAAGACAAAGTAAAAGAAAAGTGAAAAGACAATATCACTTGCACAAAAAAAAAAACAAAAAAAAAACAACAAAAAAAAACAAAGAGAAAACGAACATGATTTATTTCAAAAAGAAACCTAGCCACTGCAGCCAGAATGCGCTGTAACCAACGAAAACGTCAACCAACAGCTGTTAGAGAAGTAACGACGGAAGTAGCTTAAAAAATAATATCACCCGCATAAGTATAATCTACTCCGTTTTTGATGATGTCAGCTAAACCAGATTTAAGAAGAAAAGTGTCTAAATCTGCTGCAGACGCTGCCGAAACGGACACTCGTCAATAAGTCCACTCCTTCTTCTTCTTCTTCTTCTGCTACTGCTGTTGCTCCTGTTGGCGAGAGAAAAGTGGCACCGCCCAGTACAAAATGTGCAATGTATGTTACAAGCCTTAGTAGATATCTCGAAACAAGAATTATCTCGAGTAAATCCACTGAAAACTATTCCTTTTTCTCGTCTATGATCCAAGTTGAAGATTGTGTGACGTTCAAAAATAATTGCATACGAGTACCTTTATAAAAGAAGACGATTTCATATATTCGCATCAGTAACAGCGAAACAATGTGATTCAAAAGATATTATGGCATCGTCAACATCATAAGACCAATAATATTGCGATGAATTCAATACATCCTCTTTTAGCCAAACACTGGAATGGGTTCTCAGTGCTAACCAAACCTAAAACAACTATGCGAAAACAGGCCGTTCAAAATGCTTAAAGGAAAGTATTGATATCTTGCCTAAATTTTGTTTTGAACCTTTTGAAAGGAACTGCTGTATTGACCAAGACTCAGAAACAGCAATCAGAACGATAACGTCACATCCTTCGAAACATGGTGAACATGAAAATTTCAGTGACCCAAAAGAAATAAATGCTTGACCAATGATGAGGGTTTCTTCTGGTACTGTTGGCACCTGCTAAAGTGAATGCTCCCAAAGTAGGAATGGTAATTGGTACTATTTTAGAAGGAGTCATGAAGACAAGTTTAAAATAAGATGGACAGTTAACTCTAGAATGATATCAATGATGGAAGGATGAATAATAACGCTGATCCCTTACAAACGATGGATAGACTTCCAGATGGATAAGTACGAGCAGCGGATTCAACCCATGTCACCGATTCCTAATGTTACAAATGCTGCTAACTTATACCAGGAGTTATGTCTTTGATGGATCCTTCAGACAGAAAATTGGCAATGGGAGGGGCAATTATTGCAAAGTCTTCACACATTTCACCAGAAAGCTTTAGAACATGGAACAAGACCAACTTCAAACGCAATCAAGAACTTGATGGCTGAAAAAAATCTGCACCCACGACGACGACAGCAAGCGCAACCGCAACAGTCTCTTATATTGAAGGCCGATTCGTTACACAAGAAAGTGGAATAAAGCGTTCTCCAAGGAATGCAAAGGGCGTCTGGTTCTTTGAGTTCTAAGCGATCATTCCCACATATCCTATCATCGTCTAGTGTATTGAGGAAAAGGATTCCAGGATTCAGCATGGTAGATATGATCAACGATTTGAACATATGGGCTGGCAACATCTCTACCTAAGACTGAGCGAAAAAATATATTCCTGTAGACGCTGTAGGAAATCAGAAACGTTGGCGATGGATTCAGCACCACCTACTGTTAGAATAGATTCCAAATTTGGTATATATCGAGGACGCGAGGAAACGGATGAGGTTAAAACACCCGCAACAAAGTAGTGGACAGCACATCAGCACTCCTGGTGTGAGCTATTACATTTAAAGTGGATTGTGCGATGGGTGTTTACAAAGAAGGATGAAACATTTGTCACGTACACCTAAAATATGTTCATTAGTACCATCGTTCCGTCAGTAAACTTACTTTGACAGTGTGAATATTGGTATAAAAGGAGATCTCAGACAAGACCTTTTATTCACTAAAGGAAACCTCACCGTGAAACATCATTTTCGCAAACGATTATCAAGTGATTTGTAACACATGTATTCTGAGTATCTCAACAACTAACATGTTGTGTGTTTAGTCTGCTGATATAGGTATATTGTACTGTAGTGACGATCTTGAAACCTTTCGTACACCAGGGGCTGTATACTTTGAAGCGTCACACCCTATTGCAAGGAAAACAATTTATCCAAAACGTGATGATCGGTTGTTACTGAGTGAGGGGGGCGGATGTATTGATCTTGACAGAAAAAATCTCTATAGACCCCCAGAAGCGCTTAGAAAATCGCATCCGACACACTCGCAGAAACATAGACGTGGGTAGAAGAGACCTAAAACAGCACTAAAACAACACGGATCAGTAGAAGACTTACATATTTTTGATTACTATATTAAAAGCAAAGACGATCCACCACAATTCTTACAAATGTTCCAAGATGGAACACGATCTGTTTGACAGGTCACTCAACATGATGGTGATGCATCAATCAAAGTGTGTAGAATACCATCCAGTGTTGTCCTTTACTATGACGGCTTCCATCGAGTTTGAAATTAAGGCGCAAAACGAAGACTACATTGATCTGAATAACAGTTACCTGAACCTAACTCACATACGATACCAGCTAGCATTAGTTTAGAATCAGTGAGAACGTGGCCAAGAGAAAATGGTGCTGCAGCTGTCAATGCTGTAACCCGGCACAGAAGCTATAGCTGTCCTGGCATTAAAAAGGCCTTTTTCATGGCCTAACCCAACGGTCCGTGTCATGGCAATCCATAAAATTTCAGAAAATAGAGTACTCACCATCATATCTATCTTATTGTGTGTGCTTGTGTGAATAACAAAATACCATGTCATACTTCCTTCCCTTATTAGTTAGTTTATTTTTTTTGTGTGTGTGTGTGTGTGTGTGTGTGTGTGTGTGTGTGTGTGTGTGTGTGTGTGTGTGTGTGTGTGATGGCTTGTAGGAACGAACGTGTTTGTCATCATACTATACCATATCATACCCCCCAGATATTAGTTTTAAGGATACGTGTTGGATCCTAAGTATGTATGTTAGTTGTCATACCTTGTCACACCTCTTGTTCACTAGTAGTTTGTAACGAATGGTGTTGGATAATAGGTATTTGTGTTAGTTATCGAACCTTACCCCTATCTCCAAAGACATTAGTTTGTACAATGTGCATGTTAGATTGTACGTACAAGTATTAGATATAATACCATACCCCTTCTATCACTAGAAATTAGTTTGTAAGGACCTGTGTGTTGGATTGTCAGTAAGAATCTGTGTTAGTCATAATTTCCCAACTACGTGGGCCCCATAAGTACGATCATTTTAAAAATGCACATTTAGCACAAATGTATTTTCTCTCAACTATATGGGTCAAATAGTATGATGTTCTGCCAGATTACGAAAATTACTTGAAGAATCTTATCCACTCGTTATCTATTTTGCACCATCCGATCTTTTTTAAACAATCTAAGGGCAGTGTAACTAATTACACTAATTTATAAAAAAATTTCAAATTGATGATGTAATAGCGACATAATGAACAGATAGTTCGAATTACTTCCACGTGTTTTATATTTATTATCACAAGGGGCACAAATCTAAAGAATGATTATAATTGATTAAAATTACAGTTAACATTTTCTCATTCCTCGAATAAATCAACTTGCTGTTTGCTTTTTGTTAGGGCATAAACTATTACCAAAGTACGGAGAATGCTATCTCACGTCAACGATCTCTAAAACCAGACAATAAAGAATAGCGTGGACATTATAAGGCGTATTATCTAAAACATGATGCAATTTTGAGTGTAACAGCAACTGTACATTTTTTTTATGAAGGCTGTTATGAAGTGGAAGACATTATGCCTTGTTAAAGCGAAATGAAACGGCCTATTGGCATGAATAAAAAAGCAACTAAAGCAAGTGATTTATGTAGAAGAAATAGTTGATAATAAAGAAAAATATTCGTTCTTTATTAAGAAGATTTACTTCAGAAACTATGGAAACATTTTAAGTCGTACAAATAGAATTGAGGAAACATGAATCGGTCTTATTAATATAGCACTTATGTCACTTGCATTTATGACGCTTACAATTACATAAGTTCTTTTTATATCTTCTGAATAAATAACAATATTTTTTTTAAAATCTTTTTTTCTAAAATAACATTTAACAATTATCTTGTTTACTGTGTTGTTTCGAAATCGTTGTTTACTTGCTATGTTAATGCCCTTAAACCTTTATAACCTTTTAAACCTTATTTGGAACATTTTGATCACAATATGATAAATCTTACATTACATTCCCATGTCCCTTGTATTGCGCTCCATATATTAAAATCATGCGGGTGGAATATATTAACTAATCGCATCGCCAAGTAGACTAAATAAAAGATCCATTTATTGAAATTCAGAATTGTAAGAACTCATCAATTGATACATATGTAAGCAACATATTAGGAAGATATCTCTCTAAATTTCTATCCATCTCCTGTAAATTTAGAAATATTATTTTAGAATTTAATTTGATTTTCTTATGGTAACTAATATCCACGAACTTCAATCAACGACGAAAAACAATTTTGTTGAATAGCAGTAACATAAAGAGTGTGACCCAACAAAAACTCTATCTATATGTAAAGGTCCGCTCACTCTTGTACTAAGAAATATTATACCAATTAATATTTCTGACTTTACCGTCTGTCTGTCTGTGTGTGTCTATCTTTGGTCCTCGTTATTTTGTGTAAAACCGTTGAAAGGTAAATGTATAATCTTATCGAACGTGAGACGTGTAGAAGCGTATATTGTGGAACAACTTATGCATCAAACTGAATAGTTTGGTTGAAAACACTTCTACAAGTACATGACTACTGACACGATCAATATAAACCAAATGTGTTAGTCTTTGTTAAGATTCGGTTGAGCAGGCTTACTGCAAGATAATTATATGCTTTGTCAAACAGACATAATTGATGTTACGTTAATTAAAGAACAACCAACTTTTCTTTACAAGATAATAATATCCTCGTGTACACAATAATTCGTTCAGTCACTTTATTTTGTCTGTAACGGTCTTAAAACAATGTGTGTTTCGTAAGGGTTGACTGATAAACCGTCGTTCTCCGTTCTTTGCTCTTTCTTTCGTCCGTCCTGGCTTATTAACAATGTGTGGCTCCATCCACAAACGATCATATAATGATGATCCATACTTTAGAATTGTTGACTTTGATTAAAAGACGAAAAAGTATTGCATTATATTGGCTAGTCGTTATCTGAACTTCCAGTGTTTGGTTGGATTTGATTAATATACAAAATAAAGATTATATTGGCTAGTCATTATCTGAACTTCCAGTGTTTGGTTGGATTTGATTAATATACAAAATAAAGATTATATTGGCTAGTCATTATCTGAACTTCCAGTGTTTGGTTGGATTTGATTAATATACAAAATAAAGATTATATTGGCTAGTCATTATCTGAACTTCCAGTGTTTGGTTGGATTTGATTAATATACAAAATAAAGATTTTATTGGCTAGTCATTATCTGAACTTCCAGTGTCTGGCTTAATATTTTAATATCGATGTTTGTCATTTAATTATTCTTTCTACAAAGCAGCAGGGTTATATGCTGAAACGTATCTTTGTCCTAGAGCAATGCCGACTGTTACCATTTTTATATATGTCCTAAAATGTATTGCTTTCCAAAGCAGTGTGCTAATTTGAAGTATAAAGTATATATTTTGTACCGTAAGCAAATTCGTCATATCCCGGACTTGAGGTTTGAAAGAATTTGTGAATGTTTCTGATGTAAAAAATTTTGTAAATGTTTTATTTTATTCATGGGTTTTCTTCTATACATTTCATAAGTGATGAACAATATCAATGATCGTAATCTCAGCCTATTTGACAGGTCATACAGATATATACATTTGCTTAAATAGTTAGGCACGCTAATCTCTTTGCTTCCAACTTTGATTTTCTTTTATTTCCAGTTAGAAATACAAATGTGAATGGAGCCTGCATGCAAAAAGCAATGCTATCTTTTCGTACAATTACCTTCATATCAGCAAGAAATAAAATACAGAGACAGTCATGAAAGATACTTGAAACTAGCATGCACTCACTACCAGCCAGAAAAAAAAATACAATACACGTTGAAAGAATAAGGAAAAGCGGTCAAAATATTCCTTAAAAAACCCTCTTACAATTTTTCCTTAAATCGTCTTACGACAAAACTTACTCGATTGACTTGTGGAGACTTGTGCATTTTGTTTTTCTTCTCATTACAACCTGATTCGTTGCTCTGGTCACTTTGTAATAAATCGCCGGTAAGTGTTTCTTTCTTTAAGTGACCCCCATGAAAGTGAGTTACAAATGAGAATTTGATTTTACTAATACATTCTAAATAGTATTTTATCCCTCAGTGCTGTTTATGCCTATCTTAAATCGATTCATTTAATTTGGCAACATTTATTCATTTAGAAATGATTATTATATATACAGTCACGAACACGCACTGCGGTCTGTTACGAAAAAATAGATTTGTTTGCACAATTTTTGCAGCATTTTGAGATTTCTTTCCGTAAAGGATGACTAATATTACTCCATATATTACATATAATAATGTTCTGCATTAGACTGTCTTCTTTCTGTAGATCCCATAGACCTCTATATATTCAAAGATGAGTCCTACAATGTAAAATAACTCATTAAATTATTATTGGACTAAAAATATTTCCATTAGTTTCTACTGCAGAGCATATGCACAAATGTTTAATTTCTTATTGAAGCATTTAGTTATCTCAAATTCAAAGTACTTTTGAAATATTTATTCTATCTGAGGACAATTGTGAGATCTAAGTTTTAATTTGTGTTAGATTTCTCTGCTTATGTGGTTAAATATTAAATACCATTGGTAAAGACTAATGAATATGATTATTAATTGAAACGTTTATATTTATGTAGGAACTTGTACAGCGTTCTTGTTTTACTTTAAAACGTATGAAAACAATCTCCAGTACACTAGATTTGCATTTGTGTTCCATAGTTTTCATTTTTCCAGTGTTTTATTTTGGACATCAGAATTATTTCGTCTTTTACTATTTATAGATTCATTTTTTCAAAAACAAAATTTAAAAAAAATGAAATGTTACGGAAATATTAATGACTCTGATGCATTTATTCTGAGTTTATAAACTGTGCATTACACTAATTTTATGGAAACGAGATGCCCGAAATGTTTAAATTGATAATATAAAGACGAAGGACGGCTGTGGTACACAAGGTCGAGCACTGAACGCCTAATTATTACAAATTGATGTTACAAAAATGTAGCTAACTCCATGACGGATGCTTTTTTAAACTATAGTTGAAGAGAAAATGTATTTTACAGTAAGGGAGAAATCCATTCAAACATAGTTAAGTTTAACTCTGATACTAAATGTTTAAAGTATATTCTGACCAACTATATCTCCGAGGACTGCCACTTACTGTCAGTTTCTCATGAACTTTTTGTTAATTATGGATCAGGAGCCGCGGTGGCTCAGTGGTTAGCCTGCCGGACTCACGGCCGAAAGGGTGCGGGTTCGAATCCTACCATCGGACCAGCCTTGGTCAGCTACCGTGGTGTGTCCAATTTCCTCGGCACTAAAATAACCTAATTGTGTTGCTGTGCCGTAAAGCACCAAACCAAACTTATGGATCATGCAGAATGCGTACTTATTTTACGGTTGGCTGGTTATACAAGAAAAGACTACTTTTGTTTCATCAGATTATGGCACGCTTATATCTGGCTTTTTATGTCTGGGCGCCGAGT
Organism: Margaritifera margaritifera; assembly: GCA_029931535.1. Taxonomy (NCBI): domain Eukaryota; kingdom Metazoa; phylum Mollusca; class Bivalvia; order Unionida; family Margaritiferidae; genus Margaritifera; species Margaritifera margaritifera. The sequence goes on from JAQPZY010001413.1 coordinate 452,937, forward strand.
TAAAACAAAATCATCTCTATGTTTTCCGTAATAAGTTTAAGCACAGTTAAAGTTCATCTTTGAAGACTCGTTATGATCGTTCTTATCTCTCTCTTCATTTTTTACCCGAAATTTGCCTATATATTTGTAATTATATGCAACATGTTAGTTCATTCTATGACCATTTTTATTATACAAATATAAATGTATACCATGCGCATGGGACCGGGTATTTATATATGTTGCCCGATTTGGATCAAAATATAAATCAATCAATTAATCAATAGACACCATAGAGGATAGGAAAACGAAAATAACTATCATGTCAGTCATTCAAAAGGACAGAAAAAACTTTTTTCATTTTGCACTGATTCGTGGTATAAATGTTGAATCAAAACCCGTGACAATCTGAAACCTGCTTTATAAAAATAAGCGAGTATGAGACAAATTAAAATAAATAAAAAAATTCCTTTAAAGATCTTTCACTCTCTAGTTTTTGCGATTTACCCATGGATATAAATGGAGTTCATAGTTTTCACTTGTCATGTAAAAGACAAGCTAGATTTTAATACAGATAGACTATTGGCTAAAATATATTTCCATGCGACAATTCTTAAGGAATATTTGAAGCAGTGTGATTTACAATGCAGGATTCTGAATAAGGAGTCCTGATACTGATCTATACCTGAAATAGCCCAATAGATATTTTGTTTTCTGTGAGTAAAGTGTACATAGCTTCAAAAAAGCAATTTATATACGTAAAGTTTCCTTTATTAACGGGCCATATTGATTGTTTTTTGTTTCGTTACAGACATTTTGCTTATTTATTGTTATTTATTCTCCAACTTTAGAAATATCTGTTTAGTTGTGAACGACACAAACGCAAACATGTTTTAAAGTTAAGTAGTTAAGACTTGTCATGTTACAAATGCTCGTGGTGCTCTTGCTACTTAGAGATTTAAATTTATTTAGTAATAATCAATTGGAAAACTTTAGAATGTACATGCCTTGCGTTTGTAATGAAGAAGAAGGAAATAAGAAATTCAAAGCTGAATTAAAATGAAATATAAAGATATAACCTACAAAGACACAGTATTTACGCACAGTGGTGTCTGGCATATACAATTTGCATTGCATATAGATCTTAATGTTTGTAGCGTTACGACATATAAATCATATTGGTTTCGATAGGCAGATATCAAATTAAAGAACAATCAAACGGGTTAATGAAAGTAAAAAATATTTATATTTATATCAAATTAAATAACAATCTATTTTGAAAACGAAATGGTAGTTATTAGATTCGTTTTTTTATACGTATCAGTGTATGCATTTAAGTATGCATGTAAAAATGGAGGATAAGTATCTTTTGACAAATTTTCGTATCAACATTTAATACAATGCCATTTATAATTGTTCACGTACGGCGATTTTTTACGTTCTGAAGAAGCGTTTTGATTTATCATATTTAAATATAACATGCACTACTGCAGTCGTATATGGTTTATGCATGCTACGGTGTTTACTTTTGTTTTCGATTGCCTGAAAGTATCCCATTTTTATTTTATGGCTTTAAAGAACTATTTAATTCTGTTGGATATTAGAGAATGCCTTGAGAATATGATATCAAAGCAACTCTGATACTTGATTATTGTATCATAATGTCTGAGAGAACTAGCAGGATGGAAGTATAATATCAGTAAATTCTCTTGTAACCACTGTCATTTTTAAACAAAAATCAGGGTTGTACAATTGTGTTATATATGTGGGTAGGGGGCCTTTATAGTCAAATATTTTACCTACGTAGCACGAAATTAGATAAACAAAAATCAGGGTTGTACAATTGTGTTATATATGTGGGGAGGGGGCCTTTATAGCCAAATATTTTACGTACGTAGCACGAAATTAGATATATGTCATGAAAGACAGACAGCGCTAATTGATAGTACGCACGTCTGAGATATGTGCCTTCTTCGAAACATATAAAATGGGGTTTGTTTAAGACATGCGAATGTCGCTTGAATTTAAAAAAATACATCTCCAATTTAAATCAAGGCCAGTAAATGAATTGGGCCATTTCGGACACACAGGTTCTTTAAAGCTCGTTCTAGATATTTTAACATGAATCTGCAAAAGCTTCTAGGAAAGGGAAATACTTTTTTCACCTTAAAAAACGATCCAATTCATGCATGAAATGACGTGAAGAACGTCAATGGGTATGTCAAATAATTAATCTGTATATTAGTGGACGTACCGTGATTTCTGGGCATTCGTTGTTTTTGAAAATATTATTCTGTTTAAGATTTATATACGTAAAGAAGGAGTAAAGGCTTTCTATCATGCGTTTTGACTAGAGGCCGCAGTCACCATTATTAATACCTCTAATTCTACATATAGCTTTCAGTTTGAATATATTAATTGTGGACCTTTGCTACACTTAGATATTTTCTTGAGTCTCAGTTCCTGTTTTCTTTAGAAAATGTGTCATTGTTTTCTTTGCTCTAAATGTTTCATAACTTATTTTTAGACTGACTTTATTGTACACAATATTTTCAATTCCGAATCGACTGTGGTAGATTGATAATAAAATCCAGATGGAGAAAATGATTGTCACGAAGCAAGACAGTAAATTGGATGAGTACAAGATCCTACCAAAACGAAATCCAATTGTAAAATACTGAATCGTCTGAAAATCATGAATTTAATAGTATATACGGTCAATAGGTTTGGCAAATCTTTATTATTCTCACTCAGTCTCTTTCTTTGTACGTACCTGTACATGGGTATGTTCACACCGATATGCATTTATGCTAATATGTATACATGCTTGCGTATCTATCTATCTATCTATCTATCTATCTATCTATCTATCTATCTATCTATCACTCTTTCTATCTACTTCTTTCTGTGTGTATGTATGTATCATGCATGTATCTATTTATGTATGTATCGTATCTATACATATTAAACTTGTCTCGTAAAGTAATTGCTAATTTGCTTCATTCAGTGTAAACTTTGTATAGGGTATATTGTTGAACGATCTTTGAGGGAACAGGTGAATAGATACATCTCTTGATAAATATTTCAACTGGAGACATCTGTGCCGCTACATGTGTAATAATAGGTGTATTGTCAACCACATCGGTGAATCTTTGTTAAAATTCACTCTAGTTTTGCAAACAATAACTTGTCTTGTCAAACTGTTTCGATTGATTGGACTATAAACAAAAAGTATAATACCTCTATTCAAATCGATTGTAATTTAAAATATGTTAGAATTATGTCAATCAAATAAAAGAGTTTATACGGGTAATACAGTAGAAAAAAGTTTTTTTTTTTTATTAAAACTATTTTATTTAACTAACAGGAGCCAAACACTTTCACATGACTGAAAACATCCATTTTATGATCCTCCCATAATAAAAACAATTCCTGTGTCTGGAACTTTGTTAACTATGCACATAATGACTAATGTAAGCTAGCATAGGACTTACTCAAAATACATTTTAATTTATTTATATAATTATTCTTGTTTTATTCAAAGACATATATGTAACCAGCAACAACATTCGTGCATTATACTACATAAATAAGTATTAAGTACAATTATATTCATTTGACGAAATTATATCCTGAAAAAATGACTGTTTCCTAGTCAGAGTCAAGAAGTTTGTTTGATTTAATTATTTAATGAGAATAGATAGAAAATAAAGCAAATGAAGACAAAACAAAACACAATTAATATCAACTCGCATTTAAACACATGCATCTTACGTCAGATGCAAACTTTGAACTTTGGCTCTATATGGAAGGAATCTACGCATTCAAAGTGACAACTACTATTTATTACGAGGTGGTATGTGAGGAAGATAATGAAGTAGAATATAATTTGAACAATTTAATGATAATGTATCAAAAGACAAATATCATGATACTCAAACTTCATAGTTTATATTAGTATCTTATACATGACCACCTTTTGTAAAAGTTTTACAAAGACATAACTGTACATGTATGTTTGACATTGTTATTCTCAGCTAAATTGGTCACTTTTATGTAGACAAAAATTTAAAGGCACTATACTTGAGGACGTTCTTCCTCATAATGAGTACTTCATCATCAGATGTCTTCATTGGTGGCCACTACTACCGCCACATGCATTCACGTTTGGAATCTGTCCCAGTCTCTGCGAGGGGTGATTTAAAGAAACTTAAATATGGGTCGCCACATTAATTCATATATGATACAGTTTACTAAAATCGCACGAGAATGCCTTCGACGAATGCAGTGAATATCAGCGAGACGATCTCGTCAGCATCTTGATCAAGTCTTCAGTTTAAACACGAGCGTCCAACTGTATAGTGGCTTTTATTTTTTTGTACATGAAAGTGGAACTGAAAATATAACCTTCTCTCACATGTTTAGATCCATATTTAATTTAATGCTTCTCCACATGTAAGTGAAATTATACTTTTTTAATAAAATATAAACGTTCGATCTCTTCTTCAGAAAACAAACCCGTCTTTTTATGAACGTAAAGGTATTTTTTTATTTTTTAAATAACACATTAAGTTATGGAACTGTCAACCTGAAGTTTTATTGTTTCATTTCAAGCATACTATTTCTTGGTGGAAAACGACATTCTTTAAAAGTCTGCACTTGCTCATGATCACTGAATAATGTTATTCTAACGTTTTAGAAATATACCAGTCTAAATGGTGTCTTGATGTGACATAATGACTTACAGAAGAAAGAATCTCGTGTCAAATGATTCATATTTGTTTGAAACATAAGTTCTAAAAAACTTGTGTAAGATTTTGTAAGTGGCTGACTTTGAAGCTTGTGAGATTTGGCAAGCATATATGAAGATTACAAAATAGTTACTGTCAAATCATTTTCGTCTATATCATTGCATTCCCTATATAATTATCATGACTATCGCCTTGGATCCAAACATACACAGTCTTTATAGATAAACCCATAAGAAAGTTCCGAATGGATTTGCCAGGACGTTAAAAATGTCAACCATTATTCATTATGTAATAATATTCATCATTTTCAGTGAATGTTTCGTAAATATCACCACACCTATTTTGTTTCTTGCTGTTCAATAAAACCATTAGCTTATGATAGAATGTTGCAAATTAATTTAATATATTCTCTTGTGAACTCTTTCATCACTGAGTCTTAAAAAAGCGTGTATCTTGTGTTTCTTGAAATCTAATTAGCTGAAAACATTTTCAATCAAACTTAATGAATTTTATTTCGTATGGGTTGAAAAAATAATGTTGTAATATTAAGCATTTTATTATGATTAATCGCATTTGTTATTGAGATTCATGTAAATGACTCTGAAATATTTATAATTTTGGATCAGTCATGTGTGTACTGTGCTCCTGTAAAATAACTTTTCTTTAACAAAATAAATTTTATTTCTAGCCATTCGTAACAAACATATAGTTAAGAGTAATTAGAGGATTCAAAGCTTGCTCTAACCAATTTTGTTAATGAATATGAATGATGGATACTTGTCAGCAAAACACAGTATTTTATCAAGATTACATTTCCGCATTATCCACGGAGTAGGTGAGTTTGGTATTACATAAACGTAAGTAGGCTAGTTAACAGAAGTATTTTGTAAAGCTTTTATAAAAACTGTCAAACTTTGCCAAAAGCATAAATTTAGTACATTCCAATTTAAGTTTTATTGAGGGAATAATATCATTTTAAGTTTTCATCCATTTCAAAATCAGTTTTATTTTTGTTTCTTTAATTACCTATAATTAGAGTAAGCAATTTAAACAAGGGATGTAGTATCATTTTGTTAAACTGTATACTTCTGAAATATTTTTTTCAGCACGCAAAATAAATTTGTATGGGTGAGAACTGAACACCATATAGGTAATATACATTGAAAAGATTCCAAATTATGATCTTCTTCAGATTCAGATTGATTGTTAGGATTAAGCCCGAGAATTGTTTCTAAACATTTTTTTTAGACATCATATATGTAAGTTTTCAGTATGTTTCAGTCATTTTATACATGATATAATTGACAAAAAAGGTTGGCATTTGAACTTTTCGATGAATAAAGAGATCGATTATGTTTTCTATTAAAGTCTTAAAATTAAATACCATACCGAATGTCCGTCATAATCTTTTCCAGTTCTTTCAAGAAATTCACTCACGATAATCGCATTAAAATTGTGCAACTGTGCTCGCGCAAGATTAGCGTACACTATAATATATAGTTTATGCTCTGTAGGTGGAGAGAATAGGTCATTTTCAATTCGTAGTAAAAGTATCAGAATATCTACGACGGAGTCATTCACGACTAATAAAAGGACAACTGAACTCGACAGAAAATGCACTTTGCCCCTCTGAAACACGTTATCCATATTGACTGTTTGTGTCCACGGAGAAAAAGACATTCAATGACATATGAAAGAGATAATTAGATGTATAGGCAAAAACTGACATGCCAAAAAATATACATGTATCCATCTAATAATCCAATCATCTATTTGTTTTTCTTTCTATGTATGTATGTATGTATGTATGTATGTATGTATGTATGTATGTATGTATGTATGTATGTATGTATGTATGTATTTAGCTAATTTAGCTAGTAAACATATTGCTTTCTTATTACTAGAAGTTATTTCTTATTACTAGAAGTTAACAATAGAATGTCCTTATGCATTGATGGTTTATTCCAGAACTACCTTTTAATTAAGCTTGCGCGTAAGCTAATATATACTAGACACGCTACAAGAAAATGGTATTCATCTTCAATATCATGGCGGTCACATAGCAATCAATATCTTCCACTTCTATCGAATATATTGCTTCCATATTTCCCTGTTTCAATTCCCAAATTGTGAGAAGAGACTCGGAGTTTTGTAAAAGCTGATTGATGTTGATTGTTACAAAAGAGTTTGAAATAATAATCGAGGCCGAATTCAGTTTTGATATGTTTATATAGAGACTGTTTATCAGAATTGCTTAATTTCGTATTCCAGTCTGATTGGAAAGCGTTTGTAACCATTTGTTCAAAATAACTGAAATAAAATTGAAACACACTACCTTCGGGCTGAAAAACCCAAGGAAGCACTGGAAAAACTAGTACATTTTTAGTAACACAGTTGAATAGGTGATGACTTAAAATAAAGAAGCCTGTCATTCTATTCAAATTCATAATAATCTCAAGTACTCAACATTTCGGTCCTTCGGTTAAACTTATTTGACAATGTCCTGGTGAGACCTTGTCCTGCTAAATGTGTTGTTCATATCAGCTAAGTGTTCAGTGCACCTGCGCTAACGCGTCCCTGGTTTCAGTGATTTTTACATTCAGACCTTGTTCCGAAAGATGAAGAACTGGGAGAATTTATGTGGAACCAAGTTATGACATTTAAATTTCTGTGTACTTTTTGAATGGGAAAATCTTGCTAAGATGTACGAGTTATTGATATTGTTCTGTTACATATTCCTGTCGATATACAAGTTGTAGCAGTGGCGGATGAACTTGCCAAAACAATAGGGCGGAGAAACAATCAGTGAATGCGAAAATATTTCAGTAAGTTTTCAATAACCTTGTTAATATATGATTTCCTCCAAACTAAGATGTTCAAACTTTATTTTGTACAATCGTCATTGAAATATAAAATATAAAATCGTAAATTGTCAAGTAATATTTTCCTTCATTCTTACTTCTTTAAAAAAAAAAAACAAAATAACCATGCCGTAAATGTAATTGTTATTCCAGTGAAGTTTTTACGATAGCAACAATACTAGTACTCTTTATTCCTCATAGTGTCCATGAAGCATCTAAATATATGTAAGTAATCGTCCATTACCATTATTTGAATATATTCCATTGGATTCAAGTAACGGATGTCTGTTTCGTTTATATTTTTGTTGTTGCATAAAACAAACTTTAAATTGCACAAAATTTGTCTTTTTCCTTTCAAGCGACAGTTTTACCAATTTGAGCAATTTCATTTTCATGTCAGCAAATTTGAAAGCTAGATGGCGCTTCTATTAAATTCTGCGGTTCTCTCTACTATTCACACTCGTCACTATTCCACCTACATCGGCATTGCATTAAACTATACTTATAAAATGTCAAATATTGCGAATTTCTGGATTGTGCAGTCACCATCTCTGGACGTTATGTTTTACGTAAACATAGGTAGTCCTTTTATATTTTATTTACTTTGAAGCTGCATTCTACCATTTCGTTAACGTCAAATATTCAAATATTTTGGTTTGTCTCAAAGAAATCTCCTCCAAAGTTTCAGTAGATCAAGCTTGTAAATGAAATTGATAAATCATAATGTTTAAAAAGTCTACAAAAATTTTACGAGACAGCTAACTCTAAATGCCCTCCAGAATTTTTATGGGCGAAGAATAAATATACGGCTTGGGGGTTTTTTTGTTTTTTTTTAATGTTACGTATTTAAATATTCGTTCTATATTCTCGTCTCCAAAGAAAATGCTGTCATCGACATTAAATATAGATGGACTTCATTGAAATTGGCCCACAGAACCGAGAAAAAGCCTGTCAGAAAAAAACTGAAAGAATGATTTCTTTGAATTTTATGTCACTTTGATGCTTCGAAAACTAGCAATAAAAATATGTTGTACTGACCACTGTCGAAAATTTCACTTGTAGGGTTATATAAGTGAATCATTATTTTGCCCCATCACAACCTTCTTCCATCAATTATGAGATGCCAAATTTAGGCGGATTTCAGGTTTCAAATTTTATTTCAAATTGATGCATGTCAGGACAACATAAAGAGTCATGAATTATTTTGTACTTAAAATTGTTTGATATTTATTAAAATTAGGGTGAAAAAGGTTGACAATAATTAATGCGAATTACGGTTGTCATTTTTCATTCATCGAATACGACAATGCTGATTATTTAATACATAATTGAGTATCAAAGTACTTTGCTTATTTTTCATGTTATCGATTTCGAAAACCAGAGCATTACGATATGTGAAAATTGTAAACAGGATTATCTGAACACGTAATTACTAAGCGAATAAAAGTAAATGTGCCCTTTATATACGCAGGCTTATTTCAGTATTAAGATATTAGTTCTTATTAGAAGAAAATGAAATTGTCTAGCGACATGAATTTAAGTAACAAATATGATAGCGAAGACGATAATAATGTGTGCGAGTTTCAAATGAGGAAAATAGGTAAGTTCAGCATTGAAAACTAGTGTGATGTAAATTAATGATACTCAAAATAGGTAAGTTCAGTATTAAAAACTAGTTTGACGTAAATTAATGATACTCAAAATAGGTACGTTCAGTATTAAAAACTAGTGTGACGTAAATTAATGATACTCAAAATAGGTAAGTTCAGTATTAAAAACTAGCGTGACGTAAATTAATGATACTCAAAATAGGTAAGTTCAGTATTAAAAACTAGTGTGACGTAAATTAATGATACTCAAAATAACTAAAGTCTGTTCATATCTAATGGTTAAATGGGCTAATTTAAAAAAAAATCTTTTCTTGAAATTTGATGTTTTAAAATCTCTTTTCTAGACATGGATTCCAAATCTTGTTCATTTCGTTCGTTGTATTTTCATTTCCTAATACAATACAATGTTTTAAATATCATTATTTCCAAATTGTTTCCTAGTCTTAAATATCTTCTTTTCTTTAATGGCTTTAAATATGCATTACCTCATTTAGAACATTTTGGTCACAAGTCACGAGTGTCCGGCACTCTAACGATTGAGCCACTGTAGCTCCTTGTTTAATTTTTAACATGGATTCACAGCATAATTGTATTCATTAGTTTCAAAGAGATCTAAAGGCATGTTGTAATCACATTATCCGCTCTTTTGTCCATATGTGCTTCTCAAGGCCATTTTAAGTTTAAGATTGTATTGCCTGGGACATTCAAGCTACGTCTTTGCACCAGTTTAAATGGATGTGTTTTTTGATTGACTGACAATGTTTGCTACTTTTATATATGCTTAGCTTTTATTTTAAAGTTACCTCTCGTCTTCTAACAAAACTACTGCATAATATTGTGACTGGCATACATATAGATTTATTGCCTATATTGTTACTTTTCTATTTTTATATTTTGCCTGGTATTTTTAATTTCTGCAGATATATGACAGAAAAATACTTCTCTTTTTTAAGATTACTGATCCTAATGTTCTCATCCAATCTAATCAGACGTTAATTCATATGACTAGTATTCAGGTTTAGCTGTAATACTGAGCACACAAAAGTTCCATATCGATGTAAGAAAAAAGGAGTAATTTGGTGATCGCATTTATGTATTGGAATGTCAAGTTTAACTATTGAATTTTATCAGCACGAACGTCATTTGATCTAGGGTTTATTAGTTATTATTCAATATATTTCAATACTGATTGACTGATATGATTATAAACGTATTCAGGCAAAGCACTCGATAATTTATTCGTCTTTATTCATGCTGCGTTACGTGCTGTAACAACTCAGATTTATGTAACCATGCCATGCAAGCCCTAATCGATGGGAGCAGTGATGGGTCAGTGGTTACAGCGTTGGACTCGCGACTTGAATGGTGCGGGTTCGATTCCCACTATTGGATCAGCCGGGAACGGCAACCGTAGTGCATTCTTCGAAAAGGCACTTTATTCAGCTTTCCTCGGCCCGATATAAACTTCAAGTGTCGTTGTGCCGTAAGACACCACACAGCAAATCAAACTTAATTAAAAGGTTACTCATCAATTTCATTGGTGTAGCTAAAGCATTTTGAAATCTATGCAAACTTCGAGGCGTGGGGCTGGTGTGGGGCTTTCTCCTGCTGTGGGGACTCAGGGTGGAGGTGGGGCTTCCACATGAACATTTTGAAAAAACGAGAGATCAGTGGGGAATTCTGGTTAACTCTAATTCTCAGAGACTATATAAGTTTTCATTTGTCTTTAAATATCTGCATACAGGTATTTTGTTTAATCCGTGGGAATATAATTATAGAGAAGCTTGCGTTAATCAGACAACAACTTCTCTATTAATTAATATTCTGAATAATATTAAGTGGTCATTACCGTGACCCCATGAATTAGAAGGTATTATTTCAAGATGTATTGAGCTAGTATCGCACGTAATTGTATAGTCGCTACTTATGTGATTTCAGTTATGCTACAACGTTGTAAGATGAACAGGAATTTTATATGTATCCTGTTACGACAAGGGGTTATGTAACAAAAGAAAAGACTCAAACAAGCTTTCAAGATTTAAAATACAAATCTTTAATTTCCTAAATTATTAAAATATTTTAACAAACAAAGTGAAAGAATTAAAAATAACTTACAGTATAGAATATCCTTAAAAGTCCTAAATTGTTTTAAAGTTCACTGTTCCGGAAGTTAATCCAACTATTCCGAAGGCAGTATTCAGAATGAAATAACCTGCACTGTGCTAATATGTTGATAAAAATTAGTTATATCCAAATAATCCTTGCTAATATGGAATCTCACAAGTTCTAGAAATGTTTCCGATAATTTCACGGAACTGTATAATAATTCAGGCTGAAGACACAGTACTTAATCCTAAATGTACTTTATTAATTAATAAATATCCAAAGAATAATATCCCACACTCAAACTGAATCAAATTCATTATGACCTCTCAATCTCTGTGTAACCATGAAGAATGTAGAATCCCTATATATAGTCTTCTTAATGAGCAGAATCGAAACAAAAACCCATTCTACGTCTTAAACAAACAACTTGGTATTTCGAAATAATTTCCTTCTAATAAACACGATTCATTCTTCGGTAATGACCTTAAACTATAATTCCTGGTCAATATAATGTTTATTCCTAAAAGTACAAGAACTAGGTCAAAAGTCCATGTCTCTCGCGCACGGAAAATACGTCACATGACTAAAGCTACACGCAACTAGGTGAAATATTGATCCAAAAAATACCGTATGTGTACTCACGGCAAGACGACAGATGTTAGACTAAGAACAGAGATCATAAACTAATAAACTATACCATTATTAAAAGAAAAATATATATAATTCCGTAACAATCCCAGTATTTTCATGTCTCTAGTTATTTTACCTTTTTATTAGTGTGGATGTTGATTAAAGGGAACATATGCTACACAATTATGCTGATTTGGATACCCTTCCCATTTAAATCAGTGGATGACTTGCACATTGTAGTAGGGACGAAGCATATTGATTTCGTGGTCAAGATGTCTAATGTCAAAGTGAATGTGACTGAAAGAAGAAATTTGGTTTCCGCACAATGGCATTAGTTCTACATCACAGACCTAGACCATACTTTGTGGAAGGCTTTCACCTGGGTTAAGGAAGAAGCCTATCGATTATGGGATCAAAAGGACAAAGGTCAAGGGCACTGTTACTAAAAGAAGAACAATGATTTCTGCACACACAATTCAGTTCTTGACCATGTACTGTCACCAAAGTTTGTAAATGACTTACACGTTAGATTAGAAAGAAGCCTGCTGATTTTGGGGTCAAAATGCTAAATGTCAAAGTTACAGTGAACGAAAGGAGAATATGGGTTTTCCATAATAACTTCATCATACACCATGTACCCTGATCAAGGTTTGTGGCGGGCTTGTACTTATGGCAAGGAAGAGGTCTGTTGATTTGAGGTCAAAAGGTTGAAGGTCAAGTGCATTGTAGCTGGAAGAAATATGGGTTTTGCAGAATTACTTTTGTTCTTGAGTAGTTCACTGACCACATTTTGTAGCTGGCTTGCTCTTTGGGTAATAAATAAACCTATAGATTTTGGAGTCAAAAATATCAGAGGTCAAGTTCATGTTAGATGTAATAAATGAATGGTTTCTGCACAATATGTTTAGTTCAAGACCGCATACTTTGAAGAGCTGAGACACTTTGGTCAATGTTCTCCAGAATCAACCATTCCCTTCTGTTGCAAACACAGAAGGCTATTAACCACGGGGCGGGAGTATTCTGTGCCGTTCACGGTACTCGTGTTGTATTTTGTTAGATATGCTAATCAAAAGTATCTTACTAGATAAACTTAGTGAAGTTCTTATCATAGGTTGTCATGCATTTTTTGGAGCTTAAACCAAGCAACGTTACAAGAGTAACAGATTTTCATTTTGGGGTAACATCAGTGCCTTATTGTTCACTGTGCAATGTAACCAAACTAAACAGAGAGAATCACACTCACGTATTGTAGAGAATAAATCATTTCCTTTGAAGCAGTACGGAGAAAGTCTATATCATGACCAAGTATCACCACCAACACAGAGAGGAACAAATACTCTAAAACTAGATAGGGACAACTGTCATTGGTACTGACCCAGAAGTAATAATTGTAAAGACACTGTGGTATATAAAAATGTACTCACTCTGAGTTCTTCGGACATGTCGGCATGCGTAAGATTTATTTGACTTGATATCATTCGATTGATGATGGGTTTGGAATACTAGTTTTTCCTGGTCTCGCGAGTTCCTTAACCTCACGTTAGAGACTATTTTTGTTCTAAATAAATTGTCGCGCCATCTGCCTGTCGTTTAAAACAGTAGTTATGTTATTGGGAAATTTTGGATCTTAACTACTAACAAAGTCTTTCAACAATGTTTCGTTTTTGGAAATTAACTATAAAATAATTAATAAATATAAAATGTCACAAAGATCTACTTTTTTCTTTTCCTCCCATATCTCATTACCAAAATCCGAAACTCGTCCCGCCTGGCTGAGTAAAGTCGTCAAGATGATGCTAGTTTCCAATGATGCAAGCGTAGTCGCGTGATTGGCCTTATTTACATATAGTGGTTTCTTTATTTTATTTTATTTTTGGTTTTGAAAGCAATTATAATATATTATTGGCTATATCATGCAGAGGAAGCGGGCGCTAAGTGCCTTTCCCAAGGACACACAGAGGCAACCGACCCAAGCTGGGAGGGTATCTAACCTGCGACCCTTGGATTACGAGTCCGACTCTCTGCAAACTGAGCTGCCGCGGCTCCCTCAAAAATGTGGTAGACGATAAGGGTCGTTGTAATGAAACCTTAACGTCGTCCCGGAATGTTTCAATCGTTTATAACTGTAATCGTTTATAAATCTTTGTATTGATATATAATTAATTAAATGACAAAATATACAAATGGAATTATACCTGTAATTAATACTAATTAACACATTACAAGAAAACTGTCATGAATACAAAATTTACAATTGAGTCTTACATTAAAGAAAGAGGAGAAAAAGAAGCAAAAAGAAAATTAAAAAGCGATGTTTACAGGAAGCATCATTGCTTCATTTAGGAAGTGCAGAATCTATCCCTGTAATAGTATACCCATAAAAGATGGCCAAGTAGCACTATCAACCATATACATAAATGAAGGGGACAAAATCATGCAATGAAAAGCCTTCTGATCAAGCAGAAATCTGGAAGAGCCGAAAGTCGTCGTTCCAGAGGAGCTTATTAATTGCAAACAGCTGATTGTGTTAAAGGGAAATGTGATGCTTAACTCGACTAGATTCACTATACTGCTCACAAATTCGAGTACTGAGAAGAGAGCGTGTTCTTAGATCCCCACATTAGCTCTTCAGAAAATAATTGGATATAAATCTTTATAGACTTATAAAGATTCCAAATATGTAAATACTTTTAAAGTTCGTAATTTAAGTTTTCTGCTCCGGACGACCATTCAGCGTGTTATTAGTGACAACGTGTTCATTTCATACTCAGTAATGAATCTCGTTTGATGTGGAGGTAGACTCACTATGTTCTATTGGACGATGTTTATTACAAAATTAGCATCATTTGTAATATTTGCAGATTACAGGATCGGAGATAGATGAGAAATAAATAAGTAGGACAGCTTGCATTCGCAGGCGAATTACTTAGCACTGCTAGAATACGGCACGCGGGTCTATAATATTAACCAGAGCAAAATAATGTTTATATTTGTTATGGACAGCCCTTAAAAAGCGGTCGATATTATGAAGCATATCTCGGACCAATGATACTGTTTCTGGAAAGGCTTCTGACCTGTCTTTAGTTTTAATTTAGACAAGGGTCTAGTGTATGACTGATTTCGCCAAACAGTTGTTAAATTCCTTTAGTCTTCCCGTTAATGTAAAAATATGGTTAAATTGTACTTTGCTTATTGGAGTTGAACTTCATTTAAATATTTCTTCAACTTTGAAATTAGTTATTTTAGGTTTCATGTAAGGTTTTGATTGGGATATAATATTGGCTATTAATCTCTGGTTTTAATCGTTAAGAAACAAATCTGAAGGAAAATGTACTCTACCAATTTTGTTCGGTAGTGAGCTACATTTAGCTTTTGAAGAAGCTTTAAACAGTATTATTGTATATTATAGATAATAAAAAAAACTTCAAACCTTAAACACGGAGATTTTACAACTAACAAATTGTTGAAATTATGACATCATCTACAAAAAATGGGGAAAGGAGATTGAGGCTCTAATATCTTTACGGACTGGCATCAATATTTTGTGCCTCTTATGATATATTTAAATCAATCAAATTTGTTTCTTTCCATCTACTATATCAATTGCTTCTTTAAACATTATATCTATATATATCTATATATATATACATATATATATATATATATATGTATATATATATATATATATATATATATATATATATACAGAGAGAGAGAGAGAGGCATAAAGTGGTATGATACTTTTCCCGAGGGAAATACGTTAAAATATCATCATAATGATACTTTTGTTTACGTAACGGTTTCAAAAACAATAGTCCTCGTTTGGCTTTAAAAGAAAATACAAAAGAAACAAAAAAGGTGCTTTATTATTCTTTTGATTATTAAATTGTTTTACCCTTTATACAGAGGTCCAATCGATTTAATGTAGTATTAATTCAAACTGTTTGATGTCTAATCGTTAAACTTTCATCATTAAATTGGCATTCGCTATATAAGGTTACTATTTTAATATATTTATTCTGGGTATACGGAAACCATATTTCCAATATTTAATTGAAAGTAAAAAAGGCTCTTGTTAATTAAGAATCAGTTATTTCTAGGTATATGGCAGAAAAGATACGTCAAATGTTTATGTTATAATGGTATTCTTTAGTTTCCAAGTCTAATTTGGCCAAGAATATAAGACAGATAAACACTCCACGACTTATAAAAGTCGCTTTAACTTATCAAAACTTTGTTCTGTAACTCCTTTTTGGAAGTAACTATTTTCTAATGGTAAGGGATTCATCTTCATTTTGCTTGGTATTTTTATTATTATACAAAGACAGACAGACAGAGACAGAGACAGAGAATATATCCAAATGATACGACACTATTTTTTGGACTCAGCAATAAAACTTCTATACTAAGGTATTAACGCCAAGTATATCTTATGAGTGGGGACGATAGTCTAGTCTCTAAACGCACAAGTCTTCAATATACGTAACCTGATATATCATATCTCATCTCTCTTTATAATGAGAGCTACATAATGAAGCGTGTGCTGTCATTTTGTTCAGCCGGATTGTATGGGCACAGGGACATGTTCACTGTTGTTCTGATACTAAACAGACTTATTGGACGGTGATGAAAGGACATTCAAGCAGCTGGCGAGTTTCGTTGTTTTGTGTGTATGTGATGACTATTGATACAAACAGCCTTAACTTTTAAATATTGTCATAATATATCTGTGTGATCAACACGTTTCAAACTCTTGTTCCAAATTGTTTATTTTTTGTGCACAATAATTTCTGTAAGAACACCGCAGTCAAAACATCTTGAACGTTTACAAATCTGGTTTGTTTCTCTTTTTGTCAATTTAAAAGTTCAAATTTAGGCAGGTGTAGGTTAAAACATCTGAATGCCTCGACATTTTGTTTGTTCTCATGCGGTTTAGTGACCCTTTTCTTGTGGTGACGGAAATTGGCTACAACACAATACCATGTATATGAACGGCATATAGGATCAACAATCATATTAATAAGTACCTGATCTGACATCATATATCAACTTAACAGTGTTGATGAATGTTTATCCTATATCTGCATAAAACAATTTCAAACAATATTCCCTCAAATGATTCTTTCTCTACTGGCTCAAAAGAAATTCCATGAATCCACAAAACGTCAGTTTCTTCTGTCCTTTCAATAGTTGTGCCTGCTGAGTATTGCAACCTTCTCTGATATACTCCAATATACCAAATTTGGTAACAAAGGTATTTTCTTACGTGTGTGATTTTACATGCTTACCTGTAATAGCAGCAAAATATTCTTGGTCACAGTATTTGACCTTGAACCTGATATCATGGATAGAAAATCATTGAACTCATTTTAGACAATGTCAGTATATATCCACATACTAAGTCTGCTTAAATCTGTAACTTTTTTCTTTGCGGGGTGATGGTGGTGGTGGTGGGAAGAGACAAAGTTATTGAGCTGCCATTATTCAAAGTGTTCTTCAGACATATCAACAACCTTGCTTTGATACAAAAGATCTGGTAATACCTGCATGTGTTATCATGTTCACAAGCCATTACAACGAAAAACCTGAGGTAAGACCTTTGACCTTAAAATCAATGTTAGTGAGTTATCCACCTGTTCAGTGGAATACAATTGAATACAAAGTTTGGTCAAAATTCATTTGTATATGTACAATTCACAGTGTTCATAAGCTCAATGATGTACAATAGTTCCAACAACTTATTTTGAGCTGACCCCAATGTTTATTAGGTCTGGTTTTCAAAACTATATAAAAAGTATGGATATGTTGGTGGTCATATTTACATAATTTTCATTTAGAAGCCATTAACTATTGTAAGAAGTGTTTTCATGGTAACTCCATGTAATCCCATCATTCATTCAAGAAAAATAACGATACAAAATATTTAAAATGGTTTCTATGGTTCTTATTATGGGGGTCATATGAGCACCATTTCCATTCAGAACCAGCTACATATTGCAAAAGCGCTTTAGTGAAAACCCCGTGTAGATACAATAATTTGGTTACGAGAAGTAGCCATATCAAAACGTTCAGTACATTATTTTAATACAGAAACAATAATATATTGCCAGGAAGAAGTGTTTGTTTATGTTGATATGTCCATCAATTCAGAAGTACAGACTTTGTTAAATTTTGAGATGTCATATTCGAAAAATTTTCAATTATGAATATTTACATCTAATCAGAAGTCTTTTAATGAAAACCCATGCCAATACAACTGTCTCTTTAAGTGGATTAGTGATAACACGATTTTGAAAATGGCCACAATAGCCATTATGTTCGCGGTCTGATTAATACCATTTTTATTCGTAACCAGTATTATAGCATATGAAGTCTTTTAGTGATAACATATGTCTATTTGACCATCTGTCCAGAAATATTGGGTATACAACTATTTTAAAGATGGCTACCATGGCAGCTAAATTGGAAGTCTATTCAGGACGACTTTCACTTAGAACAAACTGCATATCACACGAAGTCTTTCAGTGAAAACCCCCTGTTGCTAGGCCTATCCATTACGAAGAAGTAACCATAACTAGATTTTCAAGATGGTCACTATGGTCTTCAATTTGGGGGTATGATCGGCATAATTTTCATTTTAGAGCAACTATATATAGTTTGAAGTTTATTAGTGAAGGTTCTGTGTCATTACAACTATCCGTTCAGGAGTAGGATGACAAGAATTTCAAGATGGCCACCATGGCGGCCATATTGCAGGTCAACTCAACACTATTTTGATATGAGCCAGCTACCTATCACAAGAAGTCTTACAGCGAAAACCCCATACCACTTCGGTTATCTGTTTCGGAGAAAAAGCCTTTGACAAAATTGTCAAGATGGCCCACCTGCTGGCAATATTGGATGTTAGATTGGCACAAGTTTCATTTAGGACCAACCAGACATGAAAAATAGCCTATTAGTTTAAAACCAATCGTCATCAGTTCAGCAAAGGTAGCGACGACAACATGGCGGCGATGTCCGAGGTCAGATCGGCACCATGTTGATTTAGTATGAACTAGACACCACATGTCTGTCAGTGAAAACCGCATGTCGATTTGACCTTTGGTCCTGGAGGAACAGTGATAAAGAGATTTTCAAGGGCCACGGTGGCAATTATAATAGATGTACAAGAATACCTTTTTTTATTTTGAAACAATTAGATATCATACGAAAGAAGTCTTAGTGAAAAAACCTTGTCGATATGACTATCCATTCAGGAGGAGCAGCGATAACAGTGTGTTCTACCTAGCCGTTGTAGTGACGATGTTGGAAGTTCCATCGACACCATTTTCATATAAGACGAAACAGACATCATATAAACTCCTTTCTAAAATTCCATGTTGCTATGGCCATCCGTTCATGATGAACAGAGATAAAACAATTTTGAAGATGGCCTGCATGGGGGACAATATTGAATGTTAGATCGATACCATTTTACGAGGTGTTTTAGTGTTTTAGTGAAAATTCCATGTCAATTTGACCATTAGTTCAGAATGACTATGTATAGTAATATTTTCAAGCTTGCCACAATGGCAGCTATATTGGAGGTTCAATGAGATGTCTAGCAAGCAATATTTTCAACCAGATATCATATCAGAAGTCTGTCAATAAAAACCCATGTCGACGCAACCATCCGTTCAGGGGAGTAGCACTAAGAAGATTGTTAAAGCTGGCCGCCCAGGAGAACATATTCAATGGCCACATTGAAGCCGCATCGATACCATTTTCATTATGAATTAATATATTTTATTAGGAATTCGTTTTGTGGAAATCCCATGTCGCTTTGAGCAACAACCACGTTTTTCAGGATGGCTGCGTAACGCCCGAATTGGATGTCCTAGGGGCACCATTTTCAACTTGACTCGATTAGACCTTGGGATAAATGTGTGTGTTAAGTTTCATGGCAATCATCAAAGTAGTTTAGGAAAAGTAAGAAAAATTATCTTGTACTAACGAACAGACCTTGGACGACGGACGACACTTCATTGCATAAGCTCTTCTGTGACCGGTGGAGCTAATAAAATAAGTGAAACAAATGAGAAAAAGAAAATAACAAAATAACAAAAACAAAAACGAAAAGCGTATAATTTTAACAGTTTCAACGACCTGTAGCTTTCTATGTGAAAGTAATTAAAATTAACTCTTTAAACTTTTTATTGTGCTACGACTATATGGTCTAAGAAAAATGTAACAGAAAGAAAGTGAAACCAACAATGTCATTAAAATCAACAAACAATTTATTTCTAGACAATTAAAGTGAAAATTCAAAAGACACTTACAGTAATGTGAATTAAAATCCAAATAATCCTAAGTGTCCAAATCACAAGTCCTAAATATAGAATGTTCCGAATGAATGAATGTTCTTAATGAATGGGTAGTCTGGAGTGTCCTGATGTACCCCATTAATGTAATCCAGATCATCTTTGAGAATGTCCACAGGTATCCAAAAGTCATATATCTAAATCCAAAGGTTGACTTTAGGTAACCCCAATGAATGTTACAATAAATAATTCCTTTCGAAGTATGTATACAGCAATACAGCATTACAGTACTACAAGGTTACAGGATTACAGCACAACTATAATTCCAAACAATTTGATGATTCCAAAAGACTGATAATAAAAAAACAAGAATGTTTTCAACACAAGATTTGAAATTGGAATCGAATCGTGTTTACCAAATGGTGTATAAATATAAGACAAGTCACATGACAGAATGTTCTAGAATATTATGGTGTATGTGACTCTTAAGACACAACTCTAAGGGAAATTCTGGTTTTATCTGTAAACAAAGTCAACCCTGACCTCAAATTTAATCAACAACGTGTTTACCAAAACTGTCCTTGAACTCAAATACTAAGTAAACAACCAAATTCAAGGGCAATAGTTAACCATGTGGACCTTACACACAACATTAAGATTTGAACAAATATTAAAGTCAAGAAACATTTATAATTTCCTGAAATATTTATAATATTATATAAGCATCATACATAACAATTGTGTGCAAAATAACATGTAGAGGCGTGTATAAAGATAAAGGGTTGCGTAACGGAACGTAGTAAACTGTAATCGATTACAATAACTTAATTTATCTCCTAGTGATGACTTAATTTGTTAACACCATACATTTTCTGCATCGATGATACACAGTTGCAGGAATAAATTGACTTATTATCCTGCGCAGACGGTCTTATAGACTGTGTTAAATATAAGTCTTTGGATTTTTTATGCAGAGTCCTCACTCCAAGTGCTGGACACGCTGAGGCAATTTTGTATTTGGTGTGAATATCTCTTTGCTTTTCTGAGCTAAGTATAGGTGGCACTTTTTCAGCATTTATCAAGAAGGAACATAATAGCATGATTGTGGATTTGATGTAACTGTGTCCGGTGTAAGATTGAATTTGGAACCCCGTTGAAAACACAGCCAAATCAAACTTCAACGTTGAAAACTGAACCCATCAGCAGTTGGAAATGAGTCATACGTCTTAAAAACTGAGACACATTAATGTCAATTTTCAACGGCTCCTTTGGGTTCAATATTCATTGTTGAATAAAGATCCACTTTCATTTACAGCTATTCCATTTAGCAGGCCTGTATCTGGTCATAGTCAAATAGAAAATCAACTTTGAAAGCGGAACCCAACAGCTGTTGAAAATGAGTCACACGTGTTAAAAGTTCATACACATTCAGGTCAGTTGCAACGGTTCCCTTGGGTTAACAATTCAATGTTCAATAATGAGCCACTTTCATGTATTGCTACACCATTTTTCAGGCCTGTATTTAGTCATTTGTGTGCGGTCTGTGAAGAGTCGAAGACACTTAGTGATCCCTTGTTTACTCTCTTTCACCATCGTCCGTCGTTTGTTCAGGTTTAGTAAAACTTCACTCTTTAGATATAGATATAAATAATTTGAGTTGTCTTTGAAAAAGCCAATAGAAGCAAATAATCTAGCATTTCAAGAGATGTCTGCAGAACAAAATTTATAAACCTCGACAGGGTCAACATAAGGCCCAAATCCTGTTGACATAAACAATTCCTACTGGGGCGAAACCATGTCATATTATCCGTGGCTTCAGATCCGAGTCTCTATACTTACTTCACTGACCTATAACTACTTCTGGGACACACCACAGAGGGATGTCCCTGGAACAGATTGAAGCTCTCTATCTATGAAAGATTTGCGTGCACCCATAGGCTCTGAGGCGATGGTAGGTATACCCAAAGATATAAATATAGAGATGTTCTTGGACCCATTTAAGGCTCTATGGCTGATTTACGGGTCTCGTCTATAGCCCATTATATACCGAGCAACAAGTGATGTACACACAGGCTATTACTCAGTCAATACGGCTAAGATTGGCCCAAAATAAACGTTGAAACATTGGAGAGACATCTCTCTAGCAAACAATGGCCAGCTTGAGTCGATATCTGGCCCTGGTGTCTCAGAAATGTCGGAAACATAATATGTACATATCATAAAATGATAATCTGTAACTTATATTCTAGTGAAGATATTGACTTTAGGTGAACCCTGGCACCCTGGCCATCGGGAGTTGATATCTCGCACAGAGGTCGCAGGTTCAAGCACTGGTCCTAGATGGTGGCTATTATATGCGTAAAATCCGTCGATTGCAAGCCTGAAAGTCATCTTCCAGGGTTCCGAAAAACACACAACAAAATCACTGACATATAGTAAAGACATACCAGTAGATGTCTATGACAAGCTTGAGTCGATCCGATGCCCAGCAGAATTAGGTTCGAGCACCAAAGAATCCTCAATCACTTAATCCCACTGCAGTGATCAGATACCACCGACCATCCGTTATACTACTATAAAAGATCTTCTGGACACCGTACTAACCTCAAATGAACGATAAACTGTCGGAGGAAAATCCACCGGTCAGACCATATCCAGCTGAAGTCGATCAGACACTCGGCGATCTCATGTGTGAGCACCAAATGTAAGTCGGGAAGATATATATGTACAC
The DNA here is from genome assembly GCA_029931535.1 of Margaritifera margaritifera. Lineage (NCBI taxonomy): Eukaryota > Metazoa > Mollusca > Bivalvia > Unionida > Margaritiferidae > Margaritifera > Margaritifera margaritifera. Next base: position 475,905 of record JAQPZY010001413.1, read on the forward strand.
ACCTTAGATTGACAATCTGTAACTTACGTTTCAGTGGAGATATCGACTTCAGATAATGTCTGGCAAATAACAGGAACATCTCTCTTGTGATCCTGGCCACCGAGAATTAATATTTAGCCGCGTGGTCTCGAGTTCGAGCACTGATCTTAAATCGGGGCTGTTATAAACTTAAAACCCATCTATTGCAAGGTTTTAATAAATATTGCTCCGATTTACCTCAATCTAAAATTAAAGTGTGGCTCAGTCTGAGCAGCTAAAACGGATTACATGCAAGACAGTGCCAAACCTAAGCCCCATGGTCATACAAATTTAACACCTTAGGGACACAAATCACCATAAAACCTTGTCCTCTGTGTCTAAATGAAAACAAAAAAGAAAGAAAAAACAAATATCAACTGTTTCAGGAGGAAAAAATAATTACAGTTTTAGAATAATCCATAACTCTCTATATAGGGTTTGAGAGCCATATTTTTTTCTCTAGGAATTGATAAAGTTTATTGAAATGGGTGCATTTTCGTGGAAGTTAGGAGAAGGAAAATATAATCACAGCACCCCACTCCCCCCCAGAAAAAAACAAAACAAAACTAAACAACAACGAAATAATTTTGGAAAAAAGCACTGGCTCAATCCCAAATAACAGAACCTTCCTAGAATATATCTAGTCTCTAACATTTAACGTGTTATAAGCTTTTTAAAATAAATCCGTCATGACATTTTAGGACACAGGGACCACAACAATTGTCCTTTGTTCTTAGACCTTTAAAAAGTCAAACAGAGCTCTAATCTTGAAGTTCGATACAGGGCTACGCTTTCCTTATAGCAGTACACAAGTGTAGGCAGTCATAACAACAAGCTTGCAAGCTTATAAGAGAGTTCTTGAATTTAGACTGGATTGGTCTGTCATTTGTCGGGTGCAGGCATACCACTGGGAAACTTTTTATCCCTTTTGATATACCAAAGGATTATGAAAACACTTTATAAAGTGTTTGTTAGCTAGGTTTATGTGTAAAAGCCTGAAATAATTCCCTGGATAGGACAACATAATTCTTTTGTCACTTAGACATATCATATATGTAACTATTTCATTTTGAGCATAATTCTTTTTGTCACTTAGACATATCATAATATGTAACAATTTCATTTTCAGCATAATTCTTGCTGTCACTTAGACATATCATAATATGTAATTTTCAGGAGAAAAAAGTATACGCAGAAAGTGCCACGATTCCTTCATGCTGGCTCAAGATTCCGGCTGAAATTTAGGCATAAATATAAACTTTTTGGTGGTATATATCAAAGCAGCACGTGCCCTGTTGTACAATGACTTATGGAGATATTACTAAAAGGATGTTACGGAGTATTTATACAGTTTTTGGAGACACGTCTTAAATTAATTACTTTCCAAATGCAGACAAGTTTAAAACATTTAGTTTGTGAATGTACCTCTGATTGCACCTGGCTTTGTTATTTATGAACCACACCACGTCGCATATAGCAAACAAAGTCATTAACACTCCGATGTTGCAAAAATATTGTTTTCGCTCCATAGTTGACAGATTCAATGTTTAGATGAGAGATATCTACTCATTTAGCAATCTATTTATATAAATGTTTTAAACTATTTTCAATATTACAAAGATTCCTAAAACTTAGTTTTTATCTCAATGCAGTTGACAGATTTAATTGTGGCTTACCTATGCTACCCCTGGCAACCCGTGTACACGAGAAGCTACCAAAGGTACTTTCGGTATTAGGGGCAATCGATGTTAATCAAAATTACGAGTGTACTAACATGTATCATTACAATTCAAACAGACCATATGACAATTAACAGAAACAAAATTTTAAAACGGTTTACAGGGGAAAGGCTTTTACAATCAAGAACTCTTTTGTAAATTTTCGCCTACGAAAATGCTAAATATCAGCAACACTTTACAGACACGATTATCACTAGAAAAGTAAACCAAAATGATATTCTATACACCACGGAAAAATGTAATATTTACTTAAAAACAGTTATATCATTTTTTTCTCAATATTTTTAATAAACTTAAACAGGTTTTAAAATATGCGAAAATTGAGTTTTTTATGTATTGCAATGCAATTATTCTGCTGAAACTTTTCTCATTTAAAGCTTTCTAGAAAAGTGAGAAGTTAACATTTTAAAAAATTACCGGTCAACAGGCAAAATTGAATGAGTGATTGATACTAATGGCATTGACCATCATTATTTACCTTTGACGCAGTAGAATGTGTCAGCTTCTATATACAAAGCATTCCGATATTGGTTAACTCTTACGAGAATACATACCAATGGGATGTAATTCATACAGGCCGTTCGGTTCATCAACCACGATGGGTCTGTACTCAAACACGTTTATATGTCAAGTATCGATTCTTCGTAACGTCGCATTTCATTGGCTGACGAAAGAAATAATTAAATGTATGGGGTAACTGACAACCCATAACATGAATATATATGTATCCATCAGTATAACCATCCATTCATCCAATTTTCCTTGTATGTATGTATGTATGTATGTATGTATGTATGTATGTATGTATGTATGTATGTATGTATGTATCTGACTGGCTGGCTAAGTACCGTGAAGTTTATCCAAAATGTAAATACCCTTAGGTAAATTTATTGTCTTTAAACATGTGAGAGATGAATCTGATAAATTATTGAACTACTTTTGGGGTTAAAGTTGAATAATAGTTTTATTGACGATGTCTCAGGTTGTGTATACTGATCGACGTGTAAATAGTAAGTGTGTTTCTTTGTTGAAAGGGGCATTGCAGAACAACAATATTGTTTAGTAAGACAGTTTAATTGGTTATGACTAGAAACAATGAATCCCAGTCATTATTTTCAGGTTCATAATAATCTCAAGTACTTTAGTATTTCGTCGTTGGATGAAGCTAGTTTAACGGGGTCATAAACTGAGAATGGTGTGCTGCTCGTGAAACAACTTTCTACTGAAGTTGTGGCTTATATAAACATTTAGTTTTTTGCATCTGTGCTGCCTTGTCCATAGTTTCAGTTTTGTTCATTCAAAATGAATGCAAAGGATCAAGCTATTTTAAAACATTTGTGATACAAAATGTATGCCATTTAAAAATCCTTGATCTTAAAATGAACTTGAAGATTGCAATTAACTTGTCAGTATATATAGTTATTACAGTTGTATTGTAAAATATTGGTATGAACAAATTTCTTTTGGCAATGGCTAACAAGCGTGCGACTCGTTCAGCCAAAACAAAAAGTACACAGGACAGTTTTTTTTTTTTTTTTTTTGTATTTTTTTAGAAATTGATTAAATTTTATTATATATTTTAAAGAAAATAGCACATCAGATTGATTGTATAAACAGTCATCGAAATATAACCAAGACATATTGTACAATCAGTGGCGGTTTGAGGCAACCGGAGCAATGTTCTTTAATGGGGCCCCCTACCGAGGCGACCGGGGGCAATGTTCTTTAGTGGCGCCCCTACTTTGCCACAGAGAACAATTTTTATGTCAGTTGTCAATCTCCAAACCCTTTCCGCCTCCCCATCTAAGCCCTAAAACCGGAAACCGGGGATTAGATGGAGGAGGAGGGTTTGGCAAAAAAAAAAAAAAGAGCTCCCGACGGCTACTCCCCTCGCCCGGCGCCTGGGTACAATTGCCCCCAAATCCTCCCCCTACCCTCGCGGCAGCCACTGTGTACAATGACTTAAATATTTCATCTTGACACGAATAAATTCAGTGGCACCGCCTATCGTAAATTTACAAAGAATACGTTACATGTTACATTTTCATGGCTGCAATAGTATCAATGGTCTATTCTTTAACCCAGAAAGTGGTATTCATGCTTGAACATCAGCTGAAGACCTTAATTGTATACTTTCAAGTAGTGGACCTCTGATTGTTCGAAATAGCTGCATCTGTCATTTCAAGCATCCATTTCCTATCTTTTGCGATTCATTTTCATGTCAGCAAAAATAAAACCGAGACGGTGACTCACTTAAAAGCACTGTCTTATCTCCTAATTGCAGTGGCCGCTATACCACTAACATGGGTAGTGCGCTGAAAAATTGTTCTAAAATGTCAAATATTGTGACTTTGGTTACCCTGGAATCAAGTCTTACGTCAAATTTTCTGTCAACTTGTTACGTGCAACCATTCAGCTACGTTCAATAGTGGAAAATATTGAATAGTTAAAATAATGCAAAATGAACAGAAATTGATTAAAATAATAACCTAAGACCATATTTTGCATCAAGTACCAAAGAGTTGGGAACAATGTCACGTTGTAGTGCCTGTGACCAACGCCTTTCTTCCATTTTTCTTGTATCACAGAACGTTTCTGTTACTTAACCCCGTAACGTCGATCACAGGGGGTTTATTCCAATAACATACACTGTATACCGATAGATACAAATTTCAATTTATGAGCAATATTATCTATAGTACATAGAGGTGAGTTACAAATGACAATTCGATTTTACCAACACACGCAAACAAGACGGAAGAGGAAACTCAAAGGCCGTGATTGTCTTTTCTAGTCTGGCAAAAGAGACTCCGGTGCATGTTGGTGATTGCATATATAATAGTCCATTCTAAATTAATAAGTTATGCCACATTAAATGACTCGGTTTAAAACGGCCATGTACAGCTTTGAGGGATGTCAACAAAATGATGTCTAGAATGCATACTTTATGTAATGGACATACATTGTCCCGTTTAAATTTTTTGCAAACAACAGGAGTAACTCCGTCAAACGCCAATTAATACTGGTTCCTAAATGTTTCAGTCGCGGATATCGACGATTTTGTGGAAAACAAATTCACGAAATACTCAGGCACAGAAAAAAAGGTTTTTACTGAAATAATCTTCCACTTCGTGAGACCCGAGTGTGGGTCAACTAGGGCACTGTGTAAAAAATTAAATGTTAAAATCGCTTCCACAAGGCTTGAATATTTTCCTCAAATATTAAGGTGCATCAAGATCAAACTTAACAAGCAATTAAGCTAAAACGTAAACAGACACCAGCACTCAAGGGTGTACCTACTGTTTTAGCAAACACCACTAAAACGTAAACAGACATCAGCACTCAAGGGTGTACTTACTGTATTACCAAACATTGCTAAAACGTAAACAGACATCAGCACTCAAGGGTATAACTACTGTATTAGCAAACACCGCTAAAACACAACGTGCTTGCTTTACTACAGGCGTCACAAACTCAATAATTATGAGACTGCCGGTGTACTTATTTCCATGCAATGCAATTCGCCGTTGCGTTGAAGATATTGAACAAGCCAGTTATGAAGTACTAGTTAATAGCCAATAAATCAATCGAAAACTTTTAAATACTGCTACAACAGGCACCAAAGTAAAGTAAAGCGAACGGAGACATTCTGTTTATTATATACGGTTAAAATTTGATCAAGCTGCGGTTCGATTTTTAAACTCAAAAGAATATGTTTATCGAATGGTAACACGAAGGTACTTACATAAATTAAATAGCTTTGTCCACCTATACTCTTGAATGGGCACTTCCGACGCTATTATAACCATCAGAACGCAACACGAGGTTTTAATCTAGGTGACAGCATTATAATAGCTATTAAGGAGAAATTAAATGTACTAGTGAGAATTGTACGATGGCCGAGATCTGTGAAATGCTCCTTGAAATTGATTGATCAGATTATGTATAGATAATTACAGCTTGATTCAAGGTATAGACATTTCTGTACCTTTTTTTGATTCAAGGTCGCTTTCCTCTCTAATAGTGATAAAAAAATTTTTTTAAAAATAATGGCAAGCAAAGATTGTATGACTCTGAATATGAAGTACGCTGAAACATTACATTACCGCAACGGGCACAAAAGTAAAGGGAATAAATATTACATTACCACAACGGGCACAAAAGTAAAGGGAATAAACATTACATTACAACTTTACCACAACGGGCACAAAAGTAAAAGGAAAAAACATTACATTACCGCAACGGACACAAAAGTAAGGGAAAAAAACATTACATTACAACAACGGGCACAAAAGTAAAGGGAACAAATGGGGTTGATGCAGTGATAGGCTGGATCTATATCAGTTACAGTTTAAATATGTGATTTCTAAAGCCAGTGTGGTGCATGCAGTTATATGAGTAAAGAGCCCACCCAAAGTTTGGCAATGTATACAGCACGAGCCCTCGCAACCGCTGCTGTTTCTAGTTATATACAATTTTCAGCGAAGAGAATCTCAGTCATCGACATAAATAATTAAATAATTAAATAAATAATAAAATAAATCAATGACAGGAAGCATTGAAAGCCTGAACTGGACCACCATGGTGAATTATTAGTACATCCTAACGATGTCAATCAGTTATACCTCTTCCCATCTCCGATCCTCTTTCGTATCTTTCTCTTGCTTTCTTACCGCAAATGTGAAGGTCTGAATTAGTCTCTTGTTTTGTAACCATATGCAATAAGCTAATTCATTCGCATATACTGTGATGATTTTTTACTATAAGAATATGAATATAAACTATGTGTAAAGGGGATGGTAATTATAGACATTATAGGCATATATGGTAATTATAGACATTATAGGCATATATGGTAATTATAGACATTATAGGCATATATGGTAATTATAGACATTATAGGCATATATGGTAATTATAGACATTATAGGCATATATGGTAATTATAGACATTATAGGCATATATGGTAATTATAGACATCATAGGCATATATGGTAATTATAGACATTATAGGCATATATGGTAATTATAGACATCATAGGCATATATGGTAATTATAGACATCATTGGCATATATGGTAATTATAGACATTATAGGCATATATGGTAATTATAGACATTATTGGCATATATGGTAAATATAGGCATATATGACAATCATCTAATTCATTATCTTATACTGTGACGATTTTTTACCCTACGAATATCAATATAAACCATGTGTGTAGGGGATGAGGGGATGGTAATTATTGGCATTGCCTGTTGTCCAATTCCGATCATAACATGAAATAAAGAAACAAATGCATAAATAAATAAATAAATAAAATATTAGAAATGCACCATATTATGTCGACAAACACACTTTTGTCTGATCTTTACGTATTTATCCTTACAATAAAACATATATCAACTGGCAAAAGGGAAGGATGAACAAATGAAATAAATCTCAACAATATGAGATCAAAGTAAGTCTGGTACTTATTATTGTATTGTAAAAAAACTAACAAAAATGGCAGTATAACATCGGTACATTTATACCGAAAAATGTATTCAGGGAAATTGGTTCCGACTTTTTCAAAATGGTTTTTAAATATCAATCGGCATGGTATGCATAAAAACCTGTGGATTCGAACGAATACCCGTGTTATGTTTGTACCTATGTATGTATCTATAAATATTTAACTTGTTTAAAGTAATTGTTAAATTGATTTTGTCTGATCTTTACGTATTCATCCTTAAACTTTGTATAGGGAACATTGTGGGACGATTTTTGAAAGATATACACGGGTGTCATCTGTGTCACTACATGTGTAATAATATGTTTATTGTTCACCACATCGATGAATCTTTGTTAAAATTCAATTTAGCTTTGCAAGCAAGCTTGTCAAAACTGTCATAACTGTTCGATTAAAAAGAAGTACACTACCTCTCTATTCAAATCGATAGTAATTTAAAATACACAATAATTTTGTCAATCAGGTAAACGTGTGTATCAGAGTCCTAAAGTAGAACAAGGTCTGTCTGTTTTAAAAATAATTTTCGGCTACTTATTTCACTAAAATAAACCAAATACTTTTTCATGACTGCAAAATTCAGATTTATTTTATTACTCCCGGAATAAGAATAGTTCCTATGTCTGTAACCTCATTAGCTATGTAGAAACTAACTAATGTTAGCTACCATACATCGCTGGAAGCCACAGGCGATAATCTTCTACGCTCCTTTATCGCCCGTAGCTGCCTATGTTGAGATTTCCTTGTTTTTCATGAGTTCGCAGAAACAAACCCCTACGTTATCAATAACACAATGTAACACTCTCCAAGATATCAATGAAAGTGCCCGTTTTATCGATTGATACGTGACTGTGCTTGGAAAAGAAACTTTTATTGGTTCATTCTAACAGAGTGAAAGGTCATGTTGGGTCACAAAGGCGAGAAAAATTTATTTGTGGTCGCAGTGATTGGTTAAGCACAGGCGGCAATGGGTGATAAAGGAGCGTAGCGGATTATCGCCCGTGGCTTACGACATTGTCTACTATAGGACTTAACAAAACTCAAATGTTATGCAAATTTATTGACATAATTATTGTTGTTGTATTTAAGGCATTTTATTTTATTTAACCAACATCAACATTTGTGGTTAATACTGCAGATCTCAGTCTTAAATACAATTATTTTTAATTTGACAAATTATTTCTTGAACAAATTATTATTTCCTATTCAGAGTCAATGATTTTATAAGCATCAATTATTAAATGACAATAAAATATAAAGTAAAGTAAAGGAACGCAAAAACAAAAATACAATTAATATCAACTCGTTTTGAAAAACATACATCATACTTCAGAAGCAATCTTTGAACTTAAGCTTTATATGGAAGGAATATATGCATTCAAAAGGACAAACCACTATTTATAAAGCGGTGGTATCTAAAAGATTGTTATATAAGGAGATAATGAAGTATAGAATATAACTGTAACCATTTAATTATTATCAATCAAAAGAAATATATCCTGATATTAAAAATTCATATTGTATATTACTTCCTTATACAACAACACCTTCTCTACAAATTTGGCAAAGACTTAATTATGCGCGTATGTTGTACATATTTATTTTCAGCTTAATTGATCAATTTTATATACAAAATAATTTATATAAAAAACACTTTACGAGGAAACGTTCGTCTTTACACTACGGACTTCTTCATGAGATAGTTTCATTTATTGGTCACTCCTAACACAGGAGGCATTCAAGTCTGAAATCCGTCCGAGTGGTTTAAAGCAGATTTCAGAATGGGGTTTCCATTACCCCATATATGATACAAGTGAATGCCTTCGACGAATGCAGTAACCAACTGTGAGACTATCTCATCAGTTGGTTGATAAAGACCCAGTTTAAGCTCAAAGGTTCAAAGGTATAGTGGCTTTTAAATGTTTTTTTTAATTAATTTTTTTATTACATAAATGTGAACAACTCAACTAAAAATAACCTTCTTTCAAATGTTATAACCAGTTTAATTTATGTTTCTCCACATGTAAGTGAGAGTTTACTTTATAATTAAAATCTGAAAGTTCGATCTCTTCTTCTGAAAAATAAACCCCTCTTATTTATGAAGTTTTTTAATAACACTCATTAAATTACAGAATTGTTAACCTGAAATCTTATCTTTATTTTCAAGCATGCTATTTCTTTTTAGAAACCACGTTGTTTAAAATCATGCATTTTCTTATGATCATTGAAAAATTTTACTTTAAAGTTTTAGAAATATAACAGTCTAAATAATGTCTAAATGTGACATAATGACCTAAAGAAAGAATCTTGTGTCAAATGATTCATATTCTTTTGAAACAGGAGTACTAAAAACTTAATGTAAGATTTTAACTGACTAATTTTTAAACAAGTGACATTTTTGGTATGCATAGATACAAATAAAAAATAACTGTCGTCAAATCATTTTCTTGTATATTATTATATCCCTGGTTTGATTATCATGATTATCATGGCTATCGCCTTGGATTCAAACACGTACACATTCTCCAGAAATACGCACCTAAGAAAGTTTGTCACGGATTTGCCGATACATTCAAAATGACTACCATTATTCATTATTTTATTATACTCATACTTTTTTTTATGAATTTTTGTTAATATCACCACACCTGTTTTGTTTCTTGCGATTCAAAATAACCTTTAGTTTAATAAAGACTGTTGTAAACATTATTGTCTATTCATTTTAAAAAAATATCCGTTGAATTCTATCGTCACTTTGTCTTAAAAAGGTTTTTAACCTGTGCTTGTTGAAATATAGTAAGCTGAAAACATGTTTTGATCAAAGTGAATTAATTTTATTTTCGTATCTGTTGGAAATAATACTGTTGCAATATTCAGTATTTTATTATTATTCCATTATTCGCTGTTGGAATCCAAGATAAATAACTCCGAGTTGTTTGTAATGTTTGATCATGCTTGTGTGTACTGTGTCAGAGCAAAATTCGTGTTTTTATTCTTTGTTTTAATTAATTCTCTGACCGGTCTTGTAAGGAAATTTAACGATGGCTAATTTTCAGCGAAAATCAGTATTTTATCTGTATTTAAATATTGTTACACGCAAGGGGTCTCACGATGAAGCGAATGAAAAACCTGCGTGAATCTGGCTTGAAGTCCATTGTTTCCCCTATTTCCAAGGACCTTAATACAACAGTCTTTGTCAACTATAGAGTTCTTAAAAGCGCAAATACTTCAAATAATTTTCCTTTAATCATCTAATGACGAAACTCTAATATCACACCAGCTATATAAGTAACTCGGTGATAAGCATTACAAAGTCTCAAAATTTTGATCTCGTGAGCTACACCTTTCATATTCACGTTGCTTATTTGGCTTAAGCCAAATAATTGTTTCTAAACAATTTTCAGACTGCATTTATGCAAGTTTTAGCCCGTTTCAGTCACTGTATACATTATACGTAATATATAAAAATAATTTTAAAAAATAAATGTATTATCCTTTAGGAATTTATGCAGGCTATATCAGGGTAAATCTAAACGGATGAAAGGAAGCACTTGATAGTTTCCATTCATAAAATTCACATCTCCACAGATGTGTCCTTTTTAAACTGTAGCTTTAACCAAATTACCTACGCATGAATATTTCCTTCTTTATGTGCCTTATTTCCAAACTTTTCAACTGCGAAATAACCTTAAAATTGATCTGTTGTATAGTATATGACTTCGTTTATCCTACCCTTGCTTCTAATCACCGTCAATCGCTTCATCTCAAGAAGTTAAAATTGTACGAGAGGGATATTAAAAATAAAATCTTTATTCAGAGTATATACAACAAGGAATTTGGTATTTCATATACATTTTATCTCGCTGCTTTAAATTAATTTCTTTACACTGATGTCTTTATTGCCCGGATGTCATTCTTACATCTATCTAAAGTAGTGATTAAAACAGCAAGTGTTTTTTTTTTCTTCCTTTAAACGTTTGTGTGAATAATAAATAAATGTGTATTTCTTACAATTATAATTGACCAAGAAGGATTATATTTGGAATGTTCAAGGAATAAAGAGCTCGAATATGTTTAACTGACAGTGTTATAATTCGATACCCTATCTAATGACCGTGATAATCATTTGACAGTGTTATAATTCGATACCCTATCGAATGTCCGTGATAATCATTTTCATTTCTTCAAGAAATGTTTTTACGATCATCTTATTAAAATTGTGCAACTGTGATCACGTAAAATAAGCGTACACTATAATATATAGTTGGGGAGTCAATTTTGTTGTCAGTTTGTAGTAAAGGATCACATTATTTTACGACTGAGTCATTCATGGCTGATAAAAGGAAAACTGAACTCAACTGTAAACAAAAAATGCACTCTGCCTGCTGAAAAAAGAACATGTATTGTCTGTTTGTGTCCACTGAAAAAGAAACATTTAATGACATACAAAAGTAATAATGAAATGAATGAGCGAACTTAAAATCTAAAAATGAATATACATATATCCGTCATCTAAGCGTAGATTCATATATTACTATATGTAACTATCGATCTATCTGTCTAAATACCTGAAAGTTTTATCCAAAGTTTAAAGAAAAGTATAGCCTTGATGCATGTGACCCATGTATAAGGTAAATTGTTGAACTCGCTAGGGTGTTGAGTCAGAAGTAAACACACTACTTTCATACTGAATAATAGTTTTACTATACATGTGGCTATTATGTGTACACTCATAGGTATTTTAAGGTTTATTAGGTGTGTTTCTTAGTTCCAATCCAAGGAGGCACTGCGAAACTATTACTTTCTAAGTAACGCGGTTGAATAGGTTATAACGAAAAACAAAAGATCCGTTAATTATATCCAAATTCATAATAATCTCAAGTGCTCAATATATTGGTCGTTCCTTTAGGATTGTTTGACAAGGTACAAAATAAGGGAAGATATTGCTGTCAATGAAACCTAGTCCTGCTAGATGTGTTGTTCATATCAGCCAGATGTTCCGTGCACCTGCGCTAGAGTATCTCTGCTTTCGATGATTTTTACATTCAAACTTTGTGATAAAAGATGAAGAATTGGGAGAAGTTTTGAGGAACCAAAGTATGATCTGAACGAGTACTGAGTGTATTTTTCACCTCAGATAAGTGTTAGAAAGAGTACGTCTAAAGGTTTAATCATTTTAAAAATGTGCCTATAGCGTTTAGCACAAGTGGTATTTTCCTATTCTATATTGGTAACCACGTGGGAAGAAACAGCTGTAAACACAGTGCCTTCAAAAAGAATACTGTAATTGAAGATACTTCTCCAAACACGGGACTACTGACACGATAATTATCAACCAAATGTTTGAGTCTTTGTTAAAACTCAGTCGAGTATTGCGAGAAGATAATAAGCTTTATCAAACAGACACAATGGGTATGACTTTAAAGAAAGAACAGCCGACAGTTCTTTGAAAGTAAATATTATTCCGACTCCAGTTAAAGCGAGTAAAGAAGAAAACAGATCAAAAGAATGGATCAATCTATTCAGTTATTTGACAGGTGACATATATGGTGAAACATTTGGAATTTCAAACCGTAAAACATAGAAGACAATATTTGTAGAGGACTATCTTCGTAACTATGCCAAGGAAGTATTCAAAATCAGGCAAGTAATTTTAGGTGATCCACTTGTTTGCAAACTGGCAGACTTAAAGGAAGAAGAAATAGAGGGCATGTTTTATTAAGAAGAGATATCTCTGTTAAACAATATGGTGTATAAAATGTTGAAATTGTTTTTAAACCACAAGAAGCATCGGTAAAAGGTATGTACTTGTGAAATGGAACGTATGTGATGAATCGTTTAACAGATAAGAACCTACCGAAAACATCATTCCATTAAAACAAATGGCGGAGGCACAACACATGGATAGAAGTATTAATGACTATAAAAGCTTTACGTTCTTGAAAGATAATACATTTTTATAATGTGACACTTGTGGGAAAAACAGCATATTAGAAAATGAATGTGCTAAAACATGCACGTTACTCAAATATGTATTGGTAAGAAAACCAGATGGAGTAGAGTAGAGAAAGTAGATGCAAAAATTTCACAGTTGAGCAACAAGAAGGCAAGCATGATCGTATTGGTAACAAAACCAGATGGAGTAAAGAAAGTACATGCAAAATTGTCACAGTTGAGCAACAAGAAGCTACACATGATAAACGTGGTAAGGCGACTACATTGCAGGTAATGTCCTATAATGTTAACAGATGACATCACCAGGTAATGTCCTATAATGTTAACAGATGAAATCACCAGTAATGTCCTATAATGTTAACAGATGACATCACCAGGTAATGTCCTATAATGTTAACAGATGACATCACCAGGTAATGCCCTATTATGTTAATAAATGACATCACAGACAGAATAAAAAGAGATAATATTGAGAATATTGATTCCAGCTACATCTGAAACGTCGAAAACAAAATACGATCTGAAAGCTGATCTACTATACTTTGGACAAGATTAAAGGTAAATAAACCACATAGATGCTAAGGCAATCAAAATGATATGAAACTTATTTCACATTCATTTAAAGACTGTATACCAGTGTACCGCACACAACTTAATAATAATAATAATAATAATAATAATAATAATAATAATAATAATATTATTATTATTATTATTAATATTATCATTATTATTTTGATTTTTTTAATTTATTTATCCAGGGTGACATAATTAGCTGACAGCTAGTTCACACAATTATCGGGCAATTAAAGCAAATATACATATAATTAGTATAGAATCTACAAGGTTAACATCTACTGTATAAAAGAATTCAAATATAACAGAAGTTAATACAAATTATACAAGGTAACATATTGCTATCACACAGATATATCACAGCTACCACCTACATAAGTTATGCGGCCACAAATCAGGATTGCTAATTAAAATATTTGTAAAGGTATACTTTCTCAAAAGCTGAAACATAAAGCGTTTCTTTAATATCATGTTGCAATCTGTACCATAAAACGGTACTGTCGTAAGCAAACGAAATATTTAAATACTCTTTCTGAACTTTTGGTGTATATTAATCAGCGTTTTCATTCGTCCTTGTGTTCATTGTGTTAATGTTCCTTGTGTTAATGTTCCTTGTGTTAATGTTCCTTGTGTTAATGTTCCTTACAAACTTAAAAATGTTAAGATACTCTGCCTCTAAAGTATTGTAGACCATGAAAGTCACTGTAACGGTCATTTTTGGGGTGATACGAATGTGAAACGAGATGCTACCAATGTAGTAGTAAACGATTTGGGTAGAATGCTTCTAAATTGCATGAACATATGATATGGGATGCTATGATCTTTTCAGATTAAATAACTAAAATATTTTCACCACATACAAGGATTTGTGGTTACATATTTTGATTAGAACAATCAAACTTTAACAAGGTATAATGAATCAGAAAACGAGAGAGTTTAAATTAGTAGTTGCCAATACACAAAATGATAGCACTTAAACTGTACAGTTTGTGGTGTACTGAAAAAAGTATAATACCACTTGATCTCCAGAAATAACAGACCCTTTTCCACCGTATCCTTGTTCTCTTCCTCGGGATTTCAGATTTAACATTACAATTACAGATTTAATTACACTTACATATTTAACATTACACTTACAAATGTAACTGAACTGACAGAAGGTAGAAGCCAAGACATCGAACTCAAAAACATTTGCGTCCATTACGATACGATTACTTCCGAAACAATTACACAACAGTTTAATGATACATTCAGAAATAGAATTGCTTTTTGTTACCACTGTATCACTTTGGAGATAATAATTGCCGTAGCGTCTAATACAACTTAACTGACATCACACTTTAATCTAACAGAATGTGCTCGAAGAAATTGGTCCAGAAAAGATTTTAAATTCACGAATTGAAAAGATCTCGGTGACTAAAGACGGTCTATCAGACACGGTTTATACCCAGGATTTCCAATTGAGACAAAATTATGCAGAGACCACTAATTATTTCTTTCATGAACAACAAAATAACAGAAATTCGCAACGTTAGTTTTAAAGACTTTTACACTGACAATCGTCGTATCTGGCTTGATTTGAGAGGTCCACACGATAACAGACTGCAGAAGAGAAGTCCGATTGTTTCCGGACTTAAATTAAACAAGATACAACAGGGTAACCCTTTCAGTTCAATAGAAACAAATGTACGTTCGTTTCGTGTCTTATGCTCAGGTTGACACGCAGCACAATAAGTTAAAATCAGGTATGTTTTAGGTATCACTCAGTACATTTGAAAGAACCTCATGACATGATATTTTGTGGAGTAATTCAAGGTGGGAAAATCAGGTATGCCTTAAACCTTGTAGCAACTGAATACCGTTTGTTTTTTATTTAGTGCCATCGTCATCAACTGTCTACTTTTCTGTACAGCAAGACTTACGATAGAAAGTGATTATTCTAAGATGAGAAGATGATCGTTATTGCTCTCGAGGATATATTAGATAATGGTTATAGTTACTGATCTATCAAAATACAATTACTTTGCTTCTAATTGATGATTGCACCAACACTGATGATGCAAAAACATAGAATATAACTTAACCAAACTAGTTTTAATGGTAGACACTTTGAATATCGGTATGGTTAATAATACTAAAATATAATGTAATCGTTAGTGAATTTCGTTAAGATTCTTGTCATAATGTACAATATAAACATAACAGATAGAAAGAAGAGATAGGTTGTAGAAAATTACAACAGAGCAAAATAGAACAAACGTTTACTGAGGTTAGAGTTTCCTTTTCAATACGCAAGGAAAAGTATTACGTTATTCACTAAGTGGAAAAGCAGCTTTGTTCATTGTGATGCTATGCATCTCGTGATTGTATGATCTGAGTAAATTCATTTATTAATTATTTTCATTATGATTGAATAAAAAATATGGGTACATTTACAATTTTAAATTATTTTTTAATCACACATATTTAATTACTTTATCCACTTTTTTCGTCTCTCAAAAGAAGCACAAGAAATAATGTAATCTATATCGAGCTCGCTTGCATCCACACATTCAGGTTTAGTCGAATTTAGCCAGCTATGGCGAATGGCAATAATAGAACATTAAGTATTTTCAATTTTGTATCAGATTTGAAGTAGTATTTTAATGCATTAAAATTCTAATTATTTTCACATGAATTAGCCTAATTTTTTTTTACTTTTTATTTATTTTTTTTATCGCTGCATTATCGTTGATTTACATACTAAATAAAGCATTTATAAAACTATTCGCTAGTTTTTCTTCCTTTTCAATTTCTTTTATATATGTTTATCCTTTCTTGTTATCTCCATAGTTAAGATGTTCCTTCATGTATGTTTTGCAGTAACCATTATCTCTACTAAGCCTCAGATATGTATGTTTCTTACATAAGTTTGAACACATCTTAGTATCAATCATTTATATTTTGCTCTTTTCTCAATGATTATATCACTACACACATTTTACTACTGTTACTTTCAACATAATTGTAAAATGAGTTTAAGCTGAAATAATGGTTAGTCGAACTATGGTGTAAATTAATTTTCTGTAAGCTTGAAATCAGTTTTGCATTCACCAGATAGTTTTGTTGCAAATAAATGGAAGGTAGAGAAGACAAACCCACGGTTGAAAATATCATTGACAAATCACCGGAGAAGTTACTTCACAAAAAACAAGGGACACGTTTTTGAGGAAAACGTTCACGGGAATTAAAATGAGCCAAAGCAGAAGGAGAGCGGTTAAGACAAAATCAAGATAAATCAACATTGTGTGAAAGTCATGTTTAAAAAACTTCAAGTTCTAACCAAATGTATAACTTCTTTGTCGGTGGAATATTTTAGTTGCTCTGTTGATGTGCAACAAATTTGGCTACGTTGAAAAACCTGTTAATGAATAGCATGTACAAATAGTTAATGTACCAAAAGAACAGATAAATCCAGTTCCTGAAATGTTCTAAAATTTCACAGTAATAAATTGCAAGTGAGAGAGCATAATTAACACCTATTTACCATGCAACTATTAACTCAACACTAACAGATTGTCACGACATACTTTTGAAGAAGCTACTTAAAATGTCAATAGGTTCACCAACAAACATGGAATTGGGCCAGTTTATAATTAACCATTTGGTAGCACAGGAGATCATACTAGACACAATAATTAAGCAATTCCTATAGCGGTAGCCACAAATAGCTCAAGATAAAAAAATGAGTATCAGTGAACCTACGGCTAATTACACTTCCATGTTAAAAAGCGACCCAATGAAAGCTGCTAAATTTATAAACTCAACTGAACAGCCAAACAAGCCCAATAAATCTGTTACAAATCCTAAATCTACGCTGCTTATTTAGTAAGTAAAAATGAGAAAGTCAATACAATCTGCGCACCTTTGTACCCTACATTATCAACAGACAATAGTATTAACTTCAGGGTTGTAAAATATCAACGGGTTTATTGCACAGACTTTAAAAGAAAAGTGTATATACAGTAATGTTTTAAAACACAATGATATCGTAACCTCTGCCATTAAAAAGGAGTAACAAATGCAATTAGCAAGAAAATACGCAATGCAGGACGAAAGAAATTAAAAGAGAAAGACATTTTGGAGAAGCTTAAAGAATACAGTGAATCTAAATTGGAAAAACTACCCAACAATATTGAGTTTAAAATCGGACCAAACTATTATTGCCAAGACTACTTTAATCTAAATTTATTTTTACATCATAATTAATGTTTCTAATGCTATTTGTGACTACTAAATGCTAAGCAGAGGTCCACAATATAATAGTTGATTATAGTGTGGTTTAAAATACGGAGATAATAATGAACAAATTATAGTGTTTCTGCTGACCAAATTTGTGTTCTTGACCAAAGTATATGGGTTTCACAATCTCAATCTAAAGTGTATTGTACGAAATATAATTATAGGCACAGAACGGGGAAGACGCCATGGAAAAACAGCCAGAAAGGGAGCAAGAACGAGAGAGTGCTACGGAGAAAGAAAAGGGCAAAAACAAGAATGAATTGGAGGATGATCAGGAAGCAGGAAAAATCTTCAGCGACCGAGGGAAAACATTTGGCGATGTATCAGTTGAATCTGCTCCTGGAATGATAAATAAATCGCTAGGTAAGGAATGTAACAATCATTGTATAATCACAATTACAGTAGGTCACAAAAACAAAATCATAAACATAAAGACACACACACACACACACAAACACAATCAATCGTCATGGAGGACAGATTCCATGGCCTTTCGAAAATAAGCACGAGTTTGGGGTAGGACATCATTATTTATTTCTTTTCCACACTCACCCATAGACACATTGATATGTTAACCAAGCTGGGAATTGGGGACTGGTAAATTGTTGCCCTAGTGCTTTTATATACAGTATAATATTATATATAGGAAAAGACTACTAAAAACATCGTAGAGACGAGCTATTTAAACAGGAATTGTTTGGATGCTTGCGTTGTTTTCGTTTTCATTTTCTCTATAAAGTGTTGAGCATATATAGGAAAATATGACAAAAAGATGCATCAATTAGGTCAACTATCTTGTATTATGTAGATGCATTAGTTCGTGAAAATGCATGTATGCATCTTGAGTTACAGTAATCTCACCTCTAAATGTGATTTTTTTACCATGGGAGTGCATGAATGAATAGCACTTACACAAACTGACATAATATCTTTCATTGGCAATGTTTGTCACAACTAACTCATGAAGCGAAGTACGCTCTGATACAATTCATGCTAGAGTCATGATATTGATGACGACATGCATGTGTGTTAGTGACACACGCTGACTCTTAAGCTATATTTCATCTTGTACTGGCTTTGGTTAAGTTTTGACTTTTAGCTCAAAAGCACACAAGGCTTTGATCTTACATGTGCATACGGTCCTTGCTATAATGACACATCTCGGTGCGTGGATACCATCGTAATTAGTAGTGCACCCTTATTGTAAAATGAGGTGTATGTGACCTATGTTACATGCTTCATTGACTTTGTTGAAATTGTGTGCTTAAAGTTCATTTATTGACTGGTATTTAAGTTCATCATAAAACGTGAAAATTGGAGGTATCTTTGCTCGTACTATACCATTACAACCAAAAAAAAAGGGCGCTAACTACATTTTATGCTTTCTTAATATAGGTTTGGTATTTGTATTTAGCTCATGACCACATAAATATTTCCATGCTATATACATCCTTGCCTAAACCGAAGATCCTTTGAATCTAATGCAGTTGGAAGTAGGCAAACGTTCTACAACAATGACTATTCATGGTGTATTGTGATAAATTACCCTCAACAGTGTAGCTGTGAAAATCATGTGTGAATGATTATAGGAATTAGATGAGTAGACTGCATGCTTTTCATGACAGGCCTCAGCTGTAGTAGCTATTAAGTAATTACTGATATAGGAACTATGCTTCGAATATTGGCTGTCCCTTCAATGCTACTCAAAGCCTGTGAATCTCATCCTGTAAAATCAGACCTTTAGTAATGGAAAATGATAATAGCTTCTGAATCAGATTTTAAGACCAACTATATAAAAAGAAGGAATAACAAATGTAATCTCCGGTTTCTATTGACTTGTCATCTTCGCATTATTTTGATATAATCGAAAAGGAAATTCTTTTCTTTTCCCTTATGTCTTGTATGCCCTGCCACTGTATCTATGTATATATCTATGTATGTATATATCTATGAATGAATATATTTTAACGTCAAGTCTGCACAATATTGACGATATAGCGCCGAAAGTTAAGTTCTAAAAATGTAAAGCTAGAAAATTCCCGATCAAATCAAATTTAGCTTGAACAGGGGGAAAAGTTTGTTGTCAAGTTCACTTTAATCTGAATTTATTTTCTACATGATAATCCATCTTTGCAATGTTACTAAAGACTACTAACAGCTATGTTACTGATGATTGCGTTCTGGTTTAATATAAGGGGATAATATTGAATACATTGTAGTGTTTGTACTGTTGGATATTGTGCCAGTGCCCAAAGGACACGAGGCTCACAGTTTCACTCCATTATACGCTGGTGTCGCCCACAGTATCGAAGAGTACATATAATATAGTCTGTACATACAGATGTGGCCTGAATGAGTGACTTCTAGTCATATGTTATTGTCCTTGTGTTAAAGATTCCATGCTGACGATCAGTAGACCAAATAATATACCTGCATATATCCCCAGTCTATTACATCCATTTTACAGAATGGATTCTACCTATTCACTCATTTAAAAAAAAACAAAAAAAACATCTCAAACATAAATGAAAAAACTCACAGGAATTATTGGAATGTCCTGCTCGAATCGAAATTCACCCTGACTTTATGATAATTTTGGATTCCAGGGCTATTACTTTATAACACAATAGTTCATGAGACGATCTAATTATATTTGCAAAACACGGCATTGTACGTTGCTGATCCTATTATTTTATGGATTGACTAAATGTCGCTTCTGGCAAATGGTCTTCATCTCAAGAATCAATGGATAGTCTTTGTTATACTGTATTTTCGCTCAATGACTGTTTATTCGGCATTTTTTATTTATGTTCATTTTTCAGGCGCTGTTCGTGCTAGAATCATGAAAATGATATGCATTTCTGTTAGTTACACACCCTTAAATAAAAAGGTAATCGTGACCTACATTTCATCTTTCATTGGCGTTCGTTCGGTTTGTACGTTTAGCACATGACCATTACATATGCATACTGTTCTTTCTGTAATCAGTCAACACGGTAAGTGGACGCATCTTGATAAGTACTACGCCTTATTGCAAACAAGAGCTATATGTAACCTATATGTAACCTATATTTGATGGTTCAGTGGGTTTGTTGAAATTTGCACTTAAAGTTCATCTTTTGGGTGCTGTTTGTTTTAAGCATTATTGTTACTGCCTTATAGCCAAAGGAAGGAAAATGTAAACTACATGTTATGTCTCACTAATATAGATTCAGTATTGGTGTATATCCCACAGGAATACAGGAAGTATTCAAATGACATGCTTTCTTACCTTTTTTCTATCAAGTGTTGAGCATCAGGTCATATACATATTTATTTACAGGAAACTTAACTATAGGCGTCGAAGATGAAGACTCAAAAGAAAAACAAGCAATATGGGGGCAAGAAGGAGTGAGTGCTACGGAGACGGATAAGAGGAAAAACAAGATTGAGCTAGAGGAAGATCAGGAATTAGGGAAAATCTCAAGCGACCGGGAGAAGACGTGTGTCAATGCATCTATTAAATCTGCTCCTGAAATGATAAATAAATCCCCAGGTTAGGAATGAAAACTTGTTTTTCATCATCAACCTAATAACACGCCGCATAAAGCACAAACACACATGTACAGATACATATTACATCTTATCGATCTTTCGAACATAAGAATGAGATTGCTAAAAGTCCAATATGGGGCATCGCACCTACTTTTATTTCTTTATTTTTCACACTGACCCATACAAACGTTGCTATTTAAACCAAACTATGCTTTATATATATATATATATATATATATATATATATATATATATATATATATATATATATATATATAAAGACTACAAAAACTTATCAGAGGCGAGCTATGTAGTACGGGAATTTAGATGCCTGCATCATTTTCATTGTCCCTATAAAGTTTTGACCATATATATGAGCGATATGTGATACTAGATGCAGCAAGTATGTTAACTATCATTTATTATGGGAATTATTCTCCATGCGTAAATATATGTATGTATCTTAACTTTAGGTAGTCTAACCTTTAACTGTGATTTTACTTCCATGGGAGTGCATGAAAGAATATTACTGTCACAAACTCATACAATACCGTCACTTTGCACCGTTTGCTTAACTTTCTCACCAAGAGAAATTCACTAAGACTTTTAGGTAATTTGAACTCCAAGGCCACAACTTAAAACAAAGCTCGATCTAATTATACTTGCCACATGGTATTATACCTTGCCGATTATATTAATGTATGTATTGCCTAAATGTCGATTGTAGCAAATGGTTTTCACCTCTGCAATGAATCGTGGTTATGCTGTATGTTACGCTTCACTGATTGAAGTTTCATTTTGTATTTGATGTTTATTTATAAGGCACTGTTCATGCTAGAGTCATGAAATGGATGCTATTATGCATTTCAGTTAGCGTCACACATAACAAAAGAAGCTGATCTTGCCTATCCTTCGTCTTATACAGGCTTGGTTAATATAGCTCATGATCATATGAGTTTTTGATCTTACAGAATGTTTCTAGAATCCTGCATCATGGTGAGTGAATGTACCTTGATATGTACTACACACTTATTGTATAAACATTGTGTTTAAATTTCATTCATTGTCTGATGTTTACGTTCATCATAAAACTTGAAAATTGGATGCATCTCTATTAGTAATAAACCCTTACAACTAAATAATAAGGTCACTTTGAACTAAAATTTATACTTTTCTAAGTTAGTTTTAGTGTTTGAGTTTACCTCATGACCACATAGATGTGTTCATAAAGTATACATTCTTACCCAGAAAAAAACCCCTTTCTGACAAATGCAGTTGGAAGTAGGCATATATATATATATATATATATATATATATATATATATATATATATATATATATATATATATATATATATATATATATGGTAAACCTTCCGCATTAATGACTATATATGGTATAATGTGATAGAGATAGATTACAGTCAACATGCTATATACATCCTTGCCTAGACAGAAGGCCCTTTCTGACCAGTGCAAGTGGAAGTAGGAATAAATACGTTTATCAATAATTAACTTTCTACTTCAATGACTTTACATGGTGTATTGTAATAGATTACCCTCAACAGTTCAATTGAAATTGTATATATGAATCATTACTGGAATTAGATGAGTAGACCGCATTCTTTTCATGAGAGGTCTCGGATGTTGTGGCTAATCAAGATTTTACTAAACTATCCTTCTAATAATGGTTGTCACTCAAATGGTACTCATTGCCCCTATTTTCTCGCAATAAATTCTTGCTTTTAGGGTTGACAATAATAATAGCTTCAGAACCAGATTATAAGAACAATCATTTTAAAGAATAATAAAAACCAAATTTAATCTCAGTTTTTACCAATTCATCATAGTATCTCTATTTTGATGTAATAGAAAGAATGTCTTTTTTCCATTATGTTATGTGTCGTATGTCTTTTATGTCCTTGGCTTTATCAATACATGCATATGATTTAACGGTATGTCAGCACAATATTGGCTATATAGTACAGATTAAACGTTAAGTTCTAATAAAGTAAAGATAGAAAATTGCAACAAAACAATAACTTTAATTTGTAAAAGGAGCCAATATTCTTTTGTCAAGCCTACTGTAATCTAAATTTATTTCTACATGATATCTAATGTTTAAATTGTTACTGGAGTCAATTAAAAAGTCTGTGGAGGCGATCTCTGTACTCGATGATTTCTTTCTGGTTTAATATATAGGGATGATAATGAACATAGCACATTGTTTGTACTGTTTGATATCTTGGTCTTGCCCAAAGTACGTGGGTCTCATTATCTCTCCAGAATGCTTTGGTATCACCAAATTTTTAAGAATGCAAATACTATAATCTGTTAATACAGATGTGGCTTGAATTAGTGATTTCAGTTATTTAGTTTTGTTCTTCTTTTTAATGTACCAAGCTGTCTGACGATCACTATATCAAAGTCTATACGACATGTATCCCCAGTTTGTAAAATCCAATATTATAGAGTGAATTAAAGTGTTCATGCTAAAATCATGAAAATGATGATGATATGTATCTATGTTAGTGACAAACCGTTACAACAACAAAAAAGAAGCTCTTCGCGACCTAATGGTGCCGATTAAAGTTAAGTTCTAGCATTGCAAAGGTAGAAAATTGCAGCATTAAATAATCAAATTTAGTTTCAAAAAGGGCCACAATTTTGTTGTCAAGATCACTGTAACCTGAATTTAGTTTCTACGTGATAATTTATTATTGCAATGCTACTGAGGACTACTAAAATCTGAGTAGGGGCGTGCTAAGTAATCGATGATTACCTTATAAAGGGATAATAATCAATAAATTACAGTGTTTGTGCTCTTGGATATTGTGCTCTTGGATATTGTGCTCTTGCCCAAAGTATATGAATCTCACAATATTACTCTGTTACACCTTTGTGTCGCCCATAGTTTCCAAAAGTGCAAATATTATAATATGTAGATACTGATGAATCAGTGATTTCCAGTCATAAATTATTGTCCTTCTTTTAAAGGTTCCAAGCTGTCTGACAATCAGTAGATCAAAGAATATACCCCTATGTATCCCAAATCTATTACATCCACCAGTTACATAATGAATTAAACATTAGCGACGTTTCTAGACACTCACGCATTTTAAACAAGCTAACAAACATAAGTGGAAACAAAACAGGAATTGTTTGGATGTAATGCTTTATTGCCATTTTCTCAATCAACTATTGAGCATTGTGTCCTACAAAATATTTATTTACGAGATTATTAATTATAGGCGTTGAGGAAGAAGACTCCGAAAAACAACCAATGAGAGAGAAAGAAGGAAAGAGTGCGACGGAGAAGGACAATCAAGAAAACAAGAATGAGCTCGAGTACTATCAGGAAGTCACAAGCGGCAATGGGAACACATTTCATGATGCATCTGTTAAACCTGCTCCTAAAATGATAAATAAATTCCCAGGTATGGAATGTAACATTGATCGTAATCATCAACCTACCAGCAGGTCACAGAAACACGAACACACGTATAAAGATACAAACACATTCCACCTTCATAGCCTCTAATTGTGATTTTACTTCCATGGGAGTGCATGAAACGACAGTCATGCCACAAACTGAAATAATACCTTCCAATGGCAACGTTTGGCATAACCTTCCCATGATGCGAAAGACGCTCAGACTTTTATGCAACTTAGATTCCAGTGCCACTACTTTAAGTAACAAAGCTCATGAGAAGATCTAATTATACCTGCAACGTTGTATTATAGCTTATTCATTATATTGATATGGATTAACAAAATGCCCCCTGTGGCAAATGGTCTTCACCTCTAGAATCAACGGTTAGTCATGGATACTGTACTTTTGTTTAACTGACTTCGGCTCAGTTTTGTATGTGATATTCATTTCTCGTGTAATGTTCATTCTAAATTCATCCTATTGATGATGATATGCATCTCTGTTCGTGTTGCGCCCTTACAGAACAAAAACAAACTCATCGTGACATACATTTCATTTTATACTAGCTTTGGTTAAGTTCGTGCATTTATCACATGACTACGAGTTTTTTACATGACAAATGCATACTGTCTTTTCTATATTTCTATATTCATGCAACTTGGATGCATTTTGATAGGTACTACATCATAATTCAACAAAGAGGTATATGTGACCTCTACTTCATGCTTCAGGGGTTTATTGAAATTTTGAGTTTAAAGTTCCTTTTTGGGCACTGTTTATTTTAATTATGAAACTTGATAATTGGGTGCGTCTCTGTTAGTTACACCCTTACAAGCAAAAATGGTCACTATAGACTACATTTTATGCTTTCCTACTATAGGTTCTACATTTATGTTTAGCTCACGACCACATAGATGTTTGTATGATATATGCATCCTAGCCTATACAGAATGCCATTTCTGATTAATACAGTTCAAAGTAGAAATAAATATCTTTATTAAATTGTAAACCTTTCACATTAATTAATATACGTTGTATATTGAGATAGACTATAATCTGTAGATACATATGTGGCTTGGATGAGTGATCTTGCAGTCATTTGACTTTGTCTTTCTATTAAATATTCCTAGCGGTCTCATGATGCATTGATCAAAAAATATACCATCACGTTTCCCCAATCTTTTCACATCCGTCAGTTATAAAGTGAATGAAACACTGGCGACGTTTTTAGCCTTTTGCACATGTTAAACAACCTGACACACAAAAACGACAAAGAAAAATACAGAAATTATTCGGATGTCCTGCTTTGTTTTTATTTTCTCAATAAAATATTGAGCATCATTTCATATAAATATTTATTTATATGGAATATAATTATAGGCATAGAAGAGGAAGACTCAGTGGAAAAACAAACAGTGAGGGAGAATGAACGAGAGAGTGCTACGGAGAAAGATAAGAAAGAAAACAAGACTGAGTTGGTGAATGATCGGGAAGTTGGAAAACTCTCAATCGACCCAGGGAGTATATTTGGCGATGCATCTGTTAAATATTCTCCTGAAAAGATAAATAAATCCCCAGGTATGGAGTGTAACATTTATTTTTATCATCAACTTAAGAGCAGACCACACTTATAAAGACACACATTCCACCGCTGTGGAGAACAGGTTCCTTGACCCATCTAAAATAAGCTTGAATTTGTTAAGAGTGCATGAAGTCATGATGTCGCACCGCTTCTTTCCCTTTTTTTTATTTTCCACACCCACCGAACCTTAATGTATGTGAGTACTACTGCATACATAATCCAAACTGTACACTGCTATTTATAATCATGACTTTTTCTTACACCGTATGGAAAAGCTCTGTAACGGTCAGTCTATTTAAAACTGGGCTGTAGCTACGTATACACCTGCCAAACTTAGACAATAATATTCTGCTGTTATTTCCACGCAGGGGCGATAGTCATATATGTACACAGATGAAGACGGTCATTGATACGTATTCATTTCATATGTAGATAGTTATCTTTCTGTGACTGAATTCAAAGGGTCTGCAATCAGGTACCTCGGTTGTAAATGAGATTTTACTGGAAATTTATATCGTTCCCATTCCATCACCTTTACCTTTGTATTCTCCCCCAATCAAATAAGTTGTTCCTCGTCAGTTCTGAGTTGTCTCCACGGTAAAGCGCCTAATTAACTAGGTTAACAACGAAACTATATGACATAGTGGAAAAAGCAATGGACTTTATACAGTATTGTTGCTTTCATATATACAGTGTATTTATAAATATTCGCGAAAAAAGGCCTTCTTGGACAGTTATATAAATCATTCAGTGACAAGGACCATATTTACTTAAAGTTAAGATGCATAACACATTTTATACTCCCACTAGGAGTAGGTATATTGTATGCTTACCGACACAAATTGACAATTTGAGACCTTCAGAAGCCATTATATATTTTCCATGCTTTTAACACTGTTTTCGTCCAATTCACGGGCTTCCAAGCGTTATAAATTTATGATATTTGCTGTGGTTTATTTTTGTTCTAAAGATATAACATTATTATCTTTTTCTAGGCCCCCATAGTCATATATCAATTTATGAGAACCATCAAAATATTGCGTGAAACCAATTAAAAAAAAAACAAGACATAATTAGTACTAATTCTAGATGCCGCCACCAGCGCAGTTTTCACATAAAAGCAATCGCACATAAAATATAATTAGAATTCGATAAGCTTATTGTTTACTTTTACCGTTTATCATTTATTTCCAATTAGTTCAAATAAACACACATATAGACTATATTTAAATTATCAAGGAATCTTAGGTTATTAAGTAAAATAGAATGTAAGCAACACAAATCAGGGGGAAAAAATCCCAAGTCAGACGATTGTTGATTTCTATTTCATTAGAAAAATTAATTCGCACCCCTTTCTTATATAACATTTAACCTTACATGACTGTGTCATGTGTTTTCAATTTTAGCAAAAATTGCCTTGTTATAAAACGGGGAGACTACTTTAAGCATCGTTTCCACTAGTAAACGTAAACTGAGGGTACAATTCTCTTTTTCTATAAAATCTTATGGAAAAGTGTATTTGTAGCAAAATTAATTTGAAACAGAGCCGGGTATAAAACTTTCGCCAACATTTTGCCTAACAAACTAGAGTTGAGGGTGAATTTCTTTAAATATTTTAACACAAATTAAACTTATTTTTCTATCAGCTATCTGAATATTTTTTTAAAAAGTGATTGAAGGCTTTAAAGTGAAAGTCAATAAGGACATTATAATAAATAATCATCAAACAGAATTACATGAACCTTTGCTGAAGTTGAAGGCAATTCAGACTGGAGTATTTCAAGACGCCGTCAACAAATTAAGATAGACTATGCATCAAGATAGTCAATATACCATTACAGAGACTTTGTAGAGAAGACAGCTGGATGATAGTGAGCAATATCCAAAGCTGCGATACGTTGTGCATACCGGTGTGTGTAACTGAATTTTCCTGATTATATATGAACTGAATGTTTTAATTGCGTTACAGCTTACTTGGGACTGTCGTCAAAAAGTCTGAGAAACACTTGTATAGAATTATGATTATCTTTCACGTGTGATTTTTAAAAAAAAAATGTCTAGTATGACATTGAATATTAACCAGTCCAATGGAGTCTTTCTCTTTCTAAATTGTAATCACAGATTTGATTATATTTTCCTTATTATTGTAATATTAGTCTCTGCAATATTTGTATCCCCGGATTTTCAAAAGAGGGTCTAGGATAGTGTGATAGAGTATGTGCATAGTATGTAATATCCTTGAACTCCTCCCACACTCGTAAAACTAGACACATGCATCAATGACACTCCTCTAGGAACAGATTCGGGTTTGTTTTTTTTTTTGTTTTTTTTTTAAGCTTGATCTTGCCTGGGTGTTGAAGTATGGATGTACCCACGAATGTACATCAATTTCAAATAACTCTTGACTTGTTTATCTCAAATCTATAAGAAATGACATGTCGGATCATAGAACCAGGTGTTAAAAAATTTCAGACTCTGACCTCTGGGTCATGCTCCCGATTTTCTTTCCAATCCCAGGCAGTTACCTCTGGGACATTATAAGGAAAGCATTCATATTTCCATAGTATAGCCATATAAACATTTTACTGGGCATGATAAAGAAAATGTATACATGCAACTAACAATTTTGCTGTGGTCCATCACTCACCTTCGGGGCTCATACCCTGGATCATAACTTTGGAAACTATTGAGATCCCCATCCTATAACCATATATACACTTATTGGGCATGAAACGGCAAATGTATACATACCACTGGCATTGTCCCCGTGGTCCATCCCTACCCCTAGGGACTAGCCCCTTAGTCATACATTGGAAACTGTTTAAATACGCACCCTTCAACCATGTGTTTACTTAATGACCATGAAAAGACATGCACATACCAAAATTTCATTTGCACATGGGGCAGTCCTTATCGTCATGATCATATCCAGGAGGCTCTTACGTTTGACTGGCGGTCAAAACGGAGAAGCATGTGGATACGTGATTTTACCAAAAAATATATTTCTAGTTTTAATCATGCTGTTTTTTCAAGTGATAGTATTATTTGTTGTGTTGTGTCAGTTCGTTACTTTTTTGATGGTATGCTTTATTGTTCTAGCAGATTCAGACTTTAGACATTAACTTTTCCTTGGTTATATATATTGTACTAGTATTCCAAGCAGTCCTGTAATGAGGTTCCATTAAACACAGTTTATCACCATTATTTTCGACGAGTTATTGTCAATAATTTAACTAAAAATAGGAATATGATAAATGTATTTGTTCAATGTGAATAATGTAATATATAAATAAAATAATACTTACAGTTCTGTGTTTGAATTCTTTCCAATAATTGTCATCATTTGTTTTTGTTCTCTTGATGTATCGATGGTCATATTGGCTAGATGTGTAACATTAGTCGTTTAAATTACTTAAATTTCCACAGGATCGCTTTTCTTTTCGTAATCCATCGCAAATTCCATTCACTATAATTTCTACGTTAGGGAGTTCTTTGTTCCACTGACACGTCACTTCGTTATACATATCAGGGGCAGGAAATCCCTGTGCCAACTTGTTTGAGGATCCTACTTGATATATTTTCATTATTTTGATTTATTTAAGCTAGAGCACTTCAACATATGTTTGACTACTAATTGTTTCGATATGCTATATGTAGCTTTTGTCATAAATATTTGCAAAATGATCATCTCAGTTTCTAAAGTCTCTGTCCCTGGGGGTAGTACATATCGGAAATACGCTACTTAACACCCCCATGGTTAGGTGATTTAGAACTGAGATGGTCGTTTTGCCAATATTTATGACAAAAGTTGAATATAGTATTTTTTAAACTCTTTTTGCTATTGCCAAACTTCCTATTGAAGATCGAAGCTTTGCCCCGTTTTTTTTGCGCACACTAGATCCTGTGTTTTATTGCATACATGCCATTTTGTGTACACGGCGTCCAGTGCCACGCTTCTAGCATGTTAGCCGTACGAGTAATAATTCTACTTACACTACATATTGTGTCACGTTTCTACTACGTTAGTCGTACGATTCATTTTATTTGATTTATTTATTTATTTATTGGCATGTCTTCTGCTAAACCTATAAAAGTATTGTTTTCGACGGACGAGTGTAAATTTTGAACTGATTTTTTTCTGCTCAACAACTTTTGTCATTGAGATGGGTCTCAGTTATTAGGTCTGCTAATTTCCTTTCATACCGTTCTTCTCACCGTTAATTTTGAAAATGGTATATGATTGATATAAATACATTTGTGGTCAAATATCTTTTGTAAAACATGCAAGCACTATCTGATAGCTTTTTCAACAAAGAAGACACAGTTTTATACTTTAATTTACCTTCTTTGCTTTTCAAATGTTCTCATTCTTTGTTTAATTTTTGTAAAATTTATAATAAAAAATCCCTTGGGTTAGTTTCCCCAGAACTGTCAGATACATACTTATACTACTACTAACAAGATAAGTAACGTGTAATAACACAACCAACGCTCTAAGATTTAACTCCCTTGACCATTATTTATGTGGTACATCAAATCTGACCTTATTTCCCCTCTATTCAATACACGATCAAGAGATTAGGAAGTCATCGAGGACTGAAGCATATTTTTGAGTAGTTATAAATATATGCGTGGTCCATCTCTGAAATATCACTAATGTCAAGGAACATGGTGGGGGGGGGGAGAATTTTGTTTTTAACTTGAGTAGTCTAGAAATGTTCTTATGTATTGCTACGAGATTCGTACAATTTAATTTCAAATAGGTTAAGTGGTCTAGCTCTAAAATATCACAGTTGTTTAGAACTTGAGGGGGGGGGGTATTTATATTTCAAAAAATGTGTGGTCGGGAAATGTTCCCGTATGCCTAATTGATTAAATTTTAATGATTTTAAATGGTCCAGCTATATAAAAGTAACACTAACGTGGAAGTATTTTACTCTAAAGGAAACCAGAAAATGGGTAGATATATAGACAAAACTAATCGAAGGATATAATATCACATACCACAGATCTATAAACATGACTCGGGTTCAAGGAAGCAAAGAAGAAAATTGATCTAAAAGTCTGGATTCGTGTATTTGTCTATTTGAGAATGTGATCATTTGGAAGACCTAAATTTAATATAAGTGAAATAGTTAGGATTAAAAAATATCAATTTATCTTTTCAAAAGAGTACCTACCTGTTTCAAATAAGAGAGGTAATATAAGGTATCATGGTAGTATTAAAGGGAGAGAATATTCATGGAATATTTACCAGAAGGAGCGAGCATCCTACTACAAACGTGACGATTTGTACAAAATTGAAAGAAATAAGCAACTATGTGGTAAAAAATATGCACTTGAAAATAGAAAGGTCATGGTAATTCTTTAAATAGTAAACTAGCTGAAAATACTCTGTCATTAAAATAAATGAATATATTATTTAATTTTTATTTAATCTATAAATTCTGGATCAGCTCGTAAATCTTTCTGCCGTAATCATGTTTCCCTTTGCGTTTTGCTAATATAAGAATTTATTTATTTTGCAGTTTTTATTGTGGGATGATGCTATTAATTTATCCAATTTTGTATCGATGTTGTATAGCCCTATTTCAGCCCATAAAAATTCTATTTAAGTGTTTGCTAATTGCAATATCCTAGATCCAAGATTTTGATTATTTAACTTTTTATGTGTGTTTATGATAGAAAGATAGAAAAAAGGATAATGTGATGGAAAGATAGATAAAGGTCATGGGGAGAAGCAAAACATTAAAGTAGGAAAGAAAGATAAGAGAACTAAAGTAAAGGTGATAGAAAAAAAGTGGATAACGGAAAAACGAAAAGAAAAAGACGGAAAAAATAGCAAAGGGACAGAATAAAAGATGGCAAAATTAGAAAGAAAAAAGGATAAATGTAATGCGATGGACAGAATGAGAAAGAAAAAATCAAAACACAAAAACAAAATCAAACGTTTTTACATTTTTTAAGAAATATTTGTTACAAAACTCGATGAATGGGGGATGTTTAGAAACGTGAACTCCAAACATGGCGCCAAATATATTCTGCTTTAACTTTATTTTCCTCATTTCTTTAAATAGAATATATGCAACTCAAATATTAAAGTAATAACAAGTACGTGGCTTCTTTCTCCTTCTCTCTTTTTCTCCCTTTCGCTTTCTCTCCTTCGCTCTCTCTAAGTGAAAGCTTTAAACATCATAAAATCAGTAAATAAAGTCAGCACAAATGAAAATATTCATGAGCATATGTAAACCCTCCAATAAACCTGAAATGATTATGTAAACGATCAAATGAATCTGAAATGCATATGTAAACGCTCTAATGAATCTGAAATACATATTTAAATGCTCTAATGAATCTGAAATGCATATGTAAATGCTCCAATAGATCTGAAATGCATATGTAAACGCTCTAATGAATCTGAAATGCATATGTGAATGCTCCAATTAATCTGAAATGCATGTGTAAACGCTCCAATGAATCTGAAATGCATATGTAAATACTCCAATGAATCTGAAATGCATATGTAAATGATCCAATGAATTTAAAATGCATATGTAAACGATCCAATGAATTTGAAATGCATATGTAAACAATCCAATGAATCTGAAATCATATGTAAACGCTCCAATAAATCTTAAATGGATATGTAAACGATCCAATGAATCTGAAATGCATACGTAAACGCTCCAATAAATCTGAAATGCATCACTATTTATGAGTATATAATGTGTAAATGTTTTACGAGCACAAGGGTCATTGCTTCAATGAATCTGGAAGACGTCATATGTTTGCTTGCACAAAATAAAGCATCAATCTCTATATTACTCATTAAAACTAAATTTTCAACAAAGTAAACATTGCTTTATGTGCTCCATACTAGCGATACCAGTCATGATATTTTCCAGAAATCTTCCTATATTTTAATTCTTTCTTTGATTAATTGGAATGTTTCCTGAAAAAAAATCAACACTTAGGATGGAGTCTATTATTTTGTCGATATCTTGACATATAGTTTTGAACTTCAATAAAAAAAAATACATGTATGACTTATCATAGTCAAAATTTGTTAAACTGTTATTGTGGTTTTTGAATCTAGGGAGGGGGAAAAACACTATCTTAGAAGCCGGGAAACGATTTGATGGTTTTTGTAGTTTAAAAAGATGTTCTTGGTAATCAGTCATCTTTCAATCTATTATAACAATAATATGCTTCAGACCTTGTTAAATAAAATTTGCCAATTGACATTTATCAAAATTCTATTTGTTTTTATATATAAAGAATATCTAAAGTAGTTGCGTATTGAACTTTTCATAGATTTCTACATAATTCGGCGTTGATACCATGTATTATTATTATTATTATTATTATTATTATTATTATTATTATTATTATTATTATAAAGTTTGCATGTGGACACTGAGGAATCATATAACACAACATATTCCGATCTCTTTTTTACAAATAGTTTCGTTGGCTCAAAGTAAGATTCGCAATATTTACCGATATGAGGAGTTAAAAATAGGCCAATACATGATTTATTAGATAATACATTTCGCTAACAACCCTAATTAGTCTCAGATAATTTAATTTTGATCTTTTTATAATTATGAGACAAAAACTCGTTGATTTCTTTTCAACTTTTCATGGCATATCGCAAAACAATAATTTGACTTCATGTACCGTGTGTTTGAGTTTTCTAACTTCAATAAAAGAGGTGTAATGCCATGTCAATAAAAGCAGTCTTGAAGACATGAAGACAAATTATTGGATAAGTTTCTTGATATTGCAAAGGAATATAACTGACTCTTTAGGATGGATCGTGCAATTATAACATTGCTTTTCAAAATTTCTTGTGCCTTCAACAACTATTAACATTTTGTGATGTTATACAGAATTAATATGTATTTATAGCCAATGATATAATCAGACAATTGTCTGAAAATTGGAGAATTCAAAACAACTTAGCATTAATTTTATGATGTACTTATCCATATATTTCAGAGATGCTAACTGAAGAAAACATTAGCTATTTACTCTCCAATGAATCAGACCTACATGACTATATTTCAAAGAAGCCTACTGAGACTTGTATTACAACACTGTTTGAGGCTAGTAAGCGAAGCAAAAACCAAGGCATGAAAATCATTTTGGACTTTATTGTACAGCAACTAACTGAAAGATTAGGAGACAAACGTATTTGTGTATGGGCTGGGGAAGATGACAGTGATCAAAGAAACATATTTCTTGTTTGCTTTTATTCTGGATTATGTGAAATATCAATAGACACGTTTTATAACTTGAGGGTGATATATAAGGAGTATAATGTAACAGACAGAGAATCTGCCAAAGCAAGAAGCAGCCAAGTTTGTCAAGAAGCAGAGCTGACAAGAGAGAACTTTGATTTAATAAATAAGGCAATCCAACAACATGGAGACGCTCTGTTTCATAAGCACAGCAATTTAGAGGCTATTTCTTCCTGTACTGTAAAATCCTCGAGGTCCATGGGTTTTGTTAAGCAAACCTGTATAGTTCTTTATTGTAGATATAAAGGAATGATACCGTTTGGTGAGGATCTGTATCCAAAAAAACTTGAGGTGATAAGCAAAGAAAGTATTGCAGTAGACGTTAGAGAGGGTTATTTCTCCCTGAGAATGCAAGATGTATTCCAACAAGAAGACGGCAAACAAATTAACAGACCGTTAAGGATGGGGTGTAGTATCGGTCCAGCTGATGACAATCTTGCTGGAACTCTTGGACCTTTCGTTCAAATTAACACAAACAGAATTGGATTTTTGACCTGTGCGCACGTTCTGTGGAGCTGGAACGATCTCATGAAATTTGCTGTAATGAATCATGAAGACATAACAAAAAAAAAAGTCGCTCAACCTTCAAATGATGAATTCATTTCAAAACGGCAAAATCTAGACGAAAGGATATGCGGCAGAGTTGTAAATGCAGTGTTTGATGGGAAATGGCTTGACCACACAGATTGTACATCAGCAAAGGCATATGGAATAGACGCAGCTGTTGTCGAAATTACCTCCAGAGCCCCTGACAGAGGAGCGTTTGTGTGGATAAAGGACTCACAATTAAATGACTCAGGTATATTCTTCCCTTTCTGGCACTGATATGAAAAAAAATGAAAATTGGACTAAATATATCTAAACAAACATAACAGCACACTAGTATGAGTCAAATGTATTTGAGTCTTTGTTTTTGAATTCGAAAAATTTCGATTAACCATTCTGCATCCATACAGTACCAGCTCTTTAACTCGAAGAGTTATCAAAATACATAATGTAATCTATGTTGTTTGCTGCAAACTTCAGATTTCCATATACAGTTTAATAAGTGGCGCTCTTGATCAAGTAAAAGTTGTACTTCACCGACGCAATCAGATGCCATATCAAAGTATCAAACCTTCCTGTTAAGATCGCATATTGGATTGAGAAACAGTGGTCTTAACTGAAAAGTGTTGTTTTCAGAAAATTAGTTCGCCCATTTATATAGCAGTGAACGAAGAAACGTACATTCTCTAACAAACATTGAACATCTCTTGCGAAATGAATTAAAGTTATTTTTTACCTTTCTAGGATTCAGTCCCAGTCAACCTCTCATGTTTGAGACAGGTAAAAAGAACAGCTGCCCAATAAAGACGGGGTGTCATCGGGCTGTTATTAAAGTTGGCACGACAACAGGGTTAAAAAGAGGACTTCTTACTTTATCTAACTGCATGGTCCGATATTCTGATTCTAAACTAACGCTTCCTAACACTCCGAGTTGTTTGAATAATAGGAAGGTCATAATGTCTGGTCAAATGCAAATACATCCTGTTCAATCGCCATTTTTTGACCTTGGGGATTCTGGCTCCGGTGTGTTCTCTATTGACGATGACAAGAACCTTATCTGTATCGGACTTGCTATAGGATGTCTTGAGGATGGAGTCTGTGTTGCGACACCAATCGACAAGATACTAACTGCGCTTAGCCGTCCCGACCTTGATATTAGTTTGAAAGAATTTCGACAGGAAACAATGGATGACAAGTGACGAAAGGTTTTGGAAAACAGATATCGCTAAGTTCTCATTTTATTTTGACATAGTTATATTTGTATAAGGGCATTAAACACATAGTTGTTGTATTCTTCAGTACGTCAAAAGGTACTTCAACCATGCTTTTTATTTCTCAGCACGTCAAAAGGCATTCAACCACGCCTTGTATTCCTCAGTACGTCAAAAGGTACTTCAACCATGCCTTGTATTCTTCAGTACGTCAAAAGGTACTTCAACCACGCCTTGTATTCCTCAGTACGTCAAAAGGTACTTCAACCATGCCTTGTATTCTTCAGTACGTCAAAAGATACTTCAACCACGCCTTGTATTCCTCAGTACCTCACAAGGCATTTAAGTCATACCATTGAGTGTTTAGGGTTGTGCTTTTCCAGTTTCAATGTCAGAAACCCTGCAATGAGTTTGTCATCTGAGACATTTTGGTATATATAAAAGGCTGTGTCTATTCGTAAAAGATAATAGCTCTTGTGTTACCATAAGTAACTATTCTGAAATAAATAGGGACTAGAAAACTATTTTATTAATTGTATGATGTGAACGAAACATTTTTATTTTCAAACACTCCAGACCAGGTTGTGCCATGAATTTAATGAAGAAAAAGTACATTATAATAAATATAAAGGAATATGTGGCTTCTAACTACTGTCAATGTGACTTTGACCGTGAGTTTCGTATCCAATAGTTCTTCACTTTAATTTTATCACATAAAATTAGTCCCAATGGCATACCGTGAAAACACAAACAATGCTGAATTTTCATTCTAAGTCAGTATTTATCGTCTCGTCTCATTCAGTTAAGATGCCATTCAATCGGAATGCATCATCCTTTTATAATTCCATACACTGAATCTCCACAGTGATACCGCTGAGGATACAGTGCATTCATACAGTTGATTTCTATTTAAGAATCGCATATCTATATTTCCTGCTTCTATACGAAGATAAACTTTGAGATGCAGAATATATTATTGGTGTTGTGAGGTAGTTATAAGGCTGTTAAAGAACAGTCAGAGTAGCATTGTTGTATTCTTTTTTGCAGCCTTACAGACGTAGAACAAAGGTTCCCTGTATACCGGTGATACTATAAACTGTAGCAACTGAATTAGTAATAAAATTGTCTATTAAGTGTTCATGGTTTATAAACAGAAACTCTTGCATTTCTAGACAGAAATGGTACATTTTTAAAGCTAACAAAATAACTCATAAGAAAGAAAACTCTTATCCTTTACTTTTTTAGCTAAATATTGTTACAAATTTTCAAATGAGTTTCGTATTCTACAGAGTAGCTCCTTACAAAATAACAGAACTTATTAAACAGGTAATATTATTGCCATATTTTGAAAAATATTACATTTTAACAATCACTTTCTCCATTTGAGAGCTTTATAATGAAAGGACCTTAGTTTCAAAAGCAGAATAATTACTCTTCATGTGTTATTACTTGTTATTAACAAGACTGCTAATTTGAATGACGATAAGAATAATTACTCTTCATGTGTTATTATGTGTTATTAACAAGACTGCTAATTTGAATGACGATAATAATAATTACTCTTCATGTGTTATTATGTGTTATTAACAAGACTGCTAATTTGAATGACGATAAGAATAATTACTCTTCATGTGTTATTACTTGTTATTAACAAGACTGCTAATTTGAATGACAATAAGAATAATTATTCTTCATGTGTTATTATGTGTTATTAACAAGACTGCTAATTTGAATGACGATAAGAATAATTACTCTTCATGTGTTATTATGTGTTATTAACAAGACTGCTAATTTGAATGACGATAAGACACATGATGCTCCTTTAAAAGAGCCGTAATCATTTTGTTTGTTGTTGTTGTTGTTGCTGTGAACAATTCAGTTCAAAGTTTTCTTCTTCCATATTATTTATGTCTTGAATTAAAATAATTCATTCAGATCGAACTGGCACAGCGAAAGTTCTTGATTTGTATTCACATAGCTAATGTGATATTGTTTGTTTAAGCATTTTGTGAATTTCGTGCAATTTCAATAGTAAACCAATTTGATAATAGAAAAACAAACTCACCCTATTTGCAAAGGTCTTTATCATTAACTTTTTTGCCTTATTCCCATCTCGAAATGCAAAACGTAAGATTTAAACCATATCAGTGTTCTTCTTGATCAACTGGATCGAATTGTAAATGTTTGTACTGCTTATTTTGTTAAATTGGGTTTCTTCATCCTCTGTAAAAATCCTGTAGTGTCCATCAAATTGTAAGTGTCTTATTCAAACTATTCTTTGCAAATTTAAAAATTAAATTTCAATAAACTTATGAAGATTCAAAATATTTCCATCAATTATTTTACTGATTTATTAGATCTCATTTTTAAAACTTTGGTTTCGCAATGTTTGCACATAACAATTTGATCGGAGGGATGCAGATGTCCAAAACTTTATATGTAACTTAAAGTCACTTTCACTCAGAT
Source organism: Margaritifera margaritifera (assembly GCA_029931535.1). Classification (NCBI taxonomy): domain Eukaryota; kingdom Metazoa; phylum Mollusca; class Bivalvia; order Unionida; family Margaritiferidae; genus Margaritifera; species Margaritifera margaritifera. The sequence continues at coordinate 515,062 of JAQPZY010001413.1, forward strand.
AAATTTAGTACGTAATAAAAAAACAATTGTGAAGTGATTAATTTCACGACATTCGTTTTAATACGTTTTGTGATGAAATCATTTCACAAAAAATATATTGTATATGCAACTATTGGTGTATGTTTTTCCTTGCGTGCTTATATCGCTTCGCTAAAAAAAACTTTTTTTTTCTTCAGATCTCTGCTATTATAGTTCAACATTGGGTTGGTAGCTTTTTTCATTCCTTTTTGAGAAATACAGTTCTTTTGTGTGATAAATTCCATAGACTCTAGTCTATACACTATCAAAATCTTGTTGTGGATAACATTTTGAAAGTGGTAATACAGAGATAAGAAAATTGTTTTCATATTGGTCTCTAATATACCTGTTTTATACTGTGATAATTTCATTATTTTAAAATGCCTTTTGCTTGTGTGTAACATACACAAAATGTGTTATATTTTTACTTGCATGCTTTATAATATAGTACCATCATAATGGCTTGATCTATGCATATTAGATACAAAATGATTGATACAGTGTTAATATTAAATACATTAGGAAATTATATGCCTGTAAAGTACAATCTGCATATTGTGCAATACTTTTTTAAGACTTTACCTTAAGTTTTAGATTCACGTTGCAATTCACAGAGAATCCATAGTTTCATTTTTGAGCAATATATGTACTATCATAATTGATATATGGCCTTTTACCTCCTAATTATTATACTTGGACGGAAAGACTACATTGTACACTTATATGATATACATTGTTACATGTTGCACTTTGTACTTAACCTCACGGATAACTCCTGCAAGTATTCACATTTTATCAAACATATCTGAAAGGTATTACAAATTTGCATGCATATGTTTTTCATTTATTCACTTTCGTTGAAATGCTTTTTCATTGAAACTTAGATGCACTTTCCAATGTATTTATATTTTCTTCATATATGCTGTGTTGTATATTGTGCATAATTATAACTGATAGGTTACAAATATGCCTTTAAGTTGAATATGTGTGCAGAAAACTTGCGTACAACTAATTTGTATCTGAATATGTTGTCTATAGTACCATTGTGTACAACTAATTTGTGCCTGAATATGTTGTCTATAGTATCATTGTGTACAACTAATTTGTGCCTGAATATGTTGTCTATAGTATCATTGTGTACAACTAATTTGTGCCTGAATATGTTGTCTATAGTATCATTGTGTACAACTAATTTGTGCCTGAATATGTTGTCTATAATACCATTGTGTACAACTAATTTGTGCCTGAATATGTTGTCTATAGTACCATTGTGTACAACTAATTTGTGCCTGAATATGTTGTCTATAGTACCATTGTGTACAACTAATTTGTGCCTGAATATGTTGTCTATAGTACCATTGTGTACAACTAATTTGTGCCTGAATATGTTGTTTATAGTACCCTTGTGTACAACTAATTTGTGCCTGAATATGTTGTCTATAGTACCATTGTGTACAACTAATTTGTGCCTGAATATGTTGTTTAGAGTACCGTTGTGTACAACTAATTGTTCCTGAATATGTTGTTTAGAGTACCCATGTGTACAACTAATTTGTACCTGAATATGTTGCCTATAGTACTCTTGTGTACAACTAATTTGTGCCTGAATATATTATTTAGAGTACCGTTGTGTACAACTAATTGTTCCTGAATATGTGTTTACAGTACCCTTGATAAAGTAGTTTCATCAAATTGAATTTTACACTTTTGTTATGAAGTTGTGCAATCATGCCTGAATAGTTCTTATTTCAGACTGTGCTGTTTTCCATTTTCATTCTCTTTTATAGCTTTATATCAGTGGAATTTACACCGTGTATAGTATGTTGGTACGCGAGTATCTGTGTGGTATTAAATATATATTTAGCATAACGTGCTGACTTAGTGTGCTGAAGGATATACAATTAACTATTAAACGGCAGTTTGAGATTGTATATAAAATGCAACGCTGCATGCCATCTACCAAGTAGCTGTATCTACTTTATTTTTTAATTATTTCTTCTTGCTTTTTCTTGCATCGCTCACCAAACAAAGGCAACATTTGCTTCATAAATATATTTTAAAGTTGTAACAGTACTCCATGTAAAGTGGATTTATTAAAAACTGTGACAACTGAACACCGTTTAAGCTCTCAATGTATTTTCCTCGTCATTCCAAACGTGTATTGTTGAAAACATACTGATTTATACTTACCTTAAGAATAAACTGGATCCTAAATCACCTAACATGGTAATATTCTGGAATACTTGTTTCTAAATTTTCTTGGACAGGATCAGAGGCTTGATCAGTTAATGTTATAATAGGTTTGGGGCTGTAACACACAGCAAAGACATAGCTGAGAAGAAAATATGTATTATGCATTTACATTATATTATTTTATTTTATTTTAATACACGCCTGCCTTGATCACTGATAAAGAATTTTCTTCTTTATCGATTTTCAGGTAGATAACATCTCAGAGTAAACCTACTTAGCAATGATACCGCTCTTTTGTGAATGATGCCAAATTATACATGTGCAATATTGGAAAAATTACCCTTACCTTTTGTCTTTTGAATTTTATTTAATGTAGTGTCAGCAGGTTAAGTTGCAAACGAATTATGCAAGTATCCATTGGACAAGTTGGTTCAAAAAATGATGATTTGAGCTCTGTAATGATACGAGTAGCTTAAACTTGTTATTTATATAAACAGGTACTATGGACAAAACGTTTAACATAAGATGATATCATGCATAAGTTTTTAATGAACCGTTCATTAGAAATATTTATACAATTAAACTCACGACAAAAAAAATCGGATAATTAAACCAATGCTTATTTGATAGCCATGAAAACTTTGGGAGATCACTGAAAACTTTTACGTCATAAAGTTAATTATATGTTAATTAAACCAATGTTAGTCAAATATACTATACAGCTTATAATATTTTCTATAACTCTAGATAGATTATATTGTATGAACATTTAAAGATCTAATAGTATTGTAGATACAAAAATAAAACTTTCAATATGTATACCACTTGTATTATAAAAATATACATATATTCTTAATTCAGTGCATCCCATAAAAACGATATATTGGCTTAATCGGCTATCTTCTCTATATCCTATAATATATATATATTGGAAAGTTGATATATGTCTTGAATTTATCTAACAAATGGAATATATTATCTTCTTTTTAGGATTTATATTTACTATCTATATAATGTCTAGTAATTGCAGAATATATGAAAACTCTTGGATCTATGAATATATCAATATTTCTTGATAGACTGTAATGTATAATAGTCAAACACATTGATCAACCATGTAATTATGTAACAATGCAGATGTGTAACTGATGATACATCTACGAAAATTCCAAAAACGTAGAACAGACTTTTGTTAACACTAAATTTGAAGGAAATCTAATATCTCTAATTAGGTGATCATGGACAACTTGTGTAAATGACATTGTCTGATGTTTGATATAACAGACGCATTTAAAACTAAGTATAGAATCTAATTGCGTGCACACGCTGGATTATGCATCTATTAATAACGGTTCTTCAACAAAATACATATTATAATATTTTCGATGGGTCAAAATAGATTAAAGATAGTTTATGAAGTTCACAAGAGCTAATCGCAATATAGATATTGGGAGAATTCTCAACATATATACCACTTGTATTATAAAATATAAAGTATACATTTATTGCCCTTGTTAGTGGGAGATATGAAGACTTGTTTATCCAGGACAAGTCATGTTCCATGTTGGCAAATCCTGAGTGAGCCATGACTTGTCGCGCGTGGAAATATATTCATATCTCTCCCACACAAGGACACAAATTCTTTATTATACCGAATCAAACAAAACAGGGAAACACGACCGCGTGAGGGAGATATGATCGTGTGAGGCAGGATCGCGTGACGAAGACACGATGTTTTCCCTGACATTCCGTGCGCCTGTTATTGACGCCGTTACGTTTATGAGGTACAATTAACGGTTTCATATGATATCTCAGCTGAAGGTATATTGTTGGCCTTACACTATATTTTGAGAAGTTTATATGGCACATCACAAAATAAGCAGACATAAGGGATATCTTATACACTTGATAAGATTTAGATTTACTGTAAAATGTAATGCCCAGTAAGCGCATACTATGTGCACACATTGTATTCTGCAGGCTATGTGCATGCACTGGATTCTGTGAATATTTCAAATATTTCCTATTATATGTTTAGTATATAATAATGACGCATATTGATCATGTAATATGTTGCAATCCAAATGTGTAACTGATGATGCATCTACGAAAATTCCTAAAGTTTAAGACAGACTTTGTCTGTGTGAAATGTGAAGTAAATCTATCATCTTCAAGAAGACTATCGTGGAAATGAGTTCTTCTTGCACTTGCTATAATTGTAGATTTGAAACAAAGTATAGATGTTGATTGTGTACACACAGTGGATTACACACACATGAAATACATCTTATTTAATTTATCATGCACCATGATTATACATATTAATGGAGCACATATAACAATGGTTAAACATGGGCTTTACTATGATTAGTTTCCAGCTGAATTTGTACATCAATATTAAAATTAATTAAAATTATATATATATATATATGTGTGTGTGTGTGTGTGTGTGTGTGTGTGTTTTCTAATTGCTTTTGAAATTATGTATACCTGTTAATTGATTCCATTCAAATTTTTTTTATATGCAAGTGTTTATTGTAAGGAAGCGGGTGATACGGTTCATCAGTTACATAACAGTAACCTCTCCAGGGTATATTTACCAAACCTTGTGAAGGTTATTAGGTCTTAATTACACACATGTTCTACGAAGTAGGTATCCATGTTGGAACTATATGAACCTGATACCAACCAGGCCTAAAACTCATTTTCTCTATTTGAGCAACCATAAACAATAAACAAATAAAAGAGGCATGAGCTAACAAAGTTTGCACCACATAAAGAAAAAGTTGTCAATTGTTTCATTCAGTATTGATAAAAGTTATGAACTTTGATTTCTTTTAGAAAAAAATAAACCTGATTTTAAGAAGAATAAAGCGGATGAAAATTAACTAGATCGCTGGAATGATTTAATATGAAAGATTAGGGCACCACCCAAGAGAGACGAAGCTAATACTCATATAGAAGATTCGTACTTTTTTGGCACAATCACTAACTTGCATGCTGATTATTTGTAAATTACAATAAGATAATTTCATTTGTCTTACGTTTTGAAACAAGCTGGTTACTGTGAACTTAGCACTGACATACTGTTCTTAAATTTGGTGTGTGTGGTTGTTGTAGTGCATTTGAGCTGAGGTTTTATTCAACTTTGAGACTTTTAATGAAAGCGACACCTGGTCTAACCGACAAAGAAGGATGCACTACAAAAACCACACACACCATCTGCTTTTTATTTTTCGAGGCGATCAGCCTCATTGTGAATATTCTACTAGAAGGTCAAACCGATGGGTCATTCTGGTCGACCACTATCTTCATTACTTTCGCATGTATGTAAATAAGCAGACAATTTCAACGAATGTTACTAAAGAGACAACAAAATTATCTCATTGTGTTTTCCTTGTCGATTTTTTAATGTATTTGGCACGCGCTCAGCATGCAAAATGTATGAAAATATAAATTTCGTTACAATTATCACTTAAGTAAAAAAATTTTAAAATACAGCAAATGCCTCTTTATTTTATTTTATATTCAGCATATAGAATTCCAATATATGTGTGTTTTTATACATGCCTTAAAATAAACTATAGGATTACTAAGACAATTAAAGGCAGTGTGATCTTCAGAAATTAGCACTTGTAGAATTACACTATGTGGTTCACAAATGTTGTATTTACCTAAGCTTCATTTTCACATGCTGCTGTTACAAATAAATGTCTTCACAAAGAAGGGAAATATATGTATAACCTCAAACAGTTTATATCTAAATTTTAATAGAATATAGGCAGGCTGTTTCCTTATTGATAAAGACCCTTAACTTAATATTTCGAGTATTACCTAGTCACCCACCCCCAAACAAGCAAGCTTGCAAATCATGTGACAAATATTACCATTCTAGTATTTCCTAGTAGAGGAAGTTTGAATGCTGTATGAACGTAGCCCAGCTTATACTTCCTGATATATGTAATGGTAGTTCACATCTCTCATTTCAAGATAGTATCATGAATTCAGTTATTTTGGGGGTATCAATTGTCGTATTTTGAGAAAACTGACATTTTCGTCGGAAATTTAATATATGAATTGGAAAAGAGGTTCTATTCTTTCTACAGAAAGATCATTATTCGATGGATCCTAATTTTACTTGTTTCAACTAAGATAATTCACGAAAATTGATACTCCAAAAATTCACAACATTTCTTGCTCTATTTGAATGCTGAGGTTTGTCATTTATTACACAAATCAAAATAAACATTGTATTCATCTACCTTGCTTTATCCTGTGTGTATTTTTGTAATCAGCTAAAATATTATTGTCTGTTGTACATTCTGTTGTCTCTACTCTGGAAACCGATTTAGCATACTAAACATTTTTAAGCCACGTGTATCTATCGAGTACAAGTACCTCTTGCCTGCAATGAATGATGCAAATGATAAAACAGTTGTTACATGGTCCCGTGGGAGTCACCTTTTGTGGTCAGTAATTGTTAAGGATAACATCTTCTGATGGCCATCGTTTAATTGTGTAAATTGTAGGGGCTGTGGGAGAGGTAAATGGTTTAAGGTTGCATGTTTTTCCCATGGATGAATTGTCATCATATCTTGGATAGAAGCATATCATGGAATATGAAATATCGCTTTGGATTTATAACTCAAATGTCAGAGTTTCAAGGAGGCGACTTTGTCCGGTCTTTCCAAGGACACTAGGGCATAAATAAAATAATTTGAAATGACAAATCTATTGGTCAAACGTCAAGGTAAAAGATTCAATATTTACAAACATTTTCTGGAATTTATGAAAAGTTCTAGTATATATATATATATATATATATATATATATATATATATATATATATATATATGTGTGTGTGTGTATGTGTGTGTGTGTGTGTGTGTGTGTGTGTGTGTTCTATTTTTATAATTTGCTTCGTAATTTTTTTCTAACCTGTAACAAATGCGGAAAAAGTACAAAGCAGTCAATTATATGTCCGTCATTCCGTTTGTCCATCCAGGGCCAACGTTTTGAAGGCAAAATCCAGTGTCAGTGATTGAATTATATCAAATGTTGATTGCTAGTTTTTATGGACCTGAAATATATGTTGAAATTTTAAATTAACAAGGTCAAGTTTAAACGTTTATAGCGTTTATTGGTAAAACGTTTCAGGAATCACATCTCAAGTTTTTTGTGCAAGTTTTCAACAGAATTTACATTCAATATAAAACCTTAGGGCTGTCAGATAAAATGGTCAAAGTTCGACTTTGTGAAACTTTGTTTACTGTACAAATTCCGTAAAGTAGTAATTACTGAAACATCGTATAGCATACAGGAGTGTAGATGGGAAAATAAATCTTTGAGTTTCAATGCTCTGTGTACAGATACGAAAACATTGAAACTTAAAATTTTAAATTACTAGACCAGCCCTACTAGGGGATATTTTGAACATAAATAACAAGTACTAGACCACCCAAACTATAAAGGCAGTTGGGAAAGCACAACAGTAATTGGACTTCTTTATACAACTAAATGACACAACGCTGTATTGTATTGAATTCAACAGATTTTAGAGGGGTGACTTTTAAATATATATATATTTTTTTTAGTTTAGCGTGAAGGCAACAAAGTATCAACAGATAAGGTGTCTTTGTTTACAAGTTTAGATAAACGTAACCAAAACTTGTTGTATTACACAACAGCACAGAAGATAATAAAACTGTTGAAATATTTTATTTCAAACATAAAAACATATATTATGATGCATTAGAAAAGATGCTGATTTACATATTACAATTAGTCAAGAAAACATCAGATTGACAACAGTGTGTTGTGAGGAAGGAATAACTTACGTATTTCATATAAGTAAATACACAGATCTCTGTGCGGCTAAATTTTCAGTACTACATGAAGATCTCGCAAATTTTACAAGATTACTCTACAATGGCTCGACACAAACATATATATCATTTATGAAAAGAAGTTCTTTTTTAAACAAGGCATGGCGATTCAGTATATGAAATAATAATAGGAATGGAAAATCTGAAGTTATTCATACTTTTGGAAAGATTGAAGAAACTTTGCAAATTGTCAAAAATTAACGTACCTGTTGTGGATGGATCCTCTGGTATATAAGTACTCTCTTTATGCCGTTTAAATGATGTACCAAAGTATACCTTTTAATCAGAGACAATAGACAAAGTACAGTATTTAACACATCTTTATTAGGATTATAAAAGTCCAGTTGTTTACACAAAATATAAATCAATTGTGGGAATCAATTAACGGGACACAGTGAAATTAAAATATGCTAATCGATAAGAATGGTTAACTGAACAGTCGACCTACATGTTAAACAAGCAAGCAAGAAAAAAAGAATTCCCTTCAAAAGAATGTATGTTAGTCACGTGAATGACTAGTTGCTGAAATGCAATCATATGAAAATTACAACGATAGATACAAATACATTTTGACAGTGATAGATGTCTTCTCAATATACTCTTAGACTCTGAAAGTTTTAATTTAATAGATATATGACACATTCAATGCCGTTATACATAAGATACAGTGCGGTGAGGGAAAATATATTTACAACATAAACTTTAACTAACTGCTAGAAAAGGAAAATATGGACTACTTTTTCAACTTACTCAAACAGTACATAATCTGTATTAGAAATGCTTAACAGAACCTTAATGTGGAATTATTCTACTCACAATGAAACTATGATATGGGCTGAAGTTTCACCAGGGTTAATTGGGGATACAATAACACTCATCCCAGATCAATAGACATACCTCAGGATGAATCAAGCAAGAAAGAAAACAACTGAAAATAATGGGTAAACCTATTCGATTACCCGACGATATGCACATTTGGAGCACCTAATTTTAAGATAGGTGAAATAGTCGGCCTTTAAACATAATAAAGAAAAACAATTTTTTAAAAGGCTTCAAAAGAGTTACATTCCTAACTTTGCCAAATACATCGCATGATGAAAAATATTAATACAACATTTTATAAATAAAATTGGACAATTAATTAATTTTAGGTGAACCAGCATTTAAAAAAATGTGTACTGGTTGTTTTCTTGTTAAGGCAGTTGTGCCTTGAACCACAAGAGTTACATTAACTGTTATCACAGCAGTATCTGTCCGTTATGCAATGAAGCTGACGATTGTGGGAGACAGGCAAAGCAATAATGTTCAAAATTTCCTCAGTTAGAAAGTTAGCCATAATTAAGATTCATCTTTTTTCTTATGCTCTTCAACGTATTTCCTACAAGGCATTTTATCTTTACTGGACATGTTTTCACTGGCTTGTATCTGACTTGATATTTTCTTTTAGTGTATATAAAATCCTAACTCTTGTATTTTGAACTCATCTGAGATTTACGTCATTGTGGTACCTATGTATTTTATATTCGTTTGTGTCATCCCTGTTTTATTTTCTGCATTTTTTCCTTGTTTTCTTTGTCATATTCTTTACAGTGCTCTCTTTTTATCTATATTTGTACCAATTTATTACATAGTTAAATTTGACAAATTTTAGAATAGTTACTAGTTCTGTAAGATTCAGATATCTCTTCAGTTCTCCACATTTTCGACATACCTTTGTATCCATTGTTTTGTGTACCAAATTAAATTTCAAATTATGTTTTTTACTATTCAAAGCAATAATGAAATATGACTTACAAATAATCTTTGTTATGATTCCAATATGTCTGCGTGTAACTTAACAAAGTTCCTTGTCAAATAAATGGAAGATAGCAAAGAAAAAAGCAAATTGAATACAAGATAAGAAGAGAACGTGTTCCTAAAAGGTCAAAGGAAGGTTGACGATAAAGTTATGCTTGCTGCAGCTTTGACGAGAAATGTAACTATTTTAGAAACTGGAATTAGGAAAGGGGGCAATCTCCAATATAAAGTTATTGACCACCTGGAGAAAGATATTCTGAGACAAAACCGATGGACACATCGCCTGTGGAAATGATAGATATATACGTACCATCAACAGTGTGAAATATCTGATCAAAGAATCACCCAATTTGATTCAGGAAACTAATGATTTCGGATAAAGTATGATACACTCTGATACAGCTGGTGGAAACATAACTCTAATCAAAAGACTGAGATTGGCCTCTTTCAAATGCCATTCAAATAGTTGCATTAAATAATACCCTACCCATTGAAAAGTATATGATATGTGAGTTTTGTTCACTGCTTGAAGAAACTTATGGTTGTGGCTTCTCCCCTCTTCAATATGCAGCAATACGTGGAAGTGCTCCTGTCATGGAAACTTTGTCTGAGATAGGTCTAATTCTTGAAGCTAGAACCACTGATGGTTCTATTGTCCTTCTTCTTGCAGCAAATACTCACAATCTGCCGATCGCGAGATACTTGTATGCTACGTTTCCTTAGCTATTGACTCTAACAACGATGTGTTGACATGCTTGACAAAGTACAGTGGCAAATGGGAGTATCCCGGTACTAGAAACTTTGAGGAAGACGTATTTATATATTACAGCTAAAACAAGCAATGTGTTAAGTCTTTCACGTGGCAGCAGCAAATGATTACGTGTTTCTAGTAATATATGGAATTGGTACATATCCATCCTTGATAAATCTGGCAGATGACAAGAGTACACATACCAATTACTATGTAGTAGGAAGAGGGGTATTTCTACCCTAAAAATTTAAATTAACGTCTGCCTTGATATAAAAACAGGAAACAATGGCAGTATTACCATCCTTCACACAGCAGCAGCATACAATAAACTGCCAATAATTTAATATGACATTTAGAAATGTACTGTTGTACTTAATCAGAGAAAAGTTTATGGTGGGTGTGTCGCGCATTATGCGGTAGCAAAAGGAAGCGTGTCCTTGCTGAAAATTCTGATACATGCAGGTATTGATACGAGACGTATTTGAAAAGTTTATTTTAACTTGTTTGTTTATTTGAAACTGGTAATCATTTTTTTTTTCGAATGATCGATAGACAAAATAACGTTCTATAAAACGGTCTGCAGCTGCACGTGCAGCACGTTGGAAACCTGCAGAACATAGGTAAATGTCAGTGATGTAAAAATGTCGGCGAAGGAGAACAATTCTGCTACTGAGCAAAGAGCATAATGTAAAATCCTGGCGAAGCAGGTTGCGAACCTATGGAAGATGACCGACATTCTGGAAGACCTTTGTCTGACTGATCAAAAACAGACTCGGTGCGAAATCGCAAAACAGCTACTCGACAAATATGAAAAGAGTGTCAAAAGAAGTTTGAATGAGATTGTCACAGCTGATGAAACATGGATTTACTTCTCTTAAATCGACTAAGAGAAAATAATAAAGTTTGGATCGAAAAAAACAAACAGAGACCACAAATTGCTCGGTATAGTCAGACTGTAAAGAGAGTTTTATACACATTATTTTTTAAAGCAAAAGGCCCAGTCGCCTAGGGTACATGTGCCTGACTCTTCTAATGTCACTGGATATTTGTATGCCTCCGAAGTGTTGCAAAAAGTAGCACTAAGGCAGGCGAACAGACCAAAGTGTCAAGTTGGTTCTAAATGAAAATGATACTAATTTGACATCCAGTATGGCCGCTATGGAAGCCATCTAAAAAATCATGTCATCGCTACTCCTGAATTTATGGTCGTTTTAACATGGGTTTATTAACCAAAGATTTTGTATGATATCTAGTTGGTCCTAAATAAAAACGGTTGCGATTTGAAATTCAACATTTTTGACAAGGCGGCCATTTTGAAAAGTTTGTTATCAATACTGTTCCTTAATGAATGGTTATATCGACATAGGTTTTCACTAATTGGCTTGTTATGATGTCCAGTTGGTCCTTAATGTACATGGTTACCATTGGACAGTCAATAAAGATATCTTGAAAATCTAGTTATCTCTACTCTTCCTGAGCGTTTGGTCATATCTATAAGGAGTTTTCACTTACAACCTTCTTATGATGTCTATTTGGTCCTAAATAAAAAAAATACTGATCAGTGGTGTCCGGCTTGAAAACCTTTTATCAGTACTCCTCTCGAAGGGATAGTTGTATCGACATAGGGTTTTCACTAAAACATCTCTCACTATATGTAGTTGGTCATGAATGAAAATGATGGCAATTTGAAATACCAAAATTTGAAAAATCTTGTTACAGTTCTTCTTAAAAACTGGCGGCCATACCAATATAAAAACCCTTCTTTCTTGCAATATATAGTTATTTCTATATTAAAATGATGCTGATCTAACATCCAAAATGGCTGCCTTGACGGCCATTCTGAAAACCTTCATACAGCTACTTCTTCTGAGCGGATGGTTCTATGGATATGGAATTTTAACACATACACTAGTATAGCAATATGTAACTGGTCCTGAATGAAAATAGTGTTCATCGTACCTACAACATGGCACGATAGTGGCCAGCTTGACAATTTTTTTAAAATGTATATTTTACCACTATTCCTCTTGCATGAATGACGGCACTGACATGGGGTTTTCACTGAAACCTTTCTTGCAATATTTCATTGGTTCTGAATGAAAATGGTGCAGATCTGACCACCAACATATCAGCACTTTTGTCAAGGAGTTTTGCAAACCAGACTTAATTGTCCTTGGAGTCAAATCGAAGGTCGCTGCTTTCATTTTGTACTTCATCGAGTGTATGAACACGGTGACTTGCACGTACACAAGTGAGTTTTGACCAGATCTTATATTCGGTTGCATTCCAGTGAACAAGCTGATAGTCAGCACTCTGACATTGATTTTAGGTCAAAGGTATTGACTCGGGCTTTTACCTATACAGGCTTGTGAGCATGATAACACAAACAAATATTAATGGATTTTTATTGAATTCAGTTTGTGGACCTGGATAACCTTGGTAATTATTATAATATTTTATTTATTTATTTATTTTTTCATTTTCTTAAAAACATTAATTATAGATTTAACCAAACTTGGTACATGGGTATATCCTGACATTTTCGGAGACATGTTGAAAGATTTCATATCCCTGATATCATGTTCAAGGTCAATGGCCATGACAAAATATTCTGTCATGCATATACAGTTATTCTTATGAACATATTAACTCGGACATGCAAGAAAATATTTTGTTACAAAAATTTGGTAATTTGGAGTTTCTCAATAATATCATAGATGGTTTCAATACTCCGTAGTTAAAAAGAAGAAACGGTTTTTATCTTGGATTCATGGAGATTGTTTACGGCCATTAGAGCGTCAATCCCTTCGAGGGACTCTTGTTTTCACGTATTGGTGGTTTATAAGACTATCCTTAATGTATCAAGATTTTTTTTTATCAAGTATATGACTTAGCAAACAACTAGCAACTTGTTTTCAACACACACACACACACACACACACACACACACACACACACACACACACACACAATACAAACATCTGAACATCGTGAGAGCAGCTACTATAGGACTATCAAAAGAAATCAAGTAGAAATATCTAAGTGCTGTCTTTGCTATCAAATTTTAATTGTAGCACCCACATTTAATGAAAAAGCCAGTAAGACAAATATGATAAATTTTAATTGTAGCACCCACATTTAATGACAAGGCCAGTAAGACAAATATGATAAAGCGACTTGTACGGAGAAAAAGAATATCATTTCATTGTGTAAAGTCCTCATTCAGGTTTCACCTGGAGTATGTCTTTGTTATACGCTATACCTATTTGAAGGAGAACAGAGTAACTGTAGGAATGTATGCATAAAGAAGTCAAACATGACTATCTACGGTAATTGGAATACCATAGAGCGAATGAAGGGCTTCGGATTTGTTGACGCCTTACCTTGGAATACAGAAGAGAAAGGGCAGAAGTTAATAAAGTGTATACAAGTTTGCATGACATTGATGAGATTAATAAAAGAAAACGTTTCACCATACAAGAGACAAATATTGTATTATGTATGCTCGTGACCTTATTAACATACCACTGTACATCGGATGTATAGTATGAACGGGAGAGTTACTCAACACTGTTGTATAAATAGCATTGTCTCCCCACTCCCACCCTTTGGTTTTGTCCAGATTTTTCTTTTATATGGGTATATGGGTATCAGAACACCCAGCTACCAAACTCAGCAATCTAGAATAAATGTTCCGTGCGAAGATATAATATTTGTTTTCAAATATAATGACTTAATGCGTATTTCCCATGCAGGGAAAAAACCCACTATGCCAAAAAAAAAAAAAAATAGGAAAAAAAGTAAAGAAAATCGGTAAGGATATTATGTTCTTAAAAATAGTGCATTTTACAAAGCTTTAATGATAAATTTAATTGACACGCTGAATAAAAAATACGTTAATGCCAACTTCATTCTTGTCCAATTCAAACGATACTAAATTTGATCATCTGTGATATGTACTTTCTGTGCAAGTTTGGTCAATAAATAATGTAATTTTACTGTCAAAACCAGACTAGTCGCTTCATAGTGTGTCCCTTGAAATTATTTTTTTTAAAAGGCGGGCTAGTACCAGCATTAAAATAAGAAAGTATTCAGTCTTTGAATATAAAAGTTTCATTTGACACGGAGAGAATGAGGCTCGTAAACGGTAACTGTTTTTATAAACAGATCATAATGTCACTACTCTAAATTTAAAACCATAGTTCATGATTAGCACGTGTGGTTTCAAAGGTGATTGATTTGCACACATGAAGGCACAATCTTCAAGTTTACATTTCCAAAATTAACTTGTAGAGTTTGTTTAAATTGTATTTTGCCTGTTACGACCTATAACGTTGCTACACAGTTTTCACTCGACTAGATTCATTCATTAGCTCTACTACATACTGTTCTGTCAAAGAAGAAATGAAAAACTTATAAATTGATAAAATAGACAAAGTCTGATTGTCTATGTTTCGTTGTTAGTTCTCTAAGATATTTACAAATAAAACGACCAACCCAAATGATATGTTGGCCTTGAAATGTTATACACAAGAGTGCTGGACCTCTTACATTTTTACACAATGAGACCTTGTTGTAGGACGCAGATCAAGTCACGCAAGTATTACTCTGTAAAGACAGGTGAATTACACTGTGGAAAAGTCTTGTAAGTACAGGTAAAACATTGTACAAAAGCTAGATTCGCTGGCGTCATATTTAACCACATTTTTCGAGTGTTTTAGGACAGGAGAAGGTCGGCTGAGCAAAATCAACATTGTTCGCGCGCGCAAAGACTTAGTACAGTATGTGTGCCTGTGTGTAAGTATTTTGATGAATGTGTGAAGCAGAAAGATTAGAAAGCTCAATTTCAGTGTTCGGGTACTTAGTAGATATTCAAATAGATAAGTGCAAAACTTAAAGTGCATTTCGGTAAATTCTAAGAGCAATTATTGTCTTTTCTTATATACGCTTTGTCAACGTCCTCGTATCAAATGATCCACTGGTGAATGTACAGATAAGTCGGCAAGCAGAAAGGCAGACAAACAGAGAGAGAGCTAGATATATTTGAAGATTTATGGGATGTACATTTCCATTGGTCTGCATACCGATCCAGAAAGCCTACATTATATTTTGTATAATAGGTATAGTCGATGCGTTAATAAGTTGTTATTCTTTTCTTTCCGAAATGTACCAACATAAAAGCGATCAGTGGCTACTGATTTATTCAAATTGGATTGCACAACACAAATCTTCACAAATTTGAAATATCTTAGATAATCTTCAGTTCATAATATAAATGTGTCAAATTATATTCCACAGATAGTGTTCTGTTATTGTCTTTAATATTATCAAACATGTTCGAGCATGTACTTGTTTGTATTGGATTTATGCTAATAAAGATTGTTTTATCACGTTTTTGACAGGCCAGTCATTTTGCAACTTTAGGCAATAATAATACCACAAAAGTTAATGAATTTGTTTCATTTGTAAAACAATAATAGCCATGCCAAATTTTCACCTTTGTTTTAGAGCTTATTATCATTGTTTCTTAGTATGAAAAGACAATTTTCTCAAATGTGTACCTATATTTAACGACAAACTGGTTGTGAATTGGTAGTATGCCACTGATGATATTTCGATGTAGGTTTGTTGGCTGGTTTAATGATTGGTTGGTTTAATGATTGGTTGGTTGTTTTTAACGATGCATCAACACATTAGAGATAATATCGCATCGAGGAGTGAAGTGCCTCGAACAGGGATACACCAGGAAATTACGCAGTAAGCCCTAGAACATACTATTTTAAATGTTAAGCAAATACTGTTTTATCTCTTATATTCTAAAATGTAAGTAATTTTAGATCTTATTATATGTATATATATATATATATATATATATATATATATATATATATATATATATATATATATATACACACATATCATCATTATCATCATCATCATCATCGTCCTATCCTTCTGCGCCTAGTGCGTTGCATATGGCCGAAACCATCACACGCCATCTTCCTCTGTTCTGGACCACAGTAGTCATCTCGACTAGTGTTTCAAGACCTGCAGTTTTTCCCTCTCTTAAGAGTGTTCTTTTCGGGGATTCTTTTGGTATTCCCTTTTTCCTCCTACCAGGTGGGTTCCATTTAAATGTTTTCGATAGTCTCTCTGGTGCCATTCTCAACACATAGCCCATGTATGTCCATCTTTTCTTTTTGATGATTGTTGAGATAAATTCCTGTTGACACTCCTCTCTTATTTCTTTGTTGATTTTGTGTTCTTTCCAATGTGTTCCTCCTAATGATATATATATATATATATATATATATATATATATATATATATATATATATATATAGAGAGAGAGAGAGAGAGAGAGAGAGAGAGAGAGAGAAAGAGAGAGAGAGCGAGCGAGAGAGAGAGAGAAAAAAAAAAACATGACAAAGCTGTAACAAGATAACCGGGTTGGATTTCGGATTTATAACAGAACACTGTTGATGGTGATAAAAATGCAATATTTATTGATGAATGACTTGAATGGGAAGAAAGGTTATGATTAATACGTGCGTGTATTGGGTCCAAATATTGGACTAATTAACATAATCAGCACGAACCTAATACGGTAACCCAAATATGAACACAAATAAATAAATACACAGTGCAATGATAAAGGCTAATGATTTATCTCACACGATGAAAGGAATGATGTGTTTTGCTCAGATAGCAAAATGTATTTTTACTCATAGCAAAAATGTATACCCTCAAAAAATGAAACATGAGAAAGAAATGATGTGTTTTGCTCAGACAGCAAAATGATGTATTTTACTCATATAGCAAAAATGAAGTATTTTACTCATATAGCAAAAATGCCTACCCTCAAATAATGAAACCTGAGGCACTTTATTCAAATAATAAAATGTGGTGCAAACGAAATGGGATAGATATCATGCGATATATCTTACATTCCCAAAACACCGGGTGTCACAAAAACCCGAAATTAGCCCACGGCTAAAAGATTACATATATGGAGCGACTCACAAACACTCCGTCGCTAGCATACTTGGCTGCTAGTCGGACTGGTCAATCAAGCGATCCACGCCCACCAATGGGTCAACAATGCCCGATCACCTGGTATTCAAGCAACCCACTGTTTATTTAGCTCCATGGCTGCTATGGTTAGCTTTAGTCAACTTCTATTGTCCCCACTATAGCTGGGACCTCGTCGACTCCGATCTCTACAGCTCTACAGCTCAACGGCTCTACAGCTCAACAGCTGAAAATAAATCTAACACCGTGTAGTATGATTGACACGGGCATATACGATAACACGTAATGACGTTATATACGGTAAGTTATACAAATTACATTATCGGCAAACATTACAAAGCAATGAACAAGTTCAAAAGTGAACCTACACGTGTCCGATAAGAATCCTATGGTACTAAACGTTTCCTAAAAATGCCACTTTATATTGCTGATATAAAGCTCTTATTAAGAACAGACAAGAATAGAAAATATACAAACAAGAATAGAGAATATACAAACAAGAATAGAGAATATTTGCATTGTACTACGCAAGCCGAAGCTACATACACCATAAATTAATAAATAATGTACATACCTCTACAGCTGAAGGCGTGCAAGTCCTTAAGTAGACTGCTCACTGACAAGACGTTCCGTAATGTAAAGATTTAATCTTACGGTGAGGCATTTATACACAGACGATGCATTCGGTTTTTCCCATCGAAAACACTTCGCACGTGCGGCATGGGGTGAACCGAACTCACTGTTTCGAAATATGGTACAATATACATAGCTCACTCTCCGGTATCGTTGTTATACTGAAAACGAAACCCGAGTACATGTATTTAATAAAAGGGATTTATACAATTCCGTGACAATACCTCCCCCCTTAAAAAAAGTGGTAACACTTTTAGAAAAATCACGGAATGTGAACATAAACAATTATTAAAACATTCGATTCTTAATACTGAACGAAAATGATCTGCTAATTACACCCTACTTAAAAAATCAGCACCTACATTTTCCGACCCTCGAATCGCCTCGATTCGGAAAGTATACGGTTGCAAAGACAACGCCCAACACATCAATCTTGCGTTGGCGACCTTTGCTTTATTCAAGTATAAGAGCGGCTGATGGTCCGTTTGTAACGTAAATTCCCTCCCGAAAAGATGTGTATGGAATTTTCCTATTCCCCATACTAAGGCTAGGCACTCCTTCTCAATCACGGAGTAGTTTTGCTCCCTAGAGAGCAATTTCCTGCTTGCATAAGCGATGGGTAATTTCATCCCCCCCCCTGCTCCTGTAGGAAAACAGCCCCAAGTCCCGTATCGGACGCATCAGTCCTCAGCACAAAAGCTTTGTTCAATTCCTGCAACTTTAAGATTGGTGCACTTATCAGTTTCTGTTTTAAAGCGTCAAACGCATTTTCCTGGCACACACCCCAGGAAACTTTATTTGGTTGCCCTTTCCTAGTCAAGTCTGTTAATGGGCTGGCAATAGCCGAAAAATTGGGGACAAACTTCCTGTAAAACCCAATCAAACCTAGGAAAAATCTTACCTGTTTCTTGGTCTCTGGTCTAGGTGCATCTCTGACTTCTCCTATTTTGTCTGGGTGGGGTTTCAACTGGCCTAGTCCACTTACAAGGTGGCCCAAACATTCTAGGTCGAAATATCCTATGCTACATTTGGTGGGCCTTGCTGTAAGATTAGCAGTGTGAAGTCTATCGAACAGATCCCTCAATACTCTAACATGTTCATCCCAGGTATATGTATAAACGAAGATATCATCTATGAAACTATCCACGTTTTTCATACCGTTTAACAATTTGCGCATGAGATGAACCCACGACGCACCGGCGTTGACTAAACCGAAAGGCATGACTTTAAATTGATAAAGACCTCTGGGAGTCGCGAATGCCGTTAACTCTCGGGCATTATCAGCGATTGGTACATGCCAATATCCCTTGGTAAGGTCTAACTTGGAAAGGTATTTATGACCTGCCAACTTTGAAAATAAATTTTCTATGTCTGGCATTGGTTCTGCATCGAATACGGTGATTTTATTCAGTTGCCGAAAGTCAATGCAAAAACGGTTTGTCCCGTCTTTCTTTCTGACCTAACGGTACTCTAGTTATCCTTCCCTTAGAGACCGTCTTCTGGCAAACATCGCACGAACGAAAAAAGCGCCTTACATCGCTATTGACACCGGGCCAATAGAATTCTCGTAATACCTTATCAGCTGTTTTCTTCTTACCTAAATGACTCGCCATACTCGATTCGTGCGCGACCTTGAGTACATGCGACCTGAATTCCTGGGGAACAACTAGTTGCAAGAATTTCCTGTCGTCAGGCGTAGTATATTCCCTGTACATTAAACCCTTTTGAAATAGAAATTTAGAGGACCCCCCGTTCTTACACTTCCTCACAGTACCCGACAACGCTTTCTCTGCGGTTACGCGAAGAGACGCGTCGCGTTTTTGCTCGTGCAAAAATTGTTCGCGGGAGATATCAGTAATTGTTTCCGGTACCTTTAATTTACGCAGGGGTTTGTTATCCTCCCTTACCTGAGGTCTAGTTTGCACTGCTTGGATGATCGGGACTCGGAAGTCTGACATGGTTGGGAGTCTAGATCCTTCTACATTGCCAATCGTAAGCTCATAAACCGGGTTGGCTACGCACAACGCTTCCCGTCAGAAAAGGTGTTTCGATACCTATCCTTGCGACAGGAACGTGGTCGACTGTTTGGTCCAGTAGCATACAAGGCGATTTGAACCCAAGCAATTGTTCATCGCGAACGAGGCTCCGTTTCACGACTACAGTAGTGCACCCTGTGTCTCGTAAAACGGTCACCTTTTGTCCGTTGACAGTGCCATTCGCTGTCAGTACCCTTGCCTCGGAAGAAATACACGTGCCGATTGATTGTATAGCGTCGCGACCGATCTCTGCACGCACCACTGGCTCGTGTACAGCTTCCCGGTTAGCCCGTTGGAAAACATCGAGTTTTCCATCTACCGACCGTCTGCCTTCAATGGCTACCACGACTTTATGGACCGATCCCTTTCGCTTAGGACAATTGGGGGAGATATGACCCCACTCCTTGCAAGTGAAACATTGCTTGTCCTTATGCCTCCCCTGGTTATCCCTGACAGGTTTTTCAGGTTCCCTGGGCTTTTGGTCCTCGACCCGATTCCCACCTTTGCTGTCTCGCGAGATGACATTCTGCGAACCTCCCCGAGCTTCAGCGAATAAATCCGCCTGTGTGGCCATGTCATATATATTCGTGAAAGACTTTTCCCTCAGGAATAAATACAACTCTTTGCCACAAGTTGTCAGTAGCTGGTCACGAAGCAAGAAATCGATAAGACCCTCAAATGTCTTCACGACTTTACCACATTCCACCCATCGCTGCAAGTAATTGCACGTCCTACTGACGAACTGGGTGAATGTCTCGCCTCTCTCGGGTTTGCTATACTTAAACTTCTTGCGAAACCCTTGCTCGGTTAGCTCGTACTTCTTCATAAGTGCGTCTTTCAGCGCGAGGTAATTTAGCGAATCGGCCGCAGGTAAACGAGAATACACATCTGACGCTTTACCCTTAAGCAACGCGCTAAGATGGAGCGACCAATCGTCTTTCTTCCATTTTTGTACTGCGGCGTACCTTTCAAACCTGTTTAGATAACTATCCATATTATCTTTATCATCTTCAAATGGGGGCAATTTTGGACCTCTCAGTTTAGAATCATGTTCCCCCTCCCTTTTGACTTTCAATAGCTCAAAATTTCTCTGATACTCCCTATCTCTATTTTTATCTTCAATCTCCAAAGTTTCTAACCTCACTCGTTTTTTCCCCTTCTAATTTCCTATCCTCTATTTCTTTAAGCATTTCTACCTTCTCCCTTTCTGCTTCCCTTTCCCATCCTATCCTTTCCCTTTCGGCCTGTTTTTCTAACTATCTTCTCCTTCTCTGCTTGCTTTTCTAATTCTATCTTCTTCTCTGCTTGCTTTTCTAATTCTATCTTCTCCTTCTCAAAAGCCATTTTTCTTTCCTCAGCCTGCTTCTCTATTTCCCTCTCCTTTAACCTCTGATCTCTCTCTATTTCCCTCTCCTGTCGCTCTATTTCCCTCTCCTTTAACCTCTGATCCCTCTCTATTTCCCTCTCCTGTCGCTCTATTTCCCTCTCCTTTAACCTCCGATCCCTTTCCCTAGCCTGTTCTTTACGAACAAAAGTTTTAAGAGCCTCCCCTTCGTAGCCAAACTGTTTCCCCAGTTCCACAAGTTCTTTCATTGACGACATTTCAAAAGTCTGATATGACCAACCTAAAGTCCACTATTACGCAAACAAAATGCGTAATTGCTATTATTTCAACAAACCAACCGTATTTTCCTTATCAGAAGGCCACAAAAACATGAAATGTGTACCCCAAAACAAAAACTTAATAAAGTAATGTAATATGGCTACTTAACCTCAATGTCTTGTCAGGAACGTCTGAAACACACATAAGGTCATACAAGAATAATGAAACAACAAATTTAGTGTTCCGTTAAATCCGAGATCCCACTTCTGACACCATTGTAACAAGATAACCGGGTTGGATTTCGGATTTATAACAGAACACTGTTGATGGTGATAAAAATGCAATATTTATTGATGAATGACTTGAATGGAGGGAAAGGTTATGATTAATACGTGCGTGTATTGGGTCCAAATATTGGACTAATTAACATAATCAGCACGAACCTAATACGGTAACCCAAATATGAACACAAATAAATAAATACACAGTGCAATGATAAAGGCTAATGATTTATCTCACACGATGAAAGGAATGATGTGTTTTGCTCAGATAGCAAAATGTATTTTTACTCATAGCAAAATGTATACCCTCAAATAATGAAACATGAGAAAGAAATGATGTGTTTTGCTCAGACAGCAAAATGATGTATTTTACTCATATAGCAAAAATGAAGTATTTTACTCATATAGCAAAAATGCCTACCCTCAAATAATGAAACCTGAGGCACTTTATTCAAATAATAAAATGTGGTGCAAACGAAATGGGATAGATATCATGCGATATATCTTACATTCCCAAAACACCGGGTGTCACAAAAACCCGAAATTAGCCCACGGCTAAAAGATTACATATATGGAGCGACTCACAAACACTCCGTCGCTAGCATACTTGGCTGCTAGTCGGACTGGTCAATCAAGCGATCCACGCCCACCAATGGGTCAACAATGCCCGATCACCTGGTATTCAAGCAACCCACTGTTTATTTAGCTCCATGGCTGCTATGGTTAGCTTTAGTCAACTTCTATTGTCCCCACTATAGCTGGGACCTCGTCGACTCCGATCTCTACAGCTCTACAGCTCAACGGCTCTACAGCTCAACAGCTGAAAATAAATCTAACACCGTGTAGTATGATTGACACGGGCATATACGATAACACGTAATGACGTTATATACGGTAAGTTATACAAATTACATTATCGGCAAACATTACAAAGCAATGAACAAGTTCAAAAGTGAACCTACACGTGTCCGATAAGAATCCTATGGTACTAAACGTTTCCTAAAAATGCCACTTTATATTGCTGATATAAAGCTCTTATTAAGAACAGACAAGAATAGAAAATATACAAACAAGAATAGAGAATATACAAACAAGAATAGAGAATATTTGCATTGTACTACGCAAGCCGAAGCTACATACACCATAAATTAATAAATAATGTACATACCTCTACAGCTGAAGGCGTGCAAGTCCTTAAGTAGACTGCTCACTGACAAGACGTTCCGTAATGTAAAGATTTAATCTTACGGTGAGGCATTTATACACAGACGATGCATTCGGTTTTTCCCATCGAAAACACTTCGCACGTGCGGCATGGGGTGAACCGAACTCACTGTTTCGAAATATGGTACAATATACATAGCTCACTCTCCGGTATCGTTGTTATACTGAAAACGAAACCCGAGTACATGTATTTAATAAAAGGGATTTATACAATTCCGTGACAATACCTCCCCCCTTAAAAAAAGTGGTAACACTTTTAGAAAAATCACGGAATGTGAACATAAACAATTATTAAAACATTCGATTCTTAATACTGAACGAAAATGATCTGCTAATTACACCCTACTTAAAAAATCAGCACCTACATTTTCCGACCCTCGAATCGCCTCGATTCGGAAAGTATACGGTTGCAAAGACAACGCCCAACACATCAATCTTGCGTTGGCGACCTTTGCTTTATTCAAGTATAAGAGCGGCTGATGGTCCGTTTGTAACGTAAATTCCCTCCCGAAAAGATGTGTATGGAATTTTCCTATTCCCCATACTAAGGCTAGGCACTCCTTCTCAATCACGGAGTAGTTTTGCTCCCTAGAGAGCAATTTCCTGCTTGCATAAGCGATGGGTAATTTCATCCCCCCCCCCCCCTGCTCCTGTAGGAAAACAGCCCCAAGTCCCGTATCGGACGCATCAGTCCTCAGCACAAAAGCTTTGTTCAATTCCTGCAACTTTAAGATTGGTGCACTTATCAGTTTCTGTTTTAAAGCGTCAAACGCATTTTCCTGGCACACACCCCAGGAAACTTTATTTGGTTGCCCTTTCCTAGTCAAGTCTGTTAATGGGCTGGCAATAGCCGAAAAATTGGGGACAAACTTCCTGTAAAACCCAATCAAACCTAGGAAAAATCTTACCTGTTTCTTGGTCTCTGGTCTAGGTGCATCTCTGACTTCTCCTATTTTGTCTGGGTGGGGTTTCAACTGGCCTAGTCCACTTACAAGGTGGCCCAAACATTCTAGGTCGAAATATCCTATGCTACATTTGGTGGGCCTTGCTGTAAGATTAGCAGTGTGAAGTCTATCGAACAGATCCCTCAATACTCTAACATGTTCATCCCAGGTATATGTATAAACGAAGATATCATCTATGAAACTATCCACGTTTTTCATACCGTTTAACAATTTGCGCATGAGATGAACCCACGACGCACCGGCGTTGACTAAACCGAAAGGCATGACTTTAAATTGATAAAGACCTCTGGGAGTCGCGAATGCCGTTAACTCTCGGGCATTATCAGCGATTGGTACATGCCAATATCCCTTGGTAAGGTCTAACTTGGAAAGGTATTTATGACCTGCCAACTTTGAAAATAAATTTTCTATGTCTGGCATTGGTTCTGCATCGAATACGGTGATTTTATTCAGTTGCCGAAAGTCAATGCAAAAACGGTTTGTCCCGTCTTTCTTTCTGACCTAACGGTACTCTAGTTATCCTTCCCTTAGAGACCGTCTTCTGGCAAACATCGCACGAACGAAAAAAGCGCCTTACATCGCTATTGACACCGGGCCAATAGAATTCTCGTAATACCTTATCAGCTGTTTTCTTCTTACCTAAATGACTCGCCATACTCGATTCGTGCGCGACCTTGAGTACATGCGACCTGAATTCCTGGGGAACAACTAGTTGCAAGAATTTCCTGTCGTCAGGCGTAGTATATTCCCTGTACATTAAACCCTTTTGAAATAGAAATTTAGAGGACCCCCCGTTCTTACACTTCCTCACAGTACCCGACAACGCTTTCTCTGCGGTTACGCGAAGAGACGCGTCGCGTTTTTGCTCGTGCAAAAATTGTTCGCGGGAGATATCAGTAATTGTTTCCGGTACCTTTAATTTACGCAGGGGTTTGTTATCCTCCCTTACCTGAGGTCTAGTTTGCACTGCTTGGATGATCGGGACTCGGAAGTCTGACATGGTTGGGAGTCTAGATCCTTCTACATTGCCAATCGTAAGCTCATAAACCGGGTTGGCTACGCACAACGCTTCCCGTCAGAAAAGGTGTTTCGATACCTATCCTTGCGACAGGAACGTGGTCGACTGTTTGGTCCAGTAGCATACAAGGCGATTTGAACCCAAGCAATTGTTCATCGCGAACGAGGCTCCGTTTCACGACTACAGTAGTGCACCCTGTGTCTCGTAAAACGGTCACCTTTTGTCCGTTGACAGTGCCATTCGCTGTCAGTACCCTTGCCTCGGAAGAAATACACGTGCCGATTGATTGTATAGCGTCGCGACCGATCTCTGCACGCACCACTGGCTCGTGTACAGCTTCCCGGTTAGCCCGTTGGAAAACATCGAGTTTTCCATCTACCGACCGTCTGCCTTCAATGGCTACCACGACTTTATGGACCGATCCCTTTCGCTTAGGACAATTGGGGGAGATATGACCCCACTCCTTGCAAGTGAAACATTGCTTGTCCTTATGCCTCCCCTGGTTATCCCTGACAGGTTTTTCAGGTTCCCTGGGCTTTTGGTCCTCGACCCGATTCCCACCTTTGCTGTCTCGCGAGATGACATTCTGCGAACCTCCCCGAGCTTCAGCGAATAAATCCGCCTGTGTGGCCATGTCATATATATTCGTGAAAGACTTTTCCCTCAGGAATAAATACAACTCTTTGCCACAAGTTGTCAGTAGCTGGTCACGAAGCAAGAAATCGATAAGACCCTCAAATGTCTTCACGACTTTACCACATTCCACCCATCGCTGCAAGTAATTGCACGTCCTACTGACGAACTGGGTGAATGTCTCGCCTCTCTCGGGTTTGCTATACTTAAACTTCTTGCGAAACCCTTGCTCGGTTAGCTCGTACTTCTTCATAAGTGCGTCTTTCAGCGCGAGGTAATTTAGCGAATCGGCCGCAGGTAAACGAGAATACACATCTGACGCTTTACCCTTAAGCAACGCGCTAAGATGGAGCGACCAATCGTCTTTCTTCCATTTTTGTACTGCGGCGTACCTTTCAAACCTGTTTAGATAACTATCCATATTATCTTTATCATCTTCAAATGGGGGCAATTTTGGACCTCTCAGTTTAGAATCATGTTCCCCCTCCCTTTTGACTTTCAATAGCTCAAAATTTCTCTGATACTCCCTATCTCTATTTTTATCTTCAATCTCCAAAGTTTCTAACCTCACTCGTTTTTCCCCTTCTAATTTCCTATCCTCTATTTCTTTAAGCATTTCTACCTTCTCCCTTTCTGCTTCCCTTTCCCATCCTATCCTTTCCCTTTCGGCCTGTTTTTCTAACTATCTTCTCCTTCTCTGCTTGCTTTTCTAATTCTATCTTCTTCTCTGCTTGCTTTTCTAATTCTATCTTCTCCTTCTCAAAAGCCATTTTTCTTTCCTCAGCCTGCTTCTCTATTTCCCTCTCCTTTAACCTCTGATCTCTCTCTATTTCCCTCTCCTGTCGCTCTATTTCCCTCTCCTTTAACCTCTGATCCCTCTCTATTTCCCTCTCCTGTCGCTCTATTTCCCTCTCCTTTAACCTCCGATCCCTTTCCCTAGCCTGTTCTTTACGAACAAAAGTTTTAAGAGCCTCCCCTTCGTAGCCAAACTGTTTCCCCAGTTCCACAAGTTCTTTCATTGACGACATTTCAAAAGTCTGATATGACCAACCTAAAGTCCACTATTACGCAAACAAAATGCGTAATTGCTATTATTTCAACAAACCAACCGTATTTTCCTTATCAGAAGGCCACAAAAACATGAAATGTGTACCCCAAAACAAAAACTTAATAAAGTAATGTAATATGGCTACTTAACCTCAATGTCTTGTCAGGAACGTCTGAAACACACATAAGGTCATACAAGAATAATGAAACAACAAATTTAGTGTTCCGTTAAATCCGAGATCCCACTTCTGACACCATTGTAACAAGATAACCGGGTTGGATTTCGGATTTATAACAGAACACTGTTGATGGTGATAAAAATGCAATATTTATTGATGAATGACTTGAATGGAGGGAAAGGTTATGATTAATACGTGCGTGTATTGGGTCCAAATATTGGACTAATTAACATAATCAGCACGAACCTAATACGGTAACCCAAATATGAACACAAATAAATAAATACACAGTGCAATGATAAAGGCTAATGATTTATCTCACACGATGAAAGGAATGATGTGTTTTGCTCAGATAGCAAAATGTATTTTTACTCATAGCAAAATGTATACCCTCAAATAATGAAACATGAGAAAGAAATGATGTGTTTTGCTCAGACAGCAAAATGATGTATTTTACTCATATAGCAAAAATGAAGTATTTTACTCATATAGCAAAAATGCCTACCCTCAAATAATGAAACCTGAGGCACTTTATTCAAATAATAAAATGTGGTGCAAACGAAATGGGATAGATATCATGCGATATATCTTACATTCCCAAAACACCGGGTGTCACAAAAACCCGAAATTAGCCCACGGCTAAAAGATTACATATATGGAGCGACTCACAAACACTCCGTCGCTAGCATACTTGGCTGCTAGTCGGACTGGTCAATCAAGCGATCCACGCCCACCAATGGGTCAACAATGCCCGATCACCTGGTATTCAAGCAACCCACTGTTTATTTAGCTCCATGGCTGCTATGGTTAGCTTTAGTCAACTTCTATTGTCCCCACTATAGCTGGGACCTCGTCGACTCCGATCTCTACAGCTCTACAGCTCAACGGCTCTACAGCTCAACAGCTGAAAATAAATCTAACACCGTGTAGTATGATTGACACGGGCATATACGATAACACGTAATGACGTTATATACGGTAAGTTATACAAATTACATTATCGGCAAACATTACAAAGCAATGAACAAGTTCAAAAGTGAACCTACACGTGTCCGATAAGAATCCTATGGTACTAAACGTTTCCTAAAAATGCCACTTTATATTGCTGATATAAAGCTCTTATTAAGAACAGACAAGAATAGAAAATATACAAACAAGAATAGAGAATATACAAACAAGAATAGAGAATATTTGCATTGTACTACGCAAGCCGAAGCTACATACACCATAAATTAATAAATAATGTACATACCTCTACAGCTGAAGGCGTGCAAGTCCTTAAGTAGACTGCTCACTGACAAGACGTTCCGTAATGTAAAGATTTAATCTTACGGTGAGGCATTTATACACAGACGATGCATTCGGTTTTTCCCATCGAAAACACTTCGCACGTGCGGCATGGGGTGAACCGAACTCACTGTTTCGAAATATGGTACAATATACATAGCTCACTCTCGGGTATCGTTGTTATACTGAAAACGAAACCCGAGTACATGTATTTAATAAAAGGGATTTATACAATTCCGTGACAAAAGCATAGTGCATCAAGTTTGAGAAACTGGACAAGCGCTTTTGAGATCTACAGATCCCTTTTTTGAGGTGGACGACACAAACACATAACAATTACAAACACAAAACCATCAACAAAATATATATCTACATACTGTTGCGTTATTTAAACCACAAAACAAAGAATATAATCATAATTGATCAAATAAAAGCAGATAACTGTATACTGTAAACTAGTTACATTTTGACAGATCAGGTATTTCATTTTGGCAAGAGCACTCTTTTGCGTTTAACTTGCCCTCATGTAACCCATTTAACTGACTGAAACAAGGAAACGTAACATGATATGGCAATGGTGCCGATGCATGACCACCCAAAATATATTCCCGGATAATATCTAGTGTCTAGTTATAATCCAAAGAGTAAAGATAACGCGCTTCCAAAATTAAGAATTAGATTACATTTATGTATGTGCGTATGTATGTATTATTGTTTAACGGTACCTCAGCACAATAATGGCTACATGGTGTCATTTGAAAGTAAAGTTCCAAAACGCAAAATACAAGAATTGCACAAAAACTCTAGAAAGATAAACTCTTCCAACCAAATGTAAGCATGAAGAGGGAAATGGGTTTCTAACATGCTTCCAAAAGTAATAATGAAATTGTATGTATGTATGTATGTATGTATGTATGTATGTATGTATGTATGTATGTATGTATGTATGTATGTATGTATGTATGTATGTATTAGCATCCAACGGCACCTCAGCACAAAATTGGCAATATGGTGCCGAATATAAGTAAAGTTCCGCAAAAGTAAAAACTAAGTTGCACAAAAACCCAAGGAAGGTAAACCCTTCCAAACAGATGTAAATTTGAATGGGTTTATAACGTACTTCCAATATTAAAAATGAAATGATATGTACACATGTACTAGAGTCCAACAATATCCTAGCACAACAATGGTCATATGGTGCCAATCAAAAATTAAGTTCCAAAAAGGAAACTCCAAGAATAACACAAGACCCTATGACGGTAAACCTTTCCAAATAAATGCAACATAAAGAGGTGAGTGGGTTTCTAACTTCCTTCCAAAATGAATAATGAGATGATATGTATGTATGTAGTAGCGGTTAACGGCACCTCAGCACAATTGTGGTTATGTGGCTCCAATTAAAAGTTAAGTTTAAAACATGTAAAAACCAAAAATAGCACAAAAACCCTGCATGCTTCGACTGTGCACTGTAGATGCAAATAATTCCTCCCCACAACCATGTGTGTGTGTGTGTGTGCATATATATATATATATATATATATATATATATATATATATATATATATATATATATATATATATATATATTAGTCACAAGAAAATTTTAAGCAAACTACATGTAGACTTAGCATGCATGTTTCCACTGAACTGGGGTGCTCTGAAGAGAAAGCGGAGTTCATTACGCAACAACAACAACAACATGGCCTTTGGCCAAGCCCAGCTTTCATCGTACAAAACAAACTTTTCAAATCATATCGAGAAATCGACATTGTTTCGACAGTTTGAAGAGTACAAGGACACTGCAACAGAACTCTTACTGTTTAGAGACTTTGCACAATGTGTGTTGGCATGTCAAAGTGGAATTACCCATGCAAAAATGTACATCGAGATCGACAGGTGTGCGCTCCTTAATTTCGATGATAAACTTTCTTCCTTAAAAAAGTTAATGCATAAGTTTCTTACTTTTGTAAAATTGTTTATCTGAAAACATTGTAGATTGTATTTATTAAATGTTTAGTTCCTGTTTGTTTTTTATTTGATATGCTTTAGACATAAGTTGTGTTACTTGATGTTTCCTTTTTGGCTGAGGTTATTCACATGTCTGCTGTGTACCATAACTGGGGAAGACTATTGGCACAGCCGCCGTATATCTAATCTGGAAAGATTATTCGCACGGCTACCGTGTACATAATCTGCGTAAAGCTATTCGTACATTTGCATGTACCTGATTTGCGAAGGGTATTCGCAAGGGGGTACAGGTCAGTTAGGCCCGAGTGGAGTCGGTCGGGATGTTTCGTCCCACTGTGTCAACTGGGACGGTTCGGCCCACATACGTAGGACGTTTAGGCCCACTATACTTTAATATAGACAGTATATAAAAAGTTTATGCAGAGATTCAATAATATTGATGAAGAATATTACATATAGGAATATGATGTGTTTGTTAGTTGTGGTTTATGTTATTGTAATTAAAAATTTAAATAAAAGTTGTGTGCAAAAGTTATGTATTTAGTATGTGGATGTGTAATTTGCATATTGAATTTGTACATTTAACCA
The DNA here is from genome assembly GCA_029931535.1 of Margaritifera margaritifera. Classification (NCBI taxonomy): domain Eukaryota; kingdom Metazoa; phylum Mollusca; class Bivalvia; order Unionida; family Margaritiferidae; genus Margaritifera; species Margaritifera margaritifera. The sequence goes on from JAQPZY010001413.1 coordinate 546,200, forward strand.
AAAGAAAAAATGAATGTGTAAAATCTGGTAAAAAAATATGTAAATGTATGTATCATGCAAAAGTGAATAAAGGAAATAACATTTTTTCATGTGCATATATATTCCTTTTGTTTATAATATTAACAACATTAAATTAAATAAATACTAATAATGGTACCTTTTTATTAGTTTTTTTAAATTTATTAATTCAATTACACTAGGTTGAGTAGATGTTTGTCGGTGTGTTTTTCTTATCATAAGCTTTATTATCGGATTAATTAATGTATGTAACTGATTGTAAAAAGGTGATTTTGTTATTTTATAAATTAATGTTATATGCATACATGTGATTCTACCGGCGGTAGGCCAAAAATACTGTTTTAAAGGATGTCTACCGCAAATACTGTTTAGTAGCTAAAATCTACAGCTTTTTAAAATTAAAAGAATATATAAAAAAATTATTAAAAAACTCAAACACATTATTTGTATGCATTCTATCAACACATCAGAGAAACCAGCAAGAACCATTCTACTTGGGACAGGAAATGTTCCACCAGTACAACGACCAGTGCGATGATGCGTGGCAGAGCAATAGGATTAGAATTGTTAAAGAACAGCTGACGTGTACACAGCAAGCTGTTATTTGATTACCTTATTGTTGGAATTTGAAGAGTTTAAGGCCAAATGTGAGATGTTTTTTTGAGGTGTTATAAGTAATAAAGGAATAAAAGATGGTCCATGATGCATGATGTCTTCTGAGCCTTTGATGAAAATCGGCAGACCCTTACCAGAGGCAAGATAAAATGAAGAGACTGACCATAAACAATGATTTCGGCAGAGACACTTGAGTAAATATTTTGATTTTTGTGTTGTTTAATTGTTATTGTATTGTTCAAGATGTTTTAAGAGGACAAATCTTACATTTTTTGTTCAATTCATGTCAAAATACCGAAACGTTTGCTTTCTCCCAATGCTATGAAACCACCTGCTAAGAAATATTTCAAGTTCAACAATATTTGGATATCAGAGTTTAAATGTGTGCAGGTGAGTAGCAAAGGCCCTTAGTTTGCATTGTGTGTTTCAAAGGTATGCATCTTTTGTATTTCATAAACTATTTGAAGTTTTCATGCACATAAATTAAGTTCAAGCCCTAGATAAAATATATCAGTTAAAAAATATTTTACAAGATAATTGATTTATAAGTTTGGATAAATTATTCATAAAGCATAAACACATCTTGTATTTTTTTTTTTTTTTCATTTTTATTTTTTTTATTTCAAGTCTAAATCAATCTTTAATTTTTTTATTTACAGTGGTGAAACTTGCCAACAGATTTTTTGGATCTGAGCCATAAAGAGAAAGAAGCCTTTGAGGATGAGGCTCAGGAATACATCCCAAGTCCAAGTCAAGAACTTCCTCCTCGGGGTGAACATAGCTAGGACGAGTATTGGAGAGTAGTCAGCAACCTTATAAAATCAGCAACAGGAAAACTGAACTTCATTGCAGGCTGAATGTGCGCTTGTCCTGTCATTACAACATTCTAATGCTGATACACAGAGGACATTCTCCATTCTTCGCAAAATACAAAGTGATTCAAGGGGAAATTTGGACCAAAGAACTATTGAGAGCCTGTTAAGTGTGAAGCTTGATAATCACAATGATTGTCATTAGTGGTCACTAGACAGTGATCTTGTGAATGAAACTAAAAATGCTATTGGATTTTATAAAAGAAAAATCTTTGCAGGAACTATCAGATAAACAACTTTTCCTTTTTCATTATTTGACTGTATACTGACTCATATTAATTAATTACTACTGTAACATTTTCCATCAAAATCTGAATCTGATTCATGTTCAAACTTGCTGTTTTATTATAGTATGAAGAGAATACATATTATGGCCCAAAAAAAACCAGCACTTGTTTTTTTTTCCATCCCCTTGAAACGTAAAATTTATGCCGATACAAAATCTGCTGGTTTAGAGGCCAATCTACTGATCAAAATTTGTAAATCTACTGGTTTGAAATCCTGGTTCTGTCACATGTATGTATATGGTTCTGTCTTATAATTGAATCTCTGATAAGAAATACAAAATTCCTACTCTATATTATTAGTTGCAGAATGCATATGTATGTGTGTGTCTTATCATTACAAGGAGTATATTTATGGAAATTTTCCATGTTTATTGCTGTTTATATTTAAGAAATAAATAATTATTATGTGTAATATTTATTATAGTTCTTTCAATTTTATTGAAATAAATTAGTGTTTATTTGTGAAAGTGTAATTGCAATACATTTGTAAAAGGTTTTCTCATAGTTTTATGATGAAGGGGGGTACTAGGAATTATATTAAAATCATCCTCTTAGATCAACACAAATAAGATTGGTTATCTGTTTTAGAAAAAAATCATCCAAAAGACAACATTTTTAATTTTATAAAACTGGTATTCAAATAGGAAGAATATTTAATAAACAGTTGTACTTACCTATCTTGAAATTTGGGATATCAGTTTATAAATTATGTGTTCAAAATGGTCCATGTAATAAAAATCCAGATTAAGAAATAACATGTTCCAAATGTCAGAATAACATTTTGGGTGACAAATTCCATTACCTTCATAATCCATGTTCTCCCTCTCTCTCTCTCTCTGATTTTTTCTGTCTCTTCCCTTTTTAATACACCATGATGGTTTCTCATATAAAGGAACTTTGATTGTGTTTGATTCATAGGCCTGTATGTATGACCCGAGTATGATTCTTTTTCCAATAAAGTTTTGTTAAGTTCTATTCCTTTCTGTAACATGTATCTTTCATTTACACAAACTGTAATCTTTTTGATCCTTAATTGGACCACTAATTACAGGCTGAATCAGTTGCAGTCTTGTTAAGTTAATATCCAAAGGTTTAGGACCGTTGCAATCAATATAAATCAAAGTCTTGAATACAACTAAAAGAAGACAATGCCACTAATCCATTTTGAAACAAAGACTTCAGGCCGCCTGTATGTAATGTTTGTAATACTTATTGTTCCTTTACAAAAACATGAAAATATCACCTTTGGTCCCTTATTGGACCACTAATGACAGGCACAATTAGTTGCAGTCTCTTTAAGTTAATAGCCTTTAATACGTGTTTGTAAAATAACTTGATGCTTGTTAATGATCGAGAGTAAAATATTTGAAATATAGAAGAAAAAAATTGTACCTATTTAAACTGAGGGAAAATAATTATTTCGGTATCTATGATTTCTTGCTGGGAATAGTTATATTTTTGTATTTTACTGTCTTTCATTTAAGAAGTAATATATTTCAAATTTTTTATTAAAGTTTTTATAAATTGTTTTCATTATGACTAATTTGTGCTCCACGTGTAATTCTGCAGTTCGACCACAACAGTATGGGATCACATGCAACTCATGTTCGGGATGGCTGAATCACACCTGTGGCACGTTTAAATTAAATTTATAGATACAGATGGTAATGGATGCAGCCAATTTGTGTGTGACAATGGATGTGAAACACTCTAGGAACATGCTGAACACCACTTTTACCATCCACCGAAGCGAAGAAGATGGTGAAATGAATTCCACAGTTTTCAGTCTGTATTAAAGTGGCACAATACATCCCTAATAAAACGTATGTGAGCTAAAACATCCCAGCTGAATAGATCTGGGCTGATCTGGTCTTGGGCTAAAATGACCCTGAACCTTCGCATGACTATGTAGCAATCACGGGAATAACTAGCCGAATCCACACAGCAGTTGCGTAATTTGTATGATGGATATTTAGTTTTTGCATTTTAGAATTTAAATCGTCAGAAAATCATGCATTTAGTCTTTTCTTCCATAAAAGTATATTATTCACTCCTGAGCACCTTTTTTTCAAGTCACTATAGTTAAAACTTGTACAATGTCACACTCCTTCATTTCACAGGCACTCATTACCAATGCAATGAAGAGTATCAGTTGAGGGATGGGAGGGAGGTCTAAACCTGGAACAATGTCATTACAGGTTTGAACATCCCCCCCAGTTCCTTTATCTAATACAGAGAATGATCGACTCATCCTTAATGTATTCAGCATGGACGGACAGTTGTCCTATGTTTTCCTCATGCTAGAATCATTCTGAAAGACATTTCTTACCTATGCAAAAGTGTTGTTTACCTTTTCTGTGGTATATTCATGCAGGATTAGATTCATCACTTGATTCTTTCAGTTTTACTCAACACAGCGTGGTGTAAGTGGAAAGAATCCTTTCCCAGCATCAATTCAAGAAACAGCAGACAAGTTTACAACTGGCTAGACCCAAGTCCACACTGAAATGAATTTCCTTTCATTAGTCAAAATCATGTATTTAAAATTAGTAACTTGGAGTAGCTTTGTATTTTTGGATTTAACTTTATAATTTTTAATTTCCATCTGCTCTCACCAAGTTACAATTTTTGTATACAGGATTTTGATGAATGAGAGCTGGGGATTCTATTCCATGCTGACCTGGCTCAAGCCAGTTGTAAACTTCTGTCTGTTTTATTTCTTGAATTGATGCCCGAAAATGATGTCTTTCCCTTTTACTGTGTTGTATTGAATAAAACTCAAAAGAGTCACATGATGCATAGAATGAATTATTATTATATACTTCATTAATTTTGCATTGACAGAAACATGCAGTATTTCTCCATACTGCACTGGTTCATACTACTTTTTATTGTAAACAAACAATGAACGCTCATGTATTCAGATACCAGAGCTTTTGATTTATCAGATTTGTCTGTAGATGAACTAAGCAAGCTGTTTGAAAGTAGAGATGATAAAGCTGATGATGTGGATGAGTTCATTGAGTCACAAAAGAAACTTTCAACCAAGCAAGCGACTGAACATAATATCTGCAATGTCCAGTGATGGCTTTATGACAACAAACATGAGACATGCAGTATTGAAAATATCGTTCTGATCATTTAAAAACTTATTTATCTTATGGTTCTGACTATGAACCATGCTGTCTAGAGTCTATATAAAAATAGCATAGAAAGGCATCTTATGGCCAAAGGCTATCCTGTCTCTCTCGAAGACCGCATATTTTACAAGTTAGTCCAAGCACTAAATTTTTAAAAAATGCAACTAAAGAAGGCAGATTTTGGTACAAAAGCAAATATTTCGGAACCAATAAGCGAAGATAATGAAGAAGCCTTATTTTCTGCTGGCGAAATGGGCTCTCACACCCCAACTGCTTTGCAATTTTCCCCCGTTTTTCTTTTTTGAGAAAATGTTTGGATTTATAGTACAAGTCATATAGGTCATGTAGCTGGAGTCCCTCCAACAAAGATGATGCAAGTGACAGGGCATAAAAAATGTCATCAATAGCTGGTAATAAGATTGGAAATAAATGTACTTACCTTTCTGCAGCTTGACTTTCCTCAAAATGTATTTTCTGATCCACAGCACAAAATTGTAATGCAATCTATAGACTACATTTCCAACAGAAATCACATTCCAAATGAGAATTTACTGTACTCAAAACAACATGAATTTGATATTCCCTAACAAAAAATATTTAATTCTGCATGTTCTTGAGAATTTCAATTAAAAGAATTTCATATTTTGTCCACCTAATGATTCCAAACTATCAATAGCAGAAGAGAAACGTGCAGCTTGCTGCTGAGGCAAGTCCCTCCAGCTACATGTACATCATAAGGAATTTACCCAGCTATAACTCCAGTCTGCCACAACTAGAAGAGCAGAATTTAGTTGGATCAACAGAAAAACAAAGTCCCTCCATTTCAGACCAAATGGGAAATTTGTTCCAAGTGCAGTCATTCACAATATGACTCAAATTTTCAATTTAAGTAGAACAAATGTGATTTCTTCTTGTAATGACAGACTGAGCATGTATTACGCTACCAAGTTCAAAGGTCGCTGGGCAGTGCTATGTGCACATGAATACTGTTATTGTGCATTTGTTTAAATACGGTTGCGTATTTACTTTGACCTGTAACAGAAATTCAGTTACTTTGTTTCTTGTAGTGTGTTCTCTTTATTATTCAGCCTTAGGTAGAAAAGTAAAATGAGCATATAATAAAAAGGTTACTACATTTGTATGGGAAAATATGAACTCATTTTTCCTGAGCTATACTGCACTCCTGACATCATGCAGTATAGCTCATAAAAACTTGTTCATATTTTCCCATACAAATGCAGTAACCTATAAATAAGTATCATGCTATACTGCACTCCTGACATCATGCAGTATAGCCCATAAAAACTTGTTCATATTTTCCCATACAAAGGCAGTAACCTATAAATAAGTATCATGCGAGAATATATCATAGAAAAGGGGAACAATACTTTTGCATAGGTAAGAAATGTCTTTGATAATGTTTCTACCAGTAAGGAAACAAGATGGTGATGGTCTGTCCTTCTCTTTATTATACAGAAGGTGCAATCCAAGAGAGAAGTAAAAACTATCTACAAGTAACATCAAACTTTGGTGACTGGTGTACATTTTCATCCTTTTGAAATACATTATGAATTGGAGTAGAAAGCATGGGAAAAACTGAATCATTACATGGGAGTTCATATAACTAACGTTCTCAATGGTAATAACTATGTCAATGAAATTTGTAATAAATAGACACAACGTTAAAGCTAATATCTTATTCACCCAGTATTGGAGTATGCAGGGAATTTCTATTGGCCTGTTTTGTAGGCTGGATCACTATACAGATAAACCAGTATAGATCAGTATTGTACACTGATATGATAACTGATAATCTTTCTTAACTGTATCAATGCAATAAAAAAAATTTTTTAAATTCTAGCAAATATTTGACTTAAAATAAAAGTTACATTGAATAAATGGAACAAATCAATAAAACTGCTGTTTTCCATGTGAATCAGGCAATCATACACTACAGGAAGTAAACAAAGTTGACTATGTAGAACTTCAGGTCTTAGTCTTGCAACTCTGCACAACTAATGATGTAGTTCTTGTGCTCCCATCTTCTTAGTAAATGCAACATTGCAGTGTGATATAGCTCAGGTTAGGCAAAAACTGTCACATTTGACATGTAAACATGCTTCAATAGCATTACAAATGTATTGTCAATCAATACCGTGTATCAGAATTTGTATATCGTGATGCATTTCATATAGGAAAGTAAGCCCTTCTCTTCTGAGGCCAAAATTCAGCCATATTTCCAATGCCAAAAAGTGTTCTTTTTCCCCAATCAGAATGTAAAAAAATTCCGGTTAGAAATGTCTTATTAAGAATTTAAGGTTTGGGAGGAATAACCTATATTTGTCTTGGAACACTGTTAAAGTGATATTCTCCTGCTTCATTTCCTATCAAAGAAGCTCTATATAAATAGTCATGAAAATTGGGGTCAGACCGTTGGTCATTACCTGGACCAGCAAAAGTTGCCTTCTGTACAAACCAGCTGACTGGCATGTAATTCTAAGTAAAAAGTTTTAAAATTCTGTTTGATATTCATTCATAGTTAGGTACTTTCATCATCTGTGCAACCTTCTTTCCAAATACACCACCAAGTAAATGTAAGCTAGCTTTAGATTTGCTGAATGCTAATGAATTGACTAATCAAAAAGGACACAATAATTCAACTGGTTCTCCTACTTATGCGCTTAACTTTTCATCATTTCAATCCTGCAACACATTGATCAGACTTGCAGAGATCCAGAACTTGCTTGACTGAATACCCTGCAGGAGTAAAATGTTAATTTCCATTGAAAATAGCCTGAGTTTTGCTAGTTCAAAATATTACAACTATCAAAATGCTGCTAGTACTGACAAAAGTTGATTTCAAGCCTTGCAGAACTGCACAGTTTTATGAGATGCATGTAGCATCAGAATTGCTACAGTAGACAAAGGTCCAGAATCTAAATTGATTGAATAAATATGCAGGTGTCTGGAAATATAATGCTGTTAAAGAGAGCCATACAAGTGTACTATTTATACACGCAAGCTGTAGTACATTACAAGTTAGAAAAATACTTGTAAAAACTGATATGTTTTATTCAAAATCTTATTTTGATAATGATATTCTTTATGCGAGATTACATGAACTAATATTATACTAAATAAATTTAGGAACAATTTTAAAAATGAAATTCAACCAGTATAATGGTTTCCTAGTGACCATACTCGATGTTATATCAAGGACAGTGCCATGTTGAGGTGATATGTAGTGAAAGTCCCACTTATTTACAATGATTAATTATTGTATTTCATAAATCACTTACTAAAGCAAGGTGAGGTAATGTCAGTGAACATAGCATCTACTTCATTGAGATAACAATAGTGCAGATATATAAGTTCACAATGCTGTTTCAATTCCAAGATTTCCTCAATATTTTACCTTTAAACTAAGTTCTTTTCCAAAACCATTTTGAAACATATATATATATATATATATATATATATATATATATATATATATATATATATATATATATATATATATATATATATATATATATACTATCAAACCTGTCAACAGCGGCCACCCATGGTAGAAGACAAAACTGGCCTTTGTACATGGGTTCATCTTTGAAAATTAGTTTTTAAACAAATACTATGCACCAGATATCATTATCATCATTATTATTATTATTATTATTATTTTATCAAGATTGTTTTATGTGCACTATTCAACAAAATCATAAATTATGTGTATATGCTGTTCTCTTCAAAATTTATATTCCACACAGGATTGCTGTATCTGCTCACTTTAATCCATCCTATAAAATAAATTATCACTGATTTAAAATATTCACTGATCTTAGTTTGTTTTGTGCGATATGAGAAAATATTAATTTACTACTGATTGACAGCTTACATATGACTATAAAACAGAGGACTGACTCTTTGGTCAGCCAACTTGTATAAATTAGGCTTGGAAACAGCACTTCACATCTCAGAAACAATACCTGGATTTGTCCTCTTGTCCTGGGCCAAGTAGATACACAGTGCAACATCTAGCATATGTCAATTAGCACTTACTTTTGCATATTTTTCCTACTTGTTTTTAGTCCAGAACATACTGCAAAGGAGCTGACTTTGCTTTTTTACACAAACTTGATACTAAAATGGGTTCAGATCATGAAAATATTATTTTCAGAGTGAAGACAGCAGGTGTAAAACCCTTGTACATGTTGCATCAAGCTTGTGTTGGGTGCCAGTGTTTCTTTAGTAAGAGTGTAAGTAATGTAGTGATAAGTGTACCGATGCTGTGTTGAGTAAAGTGACAACATAGTCTCAAAATAGAAACAGGTTTTGATTTTTTTAAATGCATCTTTTCTAAGCCAAAATTTATTTTTAATTCCATTCAGTAAGGGTCATAAGTGAACCTATAAACAGATGAGTTACATCCAGGAAAAAACCTGGAAAAGTTTGTTTTAAAAAGTGTGGGAACCCTGTAAACACAGGTGGTCATTGTATGCAGATGGTTCCTAAAGCATGAACATTTAATCTAATGAAGTACATCATAGTATATAAAGTTATATAAAGACACAGCCTGACACTAACATGGGAACATTTTTGTAATTTATAGTGCAAGGGAAGTTGTGGAGTCCTTGACCTTGATTGCCATACAGGCTTATGCAGAACTGAATTCCTGGCAGGACGTTTTACCTTTCATTCAGCAAGTTTACAATGGGATTGAAACTTGCCCACCAAGAGTTGTGCAGTTTTGGTAATACTCAGTTTGTAATGTCAGCTTCAAAAGTTTTAAAAGAACTTTGAAGAAAACATAAACATATTGTGCTAGGCACAAAAGGTTTGCTACATGGTGTTGGGAGAAATTTTAAAGTTTGACCTTGTATACAATTTACTGTATTAACATTGTTTGAATAGTCCTTGTTTTATTCCTAGAAAATATTTTTTTTTCACTCAATGCTTACTGTCTATAAGCTGATACCAACTGCAAACTGCATAGACCCAGATCTGCCATCGCATAATGCGCCAGCAGATATGGGTCTATGCAGTTTGTAAGGACTAATCGATAGAACAAACAACATAGACCCTGATCTGCTGATGCATTATGCAATGGCAGATCAGGGTCTGTGTTGTTTTGCATTTGGACCCAGATTATATACAAGTATGTATGGTAGGTTTCTTTCAAGTGTTGCTAATCTTTCTCTTCATAGTTCATAGTACTGTCAGTATTTATCCTGTCATAAGCCAAGGGGGACAACTTCCAAACAAATTTTGAGGATGGAGTGGTCTTCCTGAAACATTCCTGAAACTGAGGTTGAATGAATTAAGGCAGTTGTGGCAGTTACAAGAATAATTATGAAATCTTTTACTGACTCACCTGCATCAGTATGGTGAGACATAGGTGTCACTTTTCCAGTGGTAATGGCATCAGCAATGTTAAAGTTTTATGTTAAGTTCTTGCAAGTCTGATACAGGGAGGAATTACATCAACACATGGATGCAAATGAGACTCACAGGTGAGAATTACATCAATGCATGGATGCAGGTGAGACACAGGGTTCTACAGAACACTTGTTTTGAATCTTCTAATGTAATTATAGTATCTTTTATTAAAATCATTAGAATCTTCTAATGTAATTATGGTATCTTTTATTAAAATTGTTTGAATCTTCTATTGTAATTATGGTATCTTTTATTAAAATCATTTGAATCTTCTAATGTAATTATGGTATCTTTGATAAATATCATTTGAATCTTCAAATGTAATTATGGTATCTTTTATTAAAATCATTTGAATCTTCTAATGTAATTATAGTGTCTTTTATTAAAATCATTTCATGATAATCAAGAGAATTGTGCGGAGTAGTCAGTTCTCCACTCTGAGAATTTGCACATGTTGTAACACACTGCATCCTGTTGCCCAAATAATCTAAACAATGCAGAGTTTTTGCCAATTTTTGACAGTTGCACGAGATAATCATAAAGGTCTTTCAGGAGAGAAAGGGTATGAAATAAAAGTAGAGAGCCTACATCAACTGATGCATGGAACCAGTTACCACATGATCGTTTTTTTTTTTCGTTTTTTGTGTGATTATTTTCAGTATTGTTTTAGTTGCAGAGACAAGACACACCTTAAATTAAGTGCAAATCTTATCTTCTGCCAGTTCAAAACATCATAACAGAGTCAGGAGTAAGTTACGATCATGCAGTATCTGGTTCACTGTGACAGCTGGTACTGATGTTCTGTACATTCATGTGACATTCAATGTTCAATTTCTTTGTTTCCTGATTAAAACTTAGAAGATTGGAATGATTCTACCATTAGGGAAACAAGACACATGTGACAGTTATTATTTCGTCATATATTTAGAATTAATTCTTTCATCAGATGTTACCTTCATGCCATTAATAATCTTTATTTAGATCCTAGGGCTTGAATTTAATATGACTTTTTTGGGTAACAAGGACTAGTATGTTTTTGTCTCACCTGTGTTCGCACCATGACACAAAGGTATCACTTTTACAGCAACAATGGTGGAGGCAGCGACAGCAAATTTCTTGTCAACGTTGTTAAAGTTTTGTGTTTATTGTATTGTTTTAAAGTTTTTTTGCAAGACATATGGAGTAGGTTACATCAACATACAGACATACTTGAGACACCAGGTTTTGCAGAACACTCGTAAAATGTACTAGCAAATTACTGCTAATTTTGAACCCTTAAATATCCATCTATTTCAGCATTTTACTCCATGCCAAAGTGAAAGAATATGCTCAATGCCATGCCATAACAAACATTTGGCTAAGATGCCCAGACAATGCCAACATGGAAGGTTACTTTGATGTTGTCCAGTTGTATGCATTACAGGTGATGTTACCACAAGAGAAAGAAGCATTAGTGCCCCATTTTTTAGATAACTGCAATTTCCTTAGTACAGAGCAGAGACAAATAATTATGTCAAAGATGAAACAGTTGTTAACAGAAAGAGAATCAGAAAGTAAAGATTCAAAGGAAATAAAGACAGAAGCTTCAGAGAATCCTTCAGAAAGTGGTGCAAATTTGTCACATGGTAATGTTCTTTCATCTGTCTTTGGTTTGTCATTTAGTATTATGGGGAATTAAATACTTCCTTCCTTCTTTCTTTCCTTTACTAGGTTTAATAGATTGACCAGATTGTCCTGGCAGTTTAAACTTTCTCTGAAATATTCACTAGAACCATATATATATATATATATATATATATAACACAGAGATTGGCAACTCCCCCAGTCTTTGTACTATCTAGTGGCACACTTTTCATATGCAAATGAGGGTGCAGACATTATGAGTGTCCAGGTAAGGGGTCGTTTATGCTTGCACAGTGGCTAATGGGTCAGGGATGTAACTACCAGTAACTGTATGTATGGTAGAAAACAGGTAATGACACTTTAGCCGGTTGTTTTAAGAGCAACAATTTTAACAGTAATGAGTTTTTTAAAGTAAAAAATTTTTGCTGACATTTTGACATTAATGTAAAGCCAGTTGATACAGATTTTTGTGGCACTGTTCTGCACATCTGCATCAGATATTTCATTATCATCAGACAGTGAAGTGAGGTTTTTGCTCATGTTTAGACCCTAAATACTGTCCTTAAACCCTGGATATGGCCCTTAAAACTAAAATTAGCTTTTTAAATGATACTAAATATGTCTTAATTAAATGGAAAATGAAGAAATGCCAAAAATGGAACAACTGGTACATATTTGAAAGTTTTGATGGAAAAGCAGTTCAGGTTATTTCAAAGCAGAATTTTATGCTTGTGTTTAAACCTTGGGTATTGCCCTTAAGATTAAAATTAGCTTTCTTAAAGCTTGTGCAATCAGCAGAAAATGTATTTAGCTTTTAAATGATACCAAATATGACTTGATTTAATGCAAGGTGAAGAAATTCATTAAAAATAGGCAACAGAGATATTACCTGCCAATTTGACTATCGATGTCACACCCTCCCCTTGGACTAATTACTCGCATACTGTAATCTTTTTTTCACAAAATTTAAAAGAAAAGATACAAATGATAATACTGTTTTTATTCTTGTGTTAAATATTGATGATATATCGAAGAGATATGAAAGAACAATAAGATCAAACTGAATTTCAAGATGCAATATGAAAACACATGTTCTTGCGGTAGACTCGCAATATAGCTGCTCCTATTGTGCTGTCGCTTAATCACGCAGTGCCATGTGATGTTACTGAGATCTTTTGATAACAAAAAAACAGTGGGGAATTGCCAATCTCTGTGTTATGTATGTCCCTGCTAGAACCTAGTGCATTTGAATACATACTGGTGCTGCTATGCATGCATCATGTTTGTGTGGTTCTGTATGAATGAAATATCTTGCTCAAATGAAGCATGAACAAAGCATGCTTACCATTGTACCGTAGATGGACCAGGTTCTGACAGACATTGCAGTGAAAGGTCGTACCATTAGGACATAATGCGCAAGTGATGCTTGGCTTCCGTACATTAAGCCCAGGTGATTAAAGGGAGGTAACTATCAGTAGTAAGATGACCATTAGAAAGCATATTACTGGGTTTTACCTAAGAGAGAGAGAGAGAACACCAGACTGTTTCATACTGCTGTTACATTTTGCTTTTCAAGATGAGGAATACTGATCTGCTGTTTTTCTTTTTTTTAAATAAATTTGCTTAACATTTACAAACAGAGAAGCATCATACTCTTTTCCTATAATGAATCCATCCCCAGCAGAGAAGTTATTCACTAACATGCAATCCATTTCAGTTTTATGTTGAACCCTTTAAGCTGCCATATTGCATAAATGTTATTTTTTTGGAATAGCTTTCAAGAAATTTTTAATGCTTCTGGAAGATTTCTTTTGCTCTTTTTATGCCAAAATTTAATGTTTGAATCGGAGAATCTCATACATACACATGACGGTCCAGAGAAGTTAAATTAGGAAATTTGTATAGTTTCAGGGTGATTTCTTTTTCTCACTTTTTGTGCCAGATTTTAGATTTAGAATCAGAGAATCTCAGGAGATTTTAAAAATTTGATCAGGAGACCACTTTGAATCGGGAGGATTTCTTGGGCCCAATTTTTAGTATGTAACAAGGACACAAATAGCAGTGATGAATGGAATTTCAACGTATTTATATTTAAATATGACCAGAACATAATGCTAGAGCATAAAAAAATCATGACAACTGTCTGTGCATAGTAAAGCACTTAACATCAGTACTTTCTTCCTGGGACTTAGAGAAGTAGTGTAATTTTGGTCCAGCTTTCTATTTTAACATGCTAGCACCACAACTTATTCACAGAAAGGCATCTAAGCACTTCACCACTAGAGATGTAACAATTCATTGATGCATATCAGCATCACAATATTTTCTTGTGATGATATAATGTATTGATATCATTAATACTGCTGGAATATCCCAATAAATATTGCATCGTGGTTGTGACAATACATAAATGTTGTAGCACTTGAAGGTGATATATCATGATATACATGAACTAAAGTTGAAATAAGAGAAAATTTAAAAGCGTTATGTCTCTTCAATAAAAGTAATACAGATTTTGGCACATTTCTTTTTTGTATCATTGTCCATCTGCTAGACAGTAGTTACTGGACTGGTTCCAATACTCAGCACGAGAAACTATCAGTCTCAGTGACAAAATAGAAGAATCCTTTTTTAGTCAGATATGGTTGTGTAAATTGATAAATGAAACATTCTAGAACAAACCAAACAACCATTAATGTGGAAATGTATTGATTGCAAAGTGATTTGAAGTAAAAGTGACAGATTTTCAGTAATGTTTGAACTCCACTTATTTGCAAAAAAGTCACAATTGGAATGTTCAGTTTTCATGTTTTGTTCTGCATTCTGGATTTTCATCAGTGCCTAAGCAGATTCTAGTATTGGATCCGATGCACTAATACACTGTTTAGAATCCACTTTAGTTTCTGCCCACAAAATGATCTGTATACAAGTCTCAAAATGTAATGCAATATCTGATTAATGGTAGTCAGTTTGGTATAAAAAATTTGCAAACGGTTTTTAATGAAGGACCTTAAGTCTATGGTACACAAATGTTCTGTTCATAATCGAAAATAGCAATGGTCACAGGGCCTGTGACATGCTTCACACACAACCACAAAATACACTATACCTGTGGCGATAGTGAGGAAGGATGTAATAGATGAGAAATCCAATGGTGTAGCAAAAATAGATGCTGAAAAAATCTTTTGGTTCATGTACAGCAGATTCTAAGCAGAACTGGAAATATGATGTAGACAGATTAGGCATGAAAAGAAAGCCAATTATGCTTTATGGTTCTTAATCACTTAAAATTATATTTTTACATTATTGATTTATACATAACTGTACAACAAGTTTATATTTACAGTCAAACCTGCCTGAACAAACACCTATACATATAAAGACACTTGTTTATAGAAGTCTACATTTACACATTTAGATACAGATTATAACTGTATATACAAGAATACTAGTCTATAAAGAAAACACATTTTGTGGTCATTTAAGTATTCTTTTTAGACAGGTTTCACTGTCGGTAATACTTTCATTTAAACCACATGGACATCTTGAACACCAGCAGATCCTAAATGACAACAAGGGTCATTTAGAGAAGTATACCCCAGTCTCTTCTTCTATGCAAAGACTCCACCGGAAAGTATGCTATGGTCCAGCATTATCAATTTTTATACCACAGGGGGTATATAGCAATTCTTCTTTCTGTCCAATCATCCTTACATTGGGCACATCATCTTATTAGTGCAACTAGTCCTGAAGTTTTTGATGGCTTGCCATTAAACTTTCAAATATTATGGTCATCATCAGAAAATGTACATATTGACAAATCACTATGCTCCTGCAATTTTTGTTAGAGTTATTGCCCTTTTTATCTTATAACTGAAAGCATTGCATGACATGATCACTTAAGTGCAACTAGTGTTATAGTTTTTGATGGATTACCATGAAACTTGGTAAATATTATTAATTGCTTGCCATTCCTCTCAATATACTACTTATGCTAATACTCTGTGGTCCATTATACTCAATTATGCCACTTAAGCTACACTTTGCTTCCTTGGTAACTTACAAAATATTGAATGTGGAAAATTCCAAGTATCCAAATGCACCTCTTCACAACTTGCTGTGTGTACCAAGTTTGGTTGTAAATGTTTACAGACAGTAAATTAAACTTTTGAAAGTTTGCTAAACGTTGCAGTGTTAAGTGTAATATGTGTAGCAAGTTTCATATCGATATCTTATATAGTTTTGGAGTTTTGACCTGGAAAGTGTGGATAATGGATGAATGAACAGACAAATAGATGAAAACATTAAAAATATCAAAATGGAAGAATTGTGAATAGCAAAAGGCACATCTGGACCACTAGTCTAATATGTGCACCAAATTTCAGAGATATCTTGAATATTTTTGCAGTTCTGTTTTTGGAAAGGAAAGTGTGATGGATGGATTTATAAACAAATGGACAGAAACATTAACAATATTGAAACTGAATAATTGTGAATAGCAAAAGGCATGTCTACACCATAGGTCTAATAAACATATCAAATGCTGGAGATATTTTAAAGGTTTTGGACTTTTACCCAGGAAAGGAAAGTGTGGATAATGATTGGATGGACAGACAAATGGACAAAAACATTAAAAATATTGAAACATGAGAATTGTAAATAGCAAAAGGCACATCTGTACCACTAGTTTAATATGTGTACCAAGTTTCAAAGAGATGTCTTGAATGGTTTGAGTTATGCTCTGGAAACAACGTTTACAGATGGACATAGCAATAGCTATATCTCCCCCCCCCCCATTATACATACTGTAATACTTGCTTATAAGTCGAGTCCAACTGCAAACAACATAGACCTTGATCTGCTGTTGCATAGTGTGCTGGCATATCAGGGTCTATGTTGTTTGTTCTCCTGATTACTCCTAACAAACTACATAGACACAGATCTGCTGAATCCATTATACGACTGCAGATCTGGGTCTGTGCAGTTAGCAGTTGGACTTGACTTATAAGTGAGTATATATGGTACTATGGGAATAAAATTTTTTAGATATTTATGCATTCTTTAATTTCTATAAAGAGCAAACTTGGAATAATGTTTATATTTTAAAAATGATAATTTCTTGAAGTTTCTATGTGTTTTTTTCATTCCAGGAAAAGGTCTTTTACAGAAAGCCTTGAAGAGATGGGGTGCACTGCTTGCAAAGAAATGTTCATTTCTTTCATTTGATACAGTTGTGAAAATAGCAGTGGTGACTGTTTTCTTTTATCTAGTGATGATCCAAGATAACAAAGGTATATTGTTTCCAAAACTAAATTTAATCTATTACATGGAGATGTACAGAACCTTAACTCAGATGTTCAGTTTACATAAAATCCAGAAAGATATTTTTTTTCTCAATTTACATGATTTGCAAACTTTCATGATGTAACACTGGGCCTCATATGCAAAATAATGCATGTTTATCCAGGCTTTTTGTTGCAGAAAACTGATGTGATCTCTTTGATCATATCATAATGAAAAATTCAGTCACCAAAATGACATACTTTTCTTTGCGTATTTGATAAGATAAGTGCAAGATCTTTTCAACTTGTGCAAATTTTATAACATTTTAAATACTTATTCAGCTATCATTTTATGACAATTTAGTGACAGGGGACTTTTTCCCCCTTCCTTTTTTATGTAATGACTCTTAATTGGGGATAGACATTCAGCTTAGAGCAGGGTTCATACAAAAAGTCTGGAAAGTCTGGAAAAAGTATGGGGAAAAAAGTGGTTTTTCCAGACTTGGAAAAAGTATGGAAAATATCAAATTTGCCCTAAAGGTCTGGAAAAAGTGTGTAATTTTGGGTTGCTGATTTTATTTTGCTGAAGACATACATCGCCTGGGGCGCCATTTGGTCTAGGGTCTGCCCTGCTGGTTCAGTGTGGTTGGCGAGACACATGACCTATCACCCACTTGTGATTGGTGGATACTATTTTATATTATGTAAATACCACATGCTCATTTATAGTGATAAAAACTTCAAATACATGTGCCAGAGGTGTCTGGAAAAAAAATTGCAAACCAATCTGGAAAAAGTCTGGAATTTGTTTTACTAAAAGCTGTATGAACCCTGTAAGAGTAGGAAAGGAATGCACACCAACCTGAACATGTTTAAGTGATTATGGATTGCTTGAACCCTTAACTATGAAATAATATACCAGTTTTTCAAAAAGTTCAGCTTTCCAACATTTTATAAGTGATTTTGGATTGCTTGAACCCTTAACAATGAAAAAATATACCAGTTTTTCAAAAAGTTCAGCTTTCCAACATTTTATAAGTGATTTTGGATTGCTTGAACCCTTAACTATGAAAAAATATACGTTTTTCAACATTATATAAGTGATTTTAGATTGCTTGAACCCTTAACTATGAAAAATATACCAGTTTTCCAACATTATATAAGTGATTTTGGATTGCTTGAACCCTTAACTATGAAAAAATATACCAGTTTTTCAAAAAGTTCAGCTTTCCAACATTTTATAAGTGATTTTAAATTGCTTGAACCCTTAACTATGAAAAAATATACCAGTTTTTCAAAAAGTTCAGCTTTCCAACATTATATAAGTGATCATCTATAAAGGTCATCCATGGGACTGACAGAAAGTGACCTTTATGAGCAGGTGACCACAGCATAGGTCAATATAAACAACAGGTAAATTACTTTCAAATAGATTTTATTGTACATTACATTTATATACAGGTGGTTGCTGTATAATGGTGACTGCTATAGCAGATTTGACAGTACATGCTCTGCATCCTCGTAACATCTTGAAAATGTAATGCTTTTAGTATTATGACAATGAATAAGCCACATTAGTTTCAGAGGATATTGGAAATTAATGTCCCAATTTGGATGTTGTAAAAATTTTATGTCATAGTAATATTTTGCTACAATTTTTTATAATTCATATTTTAAATTTAACCAATGATATGTTAGAGATTGAGTAACATACAAATACACATCAAGTCAATAAAAATCAAAGATCCCAAATAGAAATATTAAAATCTATATGGTCGTGAAGTGGTCTTTCATGTGCATGACATGTTACTTTTGAGAAGAACAAAATAAATATTTGAAATCAGTGGTTTTCTATTTATGTTGATATGTTAATAAACTGTAAATTTGTGTTGTTCTTGGGGGGGGGGGGGGGGGAATGCTCTTTGTAAAATTCCAGTTTACCTTTGTTTTGAAGGGAGAACTTTTTATCTTATTTTCAAGGTGGACACATAAAGTGTGAATCAAAGGACAGTATTTTTTTGTTCAGCCTTCTTTTGAAGGCAGAACTTTGTAGGAACTACCGTATATACTCACTTAAAAATCAACATTGTTTTGTAAGCGTAACATAAAAAACATTTGATAAATGTAGGGGTAATGTTGGAAACTCTTTATGTTTGCAGTACATAAAAATACTGTAAATTCAAATATTTTTATGTTTTCATGCCACTATTCCCATTCAGAAATGCATATATGGTAAGCACTTTGTTTATCCTTTTCATGACGGTATTCATTAAACAATACTTGTATTAGCAGTTATTTGAATTTTAATAATTTGAAAATATTACTGGTAAATTAAATACTACCTACTGCAAAGTGAAGTGTCTGTTAATGTTGTTTACCGTGGGTGTTTACTAGCAAGTATATTGCTTCCATTTTTGTGCAAGTCCGAACAACCTGTATTTCTATTAATATTTGTGTCTTGCTCTATAAACACTGTGTTTGATGCAATAAAAGTTTTGATTTAATTTGTATTTTCCTTTTCCATAAGTCAGATTTAATTCCCAAGTGATATTTCCCAAGTTATCGCATGTGGACCAATAAACCCTTGGCTTTTAAAGGCAGCACTTTGTTTTCAAGTTGACAATCCTTTTGATTGACCTGCGAATTTAATACTTGTTCAGTGCCAAGTAGAGTTATACAACTTCCTGTGCATGTTTGATCTTAATCCCTCAGCTTATAAAGGCACCACCCTCTTTGTTTTCTCATGTGACAACCCTTTGATTGAGGTGCGAGTTTGATACTTGTTCAGTGCCAAGTAACAGAGGGTGGTTATTTGAACTCCCTGTGATCCTGCCACACAATTGACATGTATTCAGTTGCATCCTTTAATAGATTTTACAAACTTTATGATCAAAGTATTACTTACAGAACCCAAGCTCAGTCTCTACATAAGCGCCAGCATATGACAGTTAAGCCGATGAATCGGAGTTGGATGATATTTACGATGACTAGACAACAATTTACAATGACTAGACGACAATGGAGGATTTCAAAATTTTATCAGAAAATGAGAATGAATTCTTGGACTTTGTACCAGATGATATTAGATAGTGACATTTGTAGGATACTGTGAATCACAAAAATGTGGACCTAACTTTCATTGTTTATTTGTAATTTTTTCCCATCTGTCTATCTATCTATCCTGTTTGGCTTATTTATTTTTCCAAAGTGCAACTCTGTCTCACTGATAACAAGTCGCTCCTTCAAACAGATTTGACTGGCAAAATACATCCCGACTTATAAGAGGGTCAAAGAGAAATTGGCTTTTTGCAGACCAAAAGGGAGAGGGGGGGTCAACTTATAATCAACTGATAATCGAGTATATACAGTACTTTATCGTTTCAATTTGAGCTGTACTCATAAGGCAATTTGTTTTTTTAATCTTTAATCAGCGGGCCTGATGACTGGTCTTGGTAGAGCTACAGCTGTTGTCTGGAAAGGTGCAGTAAACCTTCTTTACACATTATTTTCTCCTGCAAGGCCCAGAAGATGAAAAAGACTGACAGTCTATGACCATTACTACTTTGGCTGAGAGCAAGGCAGAAAAAAGCAACAGACAAGGCAATAATGTGGACATCAATGGAGCTGTCATTATACTATTCAAGACCAATAATGTATATACCCAGACATTAGTTAAGCACCATTACCATATTTTTCAGTCAATAAAATTTATTATAGATGGCATTAGTGAAGAAATGAAAATCTGGAATTGTATTTATAATTATTATGTTATGTGAGCAATACTTGACTACCATATAGTATGTGTTTAAAGGCACAATAAAGGTTAAAGCAATTTAGAATTTGTAAAAAAATTTGTAATTCATTATTTACAGGAACAAGTTTGTATTTCATTTAGATCCAGAACAGTATTTCTTTGTTCTGTCTTGGATGTAACTAAACTCCTCTCATTGATTGTGCACACTTTCTGTTTCCATATCTGGTGTAACTCATGCATGTACTGTGTAGTCCTTCTACATGACATATGCTGGGAACAAATCTTATGTGGAAGTACATATCATTCTTTGAGCAGAACAGTGTACAATTCACTTAGAACAGAACAGTTTACAATTCACTTAGATTGACTTACTGTGGAAATACATACCATTCTTTGAGCAGAACAGTGTACAATTCACTTAGATTCTGACTTTTACTTGACATACCTGTCTTTACAACTGCATTTGCCATCTTAAAATTATAAAAATACATTGGGGAAAGAAAGAAAAAAATTATCCTAATGGTTCTTAACTTTCATGGGGGTCTGTATATCACATTTAATTGTGCAATATTGAAAATAGACTCTAGTCTCACTTTAATCCAACCTCTTTACAGGATTCAATTCTTGAGCTTGTTCGCTTTACTACATCACATTTATTTGTCAAAGGATAAGTACTTTTTCTAAGGTGCTTTTCTCTTAGAGAAGTTATTTTGAAAACTGACATACCAGGGCAAGTCACAGGGAGTAAATCATTGTTCTGAACTTCCAAAGTTTGCTACTCTTATTGGAATCAGATTTGGTAAAAAACTTGGCCGGGTATACATACTTGGTAACAGCAAAGTGTGCAAATGTTTGCCAAAATGCAAGGTAAGAATTTTATAATGTTTGCACACCGGGAACATTCTCCCAGCCCAATCTGCCAGTGTCTGTCTAAATTTAATAAATTCCTTATCTTGATCATTATCGAGGCACAGGAGTACATAAAATGTACCTCTGACAGCTCAACCAAGGTGCAACACTGAAGCACATAAATTAAGCTCATTCTCATTATAATGCATTAATTGGGGTCCATAACTGCCAACTGCATTATGTACCAAACCATTGTATAACACAAAAGATTGAATATTTGATGTATGTTTATATATAAGTGCAGGGGGAGGTGTATCAGTAAATGAAACTCCAAACCAAGATGAGAATAATAGGAGCATTTATGGTAGTATTTCTTTTGCTTAATGATAATTGTAGATTAAGACTTGTGAACAAATTACACATGTTAAAAAAATAAAGAAAATCAACAGAAAACTTGTTGTTTTCTTTCACTCCAGTAGTGCATATTGTGTCATGCATTTGACAGGTCCAGACCTCATGATGAATACCACAGTCAATGTTAATTCCTCATCCATTTCTGACAGCAAACTACATTTTTTTGGGGTCAATATTCTTGCAGAAAATGTGCTTATTTCTGTAATTTCCATGCATCAACAATAGCATTTTAACTTTGAAGGACTCAATCATGTTTATTCTCATAGAGTCTAGATGACATGGTGGATATTCTGGAATTTCCTAAATGGAAAAGTCCACTCAATACATATAGGCAATCTATGTGTTGCAGAGATGCAAAACTAATTTGATCCCACTTGCTTCTTTGCTTGTTACAGTAGCAAACACAGTATGCAAATTATATGCAGTATGAAACTGTAAATTGCACTGTGAAAGGGTGTTCACAGCTTCTTTACAAATAGGTTTACATAAATGTAGTGCATCACATAATCAGATACAGTGTGAAGGGTTACTGGATTTTATTTACTGAAGTTATTGGTGGTTATTGTTTACTCTGGACTGGAATAGATTAGGATCAAATCCTTAAAACCAATCAAAATTCAATGTAGAATTTTACTGAGTGACATACTAGAAATGGATGCCCTTTGTAAAATCCTGTATTTAGGCTTGGGGTAAAGTGACAAAACAGTACTGATGCTGATACTGTTTATTGACTATATCACACACACTCTGTGTGCACATAAAGTGATGAGATGTACATGCAAAAGTGCAGTTTACTTACAATGTGCAATGTCTGTCTAATGCAATAAAGTTATTTTATAAACATCTGTTGGATATTACATTCCTCCCTTCTTTAATAGATAAGAGCTCTATTAATCAAATAATTTGCAAAGAATTAAGAATAAAAATCTACTGCATTTAAAACTACTGAAATAAGTGTTCAATGCTGAATTAGGAACTGGATGCTCTTCACTAGGTAGTACTTTGAATTCAATGTTCTATGAATTTCGGAATTTACCATGCTTTTTAATATGAATAAATTATCACTTAATGCATCTTTCAAATAATCACATAAAATGTTCTTCACTGTCTGTTCCACATCGAGAATCACTATCTGTCCAAATTATTGAATTTAATTTGAGAATTATTCATGAACTGCACTAATGATATGATTCAGTCATAATTAGTCCTACTAATTCACTGTCTAATTTTACTGGAATGGATTTGTAATGTGTATTCAACATTATCTGTCAGGTACTGTGGTCTGTGATGGTCCCGCTGTGGTCTACGTTTAGTTCTTTGTGTTTCTTTCATCACAATTATTTGGGTCTAACCAAGGGTATTGAGTCGGTGCCTTATGGAGTTGTCTCCCTTATATGTGGTTGGATCCCTTCAGGATCAATCTATGAGCTAGGCATTAAAAGCAATTCTCTCTCCAATTATTTTCATGTATCTCTGCATTTTTATATATTGTTGCTCTTCCTCTCGGTATTTCACAACTGCGTTCACAAGTTTGAACTGACTCACATCATTGCACACCTCACTTCCATCTGTAATTCTTCTGGCTGCCATTAATTCTGTATATAATATAGAATGCTGGTTCAAATGCAGTTGTCCATTTATTTCTTTTTGCCTATTTTAGTCGTACATAGTCTCCAAGAACAAAACTATGTTCCTTTGTTTTCTTCTATTCTGCATTCTGTTTGAACTTTTCTATATTTTCTGTCCTTTTCATTCATTTTGTTGTGGCCATATTTTTGGTAGCTGTCTAGGTGTTGGTAATCATCATTTCTGTGTGCAGTGCAAGTCTGGTTGCAGGGTGTGGTATCGATCTGTAACCTTTGAGCATTTCCTGTACAGCTATTGAGCTGATTTGACCTTGAAAATGTGCAATCTGCTCTGTCTTGTTTAGTAACTTAATACAATTTTCTGCCTCTCCATTTGCTTTTGGGTGTAGTGGAGTTATGTGATGGTGTATGAATCCTTCTTCTTTGGCAAATTCTGCAAAGTCTTTAGAGTTAAATTGTGGTCCATTGTTGCTTTCCAGTTGTCTAGGAATACCATAGGTAACAAAGATATTTTTTAGTTTTTCTTTTGTTTGTCTAAAATCTGTAGTATTGATGGTTTCCACTTCCAGGTACCTTGTTCTCTTGTCAATTACAACTAGATTGTAATGTCAATCTGGGTATGGCCCTCCAAAATCTACTGCTTCAGAATCCCATTGCTTGTCCAGTATTGTACTTGATTTTATTCGTTCCTGTCGATGCCCTTTCGTTGTCACTTAGCATTTGAATCAGATTGTTGATGATTTCCTCTACCATGTTGTTCATTGTTGGAAACCAATACTTTTTTCTTAGCATTTGTTTGGTTTTATGACGTCCAATAAGGGAGTCATCTTGAAAATCTTGTTATCACTACTTCTCCTGAATAGATGGTCATATTAAACATGGGATTTTCACTGAAAGACTTCTTATGATGTTTAGTTGGTCCTAAATATAAATGGTGCCAATCTGAAGTCCAATATGGCCACCATGGCAGCCGTCTTCAAAATCTTATTGCAACTCCTCCTGAACAGAAAGATATATTGATGTGGGTTTTTCACTAACAGACTTATTATGACGTCCAGTTGGTCTTAAATGAATATGGTGCTGATCTGACGTCCACTATAACCGCCACACAGTGGCCATCTTGAAAATCTTTTTATTGCTACTTCTCCTGAACAGAAAGTCATATTGACATGGTGTTTTCACCGAAAGACTTCTTATGATGTCTAGTTGGTCCTAAATGAAAATGGTGCTGATCTGGGGTCTAACATGGCCATCTTAAAAATCTTGTTATCACTACTACTCCTGAATGAATGGTCGTATCATCATGGGGTTTTCACTAAAAGACATATAATGTTTTGTTGATCTTAAATTGAAATGGCGCTGATCTTGTTTTAGCTACTCCTCTTTAAGGGAAAGACATTTTGACATAGGGTTTTTATCAGAAGAGTTCTTATGGTGTCTACTTGGTCCTAAATGAAAATGACTAACCCTCAATAAGGCCACCATGGTGGCTATCTCAAAAATATTGTTATCTCTACTCCCAAATAGATGGTAATCTTGTTGTCACTACTCTACCTGAATGGATGATCATTATGACATGAAGTTTTAACCAAAAGACTTCTGATGATGTCTACTTTGTTCTAAATGAAACTGGTGCCAATCTGACATCCAGTATGTCCACCACAGCAGCTAATTTGAAAATCTTGTTAGCACTGAAGAATATCAGAGATGGTTTCAACACTCCGCAATTAAAAAGAAGAAATGGTCTTATCTTGAATTCCTGGAAATTCTTTTCGCCCAGTAGAGCATCAGTCCCTTCAAGTGACTCTTGTTAATATTAGTTTCTGTATTCAACCACAGAGGCTCATTACAAATGAAATTAAGACTGTTGATTTGTTGATCGGTTGATAGAGGGATGACCGGTAATCATAATTTCATTTGTAATGAGCCACTGTGGTGAAACCCATGTTAACTATATGCAGCTTCTGCCAAAACTACATGTACTAAGTATGCATACATTTTTGTGGACTTTTTAACTTTTTATATTTGCAGACTGTCATTGCTCCAAGTGAGAACTTTCAGGGGAATTAATTATCCATTGCAAAGATGATAAATCTACTTGGATGTTTTCAAAACAATTCATCTGATTTGATTCTTACAAACAAGTAGTCAATCAGAATATCATTAAAAAAGGGCTAGTTGTCAATTTTGAAAATGTGGACTGTTCAAAAACGGAGAGTACAACGTCTAACTACTTGACTGATAGCTCTCTGTCCATCAGTAAACTTTTCGTTTCTGGATGATAACTTGATTTCTATTTGTCCGATGGTCATGCAACTTCATATGAATGTTTCTCATATGGAGAGGACGGACACTAATGATTTGGGGGTTGGTTCAGTCAAGGTCGAGATCACGATGGCTAAAAATAGCTTTTCCGTCTGTCTGGCCATTAACTTTTTTGTTTTCGGATGGGGACTTCAGTTCTATTCATCTGATGGTCATGAAACTTCATAGCAATGTAGCTTTTGGTTAGAAAACAGATGGTTTTGATTCTGGGATTGGTACAATCAAGACAATATCACGGTCGCTAAAATAACATTTTATAATTAATATATACAGGAACAATAAATAATAATTCCCAGTAAAATCCAACACTGAAATCAGAATCACATTTTCGTGACGAGTCAAATTTTACGATTGGATAGTTTTTAGAAATGATTTGTAGCCGCTTCGGAAATTATTTTGTTGAATAGTTATATAAACACTTATAATAACAACATTAATAAATAAAAACGTATTAATGATTATTGGAGTCTTTTAGGTAATACAATTATAAATCTTAAGAGATGCAAGGATGACTCAGTGTTAAGCATAAATAGTTGATGTGATAGATGAATAAGCAAAGCAATACAAAAAGTAATACAAGTTGAAGCAAACTAAGAAAGTAATACTGATAATACAAGTGAATACTAGTTGCAGTAAAGCAAGATTTAATAGTACTGAAATAAGAATATTTTTTTTCCCTTGCGAATGTAAATTGTTTGAAAAAGGCATTTACATTTTTATATAACTAATTTACAACAAAACGGTAAATCTGTATTTTTTTCCATTGATTAGTTTGATTGGTTGCTGTATGTTGTAAATTTGTTTCAGGACTTTAAAACTTGTATCACAAACAATGGAATGCTTTGTCCATGGACACGAGAAAGTAGCCTGCCCTAGCGGACTCAAATAAAATTTTGGATTACAAGTCCTACTCTAATTATTGAACTAAAAATACACCCATAGCATTTTCTTTCTAAACAATTAACATAATGAAATATTGAACTATGTTCAGTACATTTTTAAAAAATTAAACACACACACACACATATATATATATATATATATATATATATATATATATATATATATATATATATATATATATGGGGTTTCAACAATGGTAAATGTATTTTTCTCTCTCACTTATTCGTAATTAGGATAGGTGGTAGCATCAATTAACTTTGTGTCAATCTCACCTATCGATCTGCGTTATTCAAGATATTTATCAAGCTTCCTTTTTAAATGCTCCCACCCTTCACACACACACGGACAGACACATATACACACACACACACATTGCACTACCCTTGTCGTGCCCCCGTCTGTTCTTAAGCCATTCAAATATGCATAAATTTTTCATTTGGTTCATTGTCTCAGATCCTATGAACCTTAGGGTCATATAACTCAATACATAACGTCCGTTTCTTGAGCAGTACATGATCAACCAAATATTAGGCCTTGCCGACCTTTTGTTTTACTTTTCAGTGACCACAATATATATATATATATATATATATATATATATATATATATGTGACCTAGTGAGTGATACACCTAGGAACGAAAGTATGACATTTTTACAAATATCTTGATCTTTAGTCACAGTAACTTTTAAAGTATTTTGCACTTGAGAAGGTTTCATCACAATTACAAATGTCAAGGTCTATTTGACTTGCAGATTCAGCTTCAAGATCTGCATTGCAAAGTGATTTTTAAAAAATCGCTTCACACTCGTGTGGCAGGTGATCGATTCTCACATCAGCATGTGCTAGAGTATTGTAGTCCACTGTTCAAAGTCAAGTGATTCCTTCCAAAAGACGTAGTAACTTAAATTTCATTCTATAATAAATTTTGTAGGTAGTAGCCTTTTGTTGATTTGTTGTCGAGTTATAGCAGCGGTGGTAAGAGGTACATTCGTTGTTGAGTTATAGCAGCGGTGGTAGAGGTACATTCATTCTTAATCAAGCAAATTTAAAAGTGTTTCAAAGAAATCCCCATATAAATCTTGCACAAATTAAACACATTTCCCAAATCAATTATTTTTTTTAATTTTATAAATCACACAATTGCGCTCTCCATCATGCTTATATTTATAGAAACATCGGTCTCAAATACAAAGCAAACCTCGTTTGACCATTTCGATCGATATTTTTACATCAGGAAATTACTTTTTACTCATAAAACTAGTGTTTCTTGGGCATAAGTGACATGAACTGGCAGAATGAAACACAATGTACTTAATAACATTTTACCCAATTTTCGTCATTTTTATCCACCTGTTGGAAATTAATAAAAGTCAGTAGCAATTTGATATTAAATAAAATTATCACCATTAAAAAAAAAACAATATCAGAAGAATTAAAATTAAGAGATTACAATTATCTTTCAAGACAAAGCTATATAAATAAAAAAATTCTGACAAATCTGGTCACTTTGAACAGTAAAAATAAGTTGTATTGTGTCAGTCCCATTTGCTATGGTTTAAGTCTTGTATAATAAATCTTACAACAACTATGGAAAAAGTAAGAGCGCATGCTCACAATACTGACGTTTAGTAAAAGCTAGTTCAGTTGATGTGTGTGAAGTTAGCAGTGGGTTCAATATTCGATGTTCAATACTAAAACATCGAACCCACTGCTAGTGGCTTATGATGTAGCTTAGATTGTGTCCTTGAAAAAAAAAGAGTGAATGCTGTAAAGTTTTATTTTTGTGTTTTGCTGCAACAAGAGATATCGTTTATTTTAAAACTATATGATCAAAAGGTTCGAAACTTTAGAGATAGAAAAGTATTTTGAAACCATACGTTATTATGTACACTTGTTACAAAGACATGATCAACCATAATGTTATTCTGTAAGATACTTGTCTGTCAAGATCCATGCTAACATATTACTATGCTGTTTTGATAGTCCAATTAATTCAAACACGCAATACAAATAGTAGTTCTGAGTATGGCAAGTCGACTCTAATATTTGAAGATGTTTGAATGCTTGCACCTTTACATGGTCTGCATAGAAATGTTAGATTTTCCGTCCGTCACTCTGCCCCACATTTTGTGTGTGGTCCATAAATTTTCAGTGGGTTGAGAGATTTCGATGAAGCTTTGCACATATATGTATCTTTGCTAGACAATGCGCTGTGTACCAAAACCCAGACCCTCGATCAAGGTTACATACGGGGTTCATAGGTCACTATAGGGATTTTCCTGTCAGGTCCATAACTTTTTAATGAAACTTTGCACAAATGTGTATATTTACTAGATGGTGTGTTGTGTACCACACCAAGGCTCACGTTTCCAATCTCAAGGTCAGAGACGAAGTTCAAAGATCAACGTAGGTATTTTCATGTCTGCTCCATAATGTTTGAACAAGCCGAGGGATTTTGATGAAACTTTGCGTAAACGTGTATCTTAAAATTAGACAATGTGTGACTTACCACACCAAGGCCCGTTGCACCAAAGTCAAGGTCACAAACAGGATTCAAAGGTCAACAAAGGGATTTTAGTGTTCGCTCTATAGCGTTTGAATGGGATGCGGGATTTTAATGAAACTTTGCACAACTGTGTAGCTATGATAGACGATGTGTCGCGTACCAGACTCAGGCTTGTGAACCCAAGATCAAGATCAGAGATGGAGCTCAAAGATCAACTTAGGATATTCGTGTCCGCTCGATGCTTCTGCTAATATACCTCTGCCAGAACAATTGATTGCATTAAACATTTCCTTGATTGAACAAACACTTCTTTTATTTAATAACGATGGGTGTGAGCTTTTGTGTCCAATATACACGTTTCTAGATTAAATCTGGAAAGTCATTTGCTAATTTGGATAAATTATAAAGTGATTTTATTATAAAATAAAATGTTAATTTTTTTTTAATGGCTTGCTTTTGAGAGGAAACCCAAATGTTTCTCCATAACTGCTTAAATTTTTTAAAAAACGTTTTTGATTTTGTTTCCTTACAGTCGTGCACTATTTATTGTGTCCTTGCCCTATTGCGTCTTTTTTTATGACAGAATGCAGATTTAATAAAAAATTATTTGCTGAAAAGTAATACTTGAAGTAATTGCGAAATTACATTAATAATACAACCAATGTTTAATTTGAGCGTGCATTTGTAACATTTTCTGTTTTAGTACCCCAGTTTAGAACAAGAATAATCAATATAAAATAAAATCGTTTTGATCGATTGTTTTTATTAAATATGATAAAGGCCTTTATGGTTTAGAAATCGTTTATTCAATGAAACCTATTTTGGGACTCTTTTTTTCAAATATGTTCAGATTTATTTAACATTAGTGCTGCACAAATTAATCTCTATTCGGATATATTCAGACTAATGACACCTTTGGAACAATGAACCTTCATTCAAATATGTTGGGACTAATAACCCTTCGGACTAATAAAAATATATTCGAAATACTTAATGTTCGAACCAATGTTCAAATACCTTCGGACCAAAGAACATTCGGACTTGTGAACCCCTTTTCAAATATTTTCGGACTAATGAACCTTCGGAAAAATGAACCATTTGTTGTCAAAAACCTTCGGACTTATGAACCTTTCAAACCTTTCCTTCAAAGTTATGAATCCTCGCAACAACGAACCTTTGGACTGTTGACCCCTATATTCTTTAAACTTGGGAACCTTCGGAACAATGAAAATTTGATCTACAATTTTTGGAAAATAGAGCTCTTTTGCAAAAATAGTTCGGACAAATGAACCATCGGAACATCAAGCAGTTACCGATGAGAACATATTAAATTTGATATTGCTAAATTACATTCTTTTGTTCTGTGTTATTGATTTGTTCAATAGTTTAATCTTTACCTTGCTCTTATTCCCTTTTATGTATAGTGGAAACTCGTTTATCCAAGGCTCATTCATCCGAAATATGGATTTAACTGATAAAACACGTTTCCTCAATTTTCTAGGAATACAGTTGTCTATGTGAATTACCTTTTTACCAATTTTGTGTATTTCCTCATATGTTTGTATAAATGACATTCTACTGTGTTTCTCTTCAGCTTTATTATGATTGTCAAACCTTGCTCTCACCATCTACATATACTTTTTCGTTATTTATTTATTGATTTTCATAACCTCCGCATAATTGCATTCTCGCTACACAACAGAAATTGTCGCCAGAACTTATTTTTATTACACTAGCAAAGAACAATTTAACCTCTGCAGCTAAAATATCTGGCAATATCATAAAAATCGATAACTCCTTCATAAACTGATATCTGAATGACATCGATAAACTTTCATGTTCTGGTGATCTTTTAATTCCATGTCCACTTATTTTTAGTAGCCTACTGGATAAAGCATCGTTTCTTGTGTCGGAGATATTTAACGTCAGCAACGATATGTTCCGAATCACCGTTAAAACAAAAAAAAAAAAAAAAAAAAACCATTTGTCAATTTCAGCAGTATGAAAGATATAATTTCATTGGTGAATCAAAAGGGCAATAGAACATCACTTCTTGTCGGTGCCTGTCGGATTAGCTTGTTGATAAGCATATCTTGATTTTATTACGATTTCAATATCTGTAAAATCTTGAAATCAAGTCAAGAATCTGGAATACAATAACTAGATTCAGAGAAAGGGCAAAATTTGTAGCATGCAAGCGCAAAATATGGTTAAATAAAATAAATGTACATGGTATTTTGGCACCGCTCATAAAACATCATTTTTAAGTATATACTGCCGACCGTACTTAAAAACTGTCGACGTCCCTCACCGAAACTATTACTGCATGCATCCATGTACAAGTCTCATCTAAATGCGAGCAAGGTAGACCAAGATCTGTTCAACTCATAGTGCAACGGTAGATCATAGTCTACCCATTTCGTTCCACGGATGATTTCTTTCAGATCAGACCTTTATCTATCGGCGCAGTATAGAACACATATCTGGGTCTATGATGTTTATTGTCGAGTACAATGTATCCACTGGAATACACAGTGAATTTGAGACATTTGAGACTTGTATTTGTGTTATTCAAAGTCGTGGAAAATACCGTTTATACGTTGTCTTTAACTAAATTGATTGCAAACTGAACATTTTGGAACCCGATCTGCTGTGGCACATTTTTTTTTTTATCATATTCTATGCGTTTCGCCTAAAATCATAAGTGAAATGAAAGCATAGACCGTTGTCTGCGAGGTCATTATATGCCTACAAATCTGGGTCTTCGCTTCTCTTGGCTGGCAGATCCAGAAATATCGTTGGAGGTGGGGTAGCGTAAACAAGTAGGCGCAGCTCCTGCATTTTAAGCGTTTCCATGGCATAATTTTAACTGTAAAGAAAACTTAATCTAAGAAACATTCTGGTTGTTTCGCGCTCATTTTAATTTTTTTTTTAGAGAGGAGGAGGATTGGGGGGGGGTTGCTGGCTCCGCCTTCCCTCTTCTCTGGAACCGCACTTGCGCTTACAACGAGAGAATATATACGGTATGCCCGTGCTGTTCACAAATCGTGATTTTTTATTTTTACGAGAGAGAGGTTATATGGCAAATAACAATCTTTTAAAAAGACGGGATTTTCAAGAGATGGTTTTTGTTGGTAGAAATTATATTAGACAAAATACAACTAACACGGTACACCAGATAGGTAGACTAGCCTTATCACTTTCGAGACCTAGGGACCCCCTTCTTGGTACACCAGATAGGTAGACTAGCCTTATCGCTTTCGAGACCTAGGGACCCCCTTCTTGACAAAGGGTCTAAAAAGCGCTGAGGCTAATTTACCTAGCTATAGTGGAATTAAACTCGTCTAAAGATTGGAATTACTTATGTTGTGAACTATTACTATTTTCTAGGCTGATGACCACACTCGTGAAGAAGAAAGTGACTTCATTGGCTGCAACGAGATCACGTTACAGATGCAGCAAAATGGACAAATTGATTTTACCAAGCCAATCAAAAGAATTTATGAGCGTTGATATTTTCCCAGATTTCCAAACTGTCCACTCATGTTTACAAAGGACACGGGCATCATTTATGCCGCAAATCCCATGGAAGACGAAAGGGGTTCAGATAGAGTACAACTGGCAGAATGTCCGAGAAGAAAAACAGTTCCTTAGGTCGCAGGAAAATAACAGCGGCATGCTGATTTTCGCAATCCAAAACAATTTTCAAAAATTTCAGCTATGTGGAACAGTATGCACGAGTAGTGATAACAAGATTTTCGAGATGGCTTTGGTGCCAAATTGGAGGTCAGATGAGCATTGAACTGACAAACATATTGATATAGCGTTTTAATGAAAACCACATGTCAATATGGCTGTCTGTTCAGGAAAAATAGCCATATAATAATTTTCAGGATGGCCATCAAAGCAGCCATTTTGGACGTTGTTTCAGCACAATTTTAATACTGTAACAACTATATAATGCAAAAATGTTACTAGCTTTAAAAAAAAATTTAACAAATCAGCAAGGCGATCCATTTTGGAGAAGTAGCTTTTACAATATTTGCCAAATTTTGGCAAGTCACATTGGCACAACTTTCATTTAGGACCAACCACATATAGCGAGAAGTGTTCTAGCGAAAACGACGCGTCATAACGAGGACTAGTGACAAGATTTTCAAGATGGCCACAATGATCATGTCGGAGGTCTGATCAACACCACTTTTATTTAGGACCAATTAGATATCACAAGTATTTTAGTGAAAACCCCATGTCATTATAACTATCCATTCAGAAGCAGTAGCTATAACAAGATTTTCAAGATGTCCACTATAGCAGCCATAGTGGATGTTAGATCAGCACATTTTTCAATTAGGACCAAGCAGACAGCATATGAAGTCTTTTATTGAAAACGCCACGTCAGTAAAACCATCCGTTCAGGAGTAGAAATAACGATTTTTAAGATGCCCACCAGGGTGGCCACATTGGATGTTGGATTGGCACAATTTTCATTTTGAACCAACTAGACAGCACAAGAAGTCTTTATTGAAAACCCCATATCGACATGACCATCCATGAAAGGAGTAGGAAAACAATACTTGCAAGATGGCCGACATATTAGATTGCTTATGGGCACCATTTTTATTTACGACCAAGAAATCACTAGTATTTTAGTGAAAACCCTATATGACCATCCACTGAGGAGCAACACCAGGATTTTCAAGATGTCTGATTAGCACCATTTTCATTTAGGACTGGCTAGACATCACAAACCCCCATGTTGATACGAACATCCATCCAGGAGGAATAGCGCAAAGATTTTCATGCTAGCTGCCATATTGGAGGCTAGATCAGCAGTATTCTCCCTTATGACCAACTAGACTCCATAAAAGGGTCTTTTAGTGAAACCCCATATTAATATGGGTTTCTGTTCAGGAGAATTACCGATAACAATTTCAAGATGGCAGCCATAGTGGATGTCAGATCGTCTTTTGGTGAAAACCCCATGTCAATATGACCATCTGTTCAGGAGTAGCTACAAGATTTTGAAGATAGCACTGTGGTGGCCATACTGTATGTCCAAGCAGCACCATTTTCATTTAGGACCAACTAGACTTTGGCATTAATGTGCGTGTAAAGTTTAATGGCAATCCTCTAAACCAGGGGTGTCAAACTCATTGCTAAGGCGGGCCAGATTTGATATAAATAAATAATAATAAATAATAACGAGTCTGGCACCCCTGCCCTAAGAATTTTAGGAG
The DNA here is from genome assembly GCA_029931535.1 of Margaritifera margaritifera. Taxonomy (NCBI): domain Eukaryota; kingdom Metazoa; phylum Mollusca; class Bivalvia; order Unionida; family Margaritiferidae; genus Margaritifera; species Margaritifera margaritifera. The sequence continues at coordinate 581,052 of JAQPZY010001413.1, forward strand.
TAGCATTAACAACCTTGTGCTTATAGCATCAGGGCCGGCGCAAGTATTTGGCGACCCAGACGAACCTTCCGCTTTGTGTGCCCCCCCCCCTTTCACCTGACAATTAACTTTCGAAAATCAATATTGCGCGTTAGTATGAATAAAAATTCTGCATAAGTTTTTCTCTTTCTATTTTTAGAAAAACTTACTATCTTCTATTTTACGCTATTTCTCCCTCTTTTTGTTTTTATTCATTCGTTTTAACACCATTTTTCAGCACATGAAAGGCTATACATGGCGGCCAGTATATTTTAGTGGAGGAAGAACCACCGACCCACAGGAAGCTACTGGCAAGCTTTATCACATACCCACGTTATCCGATCACGAGACTCGAACCCATGCAGACAGAGGCGAGATGTGTTTTTGTGATCTGTAAATGCGAGCGCCTTGTACCACACGGCCACCCCACCCCCTTTGAACAGTCTGTATACATGGACATATGGTCACAATAGCAGGCTCCGATTTCATTGAACTTGCTCTGAAAACGAGATTTGTCGACTTTCTGAATTAGCCAAGAGTAAATAATATTTTGGAGGGGTAGTGACAACCAATGTTATTTTCGAAAAATAGAATTTTGCAGTATTTGCAACATGTTTGATTTTTGATGCTTCTAGAAAAGGACAAATTTGTATTATTGTACACATGGGTTCTCCAGAACGCAGGAATCCACTTTTAATTTTAGACGCATGAACATTCCAACAGCCACATCTTCTGTACACAATTACTTTCATGGGTGAACTTTTATTTGATCAGTTTCTATAAAGCGAGTATCAATCATGTAGTGTGCTGGCTGTCAAACAGAGTTCAAGAGTTTTGTAATGGGATTAAGTATAGCTGCACAGGCTAGATCTTCGCAGATGGAAGAGATTAAGACGCTTGTTAATCGCTTGCCAGTGCCTAATGTATCAAAAGACTAATTACATGCATTGTGCTCCGGCACCTCTCTTTGCTAAACACCACTAAGCTTACTTTTAATCCATCACATTTTACATCCTTCTGCGCCGTTTTGAACACTTGCATTTTATAGTGTCTGTTTTTTGCTTTTTTTAAAAAGAAAAATAGTAATATTCTGGAACTAGTTTTGTTTGTTGCATGAATACAAGCTCCCACGTTAATCGTCACAAATCAGCATAAAATTGGCTGCTTTTTTTTGGCATCATGTCCTTTCATTTTCGAGTGATTATCACGTGTACTTCTCTGATGCCAAGCACACATAATCATATCTAGACAAATGGCGGTCAACGTTTAAAATGGGAAACGCGAATGAAATTGACGAGTGTGATGCACGAAGTTCCAGAGTTCAAGGATTTTGATCCTAATCATGCAGTCAAGTTTGTTCAAGTTTAAGAAAAAAGCGAATGTAATGTGCCATATTGCTTCAAGATTAAATAAAAGTGAATGGAATATGGCAATTTGTTTCTTCGTCCGGTGTATTCGCAAAGTTATTGCTTTTAAATGGAATTACACCAATTAAATAAATTACCATACAAAAAAAAAATACTTTCCTCAATTCGTTCTAGCTGCACACGAAACTGAAAAATGGCAAGTTAAAGCCATTCAGATTTGTTATTGTTGTACATCACAATCGATCGTAATTATCAGAGTTCTCAACTGCCTTAGATTTTCATACTTTTATTAAAATACTCTGTATTTCACACTGAATGAGCATTAGCAACCCAACGACTTTTTATATTGGCGACACAGCAATACATCCACAATTTTCTGAATTGCTGCAAGGAATCAAAAAGGTATAATTTTTGGGACTACTATTTTAAGGGCTGTAACTTTAACCATTTTTCAAGGAACGAGTCCAACTGCTCTTTTAAAATCCTATGGAAAACCCTGGGTAAAAAGTGGAATGAAATTTGGTTTCATAGTGCAAAAGATTTGGTATTTGGACCAGAGACTACATCATATGCCGGATTAGATAGATTAGAAGAGATGTCAGTCTCGAGCAATCATACTCTGCAATGGGAAAGACGGATATTGGTGCATCATCAACAGGTGCTAAATTGTAAAGTTAACACCATTTCAGCCAGAATTATCCTGCCAAGTCAACATCATGCCTATGTGGATAAACACATAATGCATACCTGCGACATCAATGTTGTTACATGTATCAACAATTTTTTAATCATCTCGGTCTCACTCATGTCATTCAATTTCTTGCATAATATATTTATGCAAAGATTTTTCCAAATGTTTTATATTCCTGATAAACTGATTCACTTGTGATGCAAAAATCTGAAAGCCACTCTTTTGAAAATCCATATCAAAACCAAAGGACTATACTTTGCAAGTGGCATTACAAGCTGCAGTTCGATAAAATCTGTACATCAGGCGTCAGCAACCTATGCCACAAGTGCCAATAGTGGCATGCCAGACTCTTTGGAATATGATTTGCCTCGTGGCATGCAGCACTCGACACAATCAAACGGACCTGGCACAGTAGTTCTAAAAGGTTGCCGATGCCTGCTGAAGATGGAATACAAGGATCATTTCCTCAACAAATGGTTCCAGTGAACCCAAGAGCTATTCCAGAAATAATGGTATGGGAGGGTCAGAAGGCATAAAATATAATCAACATCACCCCTGACCTAAGGCACTTTTTTAAATCTTCACCCACCAGGCATAAAATATAATTAACATCACCCCTCGCCTTGGATGAAATATATACATTTCTTCTAGCACCACCATTCATGAAATTTATTTGCAGAATTTCAACCTAGCATGAATGCACATGAAGATAAATGGCAGTCCCTAAAACTGTTCCTTCATGAAATGTTCAGGATCTAGGGTGTAGTATATAGCATTTGTTTACACACACCCCAAAACAAATTTGTTGAAGCCTCCATAATCCAGGTTTCCTCTGCCCCTTCCTGGCCCATTTGAGATACCTGGATATTTATGTTGGGGTGTGGGGTCAGCACACTCCCCATCTAAAAGTTGGAATTTGCAGACACCGCGCGGAGTTGGCATAGGGTAGCCGCTTACTACTGAGCCTAGTAAACTTTAATGACTTAACATCAAGCCATACCCAAATCAAATTGGTGGGAAGACATTTTCTCCGAAATTGCAAGTATAACATTCGTGGCATGTTTAATCTGCCAACAGACAAGACAAAGCTACAGCATTGACGATATTTGACACGGTACTCGCCATTTGCATTGCAAGTCACGTGACTACCCAACTCTCGCAACCTCTCCACCACATCAGAGGTCCAATAGTCATGTGATGCCAACAAAAACCCTCTTCCTAATGTTGTTGTACAAAACATTTTAAATTATTAAATGAAAGTCACAAGGTTTGTAAAAAGCAAAAAAAAAAAAAGGAAAAACAATTCTTAACATATTTATTCCAATAACGACCAGAAACCTGTTGCAGTCACAGCAACCTGGAGAACGCCAGATTCAGCAAGCAGCGAGCATGTCAAAACAGTAGTCTCCCAATACTAACAAAAATATCAGACACGTGCTCTCTGCACGATGAGCCTGCTTTCTCCATGTTGCTGCAACATTGACAGGTTTCTGGCAACTGGATTGAAAGTTAAAGATATTTTTTCAACTTGCTTTTATGCCGGTTTCAGTTTGAAATCAACTGCATCATATGCCGAAAATCAACACCAGGCATACATTAAAAATAATTGTAAAAATAATATGTAAATTTTATAAAATAAAAAAAAAAAACACCAGGTATATTTTAATTGCTGTCCAACCCTCCTACGCCATTATGACAGTTTATATTCATTTAAAACTGATGCACATAGATGATCTCCCGACAAATCCAATTCAACAGAATGCAGTCAAATCTCGAAGATTATCATCCAAGGTAACAGACTTCTACTCTGAAATATCACGTATTATTAACTACTGGAAGAAAAACATGAACACGTATATTCATCATCATTTTTATTTGTGCAGTATTTTAGCCCATTAATTAATTTTATTTATGCCAAAGTGTATTTTAGCACTATGCTATCAACAGTCCTCTATAAAATTTGTATAGAGAGACGCCAACCCATGTACATACTTCCAAGGAAACCAAATATAAATTTGTCCAATGTGACAAACTTCTATACACTCGTATTGCATCTTCCTATGAACCTACATATACTTGTATCCAGCCAGTAAAACAAGAGATCCGAAAAGAATAAATGGGTATCCATTCCGCAAATTCCAGAACTATGAATTCCTTTAAATTATTTGGCCAAAATCAATATCCATAAACATGGTTTTCCTCACGAATTGTGCATCTTCCTTTAATTCTAAACTCCAGTCATTTTTCACCCATAAAGTGTCTAATCAACTGGACTCGTTAGCTACATCGTTTTTCATCAAGGTTGGGGTGGGGGGTCTACACCGGTGCTAAGGTACTTTTCAACCAGTGTCAATATGAAGAACACAATTTAAACTGAAAATTCACAATTATGCACAATGGTTGGCATCTCTGCATACAAAATCCAATAATAAATGTTGTGATCAGTCTACAATTATCTTTTCAAATTAAAAGATTCAAAGTTTCCTTAAAAATTATATTTCCTACCACTCTTGACTGTATTTTCGTCAATTATATAGCATTTTTCACCTCCAATATACGAGATCTTAAAAAGTTGCGATGAATGGCATTTAAAAGTTTAATACACCTTCCAGCTTTTAGTTTACATAGAATCATGCAACTTTATTAAATTAAAAATGCCCAATTATAGTACTAAATTGGGCATTATTCAAATTTTGTATAAATGAAATATCAAGCATCAAGTTTAAAAGGATTTATTTCATGTACTATTTACAAACTCACCTCTATCTCTTGATTAGCTGCCTTTTGAGTGAAAACTCCTCCATCCCTCACCTACATATTAGCTCATGTACAATATGAACCCAACTTCAAACAGCAACGAGCCAGAGCCATCATTGTATGTGATGGCAAATCTGAGACTACACTGTTCACAAATGGGTACAAGTTATACACGGATGAATGCGGTATATGTCCATCCCAGTATTTAGAGCCCGATTATGACAAGAGTGACTATATAATGCATGGGAAAATGAATGATTCTTGAACTGCACCAGAATTCTCTCCTACAATATTTTGACACCTAAATCCTGGGATGATGATGTAGTGATCAAATATTTTAAATAACAATCTTCAAGTGCAGATACTTTGATATATAAAATATAGGATCACTAAAATTTCTCTGAAAAACCCTTCTTCCTAATGAACTGAAAGTCGTAAACATTTTGAAACTCCTCATCTTAAGACATTATTTTCACACCTTCTTCACATCAAAAAGAATGCACGCATTAATGCAATCAATGGTATACAAATAAAATATGGCTTCCATTTCACAAGCATTTGTGAAGAAATGTCTTGCGCTAATACCTTTACTTTTCAAAACACCCTTCTATTTAACGATAGAATTCCCTTTTATATTTTTCTCTGAAAAAACTCCACCAAAAAATGGGGGAGGGGGAAGTAAAAATTTAACGACTTTCGTTTAAAGATTTCTGCCAGATATTTTCACCACAATCAGTAAAATTTACTTGAAGTGTACTAATACAACCCAAATCGACTAAATTGTTTACTCAAGCTTCACCCTCCCTCGTTAATTCTGCAATATCCCCAAACTGACCGACCAATGTTTAACAGTATATCAACACATGAAAGGTTATATCCTGCAAAGGCAATTAAAATGTCTTGCCCAATGACACCACAGTAGCAGACCTGGTATAGTCTTGGCAGGATCTGAACCTGCACCTTCCTGGTCGAGAACCCAGCACACTAACCACTGCAGCTCCACAGCCCCAAACAAGTAGACGTGCACAAAAAAAAAATGTTGAAATTCCAAAACTTTATGACATGCTCAGTGTCCAACAATGTTCACTGTAAAAATGAATGTGATGAAAAATTGCACTTCAGAAACTTCTGCCATTAATCACAAGCTGAATTTCAATTACTGATGTACAGTCATGTGCACAATCTTTAAGTATGAGCATGCACAGCTATAATGAAACAAAGTTACAAGTGTCCAGCTTTCTAGATTCAGTGTTATTTTTTTTTTTAATTAAAAAAATACAAACTTTAGAGTTATGCAAGGACTGTTCCAGAAGTGTGGTATCTGAAAGCACTTATTAAAGACCCCACCACAATCAAATGTAATTTAACTGGAATGATCATTAGAGAATGTGAAGCAGTTTGGATTATCCCCAACACACATTTAATTCCAGTGCTTTCCAACCCCTCAAAGCATTTCAATTCTGCAACAGTCCTATGTACTGGCTATTGTTGAAATGCACATTGTGACATTTTGCCTCTAGCTTTCATGAAGGATTACTGTACATTTTTTACTAAAAATCTAAGCATTTCCCATCATCTTTAAATAAAAATTACTCAATCCCTCTTTTTTTTTTTTTTTTTTAAAGTAGTGTTCTCAATGTGCCAACGATTTCCTCCAAGACAAACTATGGTAAAACTGGTAAAATAAGTAAAACCAAGATGCACAACTTCAAGAAAAAGCAAAATGTTTTTTTCAGGTTTCTCAGCATTATTGACTGCAAATGCTTTGGTCATGCGATCTTTTTTCAAGATATCGTACTCACAATTGAGAAACCTATCACAGACAGGCATATTGAAAAATTGGTTAGGTCATTGTTAAAGTTCACTTGCTGATCAACCCCTTTTATGTCATATAAACATATTTCTCCAATAATCTGACGAGGATCATTTAATTTAAAATCAAATCATGGCATCTGAATGGATACAAATGAATGCAAAGATATGTAACCTATGATGAAAACTTTTATCTTGGCACCACGTTTTGCATGGGAAAAGTGCACCAGAAAAAAACCCAATGTTACTCGTGTCTAAATTTGCAAAATTCCTTTACGTTTTGCTAATTATCTACATGTTGAAGATACTACATAAAAAAAAAGACAAACCAAGTAACTTGTTGGAGGCAAAATTGTTTTAAGGTTTAAAAAAAAAAAATCATTAAGAATGTGTTACTCAAGTTGTTTAACTGATGAAGGTGACCTCAGATGAAAAATAGAACACTAACAATCTTCAAAGTCACAAACATGCAACAAAAATGTGTCAAGTTTGGAACATTTTTTTTCTTTCTGTATTGTGCACTGTATTTAGCAAAACCAATTGTTGGCATTTTGGACTTTTTTCTTTCCCTTTTGTCGGTTAGTGATAGTTTTTGGTCGCTTTACTCAAAAGCAACAGGCCTACATAGAAAATTTGAAGTAACCATCAAAGAGATCTCTAGAGTTAGCTTTTGAAAAACCTGCATCACTGTCTGAAGGACTTTGAGCACACTTGATTTATAGTTCTGAACCAAGTCGAGGAACCTTGTTCCTTTGACATCAAATCAAGTTAGGAAATAAAACCATTTAAAACGTGTTCCAAGTTTCAAAACTTTCCCAAATATGCACTTGCACCTACTTGATCACTTGCCAGTTTACTAACATCTGATATTCATACTCATGTTAAAAGTATATTAAAATACATTGCATTCTCTGCCACTCAACAACGTCAATCCTGGGCTGAAGCTTTAGAACAGTGTCCCATTAAGAAGTATTTGCAACTTCATTAAAGAGTAGAATCCCCATGTTCTGAACTGTAAATCAAGTGCCTCCTTAGTTACACACTGTAACAAGAAATTACACTCAACAACACCACCACGAGATAAAGGTTGTTCTAATTAAAACTGAAACGTTACAATACTGCTAAAAAAAAAAAAAAAAAGAAGAAATTACCGTGTTTATATGCCATATGCAAAAGCCACTTATCAGAAGGAAAAAATTCACATTTCTTTACTTTTAGAATGACACGGGATTTCATCTAATTTTAACATCAAAAATGTGTTATATGGTACAGAATATCAAGGAATGGCATGTTCCTTTAACACTACTAATAATAAAAATATTTATTGAAGAGGAAAATACCTCGAAAAATATTATTTTCCTTGCAATTTTTTTTTGAAGAGACAAAATTGTGTACATTTTTAACCCACGTGCTCATATTCAAGCCAAATGCTGCTCGTACATTTGCAAATAGCTGCAGACTTGACAAAAGGAAAATAAAGACACCTCAGGGACCATTCTCCCAAAATAAAAGGCGAAAAAAGATCAACAATACAAATGTATCTACATAATTCATATAAATTGAAAAGAGCTGTTCAGCTTTAAAATGGTAAAGCTTAACCAAAGTGACCTGGCCGTTCAACTCTTCAATACTGCATACAGTCCATTAGATTTAATCAATATTTGAATTAACATGCATCGATTTTTTTTGTTTTCTATAAACAAATTGTCAGACAATACAAGGCATGTGAAATCCAAACTCATTAATATCCTGTAAAAAAAAAAAAAAAAAAAAAAAAAAAGAACTTTTGAGCTAATCTTTTAATATATTTAGTAGGGCAACTAATTTGCAGAACAATTGATGATCTTAGCAACCTAGTCTAACAATATTCATACTGTCACAAAAAATCTATTTAGTAAATGTGCAATATTCATAAATCTTAGCATTCTAACACTTAGCTGCACAGTAAATGTCACAAACTATGCCTATATATTCTAAGGAGATGCAGAACTTCCAGGTAACTCTGGTCGAGCTAGAGCCTTTCTGTAAAGACAAAACGTTCTCTAAGCAGACTCTGGACAGTCGCGTGCCATATGCCCTCCCTTCTTGCAGTTGTAGCAAACAATTTCTTTCTCCTTATTGTCGGGGCAATCTCTGGCAAGATGGTCCCCTCCGCACCTGTGGGTGAATAGAAAGACCAGTTGCAATTTATTCATCGTATCAAAAATGTACAGACCTCAACATTCAGACAATTTCTGCATACGCCATTACACATGAGTATTGACCATTTTCCACTTGTGCCAGTGTAGCTGCCACCGATTTTACACCCTACTACACTTTGTGCTATCCAGGTGTTACAAGTGGTGTCAGGTCCAATCTACATTGTAGTGTGGGGTATTAAACTTTGATTTACAACCCATGAAGTTCCCACCTGCTACAATCTAAAAATTGACCATGTAGATCCCATATATGTGGAGTAAAATGTAATCTACATCTGTCAAGTGTAGTACAGCATATTCAAACATACAACAATGTCACAAACCACTTAAGTTTTTCTTCTTCCATTCCCTGTGACCACCGACCATTCAAGCCGAAAATTGAGTGTTTCTTCCTTGCCCCAAATGCAAGCTACTCGCAAAGCTTGACAATGGTAAATAGTCAAGAACATAACTTGTGTGGAAAAACACAACATAAATCAAAATCCACTTCAGGGCACACATGTGACACGAATCCATCAAAAGGACTGATGCACTACTGGCCAATAGTTGCTTACAAGGGCAAGGCTGCATCTTGAATTTAGTAAAATTGGGCACTTAAAAGTTGAAAAAAGGGGGGCCAATCTGAAAAAAAGAGTACTATCTTGGTCATAGCTGGGGCATCTCAATAGGACCTAAAAACAAAAGTATAACAAGTGTGGTCATGCATCTTTTTTAACTGGTGTTCAAATATGATTAAAATCCACATTCTCTTTCTTTAGATCCGTTTTGAAGTTTGTTGGGTCCCACCCCCCCCACCCCCAAATACCTGCCAGTATAAAAGAAAAAGAAAAATAATCAGTCTGCATTCCCATCATGGAGTCAATTACTTGTAGTTGCCCATCCTCAAATTTTGAAATGAAATGATGGTAGTCCGACAAAACATTAATCCTGACATGTATGATTTGGGTAGGGAGCGTACTGTCCTACTGCCACAACAATCAGAGTCGTGGAGCTCAGCAAGCTGGATGGCAAATTTTAAAGAATATCTCAGCTAGTTCGCAGTCAATATAGAGTCAAATTGCTTTATTCATACTATACTTACGCTGGCTTTTTCTGTAGAGTCTAGTAGTTGCCCTCTTTTTTTTTTTTCCAACTCAGTTGACTGCCATATCAGTTCTTTGAAGAATGATCATACCCAAGGAATGCAGAAGTTATTTGAATCAGGGGTCAAAATTCAAAACGAAACAAAAATTATCACATTCAGTTGAATGTGATTGGACATTGTTTCATTAAAGAAACTCAACTTTAAGTTCAACCAAATCCACATTTGCTCAGCTACCACTGCTCTTCAACAATAGCATCTGTACAGGAGCAAACAGGTAATTTCTACATTTCTTGGAAATAAAGCGTACACAATTTACGAAAATGGGTGACCAATCCTTTTTTTTTTTGCGATGATACCAGTGCAGATTAAAACATTTTGCAAACTTTTCAATTTTAGCAACATTGTTACAATTGCGCATTCCCAATATTTTTATGATCATAAAATAAAATTTGCAACCAATAGATGAATGGGTGCAGCATTTTACTGAAACCCCAGTGTTAAGCACAACTATCTGGACAAATCCTTTCAATTAAAACAACTAGACAGACTATGCTGTCCATTCAACAGCAAAAGTTATGAAGTCCCTCACAAAAAATCCTTCTCTTCACAGCATCAGAGCAATGGAAAAGTCCAATATGAGAAAGCCAAATCATTTTGTTCATAGTAAGATATTCGACTTTTCACTTACTTGTAGCATCTACTTCTGGACTCGCCCTCATCAGGGCAGTCACGCGACAGATGGCCCGATTGGCCACAGTTATAGCACTTTCTGTCATCACCACGGGCGCCACCATCATCAGAGCATTCTCGCGCGTAGTGGCCCTCTTCTCCACATTTGTAACAGGTAACCACAGACTTCTCTCGTGGTTCTGGGCAGTCTCGTTGAATATGACCAGACTTGCCACAATTGTAGCAGGAACCTGCTCAAAAAAATTAGTTGTACAAGTATTTTACTGCACAAAACCTGTCCAAGTATTTCTAACTTCAAGGCAGCCCATTAAAAAAAAAAAAAAAGTTCACTTGAAAATAGGCTTTTGAGATCATACAACCACTAGTATAGTACAGTTCAAACACAAATGTCAGTCTCTAAAATACAGTGTATCTGACGCAATACATTTTTTTAGTTTGCCGGTGTCCCCAATTGTTTTGTCGACAATTCGTTAGCTTAATCATGGTATAACTACCATCTCTGTAAAGTTTTAAACTAGTGTGCAGACAATTTTCAATAATTTGCCACTTCAACCACTCATTTTAATTTCAAACGTCGTTCTAATTTCAAAGGAAAATGAAAGGGTAATAATGTAGACAATACATTTATCCTGATTTTTTATTACAAAGCACACAAGTCAAATTTTAGAAATGTACAACAACTTTCACAGTTTTACCATAAAACAAGTACCATGAATGGCACATTATATGCCCACCTCATGTTTAATAGTCCTCAATGCAGGGAATAGTATAATATGGTCAACTCCGGAGTGTTTTGACCAGGACCTTTGGTCACAGTAGGTGGTCTTGAAGTAAACTTTATGTGCAGAAGGCATCATTTTCCCCATCAAGTTTATGATTTATCTCCGACAGTTAGACCTCAGCATCTATAGACTTCTTTATTACCAAATTGCAAGCCTTCCACAAAGTTGGTCAAGGAACTTGCTCTAAGACCTGAACCACAATAGCATTTACCTTTGACCGTTCAACCCCAAAATCTAAAGGCATCTTCCATACCTCGAGTGCAAACCCTTACCAAACATTGGTCAAGATACATGATCTAGAACTAAAAATCTTTTTTCTTCTTCTTCCAGTCAGTGACCTTGACATTTTGATTGCAAAATCAGCAGGTTTCTTCATTACCTCAAACACATGCCCTCTGCAAACTTCAGTCATTATAGCCAAGTCCGAAAGTTCTTGTGCAAAAAATTTTATCATAACTTGACCTTGACCTCCGGCTTTTTAGACCCCTACATGAACAGGCTTCTTCCTTATTCCAAGTGCAAGACATTCAGTCTCCAGGAATGCAATGCATAATCATTTTTGAGCAAAGCCTTTTTTCTTCTTTCCGTCAGTGACCTTGACCTTTGATCCTAAAATCAATAGGCTTCTTCCTTACCCCAATTGCACATCCACCCAATCATTTTTAAACTTCATCCTAATACAATACTTGGAAGTGATGACAAGTTACATCTTACCACGCCAAAATTAGAATTTGCCTTGGTGCACATTTCTTGAATTTCATGAAGGTTCCATTGCAGATTTCTAGTAATTGTGACCACTACCGTCTGGTGAAGACTTTCTAGTTCCTTCCAAGGGATATGATGTAACAATTTTTGGGGTTGAAATTGCATACCCCATTATCACAACCTCAAAAATCAGACCAGAGTTTTATACAAGGAAAAAAAAACAAAAAGACTTCTGCTATTAAATTCGAACTAATAATGAAAAAAAATTGCAAATCAAACCGATAGAAAGTATCACCTTTCCTTTTTACTCCAAAAATGCTGGCTTGGTAAAAATAAAATAAAACTGCCAGCAGAAACAGGATTTTGCAAGCTGGTAGGTTCTCCACTAGCGGAAAATGGTAGTAAAAGGTTAAATTACAGCCCCGTCAAGAATAGGGTACAATTTAATTTTGATTCCTAAAATAACCCACGTTCATCTCAATACGGACATGGAACGAATCAGTTTTCATCTGCTTGGAAGCATTTGCTTGAATAAGAGTTTTAAATTCACTTAGATTTTAAGTATACCAATTCTTTACATCTGCAAAAGAAGTTTTGCCTCGATTTGTACGAGCTTTAATTATTCCTCCACATTTCACAGCTCTATAAAAAAAATGTGCAATTTACACGAATTTATTAAAAACCAATTCTTCAGATGCGATTTAAATACGTCAAGATTAGGAAGCCAAAAAAATTTTGTTCAAGAAGGGAGAAATACTGCGGACACATTAGACGTTTCAAAATATCCGACAAAAGGACCCAGCAAAAAATTACATGTTTAAGATACAGTTGTTGGTCCTTTCATATGATGGCCTTGATTCAACACCAGACATTTGCAATACAAGCTGTTAAATTCTAAATATTTCTATTAAATATTCTGAGCAAGTGGGATTTTAAACCTTCAATAATTACCTCGTCTCTTGTAATAAATAATATGCAACTGGATGTTGGATGCTAGGCCTAGTCACTTGCCCAGAATGTAAAAGAACATGTACAATGGATTTTGATACCAGTTACCTCGGCCCCTACAATAATTAACATGCAACTGAATGTTGGATGCTAGCCCTAGTCACTTGCCCAGAAATGTAAAAAAAAACCCACCAAGAACAAATTTAGATTTTGGTACAAATAGATACAAATCGCCATTTCAGTATTTTTTCCACCCCTCATCATGCACGACCATTTTATCACAAAATAACAGTATCATCTTCATATTGCACCTATTTATATGTACTCGACTTCATCAAACAAAAAGAATTTAAAAAATACCCACCTGAGGCTATATACTTCTTACAATCCTTAGTAATATTCCAGTTTCATTACATTTGTAGCATCTATCCTGGTCCACCCCACATTCACAGGGATAGTGGCCATAATGATTACACTTTTAACATTTCTCTGAAGAACAATATAAAAAAAGGAGACCCTCAAATGGGACGGACGCTCTACTGGCCAAAAGTCCATGATAAGCCAGTTTCTGCCAATCTTTTTTCTTCTTTTCAACTTAAGAGGGTTGCTACAATCTCGGGTATTCTTGAGAAACTCCACAACAGTTGAAAGTCTGCAACAATATTTTCTTGTATTTTCAAGATAACATGTTCACAAGATATCCATGCAGTACATAATTCTTTGTCATGGCCTTTGACCTTGAATCTAACACCACAGATGAAAAATGGGGGTTTATTTAAAGTCACATGATGGGGAAACTGTCAAATTCGTCAAATATTTTGAAAATTCACCTTTTGATTTTTAAAATGTAGGAGGGAATCTGTCCTCTACATTTTCAGCTCCAGAATGGACCCTGATAGAACACTGAACATGCCTCAAGATATATAGTCATGACGAGTTTAGTTAGATCAAGATTTTTATTTTTATTTTTAAATCCAAGTTTTTGAACTGGCATCATGTAAGGTATTTGAGCAGCTGTGGCTTCACACCTAGATGTGACAAGAACACAACTAGACCACTCGTGATATTGGGATGTAAACAATCCAATCCCCAAGAGGTTAGGAAACCTACTTTCTGAAATGTGCAATCCATGCTTGAATTTTATGAAAACTAAATTGGTCACTTCCATACTAGTGCAACTTTCATCTTCAACCCATGCAATAAAACAGGTTACACGACCCCTGGTAAGCACCTTTATTCCAAGACACGCACAGAATGTAGCAATATCAAATTTATGCAAACAGACAGTTAGACACTTGACAACATGCCATTGCTTAAGCTCTCCCGATCTTTACCCAAAAGAGCTGAATCTTAAATGCATTGGCGTCTAACACAATTTTAAAGTAATGCTTACTAAACATTTGCAAGCCTTTCACTATTTTTTTTTTAAAGGCTTCATTTAAAGAAGCACTCACAAACAAGTAAAGATGCAATTAAACAAGTCTATAGACCAAACATAATGGACACAGTAAAAAGAAGGAAAAACCACAAAACCTTACCTCCTCCGCCTCCTCCTCCACCACCACCACCTCTTCCTCCACGTCCACCGCCTCTTCCACCACCTCCACCTCCACCACCACCACCACTACGGCATTCTCTAGCCCAGTGTCCACTCCTTCCACACTTGTAACACTTGTCTCTGTCACCCATTATAAGTCCAATATCACTCAAGTTCTTCTCTACTCAACCTGCCCTAAAATCTCTCTCCAAACTGCCTCCTCACCCTCTACTAACCTGCAATGGTAAAGCGGCAAGATAAGATATTGTGAAAAAAATTTAATGTGGAGGGTATTTGTAAAAATATATACAGCATCTCGTGCAATTTTGTCACTTTCACTAAATCAGTGCTGCAAGAACGCAAGCATGAACATGATGGTCCAAGTTTATTGTTCAGCTAATTTATCTTTACAATGAATTCATTTTCACAGGCATTATTTTGTGGTTTAGCACAAAAGTACATTTTTGTTGCTACCTGGATTCACGACCTCTAGAACTTCAGGGCTGCAATACTGTATGCAATGTACCCTCCTGCACGACACAAGCAGCAACTAGTGGAGGTACTACACTTTTCAGGCACAATAGTAGCAATAGGGTTTAATCTGGATTTTAGGGACATGAGACCAACACATTTTGTTCCCATTTTTTTGTCTTCAAATTATCAAGATCAAGATTTCCAACATCATGGAGATCCGATCGACACCAAATATAGGTCACATTTTGTTAACCTGTAGATATCAACCAAATTACAGCCTTGATTGTTGTTAAACTGAAAAACTTCAGTCTCGACACATTGTTTCTAACAGTAACTCTTTCCAATGTGAAAATCTGCCCATTCTGACAAGACTAAAAAAAAGTGGACAGGGAATGCAAAAGGTTGACAGAATGTGAACCTTTCTACATGTTTTTCATACTTGCTCATTGCAGATTTCAAGTTTTAACCATCTTAAAAAAAAAAAATTTGAATAGGAAAACATTCCTTTAATTTTTGGGGCAATTTTACGCTGCAATTTATAATACCAATCGATTCACATCTCAGATCATTCGACTCGTCGCACATTCAATAAAAGGCATATATTCACTTTTTCTTTTATGGTGCCAATGAAGGGTATAGTTCCAAAAATGTAAAAATGGATTGCACAAAAATATAGCAAGATCAACCCTTCCAAATAAATGTTACCATGACGTACTGTGGAAGATAACATGCAAGATGTTAAAATTGTGTAAGTGAAATAAAAGATAAAACAAATCTAAAATTCATTATACATGTGGTCATTTTTTAAAATATAAACTGCATTCCCTCAAAAAGGAACTCGTTTAATTTAGTGAAATCAGATGGTTGTGATGGATTGCCTGTTCAAAAAAGAACATATATTAAAGTCAAAAGTTTATGATATTTATATACTGAACAAAATCTGTTTGAGAAATCAGAGGGAATCAAGCATCCTAAAATAGACCGTGCAACCCCCCCCCATGTTCGCAAATTCTTCTTGTAAATGGTCGTTTGCATGTGGTGCAACTTGTTACCATTTATTGTTCTGTTCAATATTAACCCTTTAAGTGCTATATAGTTTTGTAGCACAAGATCCCTCAGTGCTGAATTGTTCGAAAAAATAAACAAAAATTGCACTCTTTTAAAACTGATTACTTTAATTACTGTACATAATAGATGCACAAACCCCAAACTTGAAAAGCTGCAGTCCAATAACAGCTTCCTTGAATCAAGTGTAGTCCCAGCACTAAAACTTGCAGTCCCAATAACGATACTTTTCTTTTCCATTGCAGTAATTTAGAACCTTATGAGCATATTTTGGTGTCAACAATATATAAATTACCAGATTGATAATGCTCAATGATGGTGCAATATTTAGTATTATAATAAACGAATTAAAAATTTTGACAGATGATGACCACAATAGTTGCAGCTATAACAATTCTAAGTGCCTTTACCTTGCCATTGTTTAATTTTGTGTGCAGCTAGAAAAAAATTGACAAGCAGATTACTTTCTTTTCTATATTAATTTATTTAAATACCTCAATGCCCTTTCAATTTTCCCAAAGCTGCAAAATAAACAAATGACCATATTCCATTAGCTTTTTTTTTAAGCAACACAACATGCTACATTCACTTCTTAAAGAAACTCCTCCACAGCTGGTCTTGATCTAAATCCCAAAGTTCTGGACCTTCTTTCATCACCCTAACCAATTTCATTAGTTTTTCATTTTAAACGTCCACAACCCTTTGTCCTGATGCGATCGTATTGAACTTTACAAGTCCAGTGTTTCTTGGGTTGCCATTGCATTATTCCTTCCACAGTCACAACACAATGTTCACAAAGCCAATGATGTACAATTGTTTTCACTTGTTTTTCGGCACATGGAAATGCTCTGTTACACAATTCTATAGCTCGTCAAATGCTAAACAAAAAAAAGTTTCAATTCTTCAGGTGGGACAAGCTTCCGTCTTCTTGTGCAGCTGTCGTCAATTTTGGTTCATCCAACATGCACATTGGACTCGCATTCAACTTCATTTTCGGGCTCAATATCACTCGCCGATTTTTCCAGCAACACTTAACCTGCTCCAATAAGCTCATTTACTTCAAAACTTTCAAAATCGTGGTCATCAGCCAGTATTTGCAGAATTAAATTGCCATCTCAAGATGAACCATGTTGGGAGTCTGTTATTTGGAGTTTTCTATGTAGCACCCATTTTAAACCTGCATTTGTAAAACTTCGATGAATACAAGGGTAAAACTAGAGACATAATTCTAGTTCCAGGGCCCAATGTACCAATCCAATTTAGTTTAAACATCATTCATGTCAAGCCGAAGCAGAGATGCTGCCAGGATTTTATCTAAAAAGGGGAACTCCACCCTCATCACCAAAAATAAGGGGGGAATAGGAAGAAAAAAATAAAATAAATAAAAAGAGGGAGAGGAGGAAAATGCAGGAGTTCAACATTTATGCAACACATACATGTCTCTTTCTTTCTTCCTGCTCCACTCTGTTCGAGCTCCATTGAAATCAAATCCTCAAAAGACATTTTCTAGTTGTATAAGCATCAATCTGTTGATCGTTTCGGAGCTTAATCTGTTCCTTATCTGTGTATGAATATTGTTCTGTGCTGAGAACCCCCCTTTCACATCCTGACATCTGAAGGGACATGTGCATAGCTAGACAAGCCAGCATGAACAAGTTGGGAAACTTCTTTATGGTTATGTGCTCATAGGTATTTTCACTTTGATATATCTGATCCAAAACAAGATTTTCCACTAACAAGGGCTCTGCCAAAGTTTCACTTTGTTATATCTGACCTTTGCTGACTACTATGCCAGATTTCTCATCCGTTCCATATTGCTGTACAATGTTAGTCCCCCCTCCCCCAAGTCCATCAATGCCATAGTCTGCTTGTTCAGACTGGTATTTAATCAAATAAATATCCAAACTTTTTAATTTCTTTTTAAATTCATATGTATTCAATTTTCACGTTAACCCTTTACCTTGTGTAAGCGCCTTTGAATGCCTCTACTCCATTCTCATGGAAGCTTGTTTGGATGCTACAGTAAACATCAGCCATTTTGAGCTGGTTTTCGTAGCGCCATCTTCAGGGAAAACCCCCTATTAGATACTACAGGCATTTAGGTAAATGACCATTACATCAGATCACATTGTTGCTATTACTAGGTCGAATTCTCCACTCTAAAATGGAGGCAGCGGATTTGTTCAGCACCTTCTTCAGTTTGGATGATTAGAATTATGACTATGAAAGCTTCAATTCAGATATAGGCTCAGACATCAATGTAGGCAACACTGATATTTGACAATTTATTAAATTCTGATGATTTAGTGATGTAGATGCATACAACGAACAGATAGATTTCGATAACACTAAAATTTATGTCAGTCTTTATGCAAAGATATTGGTCAAATATATACGTGTAATTACTAAAAAATAATGTTTAACTAGTCACTATGTTCTACTACTTCTTAAGTTCTGCATGGTATTTATAGAATCAGTTATGCTTTATACACAGACGGACATTGCACTGTTTGTCTCTTTCTTCCTCTCATCTAAACGAAAGTTGGGACGACACTTTCGGTAAACACTGATCAGATGATGTCTCAATTTCAGAATTCGGATTCTCAATCGCTAGCAAAAGCCGTTGTTTCCATTGTCAACTACAAACACATGTATTAACACATACAAAATTGTAAAAAAAAAAAAATCCCGGATTTAGTAAGAACAATCACTCAACTATTTTGATTGGTTGAATGTCCTTTTACTTCCAATTATTGACCAATAAGACTGATTGTAACATGAACATACAATGCGGATCTATCCGTCACTAGGGTACAGGGAGCATAACCAGCAAGCTGATATATCAGTCACTGGGGAGGCAAGGCACATTTATGTAGCAGATATACACGTCAGTCGAAGTTAAACCCATATATAATAGAGGTGTACAAAAAAAGTAAAATGGTTACAATTGATGCTGAATTGCTGCACTGCTATACATGTAACAAGACAGGCCTATGTGTATAGAGTCAGAGCCAACAGATGTTCCATTTATAGCACACTGCACTGTGTGGATTGAGCACATGTATATAAAATGCCTACACAACAACAGGCTCTATGTGGTAAAGGATTAACCCTTAGAGTGCTATATCGTTTTGTAGCACAAGATCCCTCGGGGCTTAAGTGTTCAAGTAATGAAAATTGCATTGGGCTTGGAATTGTGCCTTTTCAATGTTTAATTTAGAAACACTGCTGAATTGGGGGTTAACCAACATGCCATCCTTTTTGTCCATCCATGCACGTACATAGGGCTGGTATTCAACATCATTTTTGGGTTATAAATCACTCACTGGTATTTCCAGTAACACTTTCTGAGCTCCAATAATTTCATTTACTTCAAAACTTTATAAATCCGTCATCATCGCTATCATCAGCCATTTTGGGTTTTCTAGGTGGCCCTTTTTTTAAACAAGCATTTGTAAAACTTCCTTGATGAATGCAAGGTTTAAACTAGATAGAAGAGTGTTCCAGGGCCCAAAGTGCCCTACATTCTATGTGAAAATCATAGATGCAACAATGTGAATACATTTTTTTTTACAAAGTAGTAAAAAAAAATAATTGAAAACCCCCGACGGGATCAAGTACAGGTGACAAAATGACAATTTTGACAGACATATGCTAAAAATTTAGTCCCAAACTTGACCATCTTGGTCGCAACTTGAAGCGCTGCTGACATTGAGGATAGCAATGTGCAACTTCACAGAACTCTCCAAATACCACTGAAATAAACTCTGAAACTCTTTCTAGCAGCCAGTTATCAAGAATGTGTAAAAGATAAATCACAAATCACTAGAGATGTTTGATCATAAATTGTTCATTGCAGCCCGAGGCGATGTATATGAATACATGGTACTTAACAAGTGGTGGCATTTTTGTTTCGATTAAAGATGCGACAAAAGAAAAGAAAGACCTAAAAAGCACAAGTTTTATTCAATTTCATTCACCAACAATTAAACAACAGTGAAGATTCAGCAGGAATAGTAAATTTCTCTGTCTACTATACCTTCTGGATACAAAGAAATTTATGCCGAATTTTGGGCCCATTTTTATACCCGGGAAATGCAGTATTACAACTCTGCTTCTCCAACACTTGTCCAGATAGATGTGACAATTGACCAACAGTCACACACTGGAGTAGGGTAGCTAAAAGATATTGCCATCACGTTGTTTATTCAAAACTCGTTTGGAAGGACATCGATAATTGATGGCAAGTCGAACGTGCAGCGTTTGTTCTATATTCGTCTACAGGGATATCATCATTCAAACGAGTGAAGTAAACAGAAATCCACACAATGATTGGCACAGCTGGGCAAGGTCTTGAAACCTGTTGCAATGTACATCTGACCCAGTTGTTTTGTTTGGATTTCCGTAAACAATACACGAGAGCATACCCTGCATCAGCTCCATCAAATCGGAACAATTCTAGTACTATTTTGCTTCAGTGGAAGCCTCGATTTAGGAGTAAAGAAAAAAATAAGGTGAATTCTAATATGCCGTCAAGGTTGATTTGCTATGCACAGCAGACAATATTTTCAGGCTTTTTTTCATTAACCCATTTCAGACGCGATACGATTCTGGTCATACTTTACCTTTTCATACAGAATACGATCCAGTCGCATGTTCACTACATTCGGTCTACCACCGAGCAAGTGTGTGCATTTAACCGTGCAAGAAGCCGGTGTTTTATGTGACCTCCCGAAAAGAAAATACAAGTAGAAGGTACACAATAGAGATTTCATACAGTGACAGCACGAGTTAAAACCCCAACCCACCGGTAAAATTTTTATTCAAGATAAAGAGTTTTAATGTGTGGAGATCAAAATGGTCATCAGTACTGAAGAGGCAAGTGATGGCAGTGACGAGCTTGCTGAATTGGTTGAAAAAAATGTAGAAAATTGTGTGGCAAATTTACATTTTAGGCAACACAGATCGTAATCTTCATTAGTCAAAAGGAACGAACTTGATGACAACTATTTGAAAAATTGTTTTCAAACACATGCATAGGCCAACATGTCAGAATGAAGCGGCAAGTGATGACAGCAATGTCGATACCAATTTTGATGAAATATAGACGATTTTTGTGTGGCAAATTTAAGTTTTAGGCAGTACAGATATTGATCTAGACTTCAACAAAAATAAACAAATAACTGGCTAGTAGAAATTTTGATTACAAAACTGAATTTTAAGATTAAAATGGTTGACTACTGAAGCAGCAAGCGATGGCGATGATATGGATACAGATTTTGAGTTTTGTGGGGAAAATTTGACATTTTAGGCAGTGGAGATCGCATTCTTGACTGCATCAAATGAACAATGTGGATGAAAACTAGTTGACTGGTATTTTAGACTCAAATATCGACTATGATAAAGACTGTTGCTTTTGAAGCCAACTGGACAGTTCAAGAACTTCACTGCTCATAAAGTTCATCCACAAACCAATGCTGTACACATGCATCAATAGTATGAAATTTTACTGCAATCCTGAAAATGGACCAAAATAAACCAAACAAAACTGGTATTTTTAAATTAAAATGTATTGTGGAATAAAAATACTTGAACAAAATGAACAGCTTTGTCACCTTTCCAGTAATGATCTGTTCTGCTGGCTCTACAATGGTCATGCAAGTAAACTGAATGCAAACTGGAATAACCTTCGACATTCCCCATGGATTTTTATCATTTTTTCACCATCTTGAACGGCATCAAATTGCCGCCATTTTATACATTTACATATAGGCAGTAAAATGGCTATTGTCAATAGAAAAATTGCATTAAAAGTAAATTATTAAAAATTTTTTTTTAATCTTTTTAGTTTAGTTAACTTTCAACTGGGGTGTTGGGGATTATGAATATGTAATCTTTTCTATACAGGCATAGCGTCTACAAAATATTTATGCAAGGGACCGACCATTTCCTTTTCGAGAGGGAATGGGTCTGGGATTTCTGGTCTCGGCCACGAGATTTTTTATTTTCTTTTAAAAGAAAATTTTGTTGTTGAATTATGGGAGGACTATCAACACTAGGAAGACCATTTTTTTTAAGCCATTTGGGAACCGGACAGTTTTTTTTTAAATTGTACCGGCCCACCACATGGTCGGTCCCTTCGTCGTAGAAACCAAACGATTCGAAATATCTCGATCACTACACACATGGTCATTACAGAAAATGCTGAAAACGATAGCCTAAATCCCCTTTATATACTACACTGAAGCAAAACCTTAACCAAAAAAGGTGAAAACGGCTAGTCTAATTAGCTGAAATTTTGTCACTTCCGACATGATCAACGCACGCGGTTGGGGGGAAAAAAGGGGGGGGGGCATACATGCCTTCGGTAACCGTTTAAATTACAAGAGGAATAATTACACGAGGAATCTGCTAGTATATGCATTTGTCTTGTTTGGTAAATTAAATTACAGCTTTTTCTTCTTTATGTCTAAGTTCATTTTCTTATCAATACCAATGGAGGCTTAAAAACACGTGACTTTTTTCTTTTCCACCACATGCGCTCATCGATAATCAGCAGTATGTTCACTTAATACGGAAAGATACTACCTGAAAAAATAGAATACAATGTTTAGATTATGCCACATGTTATTCCAAACATATCAACTTATCTAACATCAAGCTTACCCCAAGAAATTACACCACCTCCCTACAACACGTCTTCCACGCTGCTCTTCTTTTGCGCGCTATTTGCTGGTGTTGCACACGACTCTTTAAGTTCTCTCTACAATAGATTCGTGTGCAAAATGACGTAATTAATCGATACTCCATACCTAAATACCAAACAGAGACGACAAAAGACATACATGATGCGAAAGAGGCTTTGACAACTCTTTAATAATCATAGTTCTGACTTTATTTCAGACTTAAGTCCATAGACAAAAAAAAAACCCCAGCAATTTCACAAAAGATATGTCACAAAAATCACAAAACAATATTAATACAACAATTTGCTCCAACGAGGGCGAAAAGAGGGCAAACAGAGACGAGAAAAGACCTAGAGGGCGAAAAGAGGGCAAACAGAGACGAGAAAAGACCTAGGCCTACACAAAGCGAAGAGATGCTTTAGAGACTATTAAAGAGAATGAGAAGGCATCAGACGAGGCAAAAAGAGTCTTTAGAGTCTATACAAGCGATCAAACGAGGCGAAAAAGGGCAAACTAGATGAAAAGAGATACACTAAACAAAAATTGTCCATCAAAGAAATATCTAGTTCTACAATAAGACTGATAAAGACTGACTTGTAAAAAAAAAAAGATAGTAAGAGTTAATGCGACAAAAAGAATGAAGTATAAAGATAAAAGAAGACACAAAATCTAGGAATAAGAATACAGCAGCTGGAAAATAATACTAAAATCCCCCCCCCACCCCAAAAAAGAATATTAAATGGGGGAAAGCAAGCTGAAACAAAAAGAAAACAGTGGATGAAGTGGTAAAGATACCAAAAAGACTCTGTGTACATAAAAATAACGATCAATAATATTATCAACTTGTTTATTGTCATCTATTCCAAGTGAAAGAAACAAAGTACACAAATGATGAGAATCACTGTGCAAAAATCTATGTAGACAAATTATAATTTTAGAACAATCAAAAATAAAAACTGTGTTAATATTTCCACTGTGTTCTTCATATATTATTTCGAACTTAACGTCATAAAATTGAAATGTATTTATTTACTTATTTATTTATCAAATAATGCATAAAGAATTGGAATCAACTCACCCACTAGGAGTTCAAGCTTGCTCTAAATTTCAGTAAAGCATAATTCATTGTTGTTTGTACTGTCTTTGAATGCGAGTTCAGGTGATGGTTATTGGTTGTTCTTGTTTTACATTGGACTCGTTTTCTGCCATTCGGACACGTACAAATAATGGTTATTGGTAAATCATGTGTTTCTTTATTACGTTACTCAAGTCATCTGCACATGTAAATACGGAAAGTACAGAGGGTTCTTATTGGCAGGGGAAATGTTGCGTTGGCAGATAATAAAGTGGACACAACTATTTGGAGCAAGATGTCAAAAGAACAGAGAGAGACGCGCGCTGGAAATCGTTGACAGGATACGAAGAAGGAATGTAATGGTATTGGTCGACAAAGCTGATATATTTTCAACACATCAAGTGACACGAGCAGTCTGTTATGCTGCACACAAAAATAAAAAAATAAATAAATAAAAATAAAAGACCTACTTAGAATCAACATCTCCAAAGTGTAAAGCTTAAGTGAATTTATTGGTTTGGCTTGGTTTTTGTGGGTTTAACGCCATTTTCAGCACATGACAGGGTATACATGTCGGCCAGTATATCTGGTGGAGAAATAACCCGGGGAAAATCCCGGAAAGAACCACCGACCCACGGGAAGCTACTGGCAAGCTTTCTCACATAACCACATTGCCCAAGACTCGAACCCACGCGAACAGAGTTGGCAGTGATCGGTAAAGGCGAGCACCTTAGACCACTCGGCCACCCGGGGCCCCGTAAGTGAATTGAGGACAGACCCACACCACCAGCACTTTTTTTTAACATGTATGTGTTTAAAGCCTATATAAGTAATTCTTTATATGATATGCAAATGCACATAAATATAGTTATGTATTTACAACTTTACACATACATCATCAACTGCAACACCAAACTGCTCTCAAACAATCTAATGCTCTCTCTTTCTCTCTCTCTCTCTCTCTCTCTCTCTCTCTCTCTCTCTCTCTCTCTCTCTCTAACGACACTTTATTGGCTATATCATGCCCAGGAAACTGGAGCTAAGTGTCTTCACAAGGACAAGCCGAGACAGTCGACCCTGGCTGGTTTGGGCGGGTATCGAACCCGTGACCCTTGGATTAGGAGTAAGACACTCTACCAACCAAGCTACCGGCTCTGGTATGTAGATAGGTTTGTATGTATTGTAAGCGCCACTTGGGGTCCACTTTGAGTAGACTAAAATGGCGGTTACATATTTGTGGGTCCTCTACTTCTGGTCATAAGAGAAGAGACGACGAAACAGAAACTGTGAACTCAAAAATAACTTCATTAAGGCGGCTAGCAATTGCTAATACATACATATAGATATGATTCAATTCTATAAATAAATATATTTAAGCACAACTCAAAATAGCAATGTAATTTAAGCACAATTCAAATGAACAGACTGTAATTGTAAAGAAAATTACAAAGGATTAATTGGATAATTTGTTAAGTAGATAGATTGAACGCTAACATTTTAAGGCCTATGTAGATGACATGATATTATTCTGTGTCTTTGAATAGAAGGTATTTTCTCCAGAGAATGCGCATGCGCTTATAATCTGCACCATAAATAGTATAGAAGCTACACTAGCGATGACCGTGGCAAAAGGTGCAAACAGGAGATACACAAGTGAAGGTGCACTGAAAGCTTGCCACACGAAAGTACACCGTATATTATGGCCATAGATTGAAGGTGCTAAAGATGTACGGTGTTACACGACGAAGGTGCAGTCAAATCAGATAACTATACCAATGTTCTTACAGTAGTATAAGGTGCACTCATTACAAATCTCCGAAGGTGCAAGTACTAGACAAAATGGGTGAAGGTGCTGCACAGAAGGTGCACAACCCTGACATAAGTGTAATGACACTCAGTACCTATTACACCATAATGTGTATTAACTGGCACCGGCCTTGTGAGAGATATAAATACTCCCGAAGGTGCACACACTATGGAAGTAGGCTGTAGCCTATCATATACAAAGAGCAAGTTTCGAAGGTGTACAAACAACCGCACTGAGAGTTTAGTGTATCTTATATATATACAAAAAAGCAAGTTTCGAAGGTGTACAAACAACCGCACTGAGAGTTTAGTGTATCATATACAAAAAAGCAAGTTTCGAAGGTGTACAAACAACCGCACTGAGAGTTTAGTGTATCATATACAAAGAGCAAGTTTCGAAGGTGTACAAACAACCGCACTGAGAGTTTAGTGTATCATATACAAAAAGCAAGTTTCGAAGGTCTGCAAACAACCGCACTGAGAGTTTAGTGTATCATATACAAAAAAGCAAGTTTCGAAGGTCTACAAACAACCGCACTGAAAGTTTAGTGTATCATATACAAAGAGCAAGTTTCGAAGGTGTACAAACAACCGCACTGAGAGTTTAGTGTATCATATACAAAGAGCAAGTTTCGAAGGTCTACAAACAACCGCACTGAGAGTTTAGTGTATCATATACAAAAAAGCAAGTTTCGAAGGTCTACAAACAACCGCACTGAGAGTTTAGTGTATTATATACAAAGAGCAAGTTTCGAAGGTCTACAAACAACCGCACTGAGAGTTTAGTGTACCATATACAAAGAGTAAGTTTCGAAGGTGTACAAACAACCGCACTGAGAGTTCAGTGTATCATATACCGAGAGCAAGTTTCGAAGGTCTACAAACAACTGCACTGAGAGTTTAGTGTATCAATCTCAACATTCTCTGGAGATAATCATGCCTCTGTGTTTAAAATATTATTGCACATTATCATACTATCTCATGATTTTGTATGGTTGGTTATTAGAAGGTGTAAATAAAGATGGAAACGGAAATGTCTAGCTGAACGCTACGAAATCAGATTGAATATGTCGCGCCGGGAAAACTGTTGCGCACGGCTTTGGTGGCGCTCTCCAGTTTCGTACTTTGCATAGGGGTAGATTTTTAAAGAGAAAGAATTACCAAGGTTTTCCTCACTGGCTGTCCTGTCTATTTAAAAAAGACCTTGTATATCTTAGGTATTTTTAAAAGAACTTTGAATTCCCTTTATTTTGGTGTATGATTGATGGGTGAAATTTGGGTTATAGAGTATACAGCTTGGTCTTACTTAAGATGTGCACCTCTAAAAAAAACTGCTAGCTCCGCTTGGTCATTTTCACTTCCTGGACTTCAAAGGTAAATTTTAAAAAAAAGAGCCGATAACTGTTTTTACTTTTTAGATATTTCGTAATTCATTCATAGTACTTTCAGAGGCTGGTATTGTCTGCTCTGGCAAAATTCGTTTCCCTATTTTAATAACTGCTGAAAATAGTGCACTTTTGACTAATTCAGGCTGATTTTTCGAGTACTTTGGAGCGGCCATTTTGTCTGCGGTGTGCTTAGATCATGTCCAGTTTCCGCAAGTACAATATGTAAAGAAATTTCAGCCACAGTACATGAAAGTAACATAGAGGTATGCCAACATTCTCTCCATTGTGCATGTTGCAAATGCAAAATACTGCATCTTACACCTGTCACTCTCTCAGAAGCATGTATTATCTGTAGAGCGCCCCCTTTATAATCGCCATCCTAGCAACAGGGTGTAGCAACCAATCAGAACGCTCGCTACACCACAGGCAAACGTAATCGAAAATGGCCTCGTGAAACAACGAGAGAACTGTGAGTTTTATCTAACAACATCGGCTAATTACTCATTTCACAAAGTTCAGCTTGAATAGATGAGACTGCTATGAAAACATATAAACACCAGGTAATTAATGTAGAATGTTTGAAGATTACACAATACTCGTATGTTCAGGCTAAATTGTACACAGAAGAACAGAGCCTCACCCCACCCCAATTCATTGATCAATCCCCGAAACTTGTGAAGTAATTTATTTTCGTAACACTACCCCCTTCCCACACAAAACATTTGTCCTCAAAATGCAAATCCAGCATGAAAATGGTGAGGAAATATCATTCTTACAGGAACAATGCATTAGTATATTCATTCCTTCAAAATAAACCATTAGTTTAAAATGAAATTGTGTCACTAATTTCTCTTAAGAAAAAGTTGTCATTTAAGATTAATAGCTATTGCTACTCAAAAACAATGAGCATAAACATTTCGACATGAAAAGTAATGAAGTATGACACTTGAACTTTGCATACTTAGAGAAGTACATTTGATCACACCCTGTAACTTTAATAGCTGCGTTCATGATAAGAGTAATGCACAACAAAAACTATATTTTAGTGTTAATCACAATTGAACTGTGATTAAAATAAAATGCACGGGGCAAAATATTCGATTTTGTCAATAGCAAAACTAGCTAATCCATTCTCATTTATAAATTTGCAAATGCAAAGATGCATGCATTAAAACAGAAATATTTTTCTGGGTTCAAAGTACTGACGTGTCATAAAACGTACTGTGATACCAATATTTATGGTAAGTACAGATACTATTCATAATGAGCCACTCCCTTCCCATCCCATCAGAAAACCCAAAATTAATATTACTATCAAAATTGATGAAACTAATTGCACATGGTTGTTAGATTTAATGCCCAGTGTATAACAATTTAGATAGCTTAAAATGTATCCTTTTCTCCGTCAGCTCCAGACACCTTTTCTCCAGCAGTTTTTCCAGGGTCTCCAGATTGAAAAATATGGCTTCTCTCTGGAGCTCCTTAAGGTGTCTAGTACTAGTTGGGAGGGTAGCACTTTCCAAATTGGCCCCAGCCCTCAGATAATTTAGGATGACAAAATGCCCAGGGTATCGATCTATTAAGTATGTATACACACCTTTAACCGAGAAAGGCCTCATTGGGGAATTCTTGACTACCATCGCGACAAGTACCGACAATAGATCCAGCCTGACATGTGGGGACTGACGTTTCAAAACGTTGCCCTCCCACATTCAAAATAATCCTCTGCTGTTGTGCAAGGGCCTTCCCTTGCAACTTCACAGTAGTATAGACTGACACACTGGCAACCTCCACCACGTACTCCTCCTGAACAAGAGGGGTGGAGAGAGGACTTTCCTCATCGGGGAAAACTGCATCTATGATGATCGATATTCCATCCTCCTCTGACTCACTGACCGACACCACGCCAACGGAGTTCAATTCCGTAGGCCTACGTCAGCTCTTCTCCTGATGCACGTCCAAGGTACTTTCAGAGGTGGGGTCCACACAAACAGGGATGGACACTGTAGGCTATGGGATGAAGTCTACGCAAACAGGGATGGACACTGTAGGATCTGGGGTGGGGTCTGCGTTGTTCTTCTCTTCCGTGGGACTTGTGGAGGATCTCGGGCAAGGAGCTGACGTGACAGCAGGCAAAACAGTTGCTCTTGCATCTGGTCTCCTCTCCTTGGGCTGCCTCCATTCCACTCGCACGATATTTTCCTTCCGACTCTTTTGGAAGCTGGAGTACTCCCGCTCCGCCTTAGGCCCAAAACGCATAAAGCATCTCTTTACAAGAACTTTATCTGCTCCAGGGCAGGACTGATGATAAACATCCTTTCTCCTAAATACCACTTTACACCCCAAACACTTCCATCCCAAACCAGAGTGTTGCTCTGTCATCAGTGGCGCACTAACGGTAAATGGCGTCCGGGGCGACGATAATGGCTCAAAGGGTTAGAATGCGAAGCCCGAATTTTTATCAGCTGTTTTGGCGCCCCAAGATTTTTGGCGCCAGGGGCAACCGCAACGTCCGCCCCCCCCTCCCCCCCCCCCCCCGTTAGTATGCTATAGTCTGTTATGTGCCGTTCTGTGAGGTAGGCCCTTTCAAATTTAAATTCCTTACAGATACCACACTGGTACATCGTAACCTGCGAAATATGAAAATAACAGAGGCATGATGCTGCGATAAATGTTCAACTATTTATAAGAAATACTATATTAATATACATTTGGGGTTAAACATCAGTTCCATCGGTCATGGAACTTTCTGCTGACATTGTTTTCATTGCAACTCAGTCAGTTCATTCGCTTAGATATTTTAAATTTCAGTTAATTCTGCCACCAATTTGGTTTTCTCCCACCCTTATACAATTTTAACCGATTGTAGTGAAGTACTTTTGGTTTATACTTTGGGCTCTTTTTACGAGTCGGGTTGTGAAACCAAACTGTGTCACACAAATTGTACACATTTGTATCAGCTTTGATATCATATGCGGATTTTCATTGCTTCAGTGGATATTTTCAAATTTCCTCTTGCAAATTCACGAATTGGTTAAATTTTCTCTGACAAGTCATACACGTAATCTGATACTGGTTCCATTTTCTTTACTCTCTGTTTTAGGATTCCCGAGAACCAAATCTACGGGTAGATAAACCTGCCGGCCAAATATCATTTCATTTGGTAAACCACCAGTGCTTTCATGTACAGCTGTTCTGTATGCTAATACTAAAAGATATATATATATATATATATATATATATATATATATATATATCTATATATATATATATATATATATAGATATATATAGATATATAATCATCACAGTCTTATTGGTGTTTCGAAACAAATTTGGACAACATTTGCTCAATTGTGCGGTTTGCACGCTCCACTATACCATCAGACTGTGGTCTGAATGGTACGGAACTTGTTTTATGTATTCCTAAAAGGGCACACATTTCTTTGAAAGCGTTTGATTGAAAGTTGCTTCCCTTGTCAGAATGAATCTGCATTGGTAGTCAGAAAATTGTGACGATAAAGTTACTACCGTTTGTCAGGGTTCTTCAAGTCATACCAAATTCTGGGTTTGCCTGGTACTGGCTTGAGTTAAAAAGAGGATAGAAATGTGCATGTTGTGTTGTTGATGATATTTCTGTCTAATAAAGTCTAGAGAGACAGAAGAGATCTCAGAGAAGAAAGAAGAAATATATGCTATTTATGCTGTTATATATATATATATATATATATATATATATATATATATATATATATATTACAATTGTATTTATATAAAATGATATTGACTTTAAATTGATGACCATATTACAAACTTCACAAAGCAAGGCTTTCACAGTACACCACAACTTCATGTGCACTTAAAAATAATATATTTTCTTATTAACAAATATTATGAGCGGATTAAAAATATGTTAAGAATATATATATATATATATATATATATATATATATATATATATATATATATATATATATATATATATATATATATATATATATTCGAAATTAAATTTGGTAATCAATAATACTGTTTGTATTATCAGGGAGAAGTCATCGTAATTATGTTGCTTATAGGGAGACTTTAAAGAAAAGGCTCTAACAACTTAGTTGTTACAGCTTCCAAAATCTGGGCAAGTGAAAATCGGGGAATCTGAAATTTGGTATACTAATAAATATTGAGATCCTGTCAAACCAGATGTATAAATGATATTAAAGAAATATATAAAATATTTCTATAATTAATGATATTTTGCAATATTATTTCTTATAATTATTCTATACAAGCTAAAATTTCGTTGTCGGTCTGAAATCAGGAGGAAATCCGCACCCTCGGGAAACCTCAGATGTTTATACAAACATACTTAACGGAGACAACCCAGGTTCTCCGGTTCGGGTGTTAGAAACGGAAACGTTACCACCTAGCGCTCATTAACAAAGAATGCTGGGAAAAATGGCTACCTAACAAATGTTGAGAATTATGTTCCGGGAACCAGTAATAGACGAAAATACACATGAAACAAGCAAGACAGTATAAAATATCGTAATTCTGTATGAAATAACTACCTAACAGTTAATCTCAATGTAGTGACGGAGTACACAAATCAGCACAGTTGATGAGATGAATGCCGATCGATCTATTCCAAAGCAGCCACGTGCTTTAGACGAGGGGCCGTCTCAAGATATTGTAAAGAATGGAAATGAGGTACATTATCCTCGAACAGCCATAGTTCGTGCCCTTAACGTGAATTTTAACGCGTTCGTTATAATATTGTCAGAATCTATTCAAATAACGTTAGAAAGTGTTGAACTATATCTACTTCATTTAACCATCGTTAATTTTGTTTGGCATTCATGTACATTAGTTCAGAATTACCGTTTTTCCGAGCGTGTGTAAATTTACTTATTTCCGGAAGTGCCTCCATGGTTTGTGACACTGTCTATAAAGTCACGTGGCATATGACCGAAATGTGCCAGTTAGGCCATGGTATGGATATTATTAGTTTATAGCGTCTCCTTGTTTTTGAAATAAATAATAAAATTTTTTTTTTTTTTAAATTTCCGTTCATTCTATATGCAGTTCGTGAACTTATATTACTGCCTGCTTGTTCTTTAATAGATATATATATATATATATATATATATATATATATATATATATATATATATATCTATATATATATATATAGATAGATAGAGAGAGACAGAGAGAGAGAGAGAAATTTAAAAATAGATACTGGTGAATGGATGCACATTTTATTATAATAGATTCAATGTCTTCTGATGTAGAATATATGTTTATTATGAAATAATACTGAAACAAAAAAAGTTCATAGTGAATATACATTTCCAGTGTAAATTTTTCTTACGGTGTATAAGAACCCCACATGATTAAAACCAAACATTTAAATTGTCTTTGCCATTGTATAAATTTCCAAAGTGGGTTTTCCTGTTCAAGATATGTAAACAATGCCAACATGTGATCAGTGGACCTATCTTTAGCATATAATACAAAATTTAAGGCCAAAATGTCAGACACAAATATGGCATTAGTGAAAATATAGATTTTCATTCTGATTTTTTTTAATTACATGAAATTACCTGTTTAAATCTCATTTTTTGTCTGACTTATTAAATACTTGCTGTCACTCTTGAAGAAAGCTGGTGACACAGTTGATGACGTCATTATCTCAAAACAAGCACGTTAGGTTGCGAGAAACATGGTGCAAGATTGAAGGACAGAAACGAAATCAGGAGGTTGGACGATAATAATAAAATAAAACAATTTAAGTATGATAAAATTGTGAGACTGGCATAGCATTACCCCCAACCATTAGGAACTGGTCCCCATTTGGTGAGAAATATGATAGTGTAATATATGTAGATTTAAGAAAATAATTTTAATTTTCCAGTGCCACTGCAGTCTCATAATTTTGTTTACCTAAAGAGTGTTCATAACTAACGTGTAGATTGAAAAGTTGCACTGTTAATATTTCATTGAAGAAAAAAAATATAGTCATCGATATACATCATCTCAGAATTCATACTTCAAATAAATTGAGAATTTGCACAAGAACCATTTTCCATTAGTATATACTTTTCATGTTTAGTGTTAATACCATGACTGACCAAGGTCATCCCCTGTGGGATTCGAACCCACCCGATTCTTCCTGGAAGATCACTTCCTTCACTTTTATTCATCATTCCATAGTAATATTAATTTAAACATGAAGGAAAAGTAATAAATGAATTCAAAATATAATTTGTATTCTTAACATGAAAATTCCAACACAAAAATATATTGACATTGAAATCTATAAAGCACAAAATTACTTCATAAGAAATTGTATATTCCACATATTTTTTGAAGGCATTCAATAATTCTGAAAATATTGCATATATATATATATATATATATATATATATATGCAATAAAGTTGTATCCTTTAATCTTTTAACTTTTTGCACCCAAAAAATCTATAATTATTTTTCACACATCATGTTAAAATATGTATATGTTGACTATGTAATACATATATCCTAATTACATTTTATTTTATAGGGATTACGTAACCATAAGATTTAAGTGGATTGACATGAAGAAAAATCATGGAATAGCAAAGTTACCTCAGAAAATCGAGAAGTTATGATATTCATGTGCATTACATAGGTAAGTATTCATCATTTAAATTTACAGTAAAATTCATGTAAAATTTTTTGGATGTACATGTAGATCATATATTTAATTTTATATATCTGCTAACGAGTTCCTTGTCCGGATCTATCTGTATGGTATTCTGTAGACTTTAGATCCATTGGTCCACGTAAGTTTATTCTTTATAGTTGCTGAAACAAAATCCAACCATTTCACCAATTTCAAATTTTTTTTTCTTCCTAAAATTCGTTATAATCTTGAGAAAAAAAATCTATTTGCATTTATTCAGTTCCAAAACGATTTCTTCTCTATATATTTCATTCAGCAATTTTTAGGTTAAGGTCCTAAACTTCTCCCCATTCAAGTAATAAATTCAGTCTTCTCCAAAGAAGTGAAGAAAGGCCTTTTAAATTATAGTAGTCACCTTCATGGAGAATCTCAATCAGATTTTGCCAGTATCTGGGTATTAAGGCCTCTGGCATAGAGTCATTGTATCAGAGGTAATTTAAGATAAACCGCGTGTATGTTGGGTCTTGATAAAAAAAAATCATATTATTCTTTGAACAGCGGTGATCACTGGACTCTATTGCCTTTGCAAAGAGGGATTCTGGGTCTTTCCGCAATGTTGCTAGTTTCCATCTTACATCCTCCAATATTCAACATTACCTTACTATTTTGCAGTAACTGTAAGTTTTTAAATCTGACTTGCATATCCATACCCACTATTCTCACATCTGTACAACTGTCTTAATCTGGCTTGCATATCCATACCCACTATTCTCACATCTGTACAACTGTCTTTCTTTCTGCCCACTACGTGACTAGACACCGTGCTGTTTTCTTGTTGACATCACTGTTTGCTACCATCCTCTTGTCACTAACTTTCTTCTTTTCTCCCTCATTGACAATATTCTTCTCTTTCAAAACTTTCCTAACATTCTCACATTTCTCCCTCATTATTCTCTGATCTCTTTTTCTCATACTTTCTATCTTCTCTTTTCCTTTTTCTACATTCTCTTTGTTTTCAAACTTTTCTTCCTTTCTTCTATTTGCTCTCTCTACACATATCGTCACTTCTCCTAACACTATTTCATCATCCATCTCCAGGAAACTGTTCGTATCATCCACTCCCATGATTTCTTTATGTATTTGTGGTTCTGGTTGAGTTCTAGCTATGGTCTTTTCTGATGTATTTGTAGGGGATCTGGCTCTACTATTGCGGCTACTGGAAGAACTTCAGATGAACTAGAACTTCTTGTTGATGAACTCGAGTTTGATCTTGAACTGTATGGAGTGGAGAAAGCATGTGATTTTTCTCGGCTTCTTGATTTTTCCATAGACTGTCTGCTTTATATTAAAGAAGGTTGTATCCCTGTGCGGGTGGAGATATGCTGTCTCGTGTTTGAAGTGATGGAAGACTCGGGATTACTCTTTGATGGACTAGGAGCCACATCAGATTTCCTTCTCACATTTATCACATTTCTTTTAACAGCTGTGGATATAAACTGGTTCAGTTCTTCCTGTGCCTCCTGACCTCTTTTCCCAGACAGGTGGGCAAATCATTCAAAATCTGCTTCTGGTAAAAAAAAAACCCAGACATCTTCAAATATGCCACATCTGCACTCTCCATTCTGCAAATCATAAAAGTTAGAAAAACAATTTTATATATATATATATATATATATATATATATATATATATATATATATATATATATATATATATATATATATATATAGTTATAAACTTGCTAAATTCTCCATAATTTTTGCGGGGCGGGGGTTAATCAATAATTTCTTGTACAGTATCAACAGAATAAAATTAAACTGTCAATGCCAACTCTTAAAAATTGTAGGCCTGAAAGAACTTCATTTTTCACAGGAGTTATTAGAAATGATTTGAGTTTGTCATGATGTTCAATCTTTGGCTTGTGTCTTGGACTTTCTTGTATTCTGAATAGCACATCATTAGGTTTTGAAATGATTTTAAATGGACCTTTCCAGGATCTTTAATATTCAATCCTCTTATTCTTTTGGGGTCAAAATACCATACTTTTTCACCAACATTGTAGTCATGGAGATTGACTCTCAGATCATAATTCTTTTTCACGTTTTCAGGAGAAAATTGCATTTTTGCTTTGGAAAATTCATGTATTTCATTCAGTCTCTTTTTCAGCTCATTTGCATAATCAGTTTTTATCTCTGACTTTCAGACTGCTGTTTCTCAGGGTGACGAAAGATGAGTTCTGTGGGCAAAGTTATCTCCCTTCTAAAGGTAATTAAAGATGGACTTGTTCCAGTAGTCTCATGAACTGAAGGCCTGTAGGCCATCATTACCATAGGTACATATTCATCCCAGTCTCTTTTATGATGAGACACAAAAACTGAAAGCAGCTCTTTCAACCATACCATCAGATTGGGGTCTTGCAGTCGTAGTTCAGGTTTTCTTAATACCTAGAATCTGACATATTTCTTGAAATAAATTACTTTCAAAATGTTATCCTTGATCTGTGTGTATGAGTAATGGAACCCCCAAATCTGGATATGAAGTTATCAATCAATGCTTTGGCTACAGTCTGTGCTTCAATATTGTATAAGGAATGGCTTCAGTCGATTTTGTAAAATAATCTGTAACTACCATTAGATACTTTTTACCCTGCTTTGTTTTTGGTAAAGGGACCATAGAATCAATTGCTATTCTTTCCATGGGTAATCTCACATTGTATTGTTTAAGGGGGGGGAGGTCTTTGCTTTCTTTTGAGGCATTTTTCTTGACCCACAAATTGTACATTTCTTGCACCAATTCTCTACATTTCTTCTTAAGGCATGGCAGAAGAATCTTTGCCATGTGTTTTATGTTTGGTTTTGGTTATACAGTAAAACCTGTCTTGAGAGACTGCCCCTTTTGCAACAAAAAGTGGTCTCTGAAGACAGGTGGACTCTCATAACATAACCTGTTTGTACAAAAAGACCAGTTTTCAAGGTCAAAATTTAGCGCTGTTTAAGAAGGAAAAATAACCACAATCACTGTATATTTGTTGTATTCTTTGTTCATAGTTCTTGTTAAAATATTACATGCATTCATCTGAAAATAATTTTATATAGCAATAAAGACGTACATTTATCATTAAACATACATGACATTTATATTTGAAGAACACATGTACATGTATTAACATATGAATTTGTTTCTAATTGACTCCTTGTCTTTTATAACACCCTGAATTTGAGTTTTACCGACGTTTAAACTGGCTGCTATTTTGCAAGTGGTCTCCCCTTTTTGACTTCTTTCAATTATATTAATTCTTTCCTCCATTGTTAGAATTTGTCTCTTTTTCATCGGAGGTTCTGCCATTGTTATCAAGGTGCTAGGTGTTAACGTTATCAGTGATCAATTGTAATAACAACTGTAGTGGTTTTGATCAGGTTTTTGTGGAAATATGGAATACATATACAATTTATATATACCAATGAATGAAATAAAAAGACATAATTAACTCGTCCAGAAACAGAATAAATTTATTTAGAGATAAAAGTCTTCACAGACAACATAAAGGGATTAACTCTATAAACAAAGGGTGTAACCGGCTGCACTATGGTGAAAAGATAATGGCATGGTGTGTGGACTGTAATCACTGTAACATCAACAAAAAAAAAAGCAACAAACAACACAACCCGTTAACAACACCAATCGAATCCGGAAAACAATTCTCACCTACTGGTATTAAAGACAAAGACCTCATTCACCCGGGGCATTACAGATTAAATCCCAAGACAAACGATGTATGTGACTACTACATTGACTTCAGTGGCAGTTAGTGACATGTACTTTAGTTTGGTTTACAGTCTGTAACAAAGGACACTACATGCATAACGTGTAAAATTTAAGAAACCGGTAGACAGCCTAAGTTTTTTTTTTTTTTTAATTTGTTTTTGTTTAGAACAGTCTTATCTTTTTAAACGGTCATTGTTACAAAGGATTAAATAAGGTCAGTGATGTTTGTCTAAGTTCTTGCAATAGGGTTGTTCATTGTAGTTATTTTAGAACAATCTAACATTCGCAACTTTGTGGTCAATCCTACGAATCATACTTTAGTCTCTCAGAAATAGCCGAGGTAATTCCGAATGAACAATCTGCATGTACTCTAGTCTGGTTTACAATCTATAACATAACACTACATTGCATGACCTTTAAAATTTAAGAAACTGGTAGCCAGCCTAATGTTTTTTGTTTTTCATTTTGTTTATAACAGTCTTTACTTTTTAAGCGATTGTGGTTACAAAGGATTAAATAAAGGTCATTGGTATTTATCTCTTGTTGTTGTGATGCAGTCATTCATAGCAGTGTTGAAATGAATATTCTGCCAAGAAATCGTGCTCGCTGATCATGTTCTGTAGGTGTTCGCTCATGACAGTGCGTTTATATAATAAATTTGATTAGTGCATTATGATTGTGGTCATAAATGACAGGTTGTCACTCATAGCAGAGGTCGCTCATGACAGGTTTTACTGTACCAAGATGTGCACTGCTGACACTATTATGCATCTGGGTTAATACAAATGTTTTGAGGCTTTTGGGTATCACAGTCTGAAATGTGATTCCTTTCCCATCATTACTTTCCCATGTTCTATATAAAACATTGTTGTTGAGACACAGAGATTCCCACCTGTACCAAAAGTACTTAATCTCTTTGCCATGTTTAGCAACATAAGCCCAATCAGGTTTACTCTTACTTTTCAAGCAGTCAAGTAGTTTTAAAATCGGATCTTGTAATTGTAACTTTGATAAAATATTGAGGTCCAAATTTTCTAGGTCTAATTTCTCTAGATCAACTTATGTACCATTACTACTTTTGGAATTACTAGCATCATTTATTTGAGACTCCACACATCCATTTGAGTCAAGTTTCTCAGAATTAGCATTTGATGAATCAAGTACACATTTACACATTTGATGAATCAAGTACACATTTACACATTTGATGAATCAAGTACACATTTACACATTTGATGAATCAAGTACACATTTACACATTTATTCTGTTTGTATCTTATTAGTAGGGGTGAAATGATTAATCGATATATCTATACTTTTTCCATATTGATACCCATATCGATGTATCTATACTTTTTCCATATTTATACCCATATCGATGTATCTATACTTTTTCCATATTGATACCCATATCGATGCAAGAGGTGAAGAATCGATACAAAACAATACTTACCCTATACAAGTTACTTTAATCTTCAGGATTCATTTGCCTTTTTATTCTTTAAATTGAGAATTCATCTGAGACAGTCGAAGCAAACACATGCACTCATTTCTGTCAGTAAAAAAGAAAAAACTATTGACAACAACCACTCACCTTCAATGAACACAAGGTAACTAATTCGTGTGGTTTGAAATCTGCCCCCACTTTTACGCAAAGTTTATCTGTTGCTTTACATCTTGTCTACTTGGATCAAATTTGAAGGCTACACTTCTGGTGTGTCACGCATTGAAAGATGTTACATGCAATTCTGATTGGTTATTATTGTTTGTTCAAGTCCAGGGTCAAACAATAACCACCAATCAGAACTAAACGTAGCTTAAAAACTGTTCACTGTGTGCAATACCGGAAGTATTGGCATCCAAACTCTATCCAAACACATACAAAGCAACAGAGAAACGTTGCACAAATGGGGCTATTAAATGATCTGTAAAATACCTAAATTGTACATGGGGAAACAAGTTTGGAATGTCTCCTTTTATGCTGCTATATGTAATAAGTAACTGAATGTGCCAATTGGATTAAAAAAAAAAATTAGTACAGAATTGGCAAGGGGACAGATTCCAAACTGGATGAGCTATAGCCAGCCTGTCAGTTTGTTGAAAGGAAGTGGGTGTTGTCAATAATTTCCTTTTTCACTGACAGAAACGAGTGCCTGTGGCCACAGCAGTTGTTTTGCATCTGCAGGAAGTACAATGTGAAGGATATGGTTGTTAGTCATCTTGGCTCCCACACTCAGACTTGTTCTAGATAAGATTTTCTTTGCACGAGGAAATTGCACTTTTTTTTTTCTTTTTTGAAGATATCACTAATGCCTTCCAAATTGAAGTGAGACATGAATAATAAAATGTTTTTAAAACATTCATTCAATGCTAACCAAAGGGCATGGTGACTAGGATGAGTCATGCATCTGATCAAATGGAGCAGCCTGAAATGACCTAAAAGGTTGAATAAAAATCTCTGACAACTAACAGCTAGTCTGTGATTTTTTTTTTTTTTTTTTTTTATCTCATCAAAGATGAGAAAGGCATAAGAACAGATGATAAGTCTATGTTTGTTTGTAATCTGCATACTGGAAATACACCCAGTATGTCAACACAAAAAAAATGGCACCACCCTACCATAGACAGACCTTCTAAAGATGAAAAGACCATCAAGTTGATATGTTTATCGATAATGTATCGTATCGTAGGATGTGTATCTCAAATTGTATTGATACTTGGCAGAGGTGTATTGTTTCACCCCTTGTTATTAGTCTGCTCTGATTCAGTACTGATCTCTTTAGACATATTACAGAATATGTTTCACCTTCACTCAATTCATCAGTGTTACAGTTTGACTTTGCTGTACTATTCTGTTATTGAGGTACTTTTTGGACCAGATTTTTCCAATCATTCCTCTCACTTTCTATTCTTTTGCACTGGCATTCTACCAAGATAGAGCTCAAGCAAAACAAAAGGACAAAAACTGTTGCCATCGTATCTGAGTCTACTTGGAGAAGTGGTAGTATACATAGGATCATACTATAGAGTAAGTTCTGCATACACATCTCATTTATGGTACTTTGCTCAGTCACATCAATACCAAAGTGTAATTCATCCTTACATGTGATACTGTTGGCATTGTCAACCATTTTATTTCCTTCTACACTACAGGATAGAATAGGAATGCTTTCAACATTGCAGATTTAATTCTTTTTGTTGTCATTTTTTAGTTTTTCATTGCAACGTTCTTCAACGCTATCACAGTATTTAAATAGGATATCATAACATGGTCTTTTTGACAATGCATCAGCATTCTTATAAATCTTTCCTCGTCTATACTCATTTTAAAAGTCATAAGCTGACAGAAATGTCAACCATCTGGCCAATTGTCCTTCTACTAATTTAAAGTTTTAAAGCCATTTCAAACTACCACCATGGTAAGTTCTCACTGTGAACCTATGACCATACAAATAATTGTGAAAATGTTTAATGGCATTTACAATGGCCAGTAACTCTCTGCGAGTTACACAGTATTGTCTCTTAGTTTTCGAGAAGCATTTGCTGAAGTAACAGATGACTTTCTCTTTTCCATCTTGGATTTGGGATAGGACAGCACCCTGTCCAATATTCGAATCATTGCAATCAAGAACAATCACAGTTGGAAATGAAAGTATTGGCACTTTTGTTAAAGCTTGCTTCAGAGTATCAAATGAGCTTGAACTTTACATTCTTTTATGCCAATTGATGGAGAGGTTTAGCTATGTCAGCAAATCTGTGGACATGTGATCTGTAATATGAGCAAAGGGAAACAAAGCTTTTTGCTTGTTCGGCATTTCTTGGCACAGGCCATTCATTAATGGTTTTTATCTTGTCAGGCAGTGTTCCTAAACCTG
Source organism: Margaritifera margaritifera (assembly GCA_029931535.1). Taxonomy (NCBI): domain Eukaryota; kingdom Metazoa; phylum Mollusca; class Bivalvia; order Unionida; family Margaritiferidae; genus Margaritifera; species Margaritifera margaritifera. The sequence goes on from JAQPZY010001413.1 coordinate 622,437, forward strand.
ACTCAGTTATCAAGTGACCTAAGAAAGAAACTTGCTCCTGAAAAAGAGTACACTTCTTTGGATTGAGCTTCAGATTGATTTGTTGCAACCTCTCAAAAATAATGGTAATATTTTCAAGTTGACCCTCAAAGGTCTTGGAGTAACAAATCAGATCATCTAGATACAGTATCAAAATTTCCATAATAAACCAGAAAATGCAACTTGTGTCAATCTTGTGAAAGTTGCAGGTGCATTACAAAGACCAAATGTCATTCTTTTCCACATCCACTGTTCACCACCAGGTATTGAAAAAGTTGCTTTTGATCTGTCTTCTTTCTTAATTTCACATTGCCAATAACCTGATTTCATATCAAGGCAAGTCCACCATATTGAACCAGAAAGTGCATTAAAACTATCATCATTGTGAGGTCAAGGTTGTGAGTCCTTGACTGTTACATCATTCAAGCGTCTAAAATCACAACAAAATCTAACACATCCATCTGGCTTGTTTACCATTACTATAGGAGCATTCCAAGGATTTTGATGACATTTTTCAATTATGTCAGCTTCTGCAGTTTTCTTAATTTCTTCTTCTGCAGTGTTCCTTTTTGCTAGGGGAATTCTGTATGATAAAATCTAGTTGGTTTAGCATCATTTGTTTTAATTATATCTTGCATTAGTGTAGCATGGCCTATGTCATTAGAATTTCTTGAGAAAATATCCTGATTTTAAATCAGAAATTTTCTTAATTCATTTGTTTGTTCTTCAGATCGATTCTTTGATGACCTTTCAAACATGTCAGCTAGGTGTTTGGGCATTATCTCATTCATTGTAGCATATGTTTCTGAGATCTTGTTTATTTTAGAGGTAGTACAATCATTTATTGATACAGGGTGATATTCAGCTACTACCGTATCTTTAAAACTTTTGCATGGTTCAGTTCCAAAATTTGCTGTTCTAATAGGTAGTCTGTTTCTGCTAGGGTCAACTAGGGCTTTGGCTACCAACAACCCTGTCTTCTCAATAAATTTCACTGCAGGTTCAATCAATCCTTAGGAGCTTTCTCCACACTGCCTAATGGTTTGCTGTTTACTATAATTTCAGAATGTGGATGAACCTCAATAGTTTCAGTAATTGCTACCCGGCAACATACAGGTCCCTGTACATTATAGAAACAGGTAACTTTTTCTCCATTTACATTTAAACATCCCCTGCTTATCATTAGGTCACATTTATTTTTAACCATGAAGTCCATCCCCAGGATCCCTTCTTGTTGAATTTCTGCAATAAGTATTTCAGGTTTAAATGTTTTATTCCCAAGTTTTATGTCCACATTTGCATTTCGTTAAATTGGTACAGTCTCTCCAATTACTGTTTGTAATCTACTATTTACTGGGTTGACTTTTGGTGATTTTGACCATTGCTCCACTACACTTTTCCTTAAAATAGACACATGTGTCTCAAAGTAATTTCATTTCATTGTTGTTTATTTGTGCCAAGTATCCTTCATCCTTTCCCAGGCTGTTCAGTTTTATTATTGGGGATCTACTAGAAGAGAGGATCGATTTTCAGTCCCTACACTTGCCCCATTCCAGTTTTCATGGTTTTGCCACTGACCATGACTTGTTTTCTCTCCAGTTACCTTGAAATCTTCTTGAATTTTCATAATTTGACCTATAATTTGGATTCTGGCTGGAGTTACCTCCCCATTTATGTTTGAAATCATTGTGCTGATTGTTAAAACCACCAGATCTTCCATTTGACTGATTTGTGTCATTTCTTTCATTGTTCTGATTTCTTGGACCTTTGAAATTTTGTGATCTGTTGCTTTGCTGGGTCAATTTTACTTGTTGAGCAAGTTTATTTATTGTGCAGTGAGCTTTTCCAAGTTTTGTTTTAGTTCATCACACTCAGAGTTTTGTTTTAGGCCTTCACACTCTTTAGCTACATTCTCTTGAACAGAACCTACTGCTCTGTTTCTCAATCTATCAGCTATTTGGTGTGCTTCCAGTTTTATGGCCAATGTTTCAGCCTCTGACATAGTCTTTGGCCCTTGTTCCCTAAGTCTCAGTCTTATGTCAGAGTCCTTGATGGCTTCATTGAACTTGTAGATTTCTACCACATCACTACTTGCAGAAGGATATGCTAATCTGGTAAGTTTTCTGACATTCTGAGCTAGTTTAGGAATTGTCTCCCCTTTCTCTCTGTATCTAGACTTTAACTTTGAACGAAAGATCTCTGCCCTATGTATAGAACCAAATCTGTTAATGAGTGCTCCAACTAGAATATCTTGATTGGTTCTCTGTTCATGCTCGGGTTCACTAAGCAGTGAATGAGCTACACCAGACAAACTACTAGCTAGGTAAAGTTCTTTTACATGATTATTCCAGCCATTGATTTCTGTCACTATATTAAATTGGGTGAGATATTCATCAATGTCTACATTTCCATCAAATAACTGAGGTTTTACATTAGTGATTGTATTTGTTCCACCATTCTGTTGGGGTTTATGCAAGGTTTGCACATTATGGTTTGAAACTTTGATTTGAGATTCTTTTGCACTTTGACTTTCTCTTGAGTTTTCTTTAATAGATGGGCAACTTTGAACTTTTTCAATCCTTTCCTGCATTTCATGTAATTTGTGGGAAACATCGAATTTTGCACTCAATGCCTCAATTAGAGACAAAATTGTATCTTTCAAGTCATGTGCAAACTGACTCAGATTTCTGTCAAACTTGTCCTCCAAATCAAATAAGTGAGCACTCATTTCCAAGTTTTCATTCTCATTTTGATTATCAATTTCACTGGAGGGAGATGTGACCTCCTAAAACACTCTCCAGCAAATTACTTCTGCTATTTCCATCCATTTTACTTCCACCACCAATACCAGGTTAAGAAGTGACTATTCAAAACGTAGCCGATTCAATTTAATCCTTTACATTTCCTAAAAAAAAATTTTAATTTTGTTTTTAAGGATTCCACTTCTGACACCATTTGTTACGACCGTTTGTCAGGGTTCTTCAAGTCGGAACACATTCTGGGTTTGCCTGGTACTGGCTTGAGGTGAAAAGAGGGTAGAAATGTGCAAGTTTTGTTGGTGATGATATTTCTGTCTAATTAGGTCTAGAAAGACAGAAGAGATCTCGGAGAAGAAAGAAGAAATATATGTTATATATGCTGTTATAAATAAGTAAAGAATAAATTATGTTTTCATTTTTATTTTCTCTCTTTTTTTCTTTCATATATATATATATATATATATATATACGAATAAATAATATTATCATACAGGTTAGAGAATTTAAATTTGTACTCTACGGAGATTCGAACCCGGATCCATGGGTTACAGCACCCATCTCCTTGCCTGTAAGCACCAACCCCTATACCATCTCGACCATGCACACATCACAAAAATTATGCTACAAAGTCAGTGGTATATGCATTCGTGCAAAGCAGACATACCCACATGTCGACCCAGTAATTAATTCTCATCTGAGTACACAGACCATCTGGATTCCTACTACAGAAATCAAGGTATATAGATGTTATTATAGACAATTACAAATATACATCAAACGGAGCAGAAAGTGCTGTCCTTGGATTCTACAGGAGAACGCTCTATAACATTAAAAGAATTTGAAAATACAAATAAATAATATCATACAAGTTAGAGAATTTTAATTCGTACTCTACGGAGATTCGAACCTGGATACATGGGTTACGGCTCCTATCTCCTTGCCTGTTAGCACCAACCCCTATACCATCTCGACCATGCACATATCATAAAAAATGATGCTACAAAGTCAGTGGGATAGGCATTCGTGCAAAGCAGACATACCCGCATGTTGACCCAGTAAGTAATTCTCATCTAAGTACATGGACCATCTGGATTCCTACTACAGAAATCAAGGTATTGGGTTCAAATCTCCATAGAGTATGAATTCCTGTGTGATATCACATAGTTTACTTGGTCAGGTCAGCTGCACTAGTTGAGGCATCATATACATGGATTCGATGAGACTGCAACATTTCTGCCAAAAAGAGTGTCAATTCTACTATGGACATTCACCATAGATGCAGCATTGTATATAACAGAAGAAATATAATTCCAGTTGGATATTTGTCTGAAGGGATGATTACTGGATGCAGAAATTGTACTACCTCTAAAGATGTTATGCCATTGCCAGTTTACATTCATATGACTAGTGATTTACAGATTTAATGTTTTTATGAACTGATATTTGCCTTATTTGATTTGGAAGATTGCTCTGGTTGGATAACTTTTTGTCAGTTTAGAGACCGGCATTTGTTGACATTCTCTTCATAAGAGATGTGAGTGTATTGGCTGCTATGGGGCTGACATTTAAACCATGTTTATTATGGGGGTGGGGTGAAAGATCCATACCATGTGGTAACAGAAATGTAAAGGGGATTGTCTGCAATAGGCTGCCGGTCATGTCTCTGCATAGACTCAGTATGTTCGTGTTGGACAGCGTGATGAATTTTCTTTATTCTCTCACATTTTCGGTTCAACTCTGCGAATGCCCAGCAGGTTTACTCGTGTTCTAGTTTTAGTTTGGCATTCAGTAATGAAAATATTGTGCAAGGATTTCATCGTCTTATTTCAACCAATCAGATTCACAAAAAGTGATTTGTTAACGTGTTGACATAAAAAAAAATAAACTGCAAACACTGTATGTAAAATGTACCAACTATATGATAAAGTAATATTCGTCACTTACTTCACATCAAGGGCACAATTGACACTATCATTAACATGAATACAATACAATTTGATTTTCTGTTCTTAATTTATAATAGTAAAGTCTTAACTTAAATGGCAATATAGTCAAGTACTCTTCAAACTTAAATTCAGATTTAAAATTCTGTAGTGAACATGTTATAACTGCTGTATATGCAATCATGTTGGTACTGTTTAAACTGATCTCTCAGTCCAAGTTCTACTGCTGATTTTAGCCATTTTAAACTGTGAAAGATTTAATAGTTGAATGTATTGGATAGTCCACACTCATTACAAATATTTCTAACACAAAGTAACCATGGAGAATGATAAGTACCATTTACATGACTTTGCAATAATACTCCTTTAACTATGATGGATAGTTTCCAGTCACTAGTTTACCCTCCAAAATTGTAATACTTTGTTTTGCAGTAACATACATAGAAACTCATCCCAACTTTTCAAGTATCTATTATTTAGTGTATCTTCTCTGTAATTCGAAAGAATTTTGCAAATTCCAGTATAAAACAAATCAATTATTTTCAAATCCACAAAAAAACCAACACTTCTGAATCATATACGAGTACAGACAAATTATAACGTCAGATAAATGCAGTTTAATAGGAAATGCAAGAGTCTAAGATTTTCTTATTACAGAAAACATGGCTTTCTAGCTTGCTCAGCTAAATGAGCTGCAACAAACTTGACATGAAAGTTAAAAACGATACCAAATTAGTTAAAATCATGTTCAACATCAACATACCATTTGCTATATATCTGAAATGAGGACCATTCTAAGCTTGTCCTAGAAGAATATCTGATCTTGTGTTTTCTGTATTTGTTCGTAATATCGATATATTGCAAAATTCAAACATACTGGCTAAGCGCTATTTGGAGTTGGATTGAAGATGTTGCAAATATAACCATATCATCTGCATATGAAAGTAAAAATAATTTCAAGGACACTGAAACATAATTATCGTTAAGCACCTCGTATACAATTGTACTAATTGTGAATTTTCAAGAGAGGCTTTAACCAAATTTTGAACTGTTGGCTGAATTTTTGTTTTTTTGTTCAGTATTCCTAATAGCTCTTAAGTACAATTTTCAGGTAGACCATTGTTACTGGATGTACTAACAGAAGTAGAAGACATTCTTGAAGTGGCACATTTTGCAGTTTGCTCTTGTCATTGTGAAATAAGCTCTTGGTTTTTTTTTCTGTACTAGAGACGAACTAATAGCATGAATCGTACTTGGAGAAATTTCTTCTACTGGTTTCGACGGTTGATTTTTACCGTCCTTATGATAGATACACTTGTACAGAGGTTGTACCTCATCCACTGAGAATGAATGATCAACTCGCCAAAGTTACGGGAACTACTGTCACTGGAATTTATTCTAGAGTTCCACTAGTTCTTTTCTAACTCGTGATTCTTAGCCATTCATTTAATCACTGGTAGATGAATAGGTTACACGTCAATTGTACTTTTAAATTATTTACACCAATCAACTATAGCTAAACACTATTTTCATATGTTTAGAAAATTTCTTACCAATTTTACACATTTTAGGGTAGCTTTTCCACAACTTTTTACTTGTATATGTTCCGTTCCGGTATGAAGAACAATCACACAGTGATTCACATTTACTTTTTTCAGGATTTGATTACAACTGATATATTTACCATTTTTTATCCAGAAAACATAATGACTAAAATAAATTCTTTGATTCTCAATAAAACATTATAAAACCCACATCAATAGAAAGAGTATATAGCAGGTCTTCTGTCGGAGTATTAACAATTACTGTATTGATTTTTGTTCGTATGACTTTTTAAAAAAAGGCGATTTTGGGTTCATTGATACAGAACCAGCTGTCGGCTTATGCTCCATACTGGTAAATTATGACAACTAAGGTTTATTATCCTCTGCTAGTGAGCTTCCTGAGAAGTAATTTGAGCCTAAGGAAGTGTTACAGCATGCAGACTATTGATAAAGTGTGTATTCATCCTCAATCTGCATTCGATGTTTTATCTCCATTTTTTCTGGCACATGAAAAACAATGCAAGTGTTTGAAAAGGAAAACATTGTTGAGAGAGAGAGTCTAAGTTATGTGTACATTTTTAGACAGCAAAATACTGATAATATATCACACACGGATAGCTTTTGCCTTCTAGAAAATTTGTTGTAACGAGAATATGAACACGTGAGCTATATTCTAATGCACAGCAAGTGTATACAGAGTAAATTTATGTTATATATGAAACGATGTTCACATATTAGACAAACACAATACTGCTGTTACTTATTCTTGACTCAAATCGATAAATTTTCAATACCAGAGTTAGACATATTAATGAAACAACATTTAGACAGTACATTGTTCATAATTCTATGTGAATCAAAGGTAATTTTGAATAGACACCCATTCAAGGGAAAGAAATAAAACTGATCGCAAGCCAAGATTTTGTGACATCAAACTTAGGTTATATAGTAAGCGTTATGTAAAGACTGAAACCAGCTCATAGCAAGACTCAAAAACGTTGCTGTAAAATCTGCATAAAAGGATAAATGTATTTTGTTGCTAAACAACACAAGAAAATGTCAGACTACATTCGACCTGAACGTTAATCTTCACGGCACCAATCTCTCTCATACACCGCAAAAGGAAATGACACGAAAACCATTAAATTAATCTTTCAGTTATGAGCGAGTGAGATTTAAAATGCAGACAAAATATTTAGTTCATTAGCTGAAACGAACATCTCTATTTATAGATATTTGGTTTTGAAAATCTAAGATTGTGTTTTTAACCCCTAAATCGGTGTTTTTTTTCCCCTTTTTAACAAAATTTGGCCAAATGTGAAGATTTGACGCCAATATATATCGTGAAGTAAAGTCATTTCTGATTGAATATGCATATAACAAACATCTATTTATAATACCCCAACTCTCAAGTACCAGATCTTGCTCGTGTGTCACTGAACGGTCCCTCACACTGTTTTTATACCATTTTTCAGTGATTATAAAGATTGCTGGCCATGAGCTTTTGTAAAAGGAATTTACTCCCACGTAGTAATGTAAACATCTCGTATGAAATCGCGTGTTTGACTTCCCAGTCTCAGCCTCGCTTGCGCTCAGCCATATCTGGAAACTTAAACACGTGTTTCCAACAACGACTTTTTACATTACTACTATCGTTATAATTAGCCTTTTATTTGTACAACAGCTTGGTGAAAATATGGTGTTCACGAGTTACCTCCCTTGATTGCGGAAATTGTTGGCGCGCACAAGTTACTTCCTCTGTGAAAATATTTGGCGCACACGAGTTGCTTCCCTTGATTGCGGACATATTTGGCGCAAACGAGTTACTTTCCTTGATTGCAAATTTATTTCAGCTACAGACAAGTATGCACATTTGCCTACACCATACACTTGGAAACATAGTATTGTATATATATATATATATATATATATAGATAGATAGATAGATTGAATTCTATGTATAAATAGCTGTGGAAAGGTTTGGCCACTCTGACGTGGTCCAGGTCTGGGATCCTGAAGCAGTTAGGGGGATTGCCTGAACTTCCGATGTGAAAACAACCAAAAGTTGCAAGAAGTTGAAGGTTATGGGCTAAAAACCCGTCCCCAAATGCCGTTCACATTAGCGACCGGGTGCTGTGAATAGCGATTCCGATATGCTCCTTATCTGCTGAGGAGCTAAATGATTCAGTAGGGCTAGCACCCAGTCCTAGCATAGGCTTTTGCAAAAATTTTGTTTCTCGCACATATGGCATCGCCTGAAAATAATTGTTACTAGTGTTTTCGAGAATGGCCTTTTATATACTGCCATATTTTTGTCCTCTATATCAATGTGGACATCATTGTTGTCTTCAAGCATAATGAATGTCGAATTAGAGAGAAAAATAAACATATATAATGGCCTGGAGAGAGCATCCCGTCCACAACTTGTATGAAGCAAATGAAAATGGAGACATACGACGTGTGTTGCGTCAACAAATTCTTGCCAGATATCCTAACAACAATGGCTACATCCTCATTACAGTTTATATCATGGACAGATGTAGGAAGATATTGAGCCCACATTGATTTGTATTTGAGTACTTTCACGGAATCATACCAAAAGATCTTGTCATTGATCACCTTAACGGAAATAAATCTGATAACAGGATTGCAAACTTAGAAGCATTTTCACGACAAATAAATAATATGCACAGCGGAGTTGGTAAATGTAAAAAGACTGCACGACCTGTAGAAGCAACAAAATTAGAAACTAGCGAGCAAGAAATATTTACCAGTCCCAGAGCTATTTTGTTTTGTTGTAATGGCGTAAGAAATAAATCTTTTTCAACAATTTGCAACTGCTGTTTTTCAGTTTGTTTTGTCTAAGCGACATATGTCTTTTGCTTGTTGTATCTATGTTTTTTGTTTGTTTGGATTTTTTTTGCCTAAATTAGACTTAGTTTTGTAAAAATATCTGTCATTGGCACAGGCATATCAGTCATGTTTGTATTATTTCTAAAGTGCCGTAAGCTTGTGTACTAATGCCATCATCAAAAATATATCTTTTGTTGTCATAGGCATATAGACCAATTTTGTTAAGAGCCACCGTGTGTAATACATGATTATTTGATCTGATTGTGTTCATTGTAGAATATTTTTTCCGCCAGATAGTACTGACTTATAATAGTCATATGCAGTAACATTTTCCACAACCTTTTACTTGATTCCCTTAGCGCGCCTTTTGCTTTTGTTGAGCAATTTCAACAAATACATTTTAGCCCGAAGCACCATGATCTCTTCTATTAGCGAGATCTATTTTTTGAATTTACCTACAGTCTATTTGTTATTCGCATCATAAAACGTTTTAGTTTACTATCATCATCGCGCGGTTAACCAGATAAATCCAATTGATCTTTCATAGCAAACATGTCGTAGTAAACATCTTATCTCATGATTTCATCACACAATGAATCTGTATCTGTAAGAAGCAACTTCGCTTTGTCACCATATTTTGCTTTGTTTGTATTATAACGAAAGTCGTACATGTGATATTTTGATAGTTCAAGTACAGTAAAACCATCATAGATAGACTTATTCAATGTTAGATGCGTTTTCTTTCGGTGGATTGCAACTAAGTTTTCATCAAATATCTTCATTGAAGTAAAAAACCGGATCAGCGACTACTTTGTCTCGCCGCGTTAAATCATTGACAATTTCAACATTGACCCATTTCCTAATATTCTCCATTTTTTTTCTCCAAATACAGTATTATTCACCAGCTTAAAGAATTTGACTTCAAAGTTATTTGTTGCAGCGGCTCTCTTTGCTGTGTTTATGGTTTTTGCCAAACTTTCTGCGTTAATTTAAAACTCTGTCTCTATGGGTGTCACGAATTTCAGGTGGATATTCCAAACAAACTTCTAGAATGTAGCCAGCATCATTATCACTCCGCCGTAATTCCTTTATAAAATTTTACAATGGTATGGTAAAAGATTGTTGGGATCCTAATACGTAATATATTTTTGTTTCTTTGCAGGATCATAATTTGGTTCATATTTGTTGTTGGCGACTGAATGTTTATGTGTGATTCCAGCGAAAATGACAAATATGTTTATATGTTGTTTGGTATGCAAGTTATTCTCTTTTCAAACTTCCAGAAGTGCTTTACTATGTAAATCATAGCCATACAGATTATGAAACACAACTGGAATAAACTCTGGCATTCTCAAGGCAGGTTGCACTTGTTATGGATGGCACCATGACGGCTGCCAGTGAAATGACAGTGATCTCTGACACGATCATCAATATGTTGTTGATTACAAATCCAGCACAACTTACACTGCAAAAAGTTGTCCTTGTTTTCTTCCCTGTAAATCTTTTTAATGGGACTAATTTTATGCACATAATCAACTTCATCAAGAAGACTTTCTGTGAAATGCCCGCCACAGTTGGCGCAGCGGTATAGTTTTATAGGTTAACTTAACATGTTTTTAACACAAACCAGCTTGTACGCGCATCGAAAAGAAACATGTTCTTAATAAGCTCTTCGATTTGGATTGGTATCTGTGCCCTCAATCGGGATAAGCAGCGCTTCAAAGCCCGCATAGATGACAAATCTAACTCTAGTCATATTATTGAAGTTATGAAACGTTGTTGTATTATGTTCTTTGTCAGGCATGATAGCTTTTGCATTGTCAACACAATCTAGGCCATGTGCATTAAGCAAGTCCTCACGCTTAAAACCATGAAGACATCTTCTGCAGTAAAATAGTCTGTGATGGTGATCGTGGTACTGGCCATACATCAATCCTGAGTGGCCATCATTGGTATCTTTATGAATGTAAAGCAAATGAACGTTTCTTTCACTGGCAACTGAAGAAATATGCAGAGGATAGATGCTTCCTTTATCATCCATGCCAAAGACATTGACAGAAACATTGTTTAGTTTTTCAAATTTGGAAACATCATTTATCTAAATAGGAAACTTGGTTCCAGTAAAATTTAATGTATCTTGATATAAGGTATAGTTGCTAACTCGATTTGGATTCGTTTTGAGGGCGATAGCACAGATAGCATTTCCCACATGATGCATTGGGTGTCCTTATTTATGATGCTAACACAACTTTGACTGCTTTTAATTTTGCCTGGCAGTTCCCAATATGACTTGCCGCGTTGTGGATTGTACTTAGAAGGATTAACAATGAATGCTAAAACATCAAGCATAACCCAGCCAGAACCTTCTCTCTGAAAATTATCAATGCTATTCTGACGAGATTCAAAAACACGTTTAATGTTAAAATGGTGCTGAAATGCATGAACTGGTTTTGATATGAAATGTGCTTCAGTTTCAGTGTCATCCTTTGTCTTACAAACAGCAAGCTAATACCAGTAGAATATTTTATGCTGCGATGCAAACGCAGCTCCTTAGACAAAATTTGTTTTATGCTTGGCTCTGCTAACCTTTTAAAAATATCAAACGGTATTAACCTATCATTTTCCAAAGCAAACGTTTTGTCGTAGCCGGCAAAGGATTGTCATTTTTTGGCTCAAGCTCATCTTTGTGCTGATTATATATAAAGTAATTTATTTCTCTTAATTGTTTGTTTCTAGCATCGCCAAAAGAGTATTGCGCTTGATGCAAGACATGCTATGGTGCATTAGCAAATCATTATTGTAGCAGATATTAATTTGGCCAAGTTTACACAGCAGGCGCGATTCGGTACGTTACATAAATTGTTTTCATTATCTCTGTCAAGGTAAAAACTTCTTTGATCCAGTTTGTTGTATGACCTTTCTCAAACATTTTTTTTAGTCTAGAAATCCTGACCCGGTCACCCACATTAAACTTTTCTCTAAAAAATAATTTGTTTGCAACACTATCTTGATTTATTGTTTTTACTAGCATGTGTTGGCGTCATTCCTATGCTTCTGTGTTTGGTATTGATGTATTTATTTATCAGTGACTGCAACACATTGACATACTTTTTGTTTTATTTTTTTTATAACATGTTTCCACGTCGCATCTTTTAGCATTCGATCGAATCTTTCAACGACAACTGCTGTGCCTTCATTAAATGTGGAATACTTATGAATTTTATTTTGTTCGAGCCAGTTCTCAAATGTTTTATTGTAAAATTCACCACTACGATCCACCCAAAGTTTTGCAGGTTTGCGTGATCTTGTAGCCATTTTGAAAGCGTCTCTGATTGCAGTGCCAGATTTATTTTTTAGTGGCAAGCTCCATGCATATTTACTAAGAACATCAATGATATTTAGCAAACACTTAATGCCATTGTTATTTCTAGAATATTCTTTTGGGTCTATCCAATCAGCAGACCAAATGTCATCAACGCCATTAGCAACCACTCTGCGCTAACTCATCTGCAAGTATGTCGTCATCGCCAATTAGTTTTCTACCCGCAGTTTTGGTGTGGGAAACTTTGGTTCCTACTCCAAGCTTATATTTGAGTCCAATAGAGCCTCTGACAAAAGCTCTGTTGACACGTTCTCGCACCCCTTTTGGTTTCATTGCGGCTAATTCATCAAACATAATTTTGTCGCAGCGGGTTTTTTTTCTTTCTTCTGGATGATCTCTGTAGCAAATGTCATGCCGCATTGCCGTGGCAGCTACTTGCTTCCAAGTCTGATGGATACTCCCGTATGCTTTTTTGTGATGGCGTGAAAACAACTTTTACTGAAGTGTAACTCGTTTATATGATCACTTTGGACAATTAAACCAGTTTCTGCTAAACAATAACTGTCATCTTGCCACTAAGTGCATCAAGTGTGAGAAATCTGTCAAAAGTATTTACAGCATACACAGGATAATTTGTAGCTGGATCTGGTTGGATAGTCCACTTGACTTTAGTATCTGCCATGGAGTCTTTTGTGCGCTCCAGATGCTTGGAAACGTCAAAGTGATAAATGGTGTACGGATTTGCAAAGTCCTCCAAAGATATTTGCGTTACTGTATCAACATCCTAGTATTTTTGTATAACTTTCTAAAGCATGAAATAAGCTCTTGAAAAATTTCTACTAAGTCGTGCAAAATCACACTCAAGATCACGTTCATGATATTGTCTGCTATTGACTCTAACAACAATGCAAGTCAATCCCATGTTGTCAAATATCCGGCTGCTCTTCTCTTGGTCTCCATCTCGTATGGCACGTTGAAAGGCTACCAATATGTGTCTAGGTAGTTCGCTGCCAGACAGTGTAGCTATTCTCCATGTCACCGATAATTGCGCTGCTAAATATGCAACACTTTTGCAGACGCGCATTTGCTCACAATAAAGTTTCTTGCTAAACCTGGACAAAAGATTATCCAATTCTAGCACGTGATAAATAGATGGTGTTATTTTTGGTCTGATTATTCAGTTGATACCGCGCCGTTTTAAACAGGCTCCAGCCATTGTTTGTCAAAGCCTCTTCTGCATTAGCGACGGGCAGAGCAGCAGTTGTTTTCAAAATCCTCTGACTGCAAGAAAAGCTTTATGAGGCAGCAATTTAACATCTTCATCACATGTGTCAATAACTCTTGTTCCAGGTTTATTCATTTGATGCGAGTCCTTGTCCAAGTATTCAACGTAATCATACTCGGTTGTTGACTCGTCAATGGGTGCTTCATCAAAAAGCTTAAAGTATTCTCGTGTATATCTAAACAGCATGTTTATACATCCTTGTACCACACATTTTTTTAGACCTGATCCTGCCATGATATTTGACACTGCTGCTAATGTGCGCATCTCAAGTTCATTATAATTTCTTCACTGCGCTTAGACAATATTTTTTGGCAGTACTAGTCATTACACGTTCAGCTTCTTTTGTTGGTGCAATTTCCTTGATGATTTCTTTGACAGGCTTCAATGCAACCGTTTGCTGTGGCGCTGGCGTCCCCTTCATTTTGTTTGCAATTTATTTTGTCCAACTACTGATCCTACTGCTGAAAAGGCACTTTTTGCAGCATTATGGACAAGTGGATATACTTTTTTAAATTTTTTATCTATGCCAGGAACTGCCGTAGCAATCTTAGAAAAGATTGATCCGTGATTGACATGGTGATTTTCTGGTATGCTGTAGACATTGTTGATGGGATAATAAATGAGCGGGGAAGGTTTTATAGTCATCAATGATTCTGGCGGCGCATTTGGCATGAAGCTATAAATGACATGGCTATGACCACCTCGCGCGTCAAATGCTCGTTCAGTAACAAGTAATGAGTAGGCTGTTTACATCGCTAATTTTTACGGGAATGTCGCCATCGTAAACAATTTTCTTGCAGAATTCGCGAACTAAAACCTAATAGGTTTCTTATGCTGTTGTTGATTGTAAAGTCAACTCAGTAACCACCTTTAAACGTCAATCGTGTTTTAAGCTTAGAGTAATTTGGCTCGATTATTATGTTTTCACCAACATGACTTTTTTCTTTCATCATTCTTTTTATTTCATCAGCTATATCCACAATGTTGTAGGTGCCTGGATTGATGGTGAGCATCATCAGTGAAAAGTAAAATTAAAAAAACTTGTTATTGCTATTTGTAATATTATGAAATGAGTTCCATATTTCTGCAGAAATTAAAGCGATTTTGTAGCGAGTATCATGCAATAACTCCATGGGTGTTCTATATCTGACAGTAAAATTACTGCTGCTTTCTTGAGCCAACTTGGAATCAAAGAATAGAATTTGCGACAAATGGTCTATATCAGATCATTGTACAAAACTTTGTACTCCGATTTACTAATGATGCTTTGCTGAAGTAAATGGTCTAGTATTTCTACGATTTCACTGTCCACTTCCACATCAATGTTGCCCGCTTGGTTTACTGGCTGCTAATAATTTTTGGAATATTTTATTCCTGTACCGGTTTTAGGTTTAAAAATTCTTATAGTTCTGTTAAGTTCTAATCTAAGTTGCTCTACCCACTTAACTAAGGATCTTAATTCACGATCAGTTTTTCAAGCTTTTTTACCTTTACATAAAATTTCTTAAGGTACTTTTCATTCTTTTCAATCTCTATTTTGTATTATTCTGGAGTTGCTATAGCCATCATTTGATGGACAGTTAAAGGTCCGCCTACTAATTCTTCTTCAGGTGTAGAAACCTCACTTCGAGGCACATATCACCGTGGCAACAATGGTGTCTGTGGTGTTGGTGATGGTGATGGTGACAATGTTGTTGACAAGGTTGATGTAGTATCATCACCCTTTTTTATACGCTCTCGTCGTTTTTATACATGCTGCTTCCTCTTTTAAAAGTTCTATTTCTTCTGGTAGTATTTTTAAAGCTGAGTATTGTTCTGATTGCATTGCTATTTTTTTGTAGCTCCTGAAGCTGCTGCTGTGAGAGCTGTTCTTGTTTTCTCTGTTTGACCTTTAGAACAAGCAACAGCTTCGTCAAAACTGCATCGGTAACATGTTGTTCTTTAATTTGCTTGTCTTGTTTTATGTCATGTACAGATGCTGATTCAGATATTGCTGATATTAGAGGCTTAAATAGTTTTTATGTTACATCACATTGAAATTCCTGTTAGCCACTTTTTATCTGCTATAATGCAGCCACATAGTTGCTGCTGCTCATCTACATATTAGCGCATAGCTTCTGCTTTGTCCTTTTGATCCTCTACTCGGACAAATGGCATTGTATACAATGTATTTGCATACAATATTGTTGCTATTGTTATCAAATTAATCTGGCAAATAAAACTCGCCAAAGCTGCGACGATACATCTCGGGAACAACTTCCGCATCTCTATGAAAAAACATAAATTCATGTTTGCTTTTGCAAACAGTTTCGTGATAACATTGCTTAAATTTGGCATCGTCTGTGCCACGACAAATGATCGCGTGCAATAGAATCTCTGTCGCGATTGTCCACACCTGAAAATAATATAAAGCAACCTGTATTGTGGCGAATGTATTTTGGCACATCGTAATAAGATTGTGCCAAGTAGATAGAATTGCAGTTTTTGTTTCATGACAGAGAAAAGTATTCTTTGATTTTATTCATACTGTCGTGGACAATTTTGATGTCGTAAAAAACTATGACTGAGTAAATGTTGCCATCAAGTTTCTTCTGGCTCTAATATTGTAAACGTTTTGTTGCTAGCGGTCGTGTTGTGGTCAGCAACAGCAGAACTGCTAACAGCATTCTCAAAGTCGCTAAGTGTCCTGTATTTATTTTGACCAGGATTGAACATGTAAATGACCACCCGGTCATAACTGAGCCCATTGTTAAGCAGAATATTCAAAAGCAAATTGGTTTTACTGCGACAGGTTGGACCAGCGATCATGTAATGACAATCTGGAAACAAAAATTGATGTCTAGACTTTTTGATGTCTTTTGAGTTAAAGTTGACGATGCACAGTTTATACAGATAGAGTTATATATAATGAGTCATTATACAGCTTTTGGCACAGTTATTGGCGATGTTGAATCGAGCACAACAACAGTCATTTCGGATGCAGAACTCGACAAGCACTTGCTAAAAACCGGTGATACTATGTCTGTACCACTAAAGATATCTTCGCAAACTATTACAAATGTGGCTACACAGATAATGCATATGCGGCCACTAAACAGTATCCAAATCAGTATGCAAATGCTAGGGTGTTGTTAACAGTTGCCAAAAAAAGTTTCGTCGAGGGTGCTTACTTTATGTAAGACAAAATGTGACATTGTTAATCCTTGGCAATGAAATGTTAGTGTCAGCGCCATATGTTTTGTCATTAGCTGGTGGAGCTATGACTGGTGACATCGACATGAATTTTAAAAGAATGACAAACTTAGCCATGACAGAAACTAAAAAAGATGCGGCCACCAAGGAGGATGCAGATACAAAACTTAGCGCAGATGGCAACATTTTGGCTAGCGTACCTACAACAGTAAGCAGCAGATATATTGGAATGACTGCAGATCTGCTAGTGAGTAAATCCTTGTGTTTTGTTTTGGTATACAGACAAGGCAGAGCTTTGTTTAAAGGTCATCTGCTGTATCTCATAGTCTAATCAATATTCAGGTGCCAGAAGGTTTTAGAATTGCCAACCATATAAACTCAGTTCTGTTTGAAGTTACTGGCGCTGGAATCAATGTGACCTTTGCTCAGATAAAAAATGTTGGCGTGCATATTGATAATGCAGATGCGACAACTAAACTGTAGTTGGATTCCAAGCGAATAAAAAAATACAATTGGGCATATTCCATCGCTGTCGTCCAGTTCTGATAACAGCAACGGATTTGTAGCCTCTGAATCATCGGAATATTCAACAGCCTTTAGAGCGCATCTGGCTTTTGCTGACCACATATCTACTGCACCAAATAGCGAATGGACTATATCGGGCGTTTATTATAATTTTTGGATTAGAATAGAATGTCTTGTGGCGGCTACTATTTGGCGCTTTCAACTTAGAGGCAGATTAGTTGCAACTGAATACATAAACAATTGGAGCGTCCAATGACAGCGCAGACTGGACCACGCTTAACACAAGTACGGATACATTAGGGTCAGCTCTGGCTACATTTGATATTGCAAGCCCTGGCACGTCAAAATATTGTCTCTACAGATTGTATTGCATTTCTGCGATGCCAATTAATCCTGGTATGAATTATTTTCAGATTTTTACGCTAGATGATCTTATGTAAACAACATATATAAAATGTCAAAATTCGTAAGAATTGCACGCAAATTTAACGCTGTTGTTTGAAAAAAAAAAAAAACGAGAGTATGTCTTTCGATGACGAGATATCTAGGACGTATTATGATGAAATTGGCGAAATCAAACAACTGTATAAAAACGTTTGTAGCGGATCCAGATAGCGTAAAATCGATGATTACATACTCAATCTTTTTCAGGAAATCATTTGAGAGCGCCACAGTTGCATGACGAGCTAGACAAATATGACAAGTTAAAAAAAGTTCTGCAATGACATGGAGTCGGCCAGCACTTCTAGAAATATAGGAGTGCTCTTTAAAACCATGCTGAAAGAGTTGACTATTGATACTTTACGATTAGTGTATTCAACTAGAAAAATAAAACGCAGAAAAATGAACAAAAAAAAACACAAGATCACGATGCTGACTACGCATGTATGTACAATAAAGTCTGGCAAAAAAACTCTAAAAACCAAGAAAGACTTCAAGAACAAGTTTACAAGCGATATTATTACAAATAGTTCGGTTTGGATTATGATGATGTAGAAACGATTCTAGAAGTGATGGAGGTACCTGATATAAAAGACGGTGAAAAAGATCCTTCTAATGATACAACCTCAAGCAGAAAACCGCAGCCACAACTACAACTAGAACCAGAGCCAGATCAACCACAACCTGAAGCAGAAAAACCGCAGCCACAACCAGAGCCAGAGGTTGTAAAAAAGTCTGCTGAAGCTTATTATCACATACTAACATACAGAAGTCATAACGTGTATGAAGACAATGTTCTTGTAGTGGCTCTTTTGGTTACGTTGGACAGTTAACACCAGAAGACAAACAGGCTATGGTTGCATTTGGCGACAATATCACATTGACTATACTGCTCAGAGGTAAATATTTTGATGTCGCAGCAGATCCAGGTGAAGAAATGAAAAAGCATTTGAAAGACTGCTTGTTTGATATGACACCCCACAAGGAAAACCTTGATAAAACAGCAATACTATTTCTGATCAAATACAAAACTTTTATATAGTTTATTCACAATAGAACTAACAAAGATATTTAGTGCATATGATCAGATCCTCAAATATCACGTAACACAGCGCTCTGAATCAAAATAACTTGCTGGTGCAATTGCGTATCTTTACTCAAAACCTGATGGTGGAATTGGAATGATAAGTGCTTATTATGACTCAGAAAGAAATGGAAGAACTTTTTAAAAAAACGTGACACCTTCATGACAAAATTATACCACGACATTAAGCAGCTGAAAATTCCTACATTTGACACGCATGTTACTAGCATCTACAGAATTTTAGATTGAAGTAAAACAAAATGAGCACTAGTTATATACCATGAAATACATCATAGATTTCAATCATATTAACAACCATCTGGAAAGAGAACTTGTCGCGTATTACTACAGTTATCACAAACGGGCCAATTGTTTCAAGCGGTCTTACAGATATTACAAGCACTTGTTGGTTTTGCAGTCTGCCATTCTGCTAATGTTAAGTGCTGCAGGTGTTGCTAGCAGTGCCGCCTTTTTAAATCCATTTTTGCAGATTATTTCTGGTGTTGGAATTGCAACACAAGCCGCTTTCAGAAAACTTGAGCCAAAAATTCAAAAGAAGACGACGGCAATGTATAAATACTCTTACATCACGTACACAAAAATTCTGAATCAAATTAAGACTTGCTTAGTAGGTGCTGTGTTTAACATGGCTGATTTAGTGAAGGAATTCAACATCGAAAATCGTAGACAACATCGTGGTAGATTTAAGTCCGATGTGCATTAACACAAAAAATCTATGCAAGAAAATGAAAAAGATGCTTGTTTGGGCACGTCTTAAAGTTTAATTGAGGCAATCAATGCCTCGCTACTAAGTCTGTTGTATTAATTGTATTAATTCTATAGAAAAATCGGAGCTCGTTTCAACTCTATGATGATTTTAGCATAGCAGTCAAAGTGATTTTTAGCTTGTTTCATCAGATTACATTTGATATCAAGGTCGTCGCTTACAAATCCATAGACGTAACTGACCGGCATCGGTTTTCTGAGATAATAAAAATTGAGTTAAGGCAGAAAGTTAGCACGGGGAGTTTCTTTGTAGGGATCTATAATTGCTTCTGCGTACTTTATACCAATCGCTTACATAAAACCAAACTGCCCTCAAACCTGGTTTTGACAAAGTCACACAAAGATCTTTTGCTGTCAGGTTTGTTGAATTCTTCTTCTAATATGAGTATGGATCTTTCTAATTCTGTGGTGATATCTGCGCAAAGGTCAAACCACTTCGGATTTTCTTTTGATATTTGATAAACCATCTTGAGAGCGTCCTTGACATATTTGTAGGCGCCATTTAATGTTTTGATTTCTGAAGTCATTAATTGGACATCTTCTAATCTCATAGGCAGGCATTAATCGTCTTGTGCTAAAATCAAACATTATATATACTATTTTTGTCTCTAATTCATGTACAATCTGTTGCAGTTTTGATAAGGCTGTCTTGATTGTTTTTTGCTATAGCCAGGTTCGCATACAGTATGGTTTTAGGTCATTCTGAATATTTTCCACAGTAAAACCGCAACCAGCTTCTTGTTTGGACACCTTTTAATAATATCATCAATCGCGTCAAAAATGCAGTCAGGCTGGTCTTGAATGTCTGCAAGAATGTAATCATGTTCTCCATGTAGGTCTTTCTTCAAAAATGAGGACAAGTCTGCCACAGTAGACTCGCCAAGATCAGTAAAGTCGTCATAGTTGTCACAAAATCCTATGATGCCTATTGCGATTGGATCCTTAGTGTACCTGTCGTAATCTGTACTATGATATTTGTTGTCGTATTCTGGGTAAAATCCCAACTGGTACAAAGAACATTTACGAAAGATTGTATCGACAAGCAGACCGTATGAAACAACTTAAACTTCTAAACTTTATATTACTTGTGGAAAATAATATTCTGGACTTGTTGATGTCTCTGTGCAAGGGACAGTTAATTTCTAACAGCAAAATTTTATTGTGGTCAATAATGTAACCATCTGGAGTGTATCTAAAGCCATCTATAGTTTGAATGCAGATATCGCTGCCCATCACTCTTTTGTTTGTGGTGATCTCAATGTATCTTCTAATGACTGGCTGAAATAATGTTCCCCAAAGACAAGGCAGAGTTGTATACGATGGTTGTATGCTAAGTTTTCGTCTTGGTATATCCTCATCAGTGGCAAAAGGACAAATTCCACGAACTGTAACCAACTCTGAACCATCCAAGGTCATACACATCACTGAATACCATTTGGTAGACCTCTGTTTTAGCTGATGCACTTTCACAAATGATTCCATGATAGCTTTCAAATCCATTATTATACAGTATGATTTCTTCAGTTAGAAAAATTATGTAAAACCAATATATATGCTTGTTGTGTGGGTATGTAGGAACAAACACAAGATATTCTCTACACTACTTTTATTATATACAGACAAAGCTATTAACTAAAGGAATGCCCAACACCAAGTGAACATAAAGGTGGGTGAGTATAAAATAAATGATGTACATCACAAGCATTCTGTTACTAATTGGACTCTAATTAGACTGACCCTAGGTCTTACTAGCTTTAAAGCTGTCAACCTTTATCTGTGTCTTAAACTCCAACTACACATGGCTGTGCCTCATTAACTGATACTACAATGCTAACGAATTACGCTCAATGAAAAATGTGAGTTTTCCAGAGCCTTGGTGAAGTTCGTAGGGCACATTATAGATTCCACGGGAATTAGGCCCGATCCAGAAAAAACGCGCGCAGTCATTGAAATGGAGCCACCCAAAAATGTCTCTTAAGTCAGACGATTTATGGGCATGGTTAATCAACTAAGCAAATTCTCATCAAACATAGCAGAAAAAACAAAACCGCTGCGAGATTTACTCGGTAAAAACATTGAGTGGATCTGGGGTCCGTCTCATGAGAAAGCTTTTCATGATGTAAAGTCGGAGCTTAGCTCTACACCAGTGTTAGCCCTATACAATCCCAACTACCAGACAGTCTTGTCAACTGATGCATCTTCATTTGGCCTAATGGCTGTATTACAAAAACAGCTAAATGAAACATTGAGGCCAGTTGTGTGTGCTTCAAGGTCGCTGTCTGTCACAGAGCAAAGATATGCCCAAATCGAGAAAGAAGCTTTGGCTGTCACTTGGGCATGTGAAATATTTATATGTATTTGCTATGTCTTAGGTTTCACGTGGACACTGACCACAAACCCCTCGTTCCTTTATTGAGTTAAAAAATCTGGAGGTTTTATCTCCCAGAATCCAAAGATTCAGAATGAGGTTAATGCGGTATCACTTTACAATATCGCATGTTCCTGGGAAAAGTCTTGTAACTGCTAATGCACTTTCACGTGATCCAATCTATCACATGAGATTACACAAGCTCAGATTATAGATGCTATTTGCAGCAAAATTAGGGTTTATGTAAATGAAGGTTGGCCTCGCAAGTTTCAGCTGAAAAAGAATCTGCAACCATACTGGCCATTATGTGATTTTACAGTTCAGGATGGACTGTCGATGAAGGGTTGTCGATTGGTTATTCCATCAATGATGCAGTCGGAAATACTTGATCGACTACATGTAGGTCACCAAGGAATTTCAAAGTGCCGAGAGTTGGCCAAGTCATCAGTTTGGTGGATGGGACTGTCAAAACAGCTTGAAGCTAAGGTCAAAGGTTGTGAAACTTGCGCAATGCATAGTCTTGATCGTGCAGAGCCATTAATACCTTCCAAACTTCCGAATAGGCCATGGCAAAAACTTGGTACTGATTTGCTTGAGTTAAAAGGTCAGCAATATTTGCTTGTTGTAGATTATTTTTCAAGGTTTATTGAGCTACAAAAGCTGTCTGCTACAAGCTCTGGAGCGGTAATCAATCACATCAAGTCTATTTTTGCTAGACGTGGGATTCCTGAGATTCTTCTATCAGATAATGGACCTCAATTTATTCTGATGCATTTGCAATCTTTGCGAAAACCTATGGGTTTGAGCATAAAACTAGTAGCCCAAGATACCCCCAGAGCAACGGGGAGGCAGAGAGATGTGTACAAACAATAAAGATGTTACAAAAATCAGAAGATCCCTATCTGGTTCTGTTACACTATTGTGCTACACCGCTACATACTGGTTACAGCCCATCTGAACTCTGAATGGGTCATAAATTAAGGACTACTGTACCGAGCCCAAGCTCAAACCTAACTCCAGGTTGGCTATACTTAGAAAGGGTTCGATATTTTGAGAATCATGCAAAGGAAAATCAGAAGAGACATTTTGATAGTCGTTTCGGCGCACGCGAAATGGCCAAATTAGATCCAGGTGATAACATTTTTGTTAGGGATATGCAAAAGACAGGTGTGGTTCTGTCAAAGGCATCGTCTCCACGATCATACTTTGTACATACCCCTGAGGGTGATCTCCGCAGAAACAGACATTTAATTCAGCTACCTTCAAGTAGGTTTACAAGAGTGCAGGAAATTAAAACCTTGCAACAGTTAAATGATGAAGCCAAGGATGGTTTGAACAACAACACTGAGAGCGGTGATGACTCAACAATAAGTAGACATGAAAAACAATCGGTGAAAAGGGAAATAATTCTTCAGAAACACCAAAAACAAGTTCTAATCATAGTTATAGGACAAGATCAAATCGACTTGTTATTCCACCAAAAAGGCTAGACTTGTAAAGTGTATTGTATAAGCTAAAATGTTCTACAAAAAAAAAATATGCAGCCTTCTAACTGGTAGGCCATTCTCAAAAACACTAGTATGATTTTTTTTTCAGGTGAGGCCATATGCGCGAGAAACAGTTTTTGCAAAAGCCCAGACTAGGAATGGGTGCTAGCCCTGCTGAATCTTTAAGTTCCTCAGCAGATAAGGAACATAACGGAATCGCTATCCACTTCAACAGGTCGCTAGTGTGAACGGCTTTCAGAGGCGGGTTATTTAATTCATAACCTTCAAATTCCTGCAACTTTTGGTGCTTTTCAAATCGGAAGTTTAGGCAGTTTCCCTAACTGCTTCAGGATCCCAGACCTGGACCACGGCCTGAATATCATGCAGAGTGGCCAAAATAGTTCCGAAATAAAGGGAAGTAACTCATGTGCGCCAAATATTTCTGGAGTCGAGGGAGGTAACTTATGTGCACCATATTTTCACCAAGCTGATGTACAAATAAAAGTCTAATTATAACGATAGTAGCAATATAAAAGACCGTTATTGGAAATATGTTTGATTTTCAGATGGGGCTGAGCGTAAGCGAGGCCTAGACTGGGAAATCAAACACTTCTTTTCATACGGTCTTTTACATTACTACTCTCCCACACTTACTTCTTGCGATGGTTAAAAAGGAAAAAAAGGAAGAAACCTTCTAAAACAACTATTTCTTTCTGGATTTGCACGTTTGAATCGTAACGTACGAACTGCTGTCTTATCCAAGCCCCATATAATGTTATTGACACAAGCATGCATAACGCAAATCTACATTTAGGGATCTATGAGACCTAATCATTATCTTGATAAGTAGAAGGTACATTTAGCTACGATACAGACAGTCCGTTGCTGTCCAGAAGAGAAAGTTTGTTGGAAGAGTGTACAAGATAGAGAGTATGATGTATGAGAGAGAGAGTGAGTAACATTTTGGACCGCAAGTACTTATTTTTATATAATATTTATCAATGCTTTTGTCTAGTCTTCCTTTTCATAGGTAATAGTATACGACAACAAAAATGTTTGCAAATGAGACAGTCAAAAAGTACATGCATCAAAAATGATGCTAAGAAATGGTTGTAATGCGTTGAATTCAACAATAATCATACAATACTGAATTATCGTAAATAATAAAGAAACTTAACTATAGGAGTTAAAAGTCATACCTAAATTAGAAAAATACAAATAGCCTACATTCATTTAAATAAAAAAACTTAACTATAAGAGTTAAAAATCATACCTAAATTGGAAAAATACAAATAGCCTACATTCATTTAAATAAAGAAACTTAACTATCATACCTAAATTGGAAAAATACAAATAGCATACATTCATTTAAATAAAGAAACTTAACTATAAGAGTTAAAAATCATACCTAAATTAGAAAAATACAAATAACCTACATTCATTTAAATAAAGAAACTTAACTATAAGAGTTAAAAATCATACCTAAATTAGAAAAATACAAATAGCCTACATTCATTTAAATAAAGAAACTTAACTATCAGAGTTAAAAAAATCATACCTAAATTAGAAAAATATAAATAGCCTAACTTCATTTAAATAAAGAAACTTAACTATCAAAGTTAAAAATCATACCTAAATTAGAAAAATACAAATAGCCTACATTCATTTAAATACATCTGCATGAATCAAAGATAAATTTTAAACAAAATAAGTCGTTCGTAAAAAAAAATGTGACCATACACAATTAACGATCTTTACACACGCACACTAAGTGCGTACATTCTTAACCTGTCAAGTAAATTCTCTGTAAATAGTATAACTTCATCTTTATCTTTCATTTGTTCCTTGAATCTTCTTTACTTCTGTTCTGCACATACTAAGAGTATTTTATTTTTTAAACAGTCATCGATATAATTGTTTTCTTCCAATGATGGACACCACCTTTTCCCCTTTTATGTTATACAGTCAATATTTTCATTTGTGTCCCTCTGCAGATTAGATTTCTTCGTCAAGTAATATTTTTAATTAAGTGGTCATCACTTTGTTTGCATCTTTTAGTCTCGTAAAACGAAAGCCGACAAATGATTTCTTGAGCAAATTTTTTTTAATAAATCCTGTATGCCTACAGATGTTTCACCTCCGTGCAAATTGCTCTGTCACCGAAGGAATTCTGTTCTCTGGTGGGTCGATGAATCGTTATCTGGTGACTTTCGCATGTTTCTCTCTGCCATACTGGATTACCAATGTCGTTGAAACATGATAATTTGAATCTAAAGAAAATGTTTAAATTGAGCTTCCTAAAAGTTACAGTGTAACATCGCTGTGTGTATTTTTAAATTTTTCAGATCAAATACAATGAACTGTTTCAGTCGAGATTTATATGGTATTGATTAATCTAAGCTTTTGTATTATACATAATTGTTATTTAGTACCTCGATTAAGGCAGACTTAATTAATTTGTTTATGCTGCATTTTACTTTTTGTACTAGTGTGTTATAAGTATCAGATTTTTTTTCCTCGTGTTTTATATCATAAAGACATGCGTTTTATTTATAAAAATAATAATCAGTGTGTTTCAGTGGTTATTCAGTATATTTTTGTAAAGATATGTACCACTTGGAATTATGTTGAATGTATCTTTTGTGTGCTAAACCGAATATTTTTTTTTAAAAATGTAGTTTACTTTGCATACGTGTTACTATCCCTCTTGACACATATTGTTAACCTCATGTACCACGTAGTGGCTTTGAGTGAAATAAAATCTTAATACATATAAATATACATACATGTGTGCGTGCTTTTGGTATATGTATACATACATATATACCTTCGCACATACATACTTATACAGAGTTAAAATTAGACGGATAAACTTTCCTTTTAAATAGATAATGTTTGTTCTTCAGCATCATCTATCTCTCTATTTATCTATCTATCTGTGTATCTATCTATCCAGCTCCGGATTTATATCTTATATATATATATATATATATATATATATATATATATATATATACAATATATTCTAGATATATATTTAATAATAGATAGTATTTCAAGGAAAATGGTAAAAAGTAGGAAAGCTTAAATGACTTGAATACAGAAGGGATAAGAATGGTTCGTAGATGTAATTATGGATATAGATGTACAAAAGGATAGCGAGATTTAAGACTTTTTGACAAGATACTCCGCAAATTACAGAGAATGCAGTAAATATGCTGATTGGCTATGCGGTGTATATAATATTTTAAACATACGGTTTCTGCCGCAATAACGACGAGATAATGTCAAAGTGTCAGGAATTATAAGAAAAGGATTAAAAGTTGTGAATGTTTACAATTAGTATAAGTCAAGATATGTATATTTTTACATAATATTTCTTTAATTTCATTAATTCATTTCTAATTTGCCTTGATGATGAAGTTAGAATTTATTTTTTAAGACACTATCTTCATATCTTCAATTCAAAAGCATTATAGACAAACGATTTGCAAACACATACCATTAAATTTAACTTCCACATTTAAAAAGCAGAATTCTCTCTCGAATTCTGCAAAGAGACATTAACCATCTGTAGATATCAGCGCCCCGGCCTGTTTCTTTCACATGATATATACATGTATAAACTCGGAAGCTTATATTTTTGAAACAGAAAATCGGACAACTTATGGAAGAACTCTTCAAAGAACATTTTATTAGAAAATATATTTTCCAAAGATGAATGCACTTAACTGCCCTCCTATACACTCACATATATATGCATACAAAGAGATAAACGGATTGACTTACAGACAAACACGATGTTATGGGTAGGAAAAGCTTTCTTGCATCAATAATAAGGAGTAAACGACACAATGCTGTACTAAAGCATGAGCAGTGTGAAAATTTAAGGCTTCATCTCAAAGACTCCTAGAACTTATTTATTTACGGCTACATATCGACCAGTCTATTCTCCCAATCATCTCTATCGTTTAAAACGTACACATTACAACAATCCTTTTATTTATTTTACAATTTGTGATGATCAGTAAATAATGCAGAATGTATCAGAAGTTGTTTTTTTTTCCCCCAATCCTTCATTCAAAAAATTATTGCAATTTCACAGAAGATAAAGTATTTTGTTGACCTTCTAAGAGCCAAGACAGCTAGTGTAAAAATCATTTGCTTGAAACAATCCCTTTATGTGTAGCACAACATCCAAAGCCCAAGACATTGAAGAATGTATCAAAACTAATGCTTCATACCGGTAAGTCACCCCTAAATTATAGCATTTTCACTGTCGAAACATTTTGGTGAACTTGTAATGGCTACAAAAACTAGTGGTCTCGAGTCGATGTCAAATATGCATCCTTTTCATATCATAAGACTTTTTTTTTTTTTAAAACCCATCTATCTCTACATCCATCTGTCCAGTGCGCAAGCAAGAGAGTACTTAAATCACTTAAATTCTGAACATTAACATTATCCTTGTCCTCTCTCTCTCTCTCCCTCTCTCTCTCTCTCTCTCTCTCTCTCTCTCTCTCTCTCTCTCTCTCTCTCTCTCTCTCTCTCTCTCATGTCGTTCTTTACATTTGTCTGACCCTTTTTAAGTTTGAAAAAGAAGACTTTACATCAGTGAAAATTATGCGCTCATGCAACCTTGTCATCGTAATGTCCCATGATTTGAATTTTGCATCCAACATTTCCAACAAAATAGTTTGCTTGTATGTACAAAAACAAACTTGAGCACCTAACAGCTGTGTTGTGCTAAAGTTTTGAATGTAAGAAGTAACTGGATTCCATCTGTTGTTAATTCATGTTGTCTTAAGTCGAGATAATTCTAGGAAGATATACAAATGTCTTATTTTACATGTCTGGAGAAAATCACTCTACTGTGGTCTCTAGTAACTGTCTTTACAAATGTACAATTATTTTTTTTTAAATATCTTTTATTTCCATTTCTTCCATGTGAGCGTACTCTTAAAAACGAGTAATAGTTTCATTCGTTAGTTAGGCTGGAAGGTTGGTAATCCGTCAGGTTGATAGTCCATGTATGTCACATTTTCAAATCCTAGAGTCGGTATTTCTGATTCGTCTCTTGGATGTACCCAATAAGATGCCACGGTTTCTTTTTTCTTTATTTCCACGTTCTTCCTGCATAGAAAATGAACAGATCGCATAAATATTGATATTTACAAGTTTGTACAGGCAGCCTTTACATGCAATTCATGAATTATTTCATACTACCAATACAAAGGCCAGAAAATGATATCTTTCCTTTCCTTTGCCACTTCTCTGAAGGCACATATATAGGTATTCAAAGAAGAAAACAAAACCAAGCGATACACATAACGCTATATTCTTACTTGCAAATTTATATGTATTGAAGAAAATATGTTCTAAACGCACTCTCCAACACAGCACACATACTAAATTAGAATGCACCCCTAGTCCTAGGTGTTCAAAATGTGCATATACTTTGTATATATCATACTTTTTCATCATATATTATCTATCCACTTTTATAGTAAATAAAACAGTAGATATGATAAATCCAAGGCATGATGGTCTATAAAGCTTCATAGCCTTCAACTGGCACGCCATAACGTCTATATTAGCGTTGCACCATTCGAAATTCAGCGTTGTCTACACTGTCCGATTGTCACAATGATCATTGCACCTAACTAATTTTCGATTACACATCCATAAAGATCAGACAGTGTAGTAGCTACTATCTGATGACCATATATTTGTGCAAAAAGGGGAACACGTTGAAATTAGCATAAACTAAACTGTGCAAACAAGGCCAGACAACTAAGATACGGTCAAAAACTTTATTACTTTATCAATGAAAAACGATTGTGTTACGACTCTATGGTCTAAGAAAAATGTAACAGAAAGAAAGTGAAACCAACAAATCGAGTACAAAATCAACAAGCAATTTATTACTAGATAATTAAAATGAAAAATCAAAAAGTCACTTACAGTAATGTGTTTTGAAATCCTAATAATCCAATAAGAATGATTGTTCTAATCACAAGTCCTAAATATAGAATGTTCCGAATGCACGGCTGTGTCCTTGAATGTTATGATGTGCTAATGGTCTCCAAAGTCCTGATGTACTAGTAATCTTGATGTGCTGATGTCAAAATGAAGTATTCCAAAATATCTGAATAAGTTCACTTAAATTCCAAAATCATCAATTAAAAATCCAAAATCCAAAAGTTTATGAGCACTGTTATAATCCAATGAATATTTAAAATAATTCCTCTCTTAGAATTTGGAATGAATTTTCACAACTGTAATAGCTCTTTACAAGACTGATGGTAATGTCAAAACTGAATAAATGTCCACCAAACATGGTATATATAAAGATTGGTCACATGACAGAATGTTCTAGAATGTGTGTCATCTTAATGGAATTTTACTTGTAAACAACAATCAACCTTGACCTTCTAATTGAGAAAACATATTGATCAAAACAACCTAATTCAAGGACACTAGTTATACATGTTTTTCCTAATAAACATTAAGATTTAAGCAAATATTAAAGTGAAGAAACATTTATAATTTCCTAAAATATATATAATATTATATAAACATCATACATAACACCTCCCATCATAAAGAAAAAGAAAGATTTATATAATAAAGCTTTCTTTTGAATATACATCTAATACTACAATAACCAAAATTACATAAGAACATGTTTTATGATACTGGACTTAATTACATCAAGCAATATTACATTTCTAGGCACGTGAGAGTGCATCTGCAATCACATTGTCTTTTCCCCTGATGTGTTTGATGTCAATGTTATATTCCTGCAATATCAAACTCCATCTCAACAATCTCCGATTTTTATCTTTCATTTTGTTGATGAAGGTAAGGGGATTGTGATCACTGTACACAATAATTGGAGAAAGAGCTGAGGTAACATACACTTCAAAATGCTGTAAAGCCAATATCAAAGCCAAACATTCCTTCTCAATTGTGGAATAATTTTTCTGGTGCTTGTTTAGTTTTTTAGAAAAATAACACAGGGTGATCCACACCACTTTTGTCTTCCTGAATCAATACTCCACCAACCCCTACATCACTTGCATCAACAGATAATTTAAATGATTGGCTAAAATTTGGTGCAGAAAGAACTTGTGCATTCTTAAGCATGGCCTTTAACTTGTCAAAAGATTCCTGACACTTGTCAGACCAATAAAATTTGGCTTTCTTACTCAATAAACTTGTCAAAGGTTCAGCAATTTGGGAAAAATTGGAACAAAATTTCCGATAATATCCAGCCATACCTAGAAATCGCATCAGTTGCTTTTTACAAATTGGAACTTGAAATTCAGAGATAGCTTTGACCCTAGCTTCTATAGGTTTAACTTGACCTTGTCCCACAATATGTCCTAAAAATGTGACACAAGCATGGCAAAACTCACTTTTGCTCAAATTAATTGTCAGATTCACATCGCTGAGTCGATCAAAGAATTTTCGAATGGTTTCCAAATGATCTTCCCATGTGTTGTTGTAGATAATGACGTCATCGATATAAGCGTCACAATTATCAAGACCAAATATTATCATGTTCATCAGACATTGAAACGTTGCAGGTGAATTTTTCATTCCAAACGGCATGACTTTATATTGATAAAGTCCATCTGGAGTTACAAATGTTGAAATTTCTTTTGCCCTTTCCGTCAGTGGAATTTGCCAGAATCCTTTTGAAAGGTCAAACTTGGTGACATATTCCGCATTTCCAATTTTATCAATGCAATCGTCCATTCTTGGGATTGGAAATGAATCAGTTTTGGTGACACTGTTGACTTTTCTATAGTCAGTACACATACGGAATGTATTATCTGGCTTGGGAACAAGAATACATGGTGAACTCCAGTTACTTTTACTTGCTTCTATGAAATCATTCTCCAGTAAATACTGAATTTCTTTCTTCAGATAGTTCTGTTTGAGAGGATTCATCCTATAAGGATGCTGTTTCACAGGCGCAGAATCTACAATGTCAACGTCATGATAAATTTTACTTGTTCGTGTTGGAACATCAGGAAACAAGTGCTCATAGTCATGTAATAGCTGTTTTAGTTCATTTCTTTCCTGTTGTAGTAGATGTGAAAGTTTCTGGTCTAGGTTGTTCAATATTTCTGAATTCCGAAGATTGGTTATACCAGAGTCACTATAGTCTGATCGTACTCCATCGTTGATATCTTCACTGTGTGGGACAGGTACAACTAAATTAACAGAATAATTAGCTGGGCTATCTCTGTCAAAATATTCCTTTAACATATTTATATGACAAAGTTGTTTCTGTTTCCGTCTCCCAGGAGTGTTAATGATATAATTTAAGTCATTTACTTTCTTTTCAACGGTATAAGGACCATAAAATTTAGCCTGAAGAGGATTCTGAGGTATGGGAAAGAGAGCCAGAACTTTGTCACCAGGTTTAAAACTCCTTTCCTGTGAATTTCTGTCATACCTTAATTTCATTTTTGACTGGGTAGTGAGAAGATTAGTTCTTGCTACTTCACAGGCCTTTGACAACTTGTATTTGAAATCAGAGACATAATCAAGAAGATTAATCTTTGAATCTTCATTTGAAAGAAGTTTCTCTTTCAATAATTTCAATGGTCCACGGACAGTATGACCAAAAACTAGTTCAAAGGGACTAAAACCCAACGACTCTTGAACTGATTCCCTAACAGCAAACAACAACAAATGAACACCCTCATCCCAATCCTTTTCTGTATGAAAGCAATATGATCGAATCATATTCTTCAAAGTTTGATGAAATCTTTCCAAAGCACCTTGACTTTCAGGGTGATAGGCAGAAGATTTAAACTGTTGGATGCCTAATTCATGCATAACTTGTTGGAAAATTCCAGACATAAAATTTGACCCTTGATCTGACTGGACAGATTTGGGAAGGCCAACAAGTGTAAAAAACTTCACCAAAGCTTTCACAATAGTTTTAGTTTTTATATTTCTCAGAGGAATTGCCTCTGGAAATCTTGTAGATGCACACATGATGGTCAGCAAGTATTGGTTGCCTGACTTGGTTTTAGGTAAAGGACCAACACAGTCTACCATTATTCTACTAAATGGTTCATCAAATGCAGGAATAGGTTGCAGATGAGCCTTAGGTATCTTCTGATTGGGTTTTCCTACCATTTGACAAGTGTGACAAGATCTGCAGTATTTAGAAACATCACTTTTGAGTTTCGGCCAATAAAAATGATTCAAGATCTTGTGATAAGTCTTACGGACTCCTAAATGACCAGCCAAAGGAGTTTCATGGGCTAAATTAAGAATTTCCTGTCAATATGACTTAGGAACAACAATTTGATAGCTCACTGACCACTCGTCACCAGCAGGTACATCAGGTGGTCTCCATTTCCTCATAAGGACCTCATTTTTCACAAAGTAACACACTGGAACTTGTGTGGCTTCAGTTTCACTAATAGCCCTCTGAAACAAACAAGATATCTCGGGATCTTGCTCCTGTTCAACGACAAGGGATTGTCGTTTGTCATCCTGATTAGAACAAAGAGAATGAGTTGCCAAAAGAGGATCACTGTGATCAATACCATTTGATTGATCAATACCTGAGGAAAAAGTGACCTCATCAAAAAACTGACCAATACATGTGTCAGCTAAAGGAATAATATCCTGATCAACATCACTCTCAAGAGCTCTTTTTCCATAGCTCTAGTAACTGCACAAGCAGGGTACAAATCAGGGATTTCAGTTTTGACAGGATCAACTTTCTGATCCAAACAAGGCTTGTCAGTTACAAGTGGATTAACCACAACCTTATCTCCAGCTAGGTCATTGCCTAGTAATAAATGAACACCCTCTATGGGTAAAGAAGTCACTGCCCCAACAGTCACAGGTCCAGAAACTAAGTCTAGTGCCAAATTTACACAATGAAGAGGAACATTTACAAAGCCGCACTCAACTCCCTGAACAAGAACACTTTCACTTGAAGAAGACTCCTCAGACAAAGGCAAAGTACCTGATAATAAAAGACTCTGAGAAGCTCCAGTGTCCCTTAATATTTTAATTGGGATAGGTTTGGCAGAATCACCAATAAGTGATATAGAACCTTCTGACATGAATGGTTCATAAGCCTCCAAAATAGAATCAGACTGGGGTTTGTTTGACTCAACAAATGTATTGCTTTCAATACAAGACCGTGACCTTGACCTCGTAGAGATAAGAGCATTTGGAAAAGCTCTGTCTTTTCTCTGTTGCTTATTTTTCAACTTGAAGCAATCAGAAATAACGTGCTCTTTCGTTTTACAATAAGTGCACGTAGGAAGAGATAAGGATTTCTGATCAGTCTTATCAGATGTTTGATTCCTAACAGTTGTGCTGTTGTGAAATTTGGAAGTACTCGAATGAGATTGAAATGGTTTTTTACCAGAAAACTGCTGAGAGGACGACTTATTGTCAAATGAAATTTTGTGAGTCAAGGAATAATCATCAGCCATACGAGCAGCATTTTCCAAAGTTTCCACATTCCGCTCGTCAAGATAGGTTTTAACATCACTATGGATGCACCTCTTGAACTCTTCAATTAATACGAGCTGTCTGAGGTTATCATAAGCTTGATCAACTTTCTTGGCTGAGCACCACCTATCAAATAGTTGTTCTTTATCCCTTGCAAATTCGACATGAGTTTGTCCAGTTTCTTTTCTACAATTCCTAAACCTTTGTTGATATGCCTCTGGTACCAACTCATAAGCTTTCAAGATGTACTCCTTAACCACATCATAATCAGTGCTTTGTTGTACTGACAGTGAAATGTAGACTTCACAAGCTTTGCCAATAAGTACACTTTGTAATAACAAAGTCCAATGCTCTCTGGGCCATTTCAAGTTTTCAGCTATTTTCTCAAAATGAAGAAAGTATTTATCTACTTCTTTTTCCTGAAAAGGGGGTACTAACCTAATATATCTAGTAACATCAAAACCTGGACTTGTGTTTAAAGGAGTGGAGTGTGCTCTGTTTGCCAGTTCTAATTCTCTTAATTTAAATTGCATTTCCCTTTCTTCTCTTTGCATCTGCATTTGTATCTGCCTCTCTTCTTTCTGCATTTGTATCTGCCTCTCTTCCTTCTCTCTCTCTCCATCTGTATCTGCCTCTCTTCTTTTTCTCTCTCCCTCTCCATCTGCATTTGCCTCTCTTCTTTCTGCATTTGTATCTGCCTCTCTTCTTTCTCTCTCTCCATCTGTATCTGCCTCTCTTCTTTTTCTCTCTCTCTCTCTGAATCTGAAGCTTTGCCAATTCTAAATCAATCTGGTTCTTTAACTCTAATTCCC
Organism: Margaritifera margaritifera; assembly: GCA_029931535.1. Taxonomy (NCBI): domain Eukaryota; kingdom Metazoa; phylum Mollusca; class Bivalvia; order Unionida; family Margaritiferidae; genus Margaritifera; species Margaritifera margaritifera. The sequence continues at coordinate 657,359 of JAQPZY010001413.1, forward strand.
TTAATTTCCTGTCAGAACCAGATACAGGCTTTCTCTTCAAACTTCAAGCACTATTTTCAAAAATTCCCTTTCCTACTAAATGCTGAATTAAAATAATCTTTATTTCCTGTTTTGTCAATGATACTTTTGCCTCAGATAGACTGTATTTTCTGGCAAGCTCGAGCAACTCATCCTTTCTCATGCACTCTAACCCCTCCTGGGTAGGTTTTGAAATGAAATTCTGAACATTAGATGCCATTGTAAATGCTTGTTGGTTTCACACAAAAAAAATTCTCAATTTAAAAATCTTTGCCAAAGACAAAAAAAAAATCCAAGACAAAATCAATATGAATTTCAAAGATAAATTTAATATCTCTAATATGCTTTAATGAAATTCAGATCCCGGACGAGCACCCAATTTCTGTTACGACTCTATGGTCTAAGAAAAATGTAACAGAAAGAAAGTGAAACCAACAAATCAAGTAAAAAATCAACAAGCAATTTATTACTAGATAATTAAAATGAAAAATCAAAAAGTCACTTACAGTAATGTGTTTTGAAATCCTAATAATCCAATAAGAATGATTGTTCTAATCACAAGTCCTAAATATAGAATGTTCCGAATTCACGGCTGTGTCCTTGAATGTTATGATGTGCTAATGGTCTCCAAAGTCCTGATGTACTAGTAATCTTGATGTGCTGATGTCAAAATGAAGTATTCCAAAATATCTGAATAAGTTCACTTAAATTCCAAAATCATCAATTAAAAATCCAAAATCCAAAAGTTTATGAGCACTGTTATAATCCAATGAATATTTAAAATAATTCCTCTCTTAGAATTTGGAATGAATTTTCACAACTGTAATATCCCTTTACAAGACTGATGGTAATGTCAAAACTGAATAAATGTCCACCAAACATGGTATATATAAAGATTGGTCACATGACAGAATGTTCTAGAATGTGTGTCATCTTAATGGAATTTTACTTGTAAACAACAATCAACCTTGACCTTCAAATTGAGAAAACATATTCATCAAAACAACCTAATTCAAGGACACTAGTTATACATGTTTTTCCTAATAAACATAAAGATTTAAGCAAATATTAAAGTGAAGAAACATTTATAATTTCCTAAAATATATATAATATTATATAAACATCATACATAACAATTGAAACAAAAAAAAAAAAAAAAAAAGGCAGATTTTGCATATATGTCGAACTATAATCACCTGCCTGTCACTTGGTAAACATTATATCCAAGAAAAATTAGTAAAATTAAAAAAGTATGGAAATGAAAGTTATGATAACAATGTCAACAAAATATGAAGGAAAAAAAGTGTTTTGTTGCAATATAATTGTACAATTAGCTTGTAGGACTCACCCAACCACCCACCCAAACCCCCTTTCCAAGACGGCTTGCATTGTGGTATCCATTCCGATATACGCTTTTATTGAAGAAAGAGACATAAGTTGTAGTTGATATTTAGCCGACGTCTGTTGGTAGTGTTGTAAGATTGAATTTGTTCTAGTATGCATTCATGTTCTTTGACTAAGCTTGGTTAGGAACCGGTATCAGTTTCACTGTTCTTTCAATAAATGTGTACAAAGCATGACAAAGTTACCTCCCTTATACATTATAAATGTAGCATATTTGCATTGGAGCTTCCTCTGTTTTGTGGAAAGTCTTAGGAGAAGGCAAGTGAAAGTTGCTCGCAACATTTTTGGTTATCAGTTGGAAATTATTTTTAAAACAAACACATTCCACTCTTCCTATTTATTCCTTTCGTCGTGTTGATTAGACAGAGATACTGCTGCAGTTTTTTTTTGTTGTTGTTTGTTCCTGTTTTTTGCACAGTAGTCTGTTTGTACACTATAACACCATAACTGGGGGAACCGCGCTGATGGAAAAAGGGGGATGTTCTCGTGCCGGACGGTTGGCGACAACACCAGGGCTACCATACGTCTTCTTTTTCCCATACATGTCCTCCTTTTCGGTCCTTAAATCTCCTCTTTGTCTCTTATATATATATATATATATATATATATATATATATATATATATATATATATATATATATATATTTAGAAGAGTATCCTCTTTTTTGAAAGTTCAAATATGGTGTCTCTAGAAAACATAAAGTCTAAGGATTAAATCTGGCAGGGCCACCAGAATGACGGAAATGAACTCATTGACAACAATTTATGATTTTTTCCAAAACTTGTCCACAGTTTTACCAGGTTAAAATTATCTGCAATTGACCTCTGTTCTCCAGGGTCAAATATTGATGTCTGTCTCTAAATAGTCCTGATGTTGATGTATTGTTGATGGCTTGCGATGTTGATGTTGGCAGCCAAAATCAATGTAATATTAGCCGTACCCACATTTAATCCATACAAAGATACCAAACCTCGGACATTAATAACGGTGTAATATGTGTGACTAGTGTATACATTACTGAATATTAAATACTAAATAGAATTATGGTTGTTGTGCTGTCGGTTCTTTAATAATTGCCTGTAACGTTTTTCTGTTGCCGACGACGGCCCAAGTAAATTTGTTCAGGGATGTCTATGTGCATGGAGTTACCATGGTATCAACTGTTCTATTAAAACACAGTGTACTTGCTGGCTCTCACTCATACAGCATTTACAGGACTCACGGTACTAATTACACGTGAGAATGGTAACCAGTCTAGAAATGGGTGAATAAAACAGAGTATATATGGGTTTGACTGGCCAGGATTGGTTGATAATGAAAGAAAAATTTTAGTGAAAAGAATCTTTTGAGAGCTTATCCTAGCTGTAACTGGAAAAAAATAGAGACAATGTTTTTTATTGTTGGAATTTCAGTCCTTTTACAGACCTGAGTTTGGAAAACTCATTACTGAAATTAGCACCTGATTCTTTGGTGCGGAATTGAAAATACATCTTTAAAACACATGTAGATCAAAAAAATGCCGCGACTCATGATTTTCTCTGCACATAAGCTGGCATCAAGGATATGTCTATATTGATAAATATATGTTTCATCATGAGCATTCAGAAATTTAAAGTTATCGAATTTTTAATATCATGGTGTTTCCATTGTTTTACTATGGGAGCTTAATTACTACCGTGAGTCCCACAGTGACAGAAACTATGAAGTAACAAGGAACCAAATGATGCTGTTTCAGCATTATTGGGAGTGACCTAACCAAAATCACCGAAAACTTCGATGCATTTTGCAAAAGTAAATCCGTTGAACGGGGCAAAAATTAGCGTGTAATTCATTATTTTAACATTTCCGGTCAGTTTTTCGACTCCGTGTTACAGCAAAAAGCGTAATAACTATTTGTTGTAAGTAAAATTCTTTGCTTCTTTCCCTTTTATTATTTATAATTATCATTAAATATGTAATCAAATAATAGTAACTAATAACTATAGTTGCCATACTTCTGACGCCGTACAACATTCTTAACATGACCGAATATTAGCAAAACTGTGCGAAAAATAATCCAAATGAACAAAAAAGAGTATAGAAAATAACTGTTAGCAGTACTAATTATAATTCTCTTTTAGTAGTTGAAAACTTACTAAGAGTTAATTTGCAAGTATAATTTAAATTTGGGACTTTGAAACTGCACCTCTTCATAATAATTTTCTTGTTTTTCTTATTTTTTTCTTCTTTTCTCTAGTTATTGCTTCCACACACACACACACACACACACTATATATATATATATATATATATATATATATATATATATATATATATATATATATACATATATATATATATATATATATATATATAATTAATAAGTTATGTTTGAAGTGATTAAGCAATTGATCTGTACCACTGGCCCTGAAATACATGTACCAAAGACGTTTTCGCACATGTTTTTCGCCGATAATTTAAAAAAAAAATTTGCTATCTATTAGAAAAGTGCCAGTGAGAAATTTGTTGGTAATCTGATAGAAAAGTACCTGTTACATTTGTTTGCACATCTTTCTACGAATACAAAAAGTTGTCGCCGAAGAATGTGTGCAGAAACATATCTGACAGAGTCAGACACCTAGAGGCATGCAATGATGATCGTTAAATAGGCGATCGTTATATCACTCCTCCCAACCCCAACCCCAACCCCCAAACCACTACGTAAGAAACTTGATTGCATTTAATTTTGGTTCAGTTTATTCAATTTTCAGTGAATCTTCGTTTGTTTTTGATTATCTCTCGTTTTCGATGACCTGGTGTGTTTTACTTCAACCACACCATTTCTGCCACCCCACCCCCAAACAAACACACACACACACAAGTACATTAAGCGATCAAAAGACCTACATGTAGGTGACCTAAAACTTTATGAAATGAAGTTATCTGGTCGGCATTGTTTGACCTTTTATTAACGTGTCTCGAAAAATTTAATAAACAATGTTCATATCGCCCGACAGTAATGTAGCTTGCATTGCTAACTATGCTAATGTAACTTCGCGGTAAAACACTGGCGATTTAAAAAACAAAATCAAATAATAATAATAATAATAATAGAATTGGGTCCCACTGGAGACCTCGAAATAAGGCGTGAGGATTGTGAAAGCCTGTGATTAAAAACCGAAGATCGTACTTCTAATAAACACAAAATTGTCCATTAGGTGAAAACAAATGTTTTTATGAGTTGGTATTGTGGCAGGATTGCTTTGAAATGTATAGCCCTATTTTCTTGATGTGTGTAACAGATTTCTGCACACAGGATCGAACCTGAGTAACCACATATGGCTTGACTGATGGAGCAGGCTATCAAGACTAATAAAAACAGAAGAAAAATACCGTTGAATCTCGACCATAATCCACCAAAAGTACGAATTACATTCCATTGAAGACTATCATTAATGATTGTACTGAACAATTCTGGCTCTCAGAATGCTCTGTCTCTTTTGTTTTAATGCATAATTGAGGTAGTAGCGGACAACATTTCAGACGGTTGTGCCAGGAAAGATGACCTAGGTCATTTGACAATGAGGCAGTGTAAATAAAGTGTTGCAAATTGTTTACTAGAAACTCTAGATGGCTCAGAGACGCGCAGTACAAAACTGTCAAATGATATATTAAGGATTTAGTTTTAAAGATCAGTGATCACATTTTATTTTAAATCTTGTGTAAAGTCTTAGCCTGTAGACTAAGACCTGCACCTCTTCGACTAAATGAATTTTCCGAATCGAGTGCGGATGTGTACCCTAAACTGGCGTTGCATGCTACTCTGGTGTTTTGCGAGCAACATGACATTGACTTGAACCAACTCACATATATGGTGATTGTTTTGTGGTATATTTTCCCACGATTGGGGGTGGGGGTGGAGTACATTTTGCCACGATTCTGAGTCATTTATGTTTTAGGAAAAGGTCCATTCACAATTGTTGGGGATGCGAAAACCGGTACTTTTGCTAAACTGATATAATACATCCTTCTAGGTATAGCACACAGAATATTTATGCGTATGTGTTTATCTTATTATCTCATTTGCTTAAAGTAGAACAAAGCATTGGCATACACTAGAGACAAATGAAATATCTATTTTACTTTATATTTTGCACTCTGCAGAAGAAAAAAAAATGAATTCCTAGCATGTTTTGGGAAATTCTAGAGTCACTTTCAAACAAACAGAAAAGTTACAGGTGTGGAGAGTCCATAGTTTTAACTATAATATAAGAAGCTGTAAGTGTCGAGACTACTTCGCTAGCCCAGGGTCTTCGATTCACTTCGTTCCACATTGATGTTAACGAAATGTATCGACGACCCAAGGCCTGCAAAGATTGTGTCAAGTGTGTATAGTCTCAACCTTAATATAAGATGCTGCAAGTGTAGAGAGTGCGTAGTTTGAACTATAATATAAGATGCTGCAAGTGTAGAGAGTGCGTAGTTTGAACTATAATATAAGATGCTGCAAGTGTAGAGAGTGCGTAGTTTGAACTATAATATAAGATGCTGCAAGTGTAGAGAGTGCGTAGTTTGAACTTTAAGATGATTTATATATTTGTCAAAATGAAAACTCCATAAACTTCAGAACATCAAACCCGTTATTGGAGAGTGGCATCCCTCGCACAGAACAAATTGCAGATATGAGGTGGTATTGTGCCGATCGTGTATCGGACACACATACCTGATTCATGATGCATACCCTGAAGTGGAACACATTTTCGAGTGTCTCGACTTCCAACCTGTCAGACAGAAGCATTTTTACGTGAACTAGCATGAAAAAACTGTATAATGATGTACCACCTAGGAAAATCTTGGACTTTTGAAAGGAATCCGGTTTATATAACAAATTTTGACCATATATCTTAAGGATTTATGTGTTACCTTTATCTTTTATTTTAAATACATTTTACAGAATTTTGACATCTTTACGTTTTATATTTTATCTTGCTGTATTTCATGTTTACATTTATTTGGAAGGGTTTATCTTCCAAAATTGTTGTGCAATTCAATTTTACATTTTTCGAACTTTACTTTGAGTTGGCACCGTATAGATACTATTGTGCTCAAGTGCCGTAAAGCGCTACTACATACATACATACTTGAACTTTCAGAAGTTGCAAGTGGAGAGTGTGTGGCTTGAACTTTTAAGAAGCTGCAATTGTTGAGCGTGCGTACTTTGAACTTTAAAAAGGTGCTATTGTAGAGAGGGAGTTGTTGGAACTGTAAGAAGCTGCAATCGCAGAGAGTGTGTAGTTTGAACTTTATTGTAAGATAGAGTGATCTCAGGAAAATTCAAAAGATCATAGCTTACCTCCTTCTCCTTTCTCTGCATACAGCTATTGGGATGAACACGGTAGCAATGATGACTACTCCTAGAATTACAGCCACATACCAATAGGATGTGACCCAGTGTTCCTGAAAAAAGAGGAATATAAATTAAAATACAGATGCACCGAATTACATTTTTGTGATGCAAAGGAAATTGCTATCCTATCTTTTCTTGTAATTCACGTTAATCGAACTGCAGATATAAAGTGAGGAAATTGTCGTCTTTGATACATTCTACTGACTTTACAGACAATGAAATTCACCCATCACCCTTATCTGTCACTAAATAGCGCTAATGCATTAATTTCCATACTGGTTCTCTGTCGCAGTAGGCTATACTTATTAGCGAAATATTAAAGTCAAGTCTTTGCTTGAAAGAACACATCCTTGCTATGATCTGCTCCGTCATGTCTGTCTATACGCCTAACGTATCAGCTAATAATAATTCTATACCCCTTAAATGGAAGAAATAATATATTCTACCCCCCCCCCCCTCCAATTATTAATAATCGTAATCTTGTATACACAAGAAAATTACCAACCTTCTCCGTAGATGCTGCTGTAAGCTGGTCTGATCGTACTTCTTCTATCTTAAGGTTATCAGGGAAAAGTTTATTTAGTCCTTCAAGTCTTTCTGGTGTGAACATGTTTTCTAGCTCTCTATATGACAGGGCGGTGTCACGTACACACACTACCAATGTTACGTTCGTTTCAATGTCACTGGAAAATAAAAGAAAACATTAGACTGTGTCATTTTTTTTCAGAAATGATTTTGTCTTTGACATGAAATTGACAAACTTTTCATGTACTATATATTGCGATGAAACTTTTAAATACATCAGGTGCAATGCTTGTAAATCGGCATGCTATGTCTATGGGTCAAATTTTGCGAATAAGTGGAAGCATGAATCTTAATTGCCCACGTCTTTGTTTGTTTCTATACATTACACTTATAATTTGTCATTCAATCCACTGGAAAGCATATTTTGCTAGAATTTAGTCGGCATCCTTCATTATAGTGTCTGGAAACATGTGCATAGATGGTGTCCTCTCATCGATAACTTTTGACCTGTCCTCTGTTTATTATTCGAATCAATAATAGACTTTTTGTATCTTTCTCTTTTTGAGAAACTTTGGCAATCAAATATAGCTTTATTATGAATTATACACGATACCAATATTTTAGTATTTTGCATATACGGGTACCTTTAACGGATAAACGACAAGCACATCTAACTTTGAAATTCTGATGTTAAGCTTTCACAATATAAGTTCATGGCATGTAAAGCACCAAAGACAGTTTTTCATAGGTAAAATGATAAATTATAAACATTGACAACCGAGCAATTATTCTCTTGTTACCCATGTTTTGCTCTGGTATTCTCCATGGTTGTTCTCATCTTCATTTCCCTTGGATCAGCAAGACCGTGATCCTCGACGATATTGGTGAGGATGTTCTGAAGTCTATCTCTAAAAGCCTCGTCCACTTTTCTGGGTATTATAAAGTTAAACATGTGGCTTTCATCTGAAAAAGTATTATAATATCTCAGTTAAACCCGTACCTACATGATACTGTCGATCATCACGTATGAACTTTTCCCATAGCAATTTAACGCAGATGAACTTCTACCGTGTAAATTGAAAAAAGATACCTATATAGATCATTGGTAGTGAACCTGCTCTTGGTTATGTTTTAACTGAAATTTATTGTTATGTCATTGATCATAGCATCACGCTGTAATCCTTATTAAAGCAAAATCAGAACCGTCAAGCATGTAATTATCGTAATATTATATTCAATAAATCTCTGACACATTTAAATACCCATAGAACAAAGAGATTAACTCAGAAATCTTCATTGCATGATTGGCACTTTTGCTACGGCGACTCCTCATCGATATCAGACGTAAACATTCGATAAAAAATAGATAATAGAGGATTAAATATCTTATTTATTTATCAGGACTTGTCGCAAGTACCGGTAGTACATATGATGCGATGAACCACGATAAATCTGCACAAAAAATCTAGAGTTGGCAACTATATTAGAACTGGACAAGCGAAATATTTAGTCTACACTTACCAAGTATAGCTTGAATAACATAAGTTTCTTTAGTCTTAAAGAAATCTTCATGGAATTTAAAAATGTCATTTGAACATATTCTTATTGGAAACCCGGACGTCATGAGCAAATCTGTCAATTATGAGCATCATGGAGTTTCATTTATTACTGATCTAGGAACGTTTGACATTAAACACTTTGAAATATTTATTTAACTAAAGCTGAAATGAACATCATCTTACACATATCGAGAAGAACTAAAGGTGCTAATGCGTAGTGTCATTATTTGCACGAAGGTGGAAGGTGCATTCCCACTGTGTACTGAAACACATAATTACTGGGTATACTTTCACGGGAAAGTGAAAATCATGCATGAATTGCACTATAGATTTTTCATCTGTACGAATGGAGTCGAATATTTGCAAACTGGTGTAATCAAAAGGAAGAGTAGACAATTTTGGCATTTGTAATATATTTTATTGATCTTTAAAGTTATAATTCCTTTTATTAATATATAGGGATGGTTACAAAGTCGTTCAAACTCACCGATCTCGCCAAGGCATGTGGCATTGTTCTCGCATGGATTAGGGTCACATTCATTTAAGATTGTCTCACAGCGATTGCCAGCAAAATTAGGCGGGCAAATACACTCAAAAGTGGCAATGCTATCAACACAAGTAGCACCATGCAAGCATGTATCTGGGCCACATTCATCTTTTTCTATCTCGCAATCGCTTCCAGCATAACCAGTAAGACAACTGCAGAGATATGAACCTTCAGTGTTGGTGCAGGAACCATTGTTAAAGCATGGATGATTGAGACACTCATTGGTGTCCCTTTCGCAGAGGTAACCTTCGTAACTTTGTGGACATGAGCAGACAAAGTAACCAACTAGAGATGTACAGTTGCCCTTATTTCTGCATGGATTACCCTCACACTGATCTATAACTGTTTCACAGTTTTTGCCTGTTGTACCGTTGATGCAGATGCACTCAAAGTCGTTGATTTGGTCAACACACGTAGAGTTATGAAGACACGTGGTATTGGCGCACTCGTCCACATTGATTTCACAGTATGAACCATGTAGGCCTTCTGGACATGTACACTGATAACTCTTAAATCCTTCTACACATGTTCCGTTAAATTGGCAAGGATTGCTCGAGCATTCTAGCACGTCGTTCATGCACTGTGACCCTTTAAAAGAAAAACTAGATGAGAATACCTGATGTAAATGTTTAAGGAAAGAAGTATTATTTCTCTTTATGTTTCCATATGATTAAAGAATAACCTTGCACGAAAGTAATATATCATGAGACACATAGAATGCGTCACCTTCTTTCTCGTTCTTGTGCATACTGGTTCATCCTATCGTGCACGGATCGAACTGTACACCCCACCACACTTTCTCATTGGTATAAAGACAACTAAATGGAGATTGTATTCTTAACACAGACTTTAAACTAATCGTTTCTCTTCCTCATTCTGTTTGTTTAGGCGTCTGTTCGTCGATCTGCCACTCCCCCTTTTCATTCTTATGGAAAGGAAGTTTGTTTCGAATATGCCCATCCCTAAGGAGATGGTTACGAATATATACGTTCCACCTTTGTAGTAAATTGCTCATTTTGTTACAGGGATCACTGAAGCAAGTGTCATAGTCTTAATACTATCTTCTAACCTATCCACTTTTCCGACGATATATACTGTACAGAGCACCCTGAACTACTCATTTGTCTGTCTGTCTGTCTTTCTGCTTATCTTTCAGACTGCACCCACCACACCCCACACCCAACGTTGATGTATGCATGCGCGTGAAGAATGTGTAATTGTGTGAATATGAGTACATATATGATTATGATGTGCTGGTGTGTCTTTTGTGATTGGTTAGATAGTGGAATGGAGAATTTGTATTTGCGCTTGAGTTAGTGCATGTGTGCGTGCGTATGTGTAAGTGTGTACCAGTCCATCCCTCAAGACAATGACAGAAATATGTTCCCCCTTCGTCAAGGCAGGTTCCTCCATTTTGACATGGATCGCTGTAACAGGCATTGTAGTTTTGACACAATCTTCCAAACCAGCCATCTAGGCAGTGACATTCAAAGTGCCCTACCCGATCTATGCATGTTGCACCATTGGCACAGGGTAAAAGTGTGCATTCGTCGATTTCTTCTTCGCATTTGTCACCTTTAATAATAATAATAATAATATTAATAATAATAATAATAATAATAATAATACTTAGTTAGTCTCAACAATCAGGTACCTAAAGGGTATCGTAGACGAGATCAGGAATGGTTTGGAAAACATAGCTGAAAGACAATATAGGTAATGTTCATCACTGCAAGGAAGAGGTGATATCAAATGACCGTACCTTGAATCAAAGACTGAGGATGAGAATCGAAGCAGAAAGAGAAGCATAGGAAAGAACACAAGCGAAAATGATAAAAAGATATTAGATTTTCCCGAGGAAGAAGCCCTTCATAAAGAGAAGGCAGGAAATTTCGTGAGCAATGAATGCGCTATGAGAACATTATCGGGAACAGTAAATGTATAGTAGTGTGTAAGGGTGACATACCTACAGGCTGATGATGACAGTGGGACATAGCTTCAATGGGGAGATTTAAAGAACGTGACGGAAGGATTTCAGAAGTCCTGGTTCTTATCGTTAATAAAGCAAAAGCAAGTATATCTTTGAAAACAATACACGGGAGTTAGAATTTGACGGTCAATAATCCTCAGAAAACAATATTTAAGTTAACTTTAAGAATGTCAGTGGTTATAAATTCATGGTGAGTGAAATAGAGTTTTAACTTTGTGTTCATTCTCGACATTTTTTATTGCGAAACTTAAGCAGACGCTCCTCCAAATTATGACTGTAACACTTAGAGCTATATTTAGGTCGTTGAAATTTAGCTTGCTAGTGGAGAACCAAAGAAAAGAAGATCGTGAAAGTTCTATGACTTTAACATCATTGATCAACATTATCAATGTCACCCCCACTGCTACTACCACCACATAGACAGATAGATGGAGTATTAAAATGGCGTCGCTATAATGCTGTGTGCTAGAGTATTTCTCCCAATGTTTTGGATATTTTTCCTTTGCTATTTTAACCTATCCCTGAAATTTTAAGTTAGAAATGCAATGCAAACATTGTGGAACCACTACTGGTCATTTGTGTCAGGAGAATTATTCCTGTGCAAGAATTGTGAGCTCAAAATATTTCCTAGGGCGGCGAGAAACCCTACAAATATGGTGGAAGATTACCAATGCGAGCGGTCCGTTGAATGGCCCTCAATAATGGTGAGTGAGCTGCTTTTTTGTACAGAATAAAAGGAACTCTTTTCCATATGATCATATAGGACAATTTTGTGTGGACACATATTGTCACAGTTATACCGATGCAGCAAAACAGACTATATTTTCAACGGTACAAACAGAAGAGAGAATGATAAAGCTGAAGGGTACTGATAAATCTGCAAATAATGTGTTAAAGCAATCAGGTATGCCAACAACGAAAAACCCTGCCGCTGGTCATTATATGTTTTTAGAAGACCGTTACTTGTAACGTATACGATACTACTTTATGCACGGACTTTAAATTGATTGCATCTTCAGAAGACAGCGAAGCCCTTTACGAGGATTTGGAAAATTATGAAACCTTTGCTAAGATGGTTAATTCTCTGAGGAACAACGACTTCAGTAGGACTGGATTCGTACTGAAACCATCGTGTAAATCTCTATACCGGCAACGGACTAATACATTTGCAAATGTATTATCCACACACAAGTTTCCAAAGAGGCATGGTAGTATTTTCGCAGAAAAAGCAGCGTCCTCTCACTTGCACACAATGAGTCCAATGCTACAGCGACGTATATTCGTGACAAGAATGATATTGAGCTTTACTCTGGAACTAAGCAAACCAAGGTGGAGAAGCTAGGGACGAAATGCGATTCTTATGCCAGTTTCAAATTCACATGTGATAACCTCACTCACAATTCGATAATGAATGTGGATGCGTGGCCAAAGTACACGTTGGTTACAGACTACTATCAAAGTCGGAACTAAATGCTTATTCCGAATTTTACTTAATTGGACTCAACTAAACATAATGGCTGTTTTTACGTATTTCTTTATATAACTTCTGTTCCGCAAATAGAAATATCCAAAATGTCAACACTTTAAGCGATGTATCAGACATATGTATCCTAAAAGAGCTGTGGCTATTCGACAGTGAGTTAGAGTGTCTTTCATCAGTGCATGATGACTTCTATGGATCAGGTGTATCAACGAGCCAGTCTTCTAAAGACATACACATAGGTAGACCTTACGCGGGTGTCGGTGTATTATATCGTTAATCTCTTGAAAGTACTATAGACGTACAACCCCTCGATGATCCCAGAATAATAGGTATTACTATTAAAACAGGTGATTCCTATTTGCTTGTTGTAAATGTCTATTTATCTTGCTATTTATTTGAAAATGTTGGGGAATTAATCGTATTATAGAAAAGGTCTAGTACACCAAATGTTTATATTTTAGGGGATTTAAATGCTGTTACACTCAGATCCACTCCCTTTGGAGATGAACTTCGCCAATATTGTGAAGAATATAGTTATGTTATATCGGACTTAAAAAATATAGCAGACCACACAATAAATTTTACTTTTCTCAGTGACTCGCACAATACTGATCGTTAAGTCTCTTCACAATCTGCTCATTCCGCTATAAGTGATATGAGAACAATTCATACCCTAGTAGGGTCCTACCATCGCCCTTCTTTAGCGACTATCAATGCTGAGCTACTTCCTGGTCTTGATTCATCCCCACGTGAACTCTTAAATTTGAAGTAACATCAATTCGTCAGACCTCACTGCCGACCAAAAACTGAATAATACCAAAAATCTGCATTCTTATTAAGCAAGATCGAAATCCCTTGTTTTGTAGCAGTCTGTAATGATCGCGGTTGTTGTAATCATGTGCATACGAAACAGATTACTATAATTGGGTTCTATGCAGATATAGTGACACCTTTTTCCAACTCTGGTAAATAGTGGGGAAATGCAAACCTGGTCACCTTGTTATACCGGGCTGGAATGAATGTCAAAGAGCGGCACGACTATGCACAAATTGCTTACCTTATGTGACGTGATGACGATAAACCTCGTCATGTGCCGTGATAACGATAAACCTCGTCATGGGCCTCTCAGTGACCAAATGCGCAAAACTAGAGCTCAGTTTAAGTATACCCTTAAACTGTGTGAGAAGGAAGAATTAAAACACAGAGCAGACACGCTTGCAAATAAATCTGAAAATTTAGCCCAACGTGAACTCTTGAAGCAAGTTAAACAAAATACAACTACAGCTTCCAATAGAATGGCTATTGTCCTAGATGGGAACCATGACCAAAATAATATATGCAACATGTGGAAAAATCATTTGTACTCAACAGTATTAGAAACGATTCGAATAAGGATTATATTCTTTCATCATACAAGTCCCCTTCTTGTTTTATTGAAATGATTTCTGAGTTCATTGTCTGACATCGAACGTGTCATAGCTAAAAAAATATGGTTGTACATAACTTTGTTCCAGATGATTTCACAAAAGTTACAATTATCCCGCTATTGTAAAGTAAAATTGGTAACCTGGCAGATAAAAATAATTATAGACCTATTCTTCTCAGGACAATTATTTCGAAAATATATGAATTTATTGTACTATAGAGATGTGAAGACAAAATTTCTGATAATCAGTTCGGTTTTAAGAAACAAGACACAACCGACTTATTACTCTATGCTTTTAAAAACTATCAACTATTATTTTAACACGTGTTTGCATCTTTTTAGACGCTAGTAAGGCATTTGGTCGGGTCAATCATTGGACCATTTTTAAAAAGTTACTCGACAATCAATTACCCGTCTACATAGTTCATACCCTTGTTAACTGATATATCAATTGTACTATGTGTGCTGAGGAAGTGCAGTATTCAATTCCTTCCATCTAATGGAGTGAGACAGGGAGGTATATATATATATATATATATATATATATATATATATATATATATATATATATATATATATATATATATATATATATATATATATATATATATAAAATCGTAACTTGGGTCAATGCCACGTGGTGCTACATTTGCCAGCAAATGTTTTCTGAAATAATTTAGTTTTGCAGGTGATATGTCATTGATACGTCTTTCTATGGCATGTTTAAGGAAATTATTAAAGATATGTGGACATTATGCATTTGAGAATGATATCATATATATAATACACAAAAATCAATATGCGTGGTTTTTCAGTCAACATCTTTCAAATTACCATCTCCTCCTTCTATACTTCTTAACGGTCATGCTTTTGCATATGTCACCAGTTATACCTATTTGGGTCATATTTTCAAATCCACTCTATCAGATGATAAAGATAGTGTGAGACATTACATATTTTTAAGTTCTCGAACAAACATACTTTTACATTAATTTAGAAATTGTTCTTTGAATATAAAAATTAGGTTCTTCGAATTGTATTGCTTTGCAATGTATTGCTGAACTTTATGGACAAAATGTGGTGAATGTATAAGAAGAAAATTAGTTATTGGTTATAACAACAGTCTTCGTTTACTATTAAGCGCTCCAAGATGGAACAGTACCTCAACCATGTCTGTAAATTATAATGTATTTGGGGTTGTTTTGAAGACTTAAAGAGAAGTATGTGTTTTCAATCATGACAAGAATATCCAATAGTAAGAATTGTATCGTGAAATCTCGGTGGAGCTATGCTATTCGTTTTAATTCTCGGATTACAGATAGATGTAACAAATTACTCTTTAAATGTCTTACATAATTTCGTTCTTAGCAATGACAAACACATTCAGTGGTTGTATATGTGTCTCTATATTTGCACATAAGACATCTATGATTGTTTATGTTTAAAATACATTTACATTTTAATTTAAATGTATGGACAATGTAGTCTGAAATAAAGAATTATCTTCTTATCTTATCTGATAGATAGATAGACTGAGAGATAGATAGATCGATAAATAGGGTATTTCGCGAAAAAAGCATAATATGTGTCTCTTATACACAACAACGTGATTCACATTGTGGCATATTATATTAGCATTAATACGAACTCTGACAGTATATCCCCCTGCGGGCTCGAGGATGCAGAATAGGCCTGATGGGCCCTCCCATATGTTGTACGAGGCGACTAATGTTTGTTAGTAATTCCATACATTGATTATATATGTTGATGGATCCTTACATCAATCATATCTGTTGATACGTTCCATACATTGATCATGTCCGTTGACATACGAGGTCATTTGTAATTATTTTTTCAAATTCCATGTTTTTGATCGCATCCATTCAAGAACGATATCGTTTTGTTATATCACATTTGTTGAAATTTGTTCGCATGAGTAGGGTTTCAGATTCATTCATCATTTATTTGCATTATAAATAAACATTTCATTCACGTAATTGTGTTAAACGTTTAAGCTAGATCCAGTCTGACCCGGTTTCAAGTTTATATTTTATGGATTTCGCAATTCAGTAAACAGTAGCAAATTTAGATGTTTATAAAATCGCAAAGAGAAATACATTTTTCTGATATTTTTTTGTAATTATAACATTTACGAATACAACTAAACCCATTTTCTAGTCAATTACATACTTAACATTTTCTATCATTATATTAGTTCGAGTACCTGACGTCACTCGGTCTATGACGTTTGGTCTCATCACATCGACAAAGTGACGTCAGGGACTCAGTTAATCATCATACCTGCAAAGCCATCAGGACAAAGACATGCATATCCAAGATGTCTGTCAATACATGTAGCTCCATGTTGACACGTGTGCCCTACACAATCGTCATGGTTTCGATCACAATCACTTCCTACCCAGCCTGAAAGAAGATCAGGACAAGTCACAATCATGTAGTCAGAAACAACAAAAATCCAGATTGGAAAGACTTCGACCAAGTGATACGGCGTCTAAAGTGGGGAAATCGCTGGAAAACGTTAAAGAACTCAGTCACATGCTGAAATACGCAAGGTAAAATAGTACCATATTGATAGCCTTATAATGACTTTGGTGAATTAATCACACACGTTAAGCAAAAGTAAATTTTCTAATGGGTTCAGACTTAAAAGAAACCATGGACTATATCCGTCGGGAAGAATTCGCTAATTTATTTACTTACCTGCCTCACTCATGCTTCCATACACTCATTTAGTCTTTTTCTTTTCATCTTATTTTCTTTCTTTTCTACTTACTTATTTGTCTTGCCTACTTCTTTATTTACCTACTTATTTGCATTGATTACTTTTATGTTACTGACATACTCCTTGTCAATGCTTATTTCCTCTCTTTCCAACTTCATGCATTGCTTTGTTTCATCCAGATTACAGGTGTAATGACAAAAGCCGTTGTTATGTAATTTACGCTTTCTTTCTTTTTTTATTACTTACTTACATGTCTATTTGCCATGCTTTCCTGGTTGATTTTGTCAAGATTGCTCACTTAATTTTTATTTATTTTCCATGCTTACGTTCGGACTTGTTTGCTGTTTTACCTACTTGTTACTTTTATTTACGTACTTACTTTCATACATTTTTACCTACATGTATTCGTTCACTCACTCACATACATACATATTTATTTACATGTTTGGTATGCGTACTGACTTCCCTCCTTAATTACTTGTTGACCATACTTACTTACTTATTTACTTACTTGCATATTTGGCATGCTTACTTACTAAATTACTGATTTTTCAATGTAACGTACATGCATGCATACATACATACATACATACATACATACATACATACATACATACATACATACATACATACATACATACATACATACTTTTTTACTTACCAATCATACATTGCTTTCTCCCATCAAGACTGCAGGTGTAATGGCCAAGGCTGTTGTCACTTGGCTTGCAGTAAACATCACACCGGGCACCATAAAAGTCCGGATCACAATACACCCTTACGTCAACGTCAAGTCTGTGAAAATAAGAGTAAACGAAAAGTATATGATTATGGAGTTTTTATTATTTTTTTTTGAGAAAAAAAATGTTTAATAAGTAAATTTTACTCTTGTAAAGATTGATTTGTTTCTAATTACGCGATTCACGAGACTTTTGATCTTTTAAACTTGTTCTGATTCTACCTTATCCATCTTTGCGTCTTTTATTATTCAGTTAACTATGTAAGTGTAATACGCTCTCAAATTTTGTTGATGCGCACAAATATTAAACTTTTACAAATAGTGCAGCGATTATTTTATTTCAATACATATATTTTGTATGTTCTGAGTATTACCTTTAAACCCTACAGACGCAACTTGCATTTTTTTTTCAAAATTGATTACAATATGACGAAAGACTTTTCTAGCAGCAATGTTGATCTAAAAATGTCTTTCATAACGTAATTTTTTAGTTACAAGATGCGTATAAAAATAAAAAATAAAAAACAACGTATTTTACAAAATCTCGAGTGACAGCCCATTCCAAGTTAAAACACACACTTCTCCCTTTAAGACAAGTTCAAATTATGGTCGAGTAAAGTGTCGATTTCTAATTATATTCTTTATTTTGCTAAAGACAGTTCAAAACTTAGCGAGACTCCAGCAAATACACTCGCTGTAGATGAAGATGGCAGTGTATTATGCTCCCGTCCCCGAGGTCACAAAAATTACAAGCATAAAAATAAATTTGGAATCATAATTCAAAGATTACAAATGATACTTACAATTTCTAAGTATCAGTGAAATCTGCCAGGTATGTAAAGACACAAACAAGATCTCCTGTTCCTAGCCTGACTATGAGTGACGTTATGGGACACCAACATTTTAAAAATGTAATTAATTATGAGATCAATGATTGTGCTAAACTCTACATAACCACTTTTGCTTCTTTCTACGTCTAAGAAAGATACTGATAATAAAGAGCAATGAAACAGAGCATGATAGAAGGGGTATCCACAGAAAACAAAACAAAACGTCTAGCTGTTCTATTGCTTTTAACAGTACTGAGCACATTTACTACAGCTGTTTAGAACTCATCGGATGAATAAAATAAATTATTATCACACACCAACAATTATTGCTTAATTACTATTTTATCCCTGAAGTCGGTTGATACGCAACTAAATTCATAACATGAGGGCCAAGTAGGCCTGAGATCGCTCACTTGGCTGAACTGTGCCCAATAACCAAATACAAGAGCAGTTGGCCAAGAAATATGAGTCAATAAGATGCTAACTGTAGAAACTTCTTCCAATACTTTTGATTTTATATGTCGTGAAAACAAATATTTCATTGTTTTAATATTTTCTGTATCTTCGTCCATATTTGATGGCACAACAGCATCATTTGTCCAATACTGTATTTCATTTATGTTAGGATAATAGTTTTTGCAATAAGGTCAGATTATGTTGAGCGTTTTTTTAAGATAAAGTTATTCAAATGTTTCTGTTGTTGGTAACAGTTGCCATATTTGATGGCATAATTGGTACAAAATCAAGCTAGAATGCTTTCTGTCAAATTTGATCAAATTCCATAAAGCGATTTTTTAAAAAGAATTTTGAAGGTTTTTTTAAAAATCTACATTTACTCATTCGTTACTCACACGAGGTTTCGTTGACGTCTTGAAAGCTATATTAACCGAGTTATTCGGGTGAGACAAAAGTCTTTGAAATCAAATAATTTTGACTACAAGTCCTTTAAGTCAGATTAAAGTATAAAAAAATAAAAAATGTAAAAAAGAAATATGTTGGCAATTGTAAAATCTGAGAAGGATATCAATTCTTTATCTTCTCATAATGACATATTCATATTGTTTAATTAAAACATCCACCTATTATATAGTGTGATATCTGTATTAAACTTAAATCATATCTCAGATTTGGTTCCCACCCACCCCCAACCCCAAAGAAATTTGGAAGAAGGTACAAAATTGTTGTGACTTTTGTTTGTTGTTTGTTTGTGTGTTTGTTTTTTTTTTCTTCCTTTTACGTAGGAAAGTTTATACCATTTTAATGGTAAATAAACCAGTATAGTAATGACTCGATGAATCAGAAAACGATGCAACGCTTAGCGAATTACGAAATTCTACATTACATGAAAGAGAACTTGGAGAACGAATCTCTAAGCAAAGAACATAATTTTAGACTATCTATGAAGTTCGATGAAAATTGAATGCTGGAAACTTGACATATTTAGCTGAAACCAAAAGGATTACAATGTTGGCTCCAATGACCTTAACCTTCCATCTCGTTCTCAAAATCAATAGGAAGCTGCCCCAGCACTAGTGTTTTCTACCTGTAACGTTTGATGGAAATCAGGCCAAAGAAACTTGGCATATCATGCAGAAAGAAAAATCATATTTTCAGATACAGTGATCTTGCTTTTAGACATGGCAGCCCCATATTCGATAGGCTTCTGCCTCTTTTAATGAGTAAGGCACGAATGAAGTTTCAGAAACATAAACCACAGCAATGTAATTATATGTTGCGGAAACCATCTCGTCTACGGACACACAAACAGCTATCGCCATCGCTATATACCTCCGTACCTTCGGTCTTAGGGACAGCAATGTAAAAACCTTTAAGCCAAAGTGCTTTCTGTCAGATTTTATCAAATTCTGCTAAGTTGTTTTTGGAAGTCTTTTCAAGGTGTGTTTTTTTTTTTAATTTATTTGTAGTAACGGCTTCTATTTTTAGTGATGGATCGGCATCATTATTACAAATGTAAAAAGCCCTTTACGTCAGGATTCCCTAAGGCAAATGATTGGGTTGAAACTAATCCTGCCGGTTTTAAGAAGAAGTTTTAATCGCAAACGTTGACGGACGCACGACGGAAGCAGGCTCATACCATAAGATTACTTGGCATTACGATCAGGTGAGGCAACTTGGAAATGATACTTGGAAAATTCACCTATAAAAGCTTTAAGAATGCTTGTCAAAGGCTGGTTTCATGCATGCAATTTTGTAACATAACCTGTACTTGAACAACTGAATTCCACGCGCTACTTGAGTGCATGTATTTGTCGTGTTCAAAAACTCATTGTTATATATATTACAAGTGTATTAATGTAATTTATGTAATAAGGAACATGTGAGAATAAAGATCATATACGGTTTCCTGCATGTAAAAATTTTCCGGATTACAAGGGAAAGATGAAAGTCAAACAAATGACAATGTCGGCTCCAGTGACTTTTGAACATCGCCTTAGGGCTCAAATTCCTCCCTCTTGCTCCGGCGAATGTTTGCACGCAATGAACCTTGTATTATCCCTATAATTAACCCCTTATCCGACATTCTTACCTCACTCTGCGCCGTAAAACTAAACGAGTTGGTCTGGCAAGTTCCACACTTGGTGCCGGGGTCATTTCAATGACATTTGAAATAAAATCTACAAAGTCATTATCGTTGTCGTCGTAGTCTACGATGTGCACCTTAAGTTTCATAGAAAACTGCAATCCAAAAAGAAAACATCACAGACACAAGAAAACTAGGAATTACCATCAATTGCAAATGTACAACTTCAGTTGTATCACGCTTTGACAGTCCTGATTTTTGTGACGATATTTAGATTACAATGGCCTTTGGTGACACTTGAACTTCAAACATATGCTCACTTTTACCTTATAAGCAATGCCGATAAATTCGAGACATCCAGTTCTATATATTTTTTAAATCCGTCGTAAAATAATCATTTAAACCATTGGTATATTTTAATAGCTGTGAAATGAATCTGGTTATTCTTTCCAATTAGACTGTGCCGAAAAATTATTTTTTAGACAATTCAGTCGTCTGCTACATTTGAAAGACTCATTTATGAAATCGTTCATTAAGAAAGGAGATATGATGCGTGAACTAACCAATATATTAACTCACTCAAAGTATTTTATGAACAAAGTTACAAATAGCTTTAAAGTTTACAATTTACAAATGTAAATCCCTGTACACATAACTGGCCTGAAGTTTATAAAACTTTTAAATGTGATTTTCATTTTGCTATTGATTCTTAGCCAATAAAACAATTACGTTACGAAAGTTAAGTCCTCTGCATTGGGTTGAACACATACACACATGCTCAAATTCAAGACCAAATGCTTTATTATTTCCAAATTCAATATGTATGTATGTATGTATGTATGATTGGTAGAGTTATCGTTAATGAACATATATACATTTTTCTATGTTAAGTACGTTGCTCTTCAAGTGAAATGCACCCATCAAAATAATGACTCTTACTTTATTGCCTTTGAAATGCACCCATCTAAATAATGACTCTTATTGTATTGCCTTTGAAATGCACCCATCAAAATAAGGACTCTTACTTTATTGCCTTTGAAATGCACCCATCTAAATAATGACTCTTATTGTATTGCCTTTGAAATGCACCCATCTAAATAAGGACTCTTATTTTATTGCCTTTGAAATGCACCCATCAAAATAATGACTTGTATTCCAAGTATATTGATACTGGACTTGTGATTCGTCTGTAATTAATTGAATTCGATTTCATTAAATGAAATGGACTGGATCAACATACCGGCCATGTGTCAAAGTTAAACTCCAATGGATTTGGCAGTCTGCCAACTCTGTTTCCAAACACAATCGTATCCGCCTCTTCAATCTCTCCCGAATTCATTCTACCGTACGGACAGTAGTCAACGCTGTTAGGCCTGTTAATCATATAACGTTAGTCATTCTACCGTACGGACAGTAGTCAACGCTGTTAGGCCTGTTAATCATGTAACGTTAGTCATTCTACCGTACGGACAGTAGTCAACGCTGTTAGGCTTGTTAATCATATAACGTTAGTCATTCTACCGTACGGACAGTAGACACCGCTGTTAGGCCTGTTAATCATATAAAGTTAGTCATTCTACCGTACGGACAGTAGTCAACGCTGTTAGGCCTGTTAATCGTATAACGTTAGTCATTCTACCGTACGGACAGTAGTCAACGCTGTTAGGCCTGTTAATCGTATAACGTTAGTCATTCTACCGTACGGACAGTAGTCAACGCTGTTAGGCCTGTTAATCATATAACGTTAGTCATTCTACTGTACGGACAGTAGTCAACGCTGTTAGGCCTGTTAATCATATAACGTTAGTCATTCTACCGTACGGACAGTAGTCAACGCTGTTAGGCCTGTTAATCATATAAAGTTAGTCATTCTACCGTACGGACAGTAGTCAACGCTGTTAGGCCTGTTAATCATATAAAGTTAGTCATTCTACCGTACGGACAGTAGTCAACGCTGTTAGGCCTGTTAATCGTATAACGTTAGTCATTCTACCGTACGGACAGTAGTCAACGCTGTTAGGCCTGTTAATCGTATAACGTTAGTCATTCTACCGTACGGACAGTAGTCAACGCTGTTAGGCCTGTTAATCGTATAACGTTAGTCATTCTACCGTACGGACAGTAGTCACCGCTGTTAGGCCTGTTAATCGTATAACGTTAGTCATTCTACCGTACGGACAGTAGTCAACGCTGTTAGGCCTGTTAATCGTATAAAGTTAGTCATTCTACCGTACGGACAGTAGTCAACGCTGTTAGGCCTGTTAATCATATAACGTTAGTCATTCTACCGTACGGACAGTAGTCAACGCTGTTAGGCCTGTTAATCATATAAAGTTAGTCGTAACAAATCAAAACGAAAATAGTGTTTCTCAGTAGCAGCATACTTCACTTAAGTTCCTCATTTTCATCAAAAATATGTATTTAAAATGTAAAATCAAAACGAAAGTAGTGTTTCTTAGTTGCGGCATACTTCACTGAAGTTACTCATTTTCAACAAAAATATGTGTTTACAATGTAAAAAATGCTGTCAATCAGAAAGAAATTTTGTTGAATTTGGCGAGGAAACCAACTTAGCCAGTTACTGTTCACAAAAGTACACGCTACAATAACGACTAACATTTTTGTAATAAATATGTTTTTGCACATATGCTGAATCTATAATACTCGCAAAATGTATTGCTGATATAATACGTGTATTTTATGATTCACACGCGTACACCGAATGTATTGCTGATACAATACGTGTATTATAATGTACACGCGTACACCGAATGTATTGCTGATATAATACGTGTATTATAATGTACACGCGTACACCGAATGTATTGCTGATATATTACGTGTATTATAATGTACATGCGTACACCGAATGTATTGCTGATACAATACGTGTATTATAATGTACACGCGTACACCGAATGTATTGCTGATATAATACGTGTATTATAATGTACACGCGTACACCGAATGTATTGCTGATATAATACGTGTATTATAATGTACACGCGTACACCGAATGTATTGCTGATATAATACGTGTATTATAATGTACACGCGTACACCGAATGTATTGCTGATATAATACGTGTATTATAATTTACACGCGTACACTGAATGTATTTCTGATATAATACGTGTATTATAATTTACACGCGTACACTGAATGTATTGCTGATATAATACGTGTATTATAATGTACACGCGTACACCGAATGTATTCCTGATATAATACGTGTATTATAATGTACACGCGTACACCGAATGTATTCCTGATATAATACGTGTATTATAATGTACACGCGTACACTGAATGTATTGCTGATATAATACGTGTATTATAATTTACACGCGTACACCGAAACCTTTCAAATTTAATTATAGTCGTTAGCAAATGAAATTATCAAATTATATTTTTTCGTATAATAATCGCACATTACAATAATTACTACCGCAAACACTACTATATATATATATATATATATATATATATATATATATATATATATATATATATATATATATATATATATATATATATATATATATAATAAACGAATCTCGTCAAATGAGGTGAAAATTAAAATTTTGTATCTTTTATATCCATGACTGTTCTCGAAAATTTTAATTCTTAAGTGCGCAGATGGTTGTAATTTAATGAGACACACGCATACTAATGAATGTCGCCATCATAATTCGTTTTAACATTTTATATCAGGAAGCTGGTAATATATGTTAAGACTGATATAAATAAATGAAAATAAACAAATAACATAAGAAATAACTAGTTTACCCAAAGCTATTATCCAGACAGATGGTGAAGACGTGGTCACATGATCCAATGCAGAAAAAGGCACGACCGTCACAGCAATGTCCGTTAGCTCCCTCACCCCTGGGATTGTCAAAGCGGATAAATCGTATTGACACCTTTCCTCCGCAATAGACTACCTATAATGATAGTCAAAACAAACACAACAAAACCATTTATCTAATGGAAACCTTTTAAAGGCTCTTCCTGTTTTGTCTGTCTGTCTTTCTGTTTCTGTTGTTCTACCTTTAGTGTCAATCTCTTCGTCGTATGTATGTATGCATGTATGCATGTATGTATGTATGTATGTATGTATGTTCATTTAGTTGGTGGGTAGGTGGATCAGGAGGGATGGATTCAGTTAATAAATGGATGGATGTTGCTTGGTGGAAACAAGTAAACAGTTTATATCATAATCAAGCAAATAAGTCATTGTTTCCAAATACATAATTAGTGAAGAGTGAACTTTGAGGCACCGAGTTCTTTGTCCTTCTCACAGTTATTAAGAGGCTAAGTGCCTACTCTCCAATGTGAATCCGATTATATCAAGAGCTTATGTACGCAGGTTTGATAGGGAGCGTGTGGTATACTTTTCATTTATATATGTGTTGATAGATAGATAGATAGATAGATAGACAGATAGATAGATAGATAGATAGATAGATAGATAAACAGACAGACAGATAAATAGATAGCTAGCTACTCTTTCAAGAGGAGATTATAGAAGACTGACATATTTCACCAAGTGTATTGTAGTAGACTGACTTTTTAATCATATGCATTGATTCTGTAGATATTGAAGATAAATTGATTGTCTGTTTGATATTCCCGATGAAGCATCTCCTAATATATGATTATATATAAAGTGTCGTTAAACATGTTGATGATTTGGGCAAAAACTGGTGTAAATTTATCAAGATGATGATGATGATTATTATGATGCTATTGTGTCGGTTGTCCTTGTTGTTATTATTGTTGCTGTTAACAATATCTGATTACCGATGTATTTAAGAAGACATGCTTATTAAAATCATATTTTGTTTGCAGCAGTATATAGTGCATGATCGTGGCAAAAGAAGAGTATTTTTAACTTTGGGGTTTTTTTTTAAAAAAAAAACGTTTGATCGAGGCGTGTATATTTCTTCAAAGGTTGATACTATTTCGCAAGAAATGTATTATTTCATAAAGAGCTCCACATGGATACTGTTGACTAGATTGTCAAATTAAATTACTTCATTATGTGTGTTTTTGTCTCTTTTGCCATTGTACCTTAATATCTAATATTTTTGATGTTACAAAGCCTAGTGCAAATACAACAACAACAACAACAACAACAACAACAACAGCAACAACAATAACGACAGCATGACAAGTGATAGAGCTGTATCACATTTCCAGGGAAGCTCTTTTTCCTATGTGAATAGTTAATGTGGATTGTTTAGTATGTCACGTTATGCCACGTTTGGATTAATTAAAAATATTACCTGTTTTTTTAAATTTCAAATGGTCTCAAATATTTTCATAGAAATAGTATTGAGTTCAAACTCTATATTAAACATTTTAAATTAAAAGTGTGCCTATTATATTCGGCAAAGGTACATGACTCTTTTCATTTGGAATTTAATTTTCGCGTGTGTTCTTATTTTTGACAAAATAAAATAGGATATTTCTTGTGTAGTTAATTTTGACACCTGCTTTTTACGTATGCACCCGTTGTCCAGATCTGACAGTCTGTTTATAATTGCTCTCTTTAGACAAATCATACAATACAACATGCTCGCTAGGTGACCCATCATGATTATCTTAATGTTATTGTAAGGAGTAGGAATATCCGCACTTGACTTGCTCTAATTGTAAATTCACGTTGCTTGTTGAGCTCATTAGACAATTAACCCTCTTGAATTTTACATTGCCTGTAGGGTTTCTTTTTGTGCCAGGGAGAAAATACGAATTCATATAAAAACAATTCAGGTTCTTACTTGCATTTCAGAGGTATAAAAAGAATCAAGCACGGGGCGGGAGCGGCTTGGGGGAGGGGGTAAGAATGGGTCTGATCAAAGGTTCTATTTTGGAGGAGGTGGTTCGGTTTACTGAAAATGGCCGATTATCTCTTAATTGTTTTTTAATTTATTTTACTGAAAAGTATAGTTTTAGTCGAAAAGGGAGGTAGGGAATTGGCCGAATCCTACGAATCCCCTCCAGATCCGACAACAAGAATATGATAAACAATTAAAAAGTGAATGGTATTCATGCCTCAGTCTCCTCAACTTTCAGCAGGCGTAAATGTGTCAGGCAATTGGTTGGAAAATGAATCATCAAAAGTGGAGGTTTCTAAAGAGTCCTTTTGTAGGTTAAGAGCAAACTATCCCCTTCTAAGTGGAATGTGATCAAAGTTCACAAAATAAGATAATTATTTTAGACAATCTTCAAAATCTAATCCCTCCCATTGTATTGTTCTATCTTACTCATATATATGCAGAACATTATAACAACCGTTCTCTCTCTCTCTATCTCTCTCTCTCTCTCTCTCTCTCTCTCTCTCTCTCTCTCTCTCTCTCTCTCTCTCTCTCTCGCAGACAGACAAACAGAGAGCTAAACAAATTTGCAGAGGGGAAAGTCATACCGACAATTTAAAAAGAGTCAACTTAAATAAGTTTTGGCGCTAAGATACGCATGTGTCTCAAATACTTTGCTATTATTTTCTGTCGATCAAATTCTACCCACTCATTGTCCTCATTTTAGCAATTAAACCGGATACAAATTCTAAACAAGATGTTTACTTTACTCGTAAACACGAATCCCCAAGCCATCAGAAGCACACGTGGAGTAGCCGACAACATACATACATACATACATACATACATACATACATACATACATACATACATACATACATACATACATACATACATACATACATACATACATACATACATACATACATGCATGCATGCATGCATGCATGCATACATACATACATACATACATACATACATACATACATACATACATACATACATACATACATACAGTGGTATAGACTAAAATGCCATAGTCACTCAAACCTGTAAATTAGGCCATTGTTACCTACATTTGATATTGTTGAGTTACTCTCCTAGACATGCATCTACATAAAAAGTTTCATGTATAGGTGAAATAGGGTCCAAGACATTGAGTGTAGGTAATATAGGGTCCAAGACATTGAGTGTAGGTGACATTGGGTCCAAGACATTGAGTGTAGGTAATATAGGGTCCAAGACATTGAGTGTAGGTGACATTGGGTCCAAGACATTGAGTGTAGGTAATATAGGGTCCAAGATATTGAGTGTAGGTAACATTGGGTACAAGACATTGAGTGTAGGTAATATAGGGTCCAAGACATTGAGTGTAGGTGACACTGGGTCCAAGACATTGAGTGTAGGTAATATAGGGTCCAAGACATTGAGTGTAGGTAATATAGGGTCCAAGACATTGAGTGTAGGTAACATTGGGTCCAAGACATTGAGTGTAGGTAATATAGGGTCCAAGACATTGAGTGTAGGTAAAATAGGGTCCACGACATTGAGTGTAGGTTAAATAGGGTCCAAGATATTGAGTGTAGGTTAAATAGGGTCCAAGATATTGAGTGTAGGTTAAATAGAGTCCAAGACATTGATTGTATGTTAAATAGGGTCCAAGATATTGAGTGTAGGTTAAATAGGGTCCAAGATATTGAGTGTATGTTAAATAGGGTCCAAGACATTGATTGTAGGTTAAATACGGTCCAAGATATTGAGTGTAGGTTAAATAAGGTCCAAGACATTGAGTGTATGTTAAATAGGGTCCAAGACATTGATTGTATGTTAAATAGGGTCCAAGATATTGAGTGTAGGTTAAATAGGGTCCAAGATATTGATTGTAGGTTAAATAGGGTCCAAGACATTGAGTGTATGTTAAATAGGGTCCAAGATATTGTGTAGGTTAAATAGGGTCCAAGATATTGAATGTAGGTTAAATAGGGTCCAAGACATTGAGTGTATGTTAAATAGGGTCCAAGATATTGAGTGCAAGTTAAATAGGGTCCAAGATATTGAATGTAGGTTAATAGGCTCCAAGACATTGATTGTAGGTTAAATAGGGTCCAAGACATTGATTGTAGGTTAAATAGGGTCCAAGATATTGAGTGTAGGTTAAATAGGGTCCAAGACATTGAGTGTAGGTTAAATCGGGTCCAAGATATTGAGTGTAGGTGAAATAGGGTACAAGACATTTAGTGTAGGTGAAGTAGGGTCCACGACACTGAGTGTAGGCGAAATCGGGTCCAAGACATTAATTTTAAGTGAAAATAGGGTCCAAGACATTGAGTGCAGGTGAAATAGGGTACACGACATTGAGTGTAGGTGAAATAGGGTCCAAGATATTGAGTGTAGGTGAAAATAGGGTCCAAAACATTGAGTATAGGTAAAATAGGTTCCAAGACATTGAGTGTAGTTGAAATAGGGTCCAAGACATTGAGTGTAGTTGAAATAGGGTCCAAGACATTGAGTGTAGTTGAAATAGGGTCCAAGACATTGAGTGTAGTTGAAATAGGGTCCAAGACATTGAGTGTAGTTGAAATAGGGTCCAAGATATGGAGTGTAGTTGAAATAGGGTCCAAAATATTGAGTATAGGTAAAATAGAGTCCAAGACATTGAGTGTAGTTGAAATAGGGTCAAGACACTGAGTGTAGGTGAAATAGGGTCCAAGACATTGAGTGTAGGTGAAATAGGGTCCAAGATATGGAGTGTAGGGGAAATAGGGTCAAAGATATGGAGTGCAGGTGACATAGGGTCCAAGACATTGAGTGTAGGTGAAATAGGGTGCAAGACATTGAGTGTGGGTGAAATAGGGTCCAATACATTGATACTGTAATGAACAGATAGATGAAAATACAAATATCAGTCACGCATGGCTGACTTGCTCTTCTTGAGGTGCATCCACATAACAATTTTAAAAGTGTAGGTAAAATAGGGTCAGAGACATTGAGGGCGTAATGAACGAACGAACACACGAACGAACGAACGAACGGGCAAAACGATATATCTCCTCCAATCTTCGATGGCGATTGGATAATAACAATGTTTACGTTATGCTTGTCAATTATTTTATTACAGATCAGTAAGATGAGACAGCTGCGGATATCATAATGCAAATCTACTCTGTTGAGTCGAGGACACAAGCGATAACAAGCCTTGAAGTCTTATCATACAGGAAGAAGGGGCTTGTGAGTTGGGACATGAGGGCTTTAACATTTGTATTAAGATGGACATAGCTGATACAATTAAAACAATTTCTCTGTTCTGATGTACGTTTTCTCTTTGTTCTTCTCTGAGTACAGCGTGGCTGTTTTGACTCCGTGTATATGAGCTGCTAAGACTGAGAAAATGTAACCCATGACCCTACGATTTTGATTCTGACTTATCCGTCCGTTTTTGACAGACGGATTAATTCCGTCAGTCTGACATATCTGACTGTCACAATGTCTGTTTGCACTGTTTGTTTTGCCATATATGCTGCATTGATCAGAGGTGTTTTTCCGTACGTGTAAATTGGCCTTTGGACATGCTGATTAATGTGTTGGAAAAGTGACAGTTAATTTCTGAGTCAATCTGATCGGATCGGAAGTTTATATAACAAAATCGGCATACGATAGTTTTCTATTTATAATATTATCGTATAAATATCACTCTTCTCCTTTATTCCAACGAGTACATGATATATTATGACTTTTCTTTCATGTATAGATTGTGACTGGATTTATTAGATGATTACTAATAATTTCAATCTATGATTACGATAATGTTTTTGTTTACATGATGCGCTTTTTCCACTTTATACTTGTTATGCTCAACCAATAAAGAACTTGATGTTTTGTTACGGGATATGTATGTATGTATGTATGTATGTATGTATGTATGTATGTATGTATGTATGATACTCTGTATAGGTGCCCATTTTCTTGGATATTCAAAAGTAAATTTTTCATGTTGCTTACATTTTTCTATCTATCAAAGGGATAGGAAATAAAGTTAAATCCACATATATGTATAGTTACTTATTTTTTTTATTCCAAGTATGAAATATGAAAGTAAATTTCAAACTAGTATCTGAATGGTTTGTTACAACTTAGCTAGCTGATGTGACATTTTCATATTCAGGAAAACTTGTTGATGGATCGAAGTAAAACTTCACACCCACGTTGCTGACTCATTGCGTACATGCTAAATGCATTTCACGATTATTCTGTTTTAATAATAATGATATTTGTAACCCACCAAATCGTAAATATAGATGTAAATATGCAAAGGTTTGAACATAATATCCTTCCAATATATGTCGAATTTCAATTTTACTTAGCTTAAAAAGGTCGCTAACGAGATTGATTGATTGATATCTGTATTTCTATGTTACGAAGAATACATATGGGAGCTAAGTGCCTTTGTCAAGTACACACCGAGGCAGCCGACCCGCGCTGGCCTGGGCGGGTATCAAACCCACGAATTTTTAATTACAAGACAGACGCTTTACCAACTGAGCTACTGCAGCTCCCTGAGAGAGAGAGAGAGAGAGAGAGAGAGAGAGAGAGAGAGAGAGAGAGAGAGAGAGAGAATTGAGGCGAATAAAGACACTTAATATGTGCATTTTTCTAGTGTGATTGTTGGATGTATTCAGTATGTGTCCTAATGTAAAAAACCGAACTCATCTATAATTATCCATAAATGATAATTATAGATACCTTACATTTACCATCAATGAAATCAATGAAATCAAGCTATCAAGTGTGAACAGTTAAATACGAGTAATGAATTTTACGCATGAAGTGAAATTTCTAAAATCTTGTTAACACATAAAAGTAAAAGTTGATGCAGAATACCTGCATATTTGCAGAGGATGGGAAAAATTAAACATCTCGTATGCATTGTAATCGCATCGAACCTGAAGAGATGTATTTCTTGAATGCAAAGCAAAATAAAAAAAACTGAAAGTGCAACTATTACTAGAGACGTATAAAGTCATAAAGCAAGAATCTATTGTAAAATAGAGAAATATTATCAAAGTAATTATTCACATGTGATCTGTACAATATTATTGTATAATATATTAACACGGAGACTTTCTTCGTAGTAGTGGTGGGATATATATATATATATATATATATATATATATATATATATATATATATATATATATATATATATATATATATATATAACCACGCCCACCCCCCCCCCCCTCTCTCTCTCTCTCTCTCTCTCTCTCTCTCTATATATATATATATATATATATATATATATATATATATATATATATATATATATATATATATATATATATATATATATATATCATAAGACAGTCCTTTGCTGTTGAATATGTACAAATGTTTCCTTAATAATTTGTGTGTGTTTTTGATCCATGAAATACGTTCCATATGTTCTTGATAAACCTTTGTAATGCAAAGTAGAATTTGAAAACAGCGTAGTAAGAAATGCAAGTAATACATTAAATATTACGAATATTTGTGTGAGCTTCAAAATTATTCTGTCAGTTATGTATACTCGTTCAATATTGTAAAATCTCCGATGTAAATTACATATTTTTCTTATGTTCAAAAGTTTTTTAAACTGCAAAATAGCAGAGTTATATCAAACCTTAAATTTATCAATCTCTTCTTCTTTTGAGAGAGAGAGAGAGAGAGAGAGCGAGGGTGATTACTTACTGAAAACTGCAAAAGAACCACCATTAACTTTGCGAAATATTTCTCTGCAGTCATTTTTCACCTGATACACTTCAGAAAAATATCGTTAAATCCGTAGCTATGTCTTCTATTTGTTTCCTTCCATTCACACTCTATCAAACTCGTTTCTCAACAAGTTTTCCACTTGTTCTTGTTTAAAAACTGCCAGTATATGATTAATGTTTCACAACTGCGCCACTGCAAAGTGCCTTTATGTACAGCGCCAGTTGTGTCACCCCATCTCGCGGTGGTGTGACCCCACACGCTGAATCATAGCAGCTGCCTCAGAATTTAATTATTTTGGACTTTAATTTGGATAACCCGCAGTAATAGGATAATTCTGGGGTTTTTTCCTGCAACTATTTTACGTAAAATGTGTATCGTTAACAGACCACAAACGCCCCGTTGTAGCTGTTGTTGTCGTTATTATTATTATTATTATTATTATTAATATCTTTCTAGCACTTTTTACGTCCAAGTTTGTCAGAAAGACTGCAGCAACGTCCAAGAAATGTTTCATTTTTTTTATGAACAAAAGTTTAAATTCTTATTACACACACACACACACACACATGCGCGCGCGCGCGCGCAGACCAATTCTCGACTCTGGCAATGTCACTTAAAATAATGGGTGTGAATTGTGAAAAGTTTGAAAATTTGCATCGGATAAGAGACACTTTTTTACATTGTATCACCATGGGCCTTTTCAGTCGTAGATAGCAGTCATTCCTTGCAAAATATGTGATTAGCATTTTACATTGTATCATCATGAGCCTTTTTCAGTTGTAGGTAGAAGTCATTCCTTGCAAAATATGTGATTAACACTTTGGGGGACAAACATTGATAAAAAGTTAAAGAAGATAAACGCAGGTAAAAACTAATAGGTCAAAGTTATATTTTCCGAAATATTTAGGTAAGAGACTAGTAAGAAATTTGTGTCAGTTCTTTCAAATTTTTATGACTGTTAACAATTATAGATACACGGTTTTTACAAATTCTTAAATATTGCCACATCATTTCAAGTTAATCATCCAGAAGAATGAGCAGTCAAAGTCACATTTCACGGATCCATTACCAAATCCATTGAAAATTGTATATTGAAGTTTATACGGATACTACAGGAAATATTGATTCATAATTGACTGTTAAATGTTATTATGCTAACGTGGGAAAACTCAAATGAATTTAAATGGGGTTTAAATCACCATTTTGAACTTAGCTTTGTGCGTGGAAATGATTTTCAAGCGGATGGAAGGATGGATGGATGATTGATAAATATGCACGCTTTCCTTGAACTATAATGTAAATCATCGTAAGGCAGAGTACGCACTAAATGATCCTATTCAAATATGTGCTTTGTTACCACTCAAGGTCTTAAAATAATGTAACGGAAAGAAAGTGAAACCAAAAATGTAAGTAAAATCAACAAGCAATTTATTTCAAGACAATTAAAATGAAAATTCAAAAGACGCTTACAATAACGTGAATTGAAGTCCAAATAATCCAATAATCCAATAATCCTAAGTGTCCTAATCACAAGTTCTAAATAAAGAATGTTCCGAATGAATTTCAGTAGCCTTGAATGTCCTAATGTGCCAGTAGTTTTTAATGTTCTAATATGCCTGAATGATGTAATCCAGAATATCTTTGAATAAATTCACATAAACCCCAAAGTCAAGTATTAATCACTTATAGGGGTGAAACGATTAATCGATGTATCGATACTTTTTCTATATCGATACCCATATCTATAAAAGAGGGGAAGAATCGATACAAAACGATATTTACTCTATACAAGTTACTTTAATCTTCAGGAGTCGTGAATAATTATTAGTCATTTGCCTTTTCATCTTTAGATTGAGAATTCATCTGAGACAGCCGTAGCAAGTACATGCACTCATTTCTGTCAGTAAAAAATAAAAACTATTGACAACACCCACTCGCCTTCTGCAAAGTCTGTCTTGTCTAGCCCGTTAGTATAGAGTAACGAATTCCGATTATACGTATCTGTCTTGTGTGGCCCAGTTGTATAGAGTTACGAATTCCCATTATAGTTCCCGGATTCAATGTTTATTATATCTATTATAGGTTTTCTTAATAGTTCGGTTTTTATACATTGTAGAATGATAGGTTTCTTTGAATAAAGTCCCCTTCCACACAGTGAGCAGGGGCGTATGTGGCTTATGATATGCCTTATATATACGAATTTCCCCGTTAACCATGCATTGTGCGGGTATGTAAACATCACAGATTGTTTATATGTTGCAATTATTCCTGACCACATTTTCCATTTCTTCTTCCATTTTAGATTTATGTTTTCTAGCTCTATTTTATTCCACGATTTCTTATCTTCTATTTCTCTTAATACGTAGTATACCTTTCTTAATACGTAGTATACCTTTCTTATTCCCCAAATATTTCTTGTCCCTATATTTCAATACGATTTGTTTAATATGTTTATTTTTTCTGGGTGGTTCCAACATTTTTGTATATCTGTTATGTTTTTAAATTTCTGGCGTATTCTTTAAAGTATATACAAACCAGTAAATATGTATTGCTACCCACGTGTAGTTTCTTTTTTCTGTGTTCTTGTAAATTCCCGAGTCTATTCAATTGATATTTGTCCTTCTTGGCTTGTAAATTGGGTATATTAATCGCTCCTTCCATTTTGTTCCTATACATCGTATCCTTCCTGATATAGTGAGTCCCCCCACCTCCCGCAATCTATAATTACTCTGTCAAAAGCAATCAGTTGTGCGTTACCAAAGTCAATAATGTCCATTACATACAATAAATTGCTATATAAAAAGTTTTCACTATTTGTACTTTACTAATTATATTTATTCTCAATGGCATCATATACCAATATTGTCCCTTATTTTATCCATTAAAACGCTGAAATGTTTTGTAATGCATTTTTTTCCACAATTTATTCCTAATGCTTTTACATTATTTTATATATAATGCGGAGGCAGTCCCGGGTGGTTCCCCCGCCAGTTTCCAGTTAATAGAATTTCTGTTTTTTTTTTATGGTTGACGTTTGATCCTGTAGCCTTGCCAATATCCATAAATTCTTTTTCTAAATGTCCAAACGAGGAATAATCTCTAATAAAATTTTTACAAGCATCTTCATCTTTATTTCTTTTTCCAAGTTTGGTATATGCATTACTTTTACATTTTTATTATTATTTATTCTCATACTCAATATTTCAATGACTATCCCATAAAGTAGCACCAACAGTGAGCATAATTGTCCCACTGGCCTTTTTATGGGATGACTTTGTGTTATTTTACCATTTATCTGCACTTTTGAGTATATATTCTTATGCAATGTTGTTATCCATTTACAAAAGTTCAATTAATAACCGAAGCGTATGAAGACATACTCTATAAAGTTATTCTCTATTCTGTCAAACGCTTTTGCCTGGTCGAATAAAATCATTGCACCTTTATCTCCTTTCCAGTTTATAACATCTATTTATAGTCTGTATGTTCATGGTATTATTTTGAATCGTTCTTCCTTTTCCCCCACAACTTTGATTAATGTTTATGATTTCTCCCGTGCAGGTTTTTATTCTGTTAGCCAAAATTTGACCTAGTATCTTATAATCAGTATTTAGAAGTGATACTGGTCTCCAAGTTTTTAAATCCGTATTTTCTCCTTTCCCTTTATATAACACTGTTATTATCCTTCCCTTCATATAATCCGACATTTCTCTTATTAAAAATATATTATTATATAACAGTTCTAAAATGGGTAATAATTCAAATTTAAACTTTTTATAAAATTCTGCTGTTAACCCATCTGATCCCGGTGATTTCCCCTTTCTTAACTCTTTTATTGTTTGTACTATTTCTATATCTGTTATAAAATTTTCACACTC
The DNA here is from genome assembly GCA_029931535.1 of Margaritifera margaritifera. Taxonomy (NCBI): domain Eukaryota; kingdom Metazoa; phylum Mollusca; class Bivalvia; order Unionida; family Margaritiferidae; genus Margaritifera; species Margaritifera margaritifera. The sequence continues at coordinate 693,998 of JAQPZY010001413.1, forward strand.
TTCTTCGAGGATTCTGAAATTTGCACAAATTCTGTACTATTACAATACTCCTCTACCTTTGTTTGCTGTACATTTTGGACTGCATATAAATTTTCAAAATATTTATTAATTTCTTTCAGTATTTCATTGTTATCTATCGATATTCTTCAATCTATGGACAAACTGTCTCTAGCTCTTTCTTTCCCTCTCTTAATTTCTTCGCTTCTATATATTCCTCTGACTTTTGTGTATATGTCTTCGTATTTTCCTGTTCTAGTTTTTATCCCTTCTGATTTGCATTCTTGTAAAGTTTTATATATTCCTTTTTCTGTATCCTTCTTCTTTATTGATGTATTTAAACTGTTTATAATATACATGCATTCTTCTTCTATATTACTCCTTTGTTCCGTTTAATATGTACAAAACCTTTTTAACGTTACCTTTATTTTAAGTTTTAACTCACCCCATTCATTTATAATATTCATGTTCCAATATTCGTACAAATCCTTCAATATCTTATTTTATTTCCTCGCAATATCGGTTATCTTCTAGAATGGAATTATTTAATTTTCATATTCCATGGCTCATTTACTTTTTCCAGACATTGCGACTCACTGGGTAGTGATCATATTCACTGCGTAGTGATCAGATATTACAATTTTGTGTATATCACATTTTTCTACATTCTGCTCACATTCCTTGGTCGTGTAAAATTTATCTATTCTGCTACCCTCTCCCTGTTTATAATTAAAAGCATCGTCTCTCTTATCCCTATTGATGTTTCTGTATCTATCTGTTAATTCATTATCTTTTAGTCCTTTTCATAAATCCTGTACTCCTATCTATTTCCTTTTTCTATACTGTTAAAATCACATCCAATTATTAGTGTCTCCACAGAGTATTGCTTTATATAATTATTGAGATTGTTTATAAATTCTATTTTCATCTCTGTAAAGCTTGAAGGTATATATATATATATATATATATATATATATATATATATATATATATATATATATATATATATATATATATATATATATATATATATACACACATTTATGAGGTGCCAATTATTTATATTGGGATAGATTAGCCTTCCTTAAAAGCGATCTTCTGTTATGTCATACTGACACTGTAGGTGACATAATCTTTTACTTACTATTATTGTAACTCCAGAATATGTTTCATCCTTATTTTCGATCGCATATACAATGGAGCTTAATTCTTGTTTAATATATAAGTTCAAACTTTCACCTAGATAATGTGTCTCTAAAATAGAAATTATATCATAATTGAAATCTGTTTTATTCTTCCTATTTTGTTTTATCTGCTCCATTGAGATTTATTGTAGTTATACTGAGTTTGTCGTCCATCTTGTTTTATCATACGATATTTTTTTTTAATGAAATGTTCGTGTTATGTGTCATATAATGTTACATATATATATATCAATTTGCATTATCTGAATACACTCTTTGATGCACTCTCTTGCGAGAGATGTGCATCGTTCTATTCCACTTTTTTCTTGATTTGTTTGCTTTCTACGTCTACATTCAGTATTTTTTTTATTTCTAAAATATTTCTGGGCGGTCTCTCAAGGGATTGTGCCCTTCTTTAAAAATTCTCTATTGGTTGGTCTTGTTTGTTTGTTTTCCAGGATGTTATTTTCCTCTTTATTTGTCCTAATTTCTCTTTCTTGAGATTCGACTACCTCTTCCTCCTCGCTTCCCGAGGACACTGGTGTCGTGTCTTGATTTTCCAATGACTCGTTTTCCGAATCTGGGAAATTTGGTTCTTCTACCGTGTACCATGGTACCGGTGTTGCTTTTATATATATATTACTCTTTTTGTGTTTGATTTTCTTTTCCTATGAGAGCCTCTTTTCTTCTTTGGGCCTCACTCTAGAGGGGTGCGAAGTACCCTCTTTCGAACATTTCCGCAGTGGGCTGTATTGACCATCCTGTCGTTCCTTCCTCCCCTCTCATTTTTGTTACTCATATCTTCGACTTAATCATCTAGATCCGAAACTTCCCCTATACAGTCTGTAGTGTCTGGGGGTCCCCCATCACGCTACCTCTGCATATGTGTTGGGGGGTTTTTTTGGTGCCAATTTATGTCTTCATCGCAATCTCGTGGGAGTTGATCCACTTTTCTGCATCTTCCACAGGGTCTGTGGATAATAAAACCAAAAATACCAGCACTTAAAGAGGAAGCCCATGACATATAATACAATTGGTATCTTCTTTGCTTCCTCTCTATTCTCCTCCTGTTTGTATCTTGGCAAACCCTTTGTAGGTTGTCATTTTGTAATTCCTAACCTTCACTTGGAATCTTACTTCAAACGTGTCCAATATTTCTTCCGCTGGAATTTCTAATGGTAAACAAATGATATGGACATCTATCATTTTCCTTTCAATCTCTCGTTCTATAGGCAGGGCCCCTTCAAATCTTTACTTCTTTACCTCCTATTTCGACCTCCCTCCCCTTCAATACAGGCTCATCCCCTGTTGCATATGGGACATATTTTCCCTTTTCCATATTCTGCAATACCTCATCTGTTCAATTTGGATTCCTCTTGTTAAGAGGCTTGCTAAAATACTCGCCAGGCGGGGTCTCTCACTGAACTCAGTTCCCTCAGGGTCTAGTACTTGGGCCTCCGGCTTCCTGTGGGTTCGAATTATTTCCCCCGTCATCCCATGTTATTATTTATGTTTGGAAAAAGTATTAAACTTATTTCCTTCCATCTTTCTATCAGAGCATCACTCTGTTTCAATTTGTGTAATTATGTGGTATTATGATTGATACTTTTAAGTCTACTTACTGATAGTTGAAACAGTAGACACAAATAAACATAGGAACATGTAATTACAGTAGACACAAATAAACATAGGAACATATAATTACAGTAGACAAAAATAAACATAGGAACATGTAATTACAGTAGACACAAATAAACATAGGAACATGTAATTACAGTATACACAAATAAACATAGGAACATGTAATTATAGTAGACACAAATAAACATAGGAACATGTAATTACATTGAAATTTCCAAATGGATCAAAGTCTAGAGAATGATAAATAAAAATCTCTAGGTTAGTTTCATGGATACACAAAAGAAAATGTCAAAACATGGCTTGCTCTGACTGCAGAAAAAGAAGAAAACAAACAAACTAAACTATGGGTTGTTGTTATCCATGAACACTGAAGCACATTGGCATTTTCAATTGTGTTTGATTCACAGAACTCAAAAGCATGTGTTAAATTATTAAACAAATAAATGAAACAAGAAATGTTATTTGAATGTTTGTCAACTGAATGTCTAAATAATGAAAACACAAGGGGAAAAAAAACATCCAAAAGAAAGAAAGCTTTTCAGTTATTATCACTTTAAACACACACTGTTTGATGACACATCACAAGGAACACTGTTCAACTGCTTAGTGCACTCATCAGTTCATGACTTGGCACGAACGGTTTGCTTGGTTGTGGCCATTACGATATCTACAACTTTCCTTCTGAACTATGACTGTAAGGATAGTTCGATCCTACGACGCTTAGCAGTTCGTTCTGACATCATGATATGTGAGTGAAGACAACGATAGTCATGGTTACTTAAATACATGTATGTCATGATGTTCTTCTTTGAAAATCAATTAAGTGAATCTTTTTTTCGAATACAGTTTTGTCGCTCTCTGTGGGCAAAGCATCCAAAACGAGTCCGCATGCCTGGTCAATAAAGCCCGGGTATTCAATTAAAAGAACAAAACAAAAACGTGATATGGATCATTTATACAAAGGAATAACATCAACCACAGTCAGATAATAAACAGATAAACACAGTCTTTCTTAAATGGCTTATCTACAAGCGTTGAGTTATTAATAACTTACCTTCAACGCTGGTTCTTCGTTCGTTTGTTGGATTAACGACGTGTGCGGCCATTCGGCCATTTACGTCGAGTTAATGGGCGCAAAGCGCCCTACTTAATTAGTCGTCAATGGGTTACCGGGCTGCAACCCATTGAACGCATTACTGTGTGCAAGGCACACTATTTAATTAAAGCTGGTTCTTTTGTTTAGGGTGCAAAGACTACGGATAAGCCTGCTGTTAGCCCTAATCTGTGTCGACGCGCGTGTGAAGTATTGTTTTTACCTCGCATGTCCTTGGCACCGATAAGCCTACTACAGTATTTGCTAATCGTAAATAATCTGGTCCAGCATGTGTCAGAAATTTAGCAGCGGTTGTATTTGAAGTGTGGGGGTACAATTTGGGATCCAATTGTGTTTCCCAGCGTTCTTTCATAATCGCTGAGTATATGACAAAGTCAAGTCAAGTAGTTTTTATTGAGTGTTTGATACCTACTAAACCAGTGTAAATCTGAGGTTTTTCTACCGGCTATAGAACATGAAATAAGCAAAAACTGAAAAGATAACAAATCTCAACAGCCCAAATCACATATTCATAATACACTGCACAATAGAACCACTCAGGTACACATACATACATAGATACATACATACATACATACATACATACATACATACATACATACATACATACATACATACATACATATGCATACACCTATGAATCAAATAAGATACCCATATAACATCTAAATGAGCATATATAACCTCACAAACATATATACATATGTATACATATAATTTCTTTTATAGCATGAATATATACATACAACACAGAATTTGCAAAGATTACAATAATCCAGTTATTAATACACGCACAAAATCATACACATTAATTAATTTTATTAATGGCATCCTACCAGTTCTCGTTAAGTTTCTTAAAAAGCATATAATTTGTTTCGTTTGCTTTCATTACTTCTTCATTTTCAAAACCGACGTGTCGGTCTTAGAATATTGGGCAGTCATATGTTAAGGTTATGGTGTAATTCAATAGCGCATCTTGAAATGATATGTCATTTCTAAAATATAAGGTATAGGCGTATTTCAGAAATGCACTTGCCAGAATAAAGCAAATCACTCAGACGAATAAGCTACGTACACTTAGATATCAAGAATTGTTCCAGCAGGGAGTCTGCTCCAATTTGGAATAATTGTAGAAACGACACAAGCAGCCTACTACTTGCAAAAGAACGCCATTGGATGTAGTTTATAATAAATAAATAGCTAAAATAATTTTTAAACATTAAATAATGTTATATTTTACTTGAACGGTTTTTGGACGCCAGTGAAAGTAATTTCTAAGGAAAATAAATATCGTAAGCAGAATGCTTAAAAAAGAATATTAAAAAAACTACTCTGCAGAGAAATTAAAACTAAATTAGGGCCTAAGGCAGAAAGCTACAAACTAGGAATTTAGGGAGACCCCCACCTCCACTCCACGGAAAAAAACACACAAAAAACAAAAGAAAACCAAAATAACAACAACAAACAAAACTAAAACAGAAGGCTAAAAGGTAGAAAATGATGCTATTTAGGATTTTAAAAAAAAGCAAAAAGGAAACAAAACCAAATCAATTTAAACCGATTAGAAGACATGGAAAATAAAAAGATTAAAATTCATCTCCGTCATTAGCTATGTAAATATCAAGTTCGTGGCATTCCCTTAAATATTTGTATAGGCACTGCACTTTTAGCATTCACCCTTTCAAATTGCAACCAATTCATTATAACTTCTGACATATCTGGCTTTGTCTCCAAGGGAATTCCAATGCTTAGTTGCTGAATAGCTAAAACTGTTTATACTATACATTGTTGTCCAGACTGTAACTATATCTAGCATGTTTTGTATGTTAAAGAATGTTTGGAGAGTTTTATATTTACCAAATCTTTGAGCTGGGCCTAAACCATAAAATATTTTAAATGTATCTAGAGCCGTCTAGCTCAATCTGTGTAAGTGCACGATACTGTAAAAATCATTGTAAACAAATTTTAAAGCCCTAAACTCTTATTTTAAAAATGTATATGCATTTGTTTTACCACAGAAATAGTATACAAGAGAACATAAATTGAAATTTGCCATGATAATATGCTTTCTTCCTTCAAAAGTGCGGAATTTACATTTCGCGTTTAAGAATATTAACATTCGGGTGGGGATTGGTGGAAACAATAATTGTATCGGATTTGATATTCTGGTCAAGCGCTGTGTATTTTCTCTATGTTAATTTTCGATAATAATTAAAACGGAGAATGCTAATGTATAACAATGATCAATAAAGAGAGATATGATCTGAGAGATGGTAACAGATTATATTATTTGTGACTCCGACTGCAAAGCAATCAAAGCAATAAAGGCTAATTGTCATGATCTACCTTTATAGTTAGCTTTTTTAGTCAGCACTTTCAGTAACCTCGTTTAGATTTTTTATGTGAATATATATATATATATATATATATATATATATATATATATATATATATATATATATATATATATATATATATATATATATATATAATTCATTTCCGACTTTGATTTTGTGTAACAGCAAGGTTTTGTACTGTCGATAAAGAAGTGACATATGTTTGAGATTAATGTTGGCCAGAAATGGTTAAAAGTGTTTTGGTAGTACCGAAAGCTGAAATCATCACACATTATAGGGAACAACTTGCTCTTTTTCAAGAATTCCAGAAAAATCGCAAAGTGGTTAAGATTCGCACGGTTAAACAAAATCTCAAGAGTAGTTATGGTTAAAAATAATAGTCAAGTGATAAGACAATCCTGGTAACCAAGCAAATACACTAAACTATGCAGGTGTCTTTTCCTCTACACACCCATACCGAATTTAAGGAAGAAAATCAGAAGTGCCATCAATATTTTCACGCAGGTAATTGATAAAACGCAGCACCAGGCTTTACAGGGAAAGTAAGTATTTGATGAAAGGAACTTATAAATCTGTGTAGTAAGACGAGGTAAGAATTTAGGATAATTCTTATGTTGATTGGGTGCTAAATGTGTGAGAAACAATATGTGACTCAATTAATACTACAGCTTAGGACCATCCTGATACATTTTGCAGATCTCATATTTTCTACTATGGTTTCATTATGGGAATAATTAAATTGACTGAAAAGTTAAATTATCTTAATATTGAGTTCAGACATGTGGTACCGTTTCCACTGAGCAGGTATATTTTACTGTCCAGTACATGTAAAGTGTTGGTTCTTTTCGGAAACGGTAAATACAGACCATCAATATTCAAATCCAGATGTCAGCATCCAAGAAACAGACGAAGCAAGTTTATCTCCCTTCCCCCTCCCCTCCCCCGGCAAGTATCTATTGCTAGAGACTTGTAAATATAGCAGTAAGTTACATCTATCAGCAATAAATGCAATTCGAACTATTGTCTCCAAGGTTATATTCTACCAGGAAACATATTCCATGGTACCATAATAGCATAACTAACCATGTACAACATTTTACACTTCCTAAAAGCATTGTTTGAGTTAGAAGTGTAGTATAGTTTCAATATATGTTGTGGATTTTGTAATTATTCGAAATTACATATAATATGGATTTCAGTAAAAATTTAAAACGTTTCTGTACATTTCGTAGTTTCATAATGTATTAGGATGTATAGGGGACCGATACAAATGACACGGACTAACTGAGAAATACAATTTTTCCTCAGTGTAAACTCAGCATAAAGAAATTAGTAACTGAGATATCTGTGTGCCAAATGTGTGAGAAAAAAATGCGTGGCTTAACTAGTAACTGAGATACCTGTGTGCCATATGTGTGAGAAAAAATGTGTGGCTTAACTAGTAACGGAGATACCTGTGTGCCATATGTGTGAGAAAAAATGTGGCTTAACTAGTAACGGTGATACCTGTGTGCCAAATGTGTGAGAAAAAATGTGTGGCTTAAGTAGTAACGGATATACCTGTGTGCCAAATGTGTGAGAACAGATGTGTGGCTTAACTAGTACTTAAACTTAGGACCACCCTTATATTTATTTCAGACAGATGGTGCCAGTTGAGTGTAGGTCCTTCGTCAGAAGAGATGAATGCAGACTATCGAGATTCAATTCCAGATATCAGTATTTAAGAAACGAATGAAGTAAGCTAAGTTTATTACATCCACCCCTCAGGCAAATCTCTGTCGCTAGAAACTTGTAAACTACGTGAATAGTTACGTCTATCAGAGATACATGCAATGTAAATGATTGTATCTGAAGCTATGTTCTTATAGGGAACATATTTTATGGTACCAGAATGGCATAACTATAGCATAAATTTGAACTAGACTTGTGGTTCATTATTTGTATGGTGGGTCTAAGTAATATTCTTGTTAACAGTTATTGTAATTGATAGTAAGAGAATATTTGGTGTAGGTTCCTTTTCTTTTACTCAAATAAAATAAAATGTATATACTGTTATTTTCATACTTTATTTACTAATAGTTTGTGCCTAGCATCTAACATCATTCCGTACAACCAGGTCGCACGTATAAATCCCGGCAACAGCCACTTACCCCTGAATTTGAGCGAAGTACTGTTCCCATACTTCGGCTTTGATTCACCTTTCTCCTCTTTGGCAATAAAATCCAATAATTCAATACTTACATTTTTTATTACCATGCTGTAGGGACATTTGACCTCGATTTACTATTGCGTGTGGTACGAACAAAACACTACTCCGTCTGGTGAAGCACATATGAAATCCTTTTTCTTTGAAATAATTAAGTAAAAGGTTTAAAAACTAGATTGGCATGACTAGCGCTCTGCAATTCCTCAAATGCTGATATGGCATTGACCTCTCCATCCTGTCCATAATGGGTAGCTAAATTCCCTTTGAATTTTTCAACATTAATTAGTTTATCTGCAATATTCTGTGTTGTTTTTGTCTGTATATTTTTGGATTTTTTTCATTATTAAGATACGAGTATAAACCCGATTCAAACTTCAGGAAGTAGTTAAACATTGATGATACAAAAAACAATTTACTGAACCTCCCTGACCATGTGTCATTTCTTCTCTTTTGTTTCGTTCCTTCTCGCTATGTTGTAACTGCTTCCCCAGTCTGGCTAGAGTCAATGTTTCAGTTTTCTTGACTGTGACATTTGTCAACTTCTGCTTTAAGCTTGGTGGAGTCTTTGATGCAGCTCAACTCAGAAGCAGCCAGCAACTTAACATTATGATACGAAATAGCTTCTAGAAGGGACACTAGTACATGTAACTCCGGTAATACGGGCTTGGAAATTTGGTTTGTACAACACATTGTATCCATGGTATGCATTGACTTGTTAAGGTAAGAGTAGGATGTAGTTGCATCAAATTATCGAAATTTGCATTTCTCTGACTTTTTTTGTATGAAGCTCTGAAAACTTTCTCTTTCTTGCGTTTACCTGTTCCAATTTTGTTTACAGTGACTTCTTTATTGGTCTAGGGGTCACTTTTGTACATTTAGGTACAAACCATTTACAACATTTTCATAAGAAGACAGATTGTCAGGGAGTCTTTTATATTCCCTAGATACAAAGTCTTCAACGGAAAAAAGAAGCTCTGCAACGAGTGTGCACCCCTCTCATCCTGTCATACATGTGCACGAGGCACCAATCAGTTCACCCGGCTCCCTAAGTATGAGAATGACATCATACTGAGTTCCACTACAATTTCCTGAATGATTGGCCTGACACTTTAGGGAACTTTAGCCAGTAATGGTATCTGAAGGATTATAAGCTATCCCTCCAGTGTGTCTTGACTACCATAATTCTTCAGTTGGGCGGTGTGTGCTCACTTTCATTTTAATAGCACGTGCTGCCAACGAATGCTCGAGAACAAAATACAGTTTCAATGCTGGAACACTTTTTATGTCATATGTCCAACTATGGGTTAGTCTCTGTACATTTTTTTAATGTTTGTAAAAATGGTTCGTACTCAACAGTCCCATCTGTTGCTGAGATGTTCAGATGACTTGCTATAAGCGTGACTGTGTGGATTTTTTTTACCCTTTTTGGGAGATCAAACTTCCTGAGGGGAGTACTCATTTTTTCCGCCATTTGTCAGCTGACACTTTTCTCGAAATGTCTGTGGCAGAAGTACCTGAAAATGCAGTGTACTTACTGTTTAGGGTTCATTCATTACCGAGATCTCATTCATAAATTCTCACTCGCATGACTTAACAGGATGCAGAGGCTAATGACGTCATCTAGTGTCTTCATCCATGTTACGCTTCATTTCTTTAAAAGAGTTTCCTTTTAAATATGAATATAGCAACTGAAAATGCAGTTTTTTTCTTTTTAAGAAGTAGGGTATATAATAAATAAATTCGAGTTTGTACTGTTAGATATTGTTGGCTCACCCGAAGTACATCTGGCTCGCAAGCTCGCCATGTTGTACTTGGGTCTCGCCCACAGTCTTCAAAATTAGAAACACCATACTCTATATATTTTTGGATACTGTGTGCGAGATAGAAGCACACACACACACACACACACACACACACACACACACACACTCACATATATATATATATATATATATATATATATATATATATATATATATATATATATATATATATATATATATATATATATAGTGACACCAATATAATCCAACATGCTAGAGAGTTATAATTTGTTCTAAGCATGAATCGAACCCATACATACCACGAGTGACGGCAACTATAGCTATCATATCATGCACCAGCGCTCTAACCAAGATGATCTAAGGTAAGGATTCGATGTGCACGGGATCTCATCGTTAAGCAAACGGAATTTAACACTCAGTTTTATACACAAACCCACTGGATTTCTATTTAGAAATGCAAGGTATATACACGAAATTATAAACTGATACCTATATACCAAACAGAGAGGAAAACGCTTATCCCTGGATCCCACATTATATGTTTGGATGCATGAGCATATATATATATAAATAAAACCCATGCCGCGAGTAACGGCTACTATAGCGTAGCTCTCACGCACCAGCGCTCTAAGAACGCGCTCATACCCTAAATTGGATGGAAGAAGGTCCAAGGTAAGGACTCATTTGCTAGGCAAACGGAATTTTATATATACATGGAAGAGAAAATCTGGATGATATACTAAAAGCAAACAACTTCTATCCTCCAATAAAATTCACGACAGAAGTCTTTAACCCAGACCACGTATTTCTAGACATAACAAGCAGACTTGTAGAAAACACACTCAACACTCATAGCCATCTGATAAAACCAGTATCTTCTTCCATCCAGCTGTCATCCAAAGCATTGCATTCGGAACATTCCGTATAGCCAGGCACTGATAATACGCAGAATTTCCTCTGAAGATGAAACATTCCAAAAAAGGTATGAGGAATTGTCTGAACATCTGATGAACCGATGCTATGACAAAGACCTGACAGCGGAGACAACAAAGAATGCCGAACACAAATCACAATGATTTTTTGAATATAGAGAAAAGGAAAAAAATTGATCGGATACCATTTATCCTGACATACCATCTAGACAACCCGAAAAAAACAGTAGTAGTCTACCGCAGACGGAAAATCCCCAGAGACATCCTACTCAGAGCAAAGCTAACGCCAATCACAAGCCAAGATCATACTAGCACATCTGGACCCTGTGATAATAAAAGGCGCAATAAATGTCAGCATATAATAGAAAAAAACACATTCTCTAGCACAGTGACGAGCGAACACTTGAATATAAATGGTCAAAAAAAAAAAAAAGATGACGGAATCGTGCATAAATACATAGTATGACGTGACGAGATTCTACGTGCTGTTGCGACACGATAAACCTGATGTAACGTCTTGTTAGATAGCGACGAACTTAGTGGGTCCTATTTGTGCCTGGAAACACTGGAAACACCCAATAAGTTCTTGACAATGTCCAATAAGTGGAATTTACTGAATCATCACACGCAATGCTTTTGCATAGGAAATCACGAGCTGCGTACACAATATGTATATATTAGATACATTAAAAACTGACGTCATACTGCGGAATTTCTAAGATAACAACTTTATTTCATTATGCATTCAAAACATTGTATCTTTTTTAATATTCAAGATATTTGTGTGAAATAAACTGCATTACATTTCGTAAAGATTGCTTTTTTTTTGTATATATACATATATTCACAAAATATCCATTTTTGGTCAAAATTAACATCTTGGGGGAGGATGGGCATGCTTCAGGTCTACTCAGCTCGGTAACAGCTCTTTTCAAAAAATCATGAATCCACACCTGAAGCGAACATGGAGGGACATGTATTTATTTTAATTTTATTTTTTAATTTTTTAATCGAAATATCATCGCTGCTAGTTAAGAGTTGCTCAACCCATCCCATGATGGAAAAGGTGACGCAACCGTCTGGGTTTCTTGATTCGAATTTTCATGGTTAACTGTCTTCTTTTCTGTTCTCTATTTTTCTGGCATTACGATAAAGGAAATACGATACTTTTAAAGGAACAATGTTTTTTTCCAGATGACCCTAAAATGCCTCCTACTTTTTTGTTTTTGCTTATTTCTTTCTTTACCCGAGTTGTCCAAAAGTTCCATACCAGCGCCAAGACACGAGACCATGACTTTTCTAACATGTTTTTAATTAGCCTGATAAATATAGAAGGGCTTCTGTTACCACTTTTTTCTTCTTCTCCCTCTCTCTCTCTCTCTCTCTCTCTCTCTCTCTCTCTCTCTCTCTCTCTCTCTCTTTGGAGAGAGAGACTCTGTGTGTATGTAGAAAAAGTGGATTTTAGTCTCTTAGATGTTGTTTCCCACAATCAACTTTCTAATGCTTTCGTAATTTCCACTTTCCAACCATTTTTTATGCTGTATTTCACAATTTCCATTTTCCCACAAACAACTATTTTATGCTGCATTTCATAATTTCCATTTTCCCACAAAAACATTTTTTTAGGCTGCATTTCATAATTTCCATTTTCCGACAAACACATTTTTTAGGCTGCATTTCATAATTTCCAGTTTCCCACAAACACATTTTTTAGGCTGCATTTCATAATTTCCAATAATTTAATTAAAGAAACTCTGAGATAACACTAGCAGGTTGTCTTGTCCTTTACACTTGTACTTAACTACTACTTTAATAAACTGCATTATCTTTCTGGGTACAGAAATGAAGATGCTCTAAACGTGACCTTTATTTGAAAAAAAATAATTTAGGAAACTATTTTAACAACAACACCCTTACTGTTTATAGACATTGCATTAACTTGCTAATCTAATGACTTTGCGTCACCTTGGGTCAATTTTTTAAAGCCCCAATGCTATATATGTTTGCTGATGTGTCCGCTTTTCATCAGCTCAGGGTGTCCTCCGACATTTATCAGGGGTAATTACTCAAGTTACGTTACTGACGATAATAGCTAGAGTTGTTTTTCTTGGATGAACACGTTGGTTGAATCTTAAGACTAAAGAATATATTGTAATACTTTTAAATATATTTTTCGTTCTATCTAAAAATATCGCACTAAAGAGAGATCCTAGTTGTCGCAAGAGAATCTTAAATGGTTCAACAAACTCTTCCTTAAATTCTTCTGATGAACTAATGAGGGAAATAGTGACTTCTAAATGTTTGAATTAGAGTGATGACCTAATGCTACTATTTTGATTTTTACTTAACTGAACCGTAATTGGCCATTTTTGTTGATAGGAAGAGGACCAAAGTCCAAATGCCAGTACTAATCAATAGCAATAGGTAATAGGTAACAGTACCGCAGTCTTATCATGGGTTCCTTGTTCTCCTATACATGATACACTTGCATGGAAATGTCCCTTGGGAAATTATAAAATGTACAGGTCAGTACACTGCGATTGGTTGAAAAAAAAAATTGATCGGCCATTTTCTGGACAAAATTGAACAAATGTGCAGTTTAGTAGGTTTGATTGTCTGCTGTAAACAGCATTAGCTAATAGCTACGTAGGAAAGACTAGAAGGCTACAGGGAATTTTTCATGTGGGCGTTTCAATACAACAAATTTATAATATTTCTGAGTGAAATTGATTTGAAATTTCATAACAGCTACCACAGCTTCTGTTGCAGGATACCTTCCTTGGAAAAAATGTTACTGGGAAGAAGGCTGGTAATCCAGAAAAAAATTTGCAAGATGAAGAAAAATACAAGTGGCTGTACCTGCAAAAGACACCAATTGAAAAAAGCTCAAAGAAAGGATTGGCGGCAAGGATAACGTTTCAGAAAGCTTGAAATGGTGAAAATTCCCACAGAGAACTTCAATTACGTAACTAAGCACAACATTGCTCTTCCTCGTTTCCATTCTCACAGGAACATAGTACATTTACCATACAAGCAACATACAGTTTGTCCTAAATTAAAATAAAGTTTGGAGTACGTCAAATTCAGGGAATTAATGAGGTACACAATGCAACTCAAATATCGCTTCTTTCATCAACAGTAGATTTTGTTTATTTTTCAGGAGATTAACTATCCATTTTTGATATAGTATTCTTATTTACTTACTATATCTCTAGAATCTTCCATATGTACAACAAGCATCTTCATGGTTATTTATCAAACCTACGAGTGCTCTCCTGAGTCGGAAAGTTTACCGAATAAGAGGTGAGGAAGACAACCGAAACCTCAGTAAACCGACATTCCCTTGAAACCGAATCATGTTTCTTGTCCAGAGTTTTACATTCTTTTATTTCTGTACACTTGCAATAAGTAAAAAGAAACCCCTCAACTCTGAAAACCGGAACAAATATTCGGTTCCTAATGTAAACTTTACTTTAAATTAACCGCATAAAATTGAATATAATTGAACGATATGGCCAACCAATGGTATCTAATCAGCTAAATGTCATGCAGAGTAAAGGAAACTCCAACACAGAAACACAGATGCAATGAAATCATAATTATCACAGATCTCTATTTAAAAAATCGACTGGCTATTGATGATTTGCAAAACCACAGAAGCATTTACTTGTGCGTTAAAAGAGGCCTGATCTTATCTCATTCTTAGATAAATATAGAGACTTCAATCAACCGAAAACCCAACAAAAACCAAAAATATATATGAACAGCGTTGAAATGGTCAGCCGTTGATACAATTAGCTTTATATCTATAATCACCAAGAAGAATGACTGAACAATATTGATAATGGGAAATATGATCCAACAGAATATTGCAAATCTGATTCTTCAAGCACGTTACACAGGGGGAATAGTGTCTCATTCAAAAGTTTAGGAGTCTTACATCAACTGAATAAATGTAATTCATTTTCGATCACATAAAAAGAATGGCCCAATGGCTGCACATTTGTCTTCTGTAAATCTATATACTTGCGGCTAAATGACCAGAATCCATTTATAAACCTTACGTTCGCTTTGGGGTTTCTTTGATGATAATGCGTCTGACGTTGACTTGTCTAATAATTGAAATTTCTCCAAAGCGAAGAGTTTCATTAAAGAGGATGACCATATAAGACCAATAATAATAATAATAATAATAATAATAACAATAATAATAGTTTATCTCCATTATCGTGTATATGATCAGACTTAATGAACTCTCTTAGATTCTATCTTTTCTTTCATTAGGAGATAACAAGTGCATTCGACAGGTTAAAGACACGCCAAGATACACATGCTTTGTTTTACACTTAGATTTAAAAATGATATACCTTTGTGTACGTGTGCTCCGCAAGTTAATCTTTTATTCGCAACGATATACTTACCAAGTCTTCCTGGTCACTGTTTTTAAATGGAGGAAGGATAATATATCAAACACGTAGTCAAGAAACTGGAATAGATTTTCTGACTATGACAGACACGTGAAGAGCTAGAAAAGAGCAGATTTTCTTTTATAACAGAAATATACATCTTTGTTCCAAGTTTAAATCAATGAACGTGAGATTTATGCAGAAAAGTTTTCTACTGATAACTTTTTGAGCGTTTGTTTGGTAAATCAGATGAAGTTTTGTCTCGAACTCTGAGGTGGGGTAATTACTACTTAGTTACCTTTTAGGCTGGGGCCCGGGCGGCCGAGTGGTGTCAGGCGCTCGCCTTTACAGATCACTGACATCTCACCTCTGTCCTCGTGGGTTCGAGTCTCGGGCTCGACCAACGTGGGTATGTGAGAAAGCTTGCCAGTAGCTTCACGTGGGTGTGTGGTTCTTCCCGGGATTTTCTCGGGTTCTTACTCCACCAAATATACTGGCCACCATGCATAGCCTATCATGTGCTGACAAATATCGTTAAACCCATAAAAACCTTTTAGGCTTATTCTCTGCATGAACCGGAACATGGCGGAAATACATTATACGTAAAGTTGAAATCGTAATTCTAGCAATAAACTATTTGAAAGCAAAGTTTCAACACGTTATTATTTGATTATGCGGCTCCAATTTCTTAAGGCACTTAGACCGATTGTTGAGATGAGCTGATACATCAAACCACTGCCAAAATATACGAAGTATTCCGCATGTTTGTGACCAAAAATTGCCAGAAACAATGAAGCGCCCATGTGACACAAAGCACACATTCTTTTCTGTACAAAAAGGGTATTGCCGAAAATGTAGGAATCTCGCTTTCTTGCAAAGGGCTACAATATTCAGTTTAGTTTTCACTTCATGGGGTAAACGTGTTACCGGGTTCTATGGGTGACCTGCAGGGAAAAAGGAAAAAGTCAGGAATGCTGACTTGTGTGGCAGTCACATTTAATATGTATTGCCAGAAAGCACTAATCTAATGAACATGAACATAAGAACATGTTAAAATAAAGTACTATTTAAAATCCTTAGCTGACAGCACAAAGCATGGATAATCAACCATGTTTTAGAATTTGAATGGTTATACAATGAAACACCTTAATCTTTTTTTTTACTTTAAACTTTGACTATTTAAATGTACATACAAATAAACTGATACAGGCTTGTAAGTCTGACTATATTGAATTAAAGTACGATATTGACTAGCACAATAATACTGCGATGAATCACTTAAATACCTAAAATACAACTGAACTACTTGCTTCTAGCATACAAAATAATTCATACAAAATATTGCACATATATTGCACAATAAGTCTACAAACAAAATGCTCAATAACACCCAATATCTTACGATTCATTATCAGTACAATGTCTGGTTTTAAAGAATAAACACATAAATATCGCTAGTGAAACATTACACGTGCCAATCATATATTGTTCTATCAACAAAATTCTCGACTAAACGGCTAACCAAGTGTGGTATTATACTACTAATATTACTGGTGTGAGACCTTGATACCACTGTGGGTGTGATACTTTAACTCACAACATGTGACCACGATTCCCGCCATAGTAGGAAATTGGAATAATACCTACATCTCATTCATCAGGTAATGTACCTAGTAAATCAAGCTGTATCTTCACACATTAGATTCATGACTTGTCATAATTAATATCGTAGCAGACCATGCACTGAATGTAGCACACTTGTATATAATGATCTGGTACAATACAACACGGATGTCGATTTCACACTCGAATTTCATACAAAGGCATTCAACATAAACACGTGAGAATGAAAAATACCAATCTCACCAATACCCTATATTTGCAATGAAGAGTAAGTACACCAAAACATAGAATCATTCTTACCTGCAGGGAAAGAGGAAAAAGTCAGGAATGCTGACTTGTGTGGCAGTTTTTAAATACTTATTCCCAGAAAGCACTAATCTAACAAGTGCTTTGCGGGACCTTGACTCAAGTGCATGTTTATGACATGGATTTGGACTCTACTAAATATAAAGGAGGTGCATGATGGATAGAAGAAAAAAAAATGAGGGGTCCCTCGAGATAATAACAACTCGTCACAACGTCGCAAATACATTACACACGGTGTAATCTCAAGTACTTGAAGTGCAATATACTTATATTAACACTGTATTTGTGAACCAAATTCAAGCTGTGGAAAAAGTTAGAGATACCGCTTAGCACATGGCGTAGTAGATCTGCGTCTGGAAATAGATACTTGACCAACTCTGTAGGTCTACTCCAGACGTACATACAGACAGTATGTGAAGAAAAGGTACATCTGCGTCAGTATCACAAAATTACCAAACCTAAATTTATTTTGAAAGCTCTTTGGCGAGGAGCGTAGGAGAGGAGCCCAACCATACTCGAAGTATGCGAAATCAAAGACCAATACATGAGCCAAAGTAGCGACTGGAAACCTCATATGGAAATACGCTATTGTATTAAGAGAAAGGCTGTTTATTTAAAGGAATATTTACATAGGATTCTTCAGGGAAGATATAAGTAAGGTACCAGAGCTTTTAAAGGAAAGCTTCTTAGGAGATTTTAGTAGCTCTAGTATCTCCTCTTTAGCAATGGGGAAGATATTGTCGATGAATAAAATCAAAGCAACATACTCTGATATGATACATGCTACATTTGATACGAGATATGTTTACCTAGAAGCTAGGATTTTTAACTCCTCTCTAAATTGAAATGCGATATAATTTATTACTCCAATAATCCAGAAAGGCGTTAGGGAAAAAACAAAGAATTTTATTCCAGGTACATATTCATTTATTGAGCTAATGGAAATGATTATCAGAGAATATACCATCTCTATGTATCTAGTTCTAAATGTCTCAAGAAATGGACACCTTATTAAACAGACACCTTATTAATCACATATATGCTCTACACGGTGAATATTAATAATGACTGACACAAATTCATTATGTATCCTTTTTGAGATAGAAAACGTTTACAGTGACATGAAGGATAATATCAGGTTTTATGACTCTGTAGACTACCCAAAGGATACAATATTTGATTTATTACAAATAAATAGGAAAGTTCATGGACTTTTCAAAGATGAATTAATGGTGTTCCAATTAAAGAGTTTTGTAGTCTTCTCAATAAACTCTACTACTTTAAAACAGACAAAGTTAAAAAGAAAGTTTGCATAGGAATATGAAATAAACACATGATTAAAAACAATTAAAATTCGAAATGTACAACTATTGCTTATCGAACCAAACAGAGATATGAACTAACTCAGATATTACCATCATGAAATTTATGGCATCAAAATGAATAAAGTAGAATTGTCTATATATGGCAACAAGCAGTTATTGGTTGACAACATAAATACATTACCCCCTATAATAGGATGAAAATTATTACTGATTGAGACAAACATTATCCATACTAGATTGCGACACAATGTAAGCTGATCTTTACCGCGTTCAACTTGTTGACACCCCTTTTTGTTCCTGCGGTGAGATAGAAACCACTAAGCATTTTTTCATGCACTGTCCCAAGTATAGTCAGCAACGAACTGAGATGATAAGGAAATTACTCTCAGTGTCATATCCAACTGTTAGCTTAGATTTACTGCTTTGGGGAAAGGGCGATGCAAATGAAAAATATAGAATTATACAACATGTGTGCAAATATATAACTGATACTGGACGATTTCAATAACTTATTTAAATCATGATTGCTATCATTGTGCCACCATTCTCTCTCTCTCTCTCTCTCTCTCTCTCTCTCTCTCTCTCTCTCTCTCTCTCTCTCTCTCTCTTCAACCATTCTTCATTATTAATAACTGTTGTCATGTTGATATATGTTGTAATATTTGTATCATGTAGGGAGAGAGGGCTAATTTAAGTTGCTAGAACTAGTGCCCAATACCATTGTATCATGTTTTGACAATAAAATATGTTTAAACCAACTTATCCTTCGAGTGTCTTGCAACAAATCCTACCAATGTTGCACTAAAGCAACTATAGGTAGTCAAAGGAAGAACACCACTGGTAGCTATTGCTGCAACACATAATCCAGCTGCTGTTATTCCCATATCACCTGACACTGTTGCCATGCTAACATCCACCAGTTTTAAACTGAATTCTACAAAACTAGTCGTTATTGTAGACGTTACCATAATTAGTACATTAAAACAGGGAACACCATAAAGAAAATGGAAAAGCAAATGGAAAATAAAATCTGGATATACGGAGGCAAAAGACTTAGGAAAAGATAAAATAGAAATCCGACTGTTGTTTCTCCTACATTATTAATTCAAAAGAAACTCGATGACACACATTTGTATATCTGCGGTTTCCGGAGATGTGTTTCCTACTTTAAGAGATATGTTTCCTAATTTTACAATAAAAACTTAATTTCGAGACAGATTAAATAAACTGAGTGGAGACACTGAAGAACGGCAGCGTCTGTGTAAAGCACAACACAACCTAAATATTCTTTAGATCCTACTGTTGTACTAAAGCAAGCAATAAAAGACCATGAGAAGATCGAAGTGCCCACAATAGACACAGTTGAACCGTTTGATCACCAAATATCAGAAGCTGAAAATATTAAAGATTATTACCATTAAAAAATTTAAATTGGAGAACTTCCACCTGGAGTAAAAATAGTAGCCTGAGTCGCTCGGTCACTTCGGCTTTCATCGTTGTACAATTGAAAGCCAAACCACAGCATGAGGAAAACAAAAAGTACGAAGAAAACGAGGCGTCCCAAATT
This sequence comes from Margaritifera margaritifera, assembly GCA_029931535.1. Taxonomy (NCBI): domain Eukaryota; kingdom Metazoa; phylum Mollusca; class Bivalvia; order Unionida; family Margaritiferidae; genus Margaritifera; species Margaritifera margaritifera. The sequence goes on from JAQPZY010001413.1 coordinate 714,440, forward strand.
TTGGAGCGCTGAACGGCGCTATAGGTGTTGTCTAAGGTAATAAAATGAATAATGAAAACAAACCATGCTAGCTCACACCGTAAAAGTAAATAAGAGTAAAACTTATATTTCTCAGGAGGAATTTTGTGAGATTAGTTTATTTGTATCATTTGAAATAAGAAAAACCTAGAAGTGATAGGAGCTTGCTGAACATGTGTGTGTTCTGACTGACGTTGCGTGACATCATGGAGATGATACTTAATGACTATCATGCTCGTTCTTTGCCTGTGTAAACGTTTCTGAGTATGAAGAGATATTTATTGATATTATCGTTGAATTAATGAAAAGACGAAACACAAAATGGCCACTCCACACATATTTATTTTGCAAAGGTATTCTTCTCGACCCCTAGATGATGGAAGTAAATGGCCGCAGTGCTGCCATGATCAGAACACAAGGGGATATACTGGCCACCTACGAAAAACGATATCCTGGTCCGTCAGTGACAACCCGGCAATTGGGGTTAACATTCAAACCCCTCCTGGCATAACATTTCCGCCTCAAGGAGAGGGCAAAATAGAACTTCCCAATCTGGGATGCCCAAACTAACCGGCCCCCTTGGCATCCGTGAGTTTAGGTGGGCTAGACATTTATTATCGGTTATGAAGGTCGAGAGGGTCCCTCAGGCATAATATACAGTGGATCCTTCTTCAGATCCATGCGTATGATAGATCATTCACTGAATATGAGTTACAACATACAGTAGATAAAATATCAAACGCTATATTGCCATGTTAGTTATTTTTCGTATCAATTGCATGAGAGTTGTCAAGTGTGAATGATACATAGAAGATCTTATACGAGTGCTCATTTCGAATGAAATTTTTGGAAAGGGTCGAATCATTTCTATCTTTTGAGAGCAAAAGATTGAAACTATTATACGCGTTTCATAAATTTCATTTTTCAAATGAGCACAATTTTTAAATTCAATTTATCGCACGACAAAAAATACTGATTTTTTTTCTTTGACCGAAACGCAGAAGTCAGAAGTGAAATGACTTTGAAATACATTCGGATGCCTTGGTCGTTACGCCCTTCCTATGCATGACGTTATGACGTTATTGCGATATCATGAGATGTTATTACACGTGTGACATATCTAAAAATTATGATATAGGTATATTAACATAAATAACATAGTAGTCCTGTGATAAATCTGTTTCAACTGATATGTTCACTTCGAATAAAGATGTCGTGAAAATTAGCCCAAATTAATGAATAAAAGTTTCTCAATTAAATTGCTTATTATATTTTCCATTGACACTTTCAGTGGAAATGCAGCACACTAAACAAATGCCTGTAGTATTTGCACAATAACATAGTCTTTTTCTTTTTCTAAAGTTACTTGATACATGTTTTTGTGAATTTATGAACAAATCCATGCAGGAGTCACTCGATACAGAAAAACTTCTCCTTTGATGAGGTTAACATTGATCAGCATATTGTTTCTCCCAACGCATCCATAAAGCCTTCAATCGCGAAGAGTTAACACAAATTCACAAATTCAACAAAATCAGTTTATATACCGTATGTACTCGCATATAATACGATTATAACTGCAAACTGCTTAGACCCAGATCTGCCGTCGCATAATGCGCCTGTAGATCTGGGTCTATGCAATTCGTAAGGACTAATCAGTAGAACAAACACCATAGACCCTGATCTGCCGGCGCATTATGCGGCGACAGATCAGGGTCTATGTTGTTTACATTTGGACTAAGATAATACGTGAGTATATACGGTAGGAAGAATTTGTTCACAGTTTAAATTAAGTATAATCCAGTACAACTTTTACAGCGTGTATTTTCAATATGCAGTTTTTGCTAAACATTAATTTGATATATATCAGTAATTGAAATTAAACTACACACATAAATTGTACAATCAATACTTAATTGTGTTTGCATGCATACACGGAAGCTAGTTGGAAAAATGAAATATATAATCCGAGAGGTGTTAACAATGTGTTAAGTCAACGAGATTGAAACGGTAACAAGATTAAAACGGTAACGAGATTAAAACGGTATTACAGTGGAGGAAATGAAACGATTAGAAAGAGAAACCAATAAAGAGAATTACACGTGAATGTGGAAAAACCGCAAATAGCGACTCAATATATTTGCAAAAAAGAATAAATAAAAAAATTCCCATTGCACGTTTTAATCTTAAAAATGGACATTAGGCGCAGACGTAGATATACTATTGTTTTTGTATGCCCTAGAGAAACATTGCAGGGCTCCAGTCCAAAATTATTATTACCTAGTCCTAAAGTAATAATCTCTAGTCCTAATAGAACGGGCTGTAGTTCCAAAATCTAGTCCTAATAGAACGGGCTGTAGTTCCAAAATAACGAGATTTAAAAAAAAAACAAAAAAACATGCACTACACTGAAAAAAGTATTTACTGCAAAAAACATGAAACATTTTTAATATGTATGCATTCAGGATACAACAAAGTTTGAGTAGATACATATCATAGTGTAACATGAGCTTCTGGAAAAACCAGTTAAACTGCGCAGTATGTATGGCAAGAGCTGGCATTGGAATTTCCTACTGGCAATTAATAGATCAAAGTCTTATAGAGTTAGTTAAACCTATTTATAGGTTTAACCTTTATTTTAAAATACAAACGCTGATATTTGATTGATAGATAGCATTTACTGGTGAAGATAGATTTAATCGAGCTAACAATATCATTTATCTGAAACAATTTAACATAATCTGCAACAAGTTTAACATTCCTCCTCATCATAATAAGATGCTTCTGATGAAGGATCCACTTATGATAAACCACAGGTCTAGATAACAGGAATAACTTGAGGTAAGATCAAATGCAGAGTTAATGCCCGTGACCTCTAGATGGCGACTACATCAATTAGGCACTGGGTAGTTCCGGTTTACTGCCTACTGTAAATATGCAACTATTAAATGTGTTGAAAAGACTGTGACCGACTGAAACTTCAACATATCCAAACTGATTTTCTACACTTGACTCCTACACCCATTTAATCAGGAACAAAAGATTCTGTCAAGAGTCAAATCATTTGATTATATTGTTTCTAAAAGTCTCATAGCGAGGTGCAACGATAGTTGAACCCAGCAGACAACATAGTCTACTTTAACTTGTATGAAATGTCAGTATAAGACAGTTATTTTAATAGATACATAAGTAAGTTATATATATATATATATATATATATATATATATATATATATATATATATATATATATATATATATATATATATATATATATATATATATATATATATATATATACATATGTATACATATGTATCCAGAATTTAGAATCTGACCCATAATATTTCGGAAATGTTCTAGTCCAAAACATATATTTACTATTATGCGATACTGTATAAACGACTCAGCTATACCAGTTATCAGTGTTAACTCCACATTTGAGGTATGACAGCTGCTGTCATACAATTCTTCAATAATTGCATTACGAATATGTCAGATGGCATAATGTCAACCATTCCTACTTGTACCTCGCTGACCAATAATGATACCAAATTTTAGAAAAATATTAAATGCTATATACATCAGTGATTCATTCTTTATTCAACACAAAAATATTCGGTAATTTTTAAAGTTCCACAAAATATTCTATTCTTTCCCTGATTCAACCAAAGTTATACGGAAAATGCATTACTTGACATTCCGTAAAATAACCAAACTTTCCAAATTCCTTGTTTGCACATACTTTAACACGCGCGCGCTGTCCTGGAACTACCCAGAATTAATTAAAGACAGTACCGACAATAGTAAACCGAGTGGTCGTGTTGACAAGGAACCTTACTCTTGGACAGCTGTAGTGGACCATTTACTTGACCATTCGGTTCAGTGTCGAAATGTACATGTAAATATTCCAATACGTGTGAAAATTTCACGATCCAAACAAAATGGTTCTTTTGAAATTGGCGTTTGCTTCTGGCACTTCGTTCGTGGACGTTTCATATCGAGTTATCATTAAACATAATATTGCTCAAAAACGCTTCTCTTCCTTTAACTCCTCCTGTTTTGCATTTAAGAAATAAAGGAGGCTTCGGAAATGATTCATAAAAAAAGTATGTTGAACTGCTATCTCTTGTAAATGCACTATCTTTACTATACTGGGATATTGAAATGTATCAGTTTGAGCAAACATTAATGGCGATATCACCTCTGAAACTACTTTCTTTTCCCATTTAGGAAATATGGAGTAGTTCTCTCTCTCTCTCTCTCTCTCTCTCTCTCTCTCTCTCTCTCTCTCTCTCTCTCTCTCTCTCTCTCTCTCTCTCCAACAGGATGAACAGACCTTATAATTCCATTACTGTACATTTAAGTCAGTAAAGAGGAGATCCCAATAAAAAAAATGCATAAAAACAAACTCCAAACCAGTAGAAGTAGGCTTCAATTATTTGCTTCTTGAAAATAGTTTTCAATATGAATCGTGCAGGTTGCCATTGTATATTCAGTGTAACCCATGCTAAACATTGTTTAATTACCGACTTTAACTCTCATCAAATTCATAACTATATTTGAAAACGATGGAAATATCGGGGATGGTTGAGAATTGATTGCAAATCGAAGTTATGTGACTCGTAATTTGGGTATGTCGTTTGTTACCGAAGTAGATTGCAAGTTTGCCAAGGGCATATAAATCACGTTTAAATGCAGAAATAAACAAAATAAATATAAACAAAACTCTAACAGGTAAACTCGCACATTTAAATTTTAAATTTAAAGTTGTTACGCTCTGAAGGTTGTCTGATCTGTGATGATGCTATCCACACCACATCTGGGATTAATGTATCAATCCGCGCATAAAAACAAAAATGGTTTCATTTTTCCTACGAAAACAGTCATTAATTGGACAATATTGTCATAGAAATGTGATCTAGATTGCTAGATCACGTTGAGTTGTCAGCATCAGAAAATCCAGATCATAACGAGACGCGAAGCATCGAGTCATGATTCGGACTTTATGATGCTGACACCAAGACGTGATGTAGCAATCAACCTAGAATTACTATGAAAATTATATTTTTGTTATATATGTATACATTTTCAGTTAATATAATAAAATCACTATACGTAACTGCCAAACAAAAGAAAATGCTTAACATTTAAGCCTTTTTAATACTAACTTCAACTTAAATCATAAACCGAATTACATTTGATCAGCTGATATGCGCATGAATATCACAGTTTTATGAATGAAAAGTGAAACAACAGCCACTCGTTTTCACTTCGATCATTGTCAAAAACACAAATTCTTCGACGCATGGGGACAGCAGGCCCATTCATGTGATTTACAGTTTTTGTGCAGTTGTCAGATTCTGCATCACTGAATATTTCACCAGCTGAATGATTCTGAAAGCTCTTATCCGAGGCCATGCTGATAGTGGTTGAATTGTTTTTGGCAGAACATTGTGAGAGGCTCCGATGGGGATATGGATTAAAGAATGACAGCATTATTTTTGACATTTATTTACAGAGGGATTGGACAAATTGTTGGAACTTAATGATACAGATTTGTTACAGAGAATGTTACTCATTTCCTTTTGCAAGTCAAGCGTCGCTACAGCATAGTTAATCACGCTTGTTCAGTTGTAGCCATGAAACCTCAGTAACAAAAAAAGTAGTTCCAGCCTCATTTGAGAGCATGGTGACACGGAATCAAAAAACGTCAGCATAGTTTTCCTACCTCAAGGAAATGACGGTACCATTCTGACTCTTTCTTGAGTAAACAATTGATAGGTATATAATAAAAGAGAATATTACACTCGTGACGATACAGTGTTTCCATTTCACTAGTGAATTACTTCCTTTCATTATATACTTAAGTGTGAAATAATTTTTAAAATTTTCTTCATTCCTATATTTTCGCATGTGAGAAATATATCCTTATATTTTCATATGTACACATACAAGATTTCACCATCATGACATGCGACGCTTGATTGTATGTGTCTACGGAAATTATACTTGCAGCAAGAGCTAGAACAATAACCGTATTACCTTTCAGGCATGGAAATTGTTTGTTGCAAGATATTTGAATTGCCACCGTTCCCTTCTCTAGGAAGTTATGTCCCCTGTACTGCCTTGTCAACAATGTTAAAAACCAAGTGTGCTGTATCGGACTAGCTTTTGTGTAGGATAAGGTAAAACTAGTTTACAAAATGTCAAAAAAAGTAATTTATTGCAACAGATTAGTTTTTCCCAAACCTTCCGTTTTATTAAATCTCGGACATTTTTCAATGAATACAATGGAACAGAGGAGACCTTGCAAAATGATGATGTGGGTGGTGCTGAAGAGTGAGTTTAATCTTCTAAACATTGTTTCAGAAGCAAGTTTGGTATGTGATAAAAGGAACGTGTTCTTTTCCTTCGTAAGTACCTAAATACCGGATATACTTCATCATGTGGTTTGTACCACACGATAAAACATATCAGGTATTAGGGTAGAAAAATAAAATGGTCTCCACATGTCTTCTAATGAAAAAGTACACATCCTTATAAACTGCATATAACGTTGACGATGCATGTACTAACTGTAATAAAAACGCGATATATGTGGAAAACTTGTCAGTAACAAGATGTAAGTAATCCGTAACAAGCCACGTATTATTGGTTTAACGTTATTTGTGTCAGTGATACGTGGGAAGCTGTAATAAGTGTGGGTTATTAGGGGCATTTTGAAAGTTCTAGTCTCTGATAAAATCACACAAGGATTTATCCAAAGAAAACTGATGAAAGTCGAGGGCAAAATAAGATGAATTTGAACATTTCTAGTAAAAGTAGCTGTAAGTCTGTAAAATAGTTACAGAAATGATACTTATCGATCTTATCCAAATACTCGTGATGTATGGACTTTTGGGGCCTAATTCATAGAAATTTTAAAAAGTATGTTGAAAGTGCGCAGGACGGTTAGTTAGAATTAGGACAATGGGTAATGTCATTACTTGTCGCTTTTAACTCTAGTACACCACCCCCACCCCACCCCACCCCCACTCCTACCACAATACTGGCTATGTGGTGCTGTTTAAAAGCAATATAACAAATTGCAAAACAACAAAATCAAAACACTTTAGTTAGATAAACCTTAAAAAACAAACGTAAATATGAAATACTACAAGATCAAATAGAAAAGGTAAAGGCGTTACAATTCTGTAAAATATATATAAAATATATGACAAAGGTAAAAATTTACAATGCTGAAAAAAGTATAAGATTGTTTTAGGTGGCCAAATAGAAAAGGTAAAGGCGTTACAATTCTGTAAAATATATATAAAATATATATCAAAGGTAAAAATTTTAAATGCTGAAAAAAGTATAAGATTGTTTTAGGTGGTATGTGATCATACAGTTCACAATAAATACGATTCTAAAACGGTAGTATATTTTAAAACGGTGATGCTCTTGATACCACCATCTTTATTTGACAGAGAATACTTCTGCATTAGAAACAAGGCCAAAGTCAGATACTAAATATAATGACGCACTATTTTATCGCAACTTGTTCTTGGATCGTAGATTTTTCTTCTCGGGCCATGAATGAACATTATATATATATATATATATATATATATATATATATATATATATATATATATATATATATATATATATATATATATATATATATACTGTTACACGCAAAGGGACTTACTACCGAGCGAATCAAACAACTTCTGCGTGAGCCTAGCTTGAGGTCGATCTTTCCCTATTTCCAAGGACCTCAAGACAACATTTGTTGTCAACTTGAGGTCTCTTAAACGCGCAAATACTACAATAATTTTCCTCTAATCACCTCATGACCGCACATCACCAAACTCTAATAATTTCACACTTTCATGGTTTTTCTTGTTCACATTTGTATGACTCATCGGTAAGCATTTCCAAGCCGAATATCAAAACTTCACGGCATGCACCACAAGACACGACCCAAACACCTAACACAAAGAATTATCCCCATCTCAAATTACTAAACACTTATACATTAGAATATCCCGAGAATTCCTTATGTTAAGAAATTAAGAGGGTTAGGAGGGTCCATGTACACGAAACAAATCCATGCTATCATAAAGTCTTGTGAATACTGTACACTATGACGTCTGCTCCTAGAAATTGGCTAATTACTCGGTTTGGTAAATATCTTCCCAACACCGACTCCCCATAATCAACAAATAATCACTAAAATCTAACAAAGCTATGATAGACAGAGACAACTTATTAGTTTCCTGATTTTTGGTCCATTATGGTCTTTCTTTCATTCCTAGTATAAACCTTTTATCATGGAATAGACGATAACATAAAAGCCTTTTTTTCTTGTTTGTTTTAGGTAGAATGACGCTAACGTAATTTACACAGTAAACACAGCTAATGGGTTTTGTGTGTGTGTGTGTGTGTCTTTGTATGTTTTGTTGTTGTTTTGTTTGGGGTTTTTTTTGTTTCTAATACATCAACTTTTCCTTTGATCCGTATTTAGGTATTTCGGCCCAGTATTACTCAGATCTATTATTACTGTTTCCAGTCACAAAGCATTCTACGTCACAAAGCATTCTACGTTACAAAGCATTCTACGTCAAAATAGCGGCCTATGATTCCCCTTAAAATAATAATGGGTAAAAAAAGAAAGAAAAAATATCGAAAAATTCGTGTTGTCTGAGGTATCTGTCCAGATACTATTAGATTAACTGTATTCGTTTCTCAGTAATTCTACTAGGATAAACTAACCTCCAAGCAAGTGCTTGCAAAGCAAAGAGGAAGACAGTTCTGCTCGGAACAGGGTGCATTTCTATTTTTTTTTCTTCCTAAGAATATAAAACTCAAAATATATATATTGGTATGTACTTCACTAATCCTGCCACAGGTGTCCGTAGATTCAGTAGTAGTCGGACCAATGAAAATAAGTCAAAATATTACAATGAAAAGTTAATACAACAAACTGGAGGGAGGACTAAAGGTGACCTGCTTGTATGTGATGTTGAATTGGTTACCTCAGGACCGTCACCCAGAGAAGTAAAACGTAACGTCTTTAATTTCGTAGTGCCGGGAAAATGAGTGGTATTTTTTTAGTAATGGGTTTTGCTTTCCTCAGCAGGTAATCCGATAGATTTCATTGTGTGCATTTTATGATTTTTATAATTATGTTAAAAAGAATATTTTGTGTATCAATATAAAATTTCTATTAATGTTAGAGCTTAAAGAGAGAATAATTGTACTGTGATGGAACAAGTTAAAAACGTTTTTGTGTGGTAGCTAGTATCATTCTCATTTGTATTCTTATTGTTGTAAATATTATCATTTTTAGTAGTAGTAGTATCATTGCCTCGGCTCCTCCCCCTCCCATGGCACGACCATATCCGTACCGGTCGGACCGTCGATGATGGCCTTATATATTATGAAAACCATTGTTACGGTCAGAGCGGTCATATCAGCTGCTAAAACGAATTGAAGCCTCACGGCCAAGTTTAGGGATGAAATCAATACGCGCTTGTACATTCTTACAACACTGTATATTTGTATTCCTGAGCGCTAAATGAAACCTTAGAAATGGATAGTTGTCCTTGGGTATATACAAACAGTTTCCAAATATGTCTGCATGTGTGGTGTTCGTCAAAGTTTTCCTAATGTAATCAAACCTAACTTAATCAAACCACTAACGCATTTCTAGGAACGCTATTCTCCCTGTAGGAGAAAACCTTTAGAAATATTCCCAATTAGGCCGTTCCGTTGAAATTAGTTAGTTTTACGTGTTTATTTGCGCGAAATCGTGCTATTTAATTGTGTGTTAGTGACATGGCAGAGTTTAAATTCGTTACCACTTTCATTCAGTGAGGTACAAGGGGATCGGGATAATACAAAGGAAAGTAAAATCAAGGTTGTACACCAGACTAGCTCTTTTCACTCAGTAAAACCAATTCGACCGAACTCCGTCTATAGGAAATTCTTTACAGCCAAAAAAATAAACAATTTTTAAATAAAAGTAAATTTAGAAAGCTTAAGCCGTTATTCTAAGAGAATTCTTGAGTGGATTGAGTGAACAGTGTATTGTAAACATACATTTATTCCTGTACTAATGATTTTTTTGCAATTCGCAATGGGAATCTATCGGTGAAATTATACAGCTGCGAAAAACAGTTTAGTATGATTGGCCATGAGGTAAAGTTTTTATTGAAGATATATCTATATTTTATCTCCGTGTTCTACCTCGTTTTTTACTGTGATGTCAAGAATGCATGATTTCTTGTTGTATGCACAAGGAGACGATTTTAATGCAGAAACACGTTTGTGCTAGCCAGGGTAGAGATTTAGTTTGGGCCTACAATGCGCGTGAGCGCTTGTCCATTTTTTGCTCGCTCTGTTTAATGCGTGTATCAATCATTAGTGAGTGATTTTGTGAGAAATCGGTCCGTCTATGATCAACTTTTTTTCCTCACTAAAGTAATATCTGGGACACAACTGTTACCGTTTTTTATATGACATCTCTTCGATTCTGTTTAGTATAGGTTCATTATGCGGTTGAAAATCTCTAAGTTGTGGAATTTGAAAGCGTTTTGATGAGAGGGGTTGGTATGACTCATAAGAGGTAATTAAAGAAGGGTCAGTTTTGCCGTGCTAGTCATTTTACTGGTTCAGTGGGTTACTTTGATGGACTTTATTGACCAGTTTTTCATTTTGTGTCACAGATCTTCATAGTGATATGCAGCTGATGAATCCCATATGTGGGTAATATAGATGTAACAAAATACAATCTTAAATTGTGCTTTAGCTGGGTCCAAAGGTAACTTATTTTTGCGCAAAGCAAGGAAAAGAGGTACTTTATTATTAATAATTAAGCATATTATCAAGTAGCAAGGAAAATAGGTACTTTATTATTAATAATTAAGCATATTATCAAGTAGCAAGGAAAATAGGTACTTTATTATTAATAATTAAGCATATTATCAAGTAGTATGGAGAGGGAGGATCTAACAAATTTTCAAATTTTCCTTAAGATAATACTAAAAGTTTTCGTATTATTGGCTATAGGGTAAAGTTTTCGTATTATTGGCCATAGGGTAAAAACAAATTTTAAGAGACATCGATACTTTATCTCCATGTTTCTGCCTCGTTATTCGCAGTGTTGTCAAGAAGGCATGATGTCATGTTGTATGCACAAGGATACGTTGATTCCAGTGCAGAAAAAAATTTGTGCTAGCGGGGTTCAAGATTAGGTTTTCACCACCAATGCGTATGCGTATGAGTGGCTGCACACTATCGCCTATCTCTGTTTTTATGTGTTTATCAAATATTTCATAGTGAGTGATTTTGTAGAAAATCGGTCCATTCATGATCCACTTTCCTCTTCATTAAGGTACTATTTGGGACGCAATTGTCATCGCCTATATGTGAAATATTTCCTATTTTATTCGCTTTAAATTCTTTATGGAGTTGAAAATCGGGAGTTTCAGTGATTTTCCACGCGTCTCAGGGATGGGAGGTTGGTGTGATCCTAAAGGGATAATCATAGAAGGTTTGGCATTGTCGTGCCAATCTCTTTACCGATTCGGTTTCTCCATTCTCTGCAGAGTTTGAAAGTGTACATAAATTTATGATTTTAGAGGTTTATTTTGACAGTAGGTGGCTTCAAAGGTGTGACGGTACATTCGCAACCACAGCCGTGTATGAAACCTATTTAGAGTTACCTGTAAAAGAGCAATATGGCGGTCGGATCATAATATTTAGTCACGTTCCCTGCAAGAATAAGATATGTATAGTTTTCTTTCACTGAAACATTTCAGAGCTGGATTTCTGATATTGTCCGAAGTCAGCGAAAGAACAAAATTTCATCGCATCGGACTCTTGTCGGGGCAACACTGGCAGCTGTCGTCCTCTCGCGGTCTTCGTGAATATTGCCAAGCCTAGCTATTGCTATGTCTTTTATTAAAGCAGTAATAATACCACCCTGTACTTATGCTTTCTGACTCCGCCCTCGGTGAAAAAGTTGCTTTTATAGTAATGATGACGTCATTACAAATAAATATGGCCTTCAGCTATAAATCTGACATTACGCAAGAAATACTGCGTTTTGGATACTATACTACTTATATACTTAATGGTTATGAACCCTGATATGTGTATAATCAGTTATACCTTTATTCCTGCAAACTCTTTCTCATCATCAGAGATGCTCCTCAGAGTGTGAAGGGTGTTTAATGGTTATTTTAGTCTGGTAAATGTCTTGCTGTACGCAAGTATTGTATATACATGTCAAGGAATTGTATATATTAACGATGACGTAATTTACATAACACTAACGTCGATTTCATTATTTACCAAAAATGCTTTGAAAGTATAAAAACATACCAGAAGAGCATTCCAGGCAATGATGCGAAAGTGCTTGAAAGAACAAAGTATGAATATATTTCCGATTTTCTGTTGAATTATCAATTATTTATATAAATCGACCAGCATATGGACATATATACATATTGTAAAAAATATGACAAACAGTAACCTTTAGCAATACACAGGTTCTTTGCAGATACACGCTGCTACGAATAATTTTTATAATGATACGAACAATAACAGCTACTGCGCATATATAGTTACCGCTAAACATATGAAGCAATAAGTAAAGCTTGTGAATAGGGTATATCAGTATGCAATGAAGAACATTAAACAATACGTAAAGCTTGGGAATAGGGTATATCAGTATGCAATGAAGAACATTAAATAATACGTAAAACTTGTGAATAGGGTGTATCAGTATGCAATGAAGAACATTAAACAGTACGTAAAACTTGGGAATAGGGTGTATCAGTATGCAATGAAGAACATTAAACAATACGTAAAACTTGGGAATAGGGTATATCAGTATGCAATGAAGAACATTAAATAATACGTAAAGCTTGTGAATAGGGTATATCAGTATGCAATGAAGAACATTAAATAATACGTAAAACTTGGGAATAGGGTGTATCAGTATGCAATGAAGAACATTAAACAGTACGTAAAACTTGGGAATAGGGTGTATCAGTATGCAATGAAGAATATTAAACAATACGTAAAACTTGGGAATAGGGTATATCAGTATGCAATGAAGAACATTAAATAATACGTAAAGCTTGGGAATAGGGTATATCAGTATGCAATGAAGAACATTAAACAATACGTAAAACTTGGGAATAGGGTGTATCAGTATGCAATGAAGAACATTAAACAATACGTAAAGCTTGGGAATAGGGTATATCAGTATGCAATGAAGAATATTAAACAATACGTATAGCTTGGGAATAGTGTATATCAGTATGCAATGAAGAACATTAAACAATACGTATAGTTTGGGAATAGTGTATATCAGTATGCAATGAAGAACATTAAACAATACGTATAGTTTGGGAATAGGGTATATCAGTATGCAATGAAGAACATTAAACAATACGAATGGAATGGATGGAATAGATTGAATGGAATGATTGGGAATGGATTGAATGGTAATGGGAATGGATTGAATACAATGACGACCATGATGCAATACATATAGCTTGGGAACAGGGTATATCAAACAATACTTAAAGCTTGGGAATAGGGTATATCAGTATGCAATGAAGAACATGAAATAATACGTAGACCTTGGGAATAGGGTATATCAGTATGCATTGAAGAACATTAAATAATACGTAAAACTTGGGAATAGGGTATATCAGTATGCAATGAAGAACATGATGCAGCACGTAAGCTTGGGAATAGGGTATATCAGTGTGCCATAAAGAACATTAAACAATACGTAAAGCTTCGGAATAGGGTATATCAGTATGCATTGAAGAACATGAAGCAGCACGTAAAGCTTGGGAATAAGGTATATCAGTATGTAATGAAGAACATGAAGTAATACTTAAAGCTTGGGAATAGGGTATATCAGTATGTAATGAAGAACATGAAACAATACGTAAAGCTTGGGAATAGGGTGTATCAGTATGCAATGAAGAACATTAAACAATACGTATAGCTTGGGAATAGGGTATATCAGTATGCAACGAAGAACATTAAACAATACGTATAGCTTGGGAATGGGGTATATCAGTATGCAGTGAAGAACATTAAACAGTACGAAAAGCTTGGGACTAGGGTATATCAGTATGCAATGAAGAAGATGATGCAATACGTATAGCTTGGGAACAGGGTGTATCAGTATGCATTGAAGAACATGAAGTAATACTTAAAGCTTGGGAATAGGGTATATCAGTATGCAATGAAGAACATGATGCAATACGTATAGCTTGGGAACAGGGTGTATCAGTATGCATTGAAGAACATGAAGTAATACTTAAAGCTTGGGAATAGGGTATATCAGTATGCAATGAAGAACATTAAACACTACGTATAGCTTGGGAATAGAGTGTATCAGTATGCAATGAAGAACATTAAACAATACGTATAGCTTATATATCAGTATGCAATGAAGAACATTAAACAATACGTAAAGCTTGGGAATAGGGTATATCAGTATGCAATGAAGAACATTAAAGATTAATAGAATCCTTCATATGCATCAGTGTAGGATAGACAAATTTTGTATCCAACACAATAAAGGAGTATTTTTCCGGCTAAAATGTTTAGTGTTTAAGCAAAATGGTGCTCCATTAGTACAGATAAAGCATAAAAAGACAAAATATCCACTTAAAGTTTTTACAGATTTAGAAAGAGCGCATAATGTTAGATTTACACGTAACTATTTGGTGTAAACAAGAAAATGTGTTTAAAATGCAGATAGATAAGATAAAAGCGATATAAAAGTAGCAGACGATCGTGACATCATGTGCGTGATGACGTCATACAAACACATCAGAGTGGTGATGCGCCAGTCAAAACGCTACTTTCAGATTATATAATGGAAGGTATGAGTCACCTGATGAAAGATAAAGATATTTCCTATCGGTGTTCTAATTTGGAAAACGCTATCTTATGCATGTAGGAATGTGAGAAAATGTTTCTCAATTACACTGTTTTTTCATGGAAATTAGTAAAATAACCGTTATGGTAGCAAATGATAGTCCAACAAGAATACCGCTATGAGGCAAAAAATTGTGTCATCCTGAAAAAAGGTATTTATTTACTTATTTATTTGCTTGTTATATCGTTCACTCGGTACCTATTCTAAACTAACTAACAATTTTAAACCCATATTGTCATAAATTGCTTCAATTGCTGGCTGTCAACATTTTAATAGTGTTTGGGGTGACTGTTTATGGTGGTCAACTCACCGTCATCATCATCATCATTACCAACACAATGCTATTATTAAACTTTGACGAACCATTTAAGAGTCTGTCTGTAAATTGGCAATTAATGTCCTGCATACATTCTCAACAGTACTACATATGACTTGAGGACATTTGTCAATAGATGTCAAGGCCTGTGTTTACATGTATCTTAACGTTCTGCTTCACATATTTATTTATTTCATTATTTTTTTATTTATTTATTTATTTTAATTTACAAGTGTTTGTATATTTAATTTTCTTTTTGTTTTGTTTTTGTTGGATTGATTTTTTTTTTATGGGGGGGGGGGTTGATAGAGTACGAGTTTCAGTGTTCTTGTTTCGGAAAGAGTACCAATTTCTTGTGAAATAAGTTAATCTGGAAAAAGGACCAAAATGAGCAAAAATTGCATTTCCTTCGCCAAGCGACCACAGATTTTGCAAAAGATCTCTTTTTTTTTGTGTATGGAGTCAAAAGATAAACTGCATGAAAAATTTAATTAGTGTATAAATAAAAAATGTACAAATCATATTATTTTACTGTCAATCATACCTTAGCTTGTAGAAGTTTCCTCCACTTTAAATATTTTCTTTAACAAAAATAACATAAGATGCTGGGATGAGAAGAAATGCTCAGCATAAAAATTTAACATAGATGATAGAGAAAGTATAAAAAAATCGCAATTTAAGATTATCCACCCTAAATCCTGAACTATGAAACAAAAATGTTAGGTGCGGAAAAGGTCCTATATTTGGTCAGCTTGTTTCATAACCCCTTTTTCGGGAGTGGGGGTGGGTGGGTGAGGTTCGGTCTGTAACTTTAAACACGTGGGTTTAAGTCAAAGTAGTCGAAGCACGAGATTTTTGATACACAAGAAATCAACTGAGTATGACATCAAATTTTCAAACTCCACGAGATTGGTAATACCAATTGGTTACAAGTATTGAAAATCTTGGAATCAAGCATAAATTTAATTTGTATAATTAAGGTATGTATGTATTATAACTACACTATCTGAATGGAACGGAATCTTCTTTGTATTATACAGGCTACTCGAAGTATTAGAAAAATGCTTATTACAAAGACATGAGATGGACACTCTATGGAACACCAGCGGCCACTTTAACAGTACGTACATTGGACCGTGTGAGGTGTGCGTGCTGATGGCAGCGTGAGCTTGAGTTGGATTCGAGGGAATATCTCTGAAACTGTTGCTATATGGCTTGAGTCCACGCGGCGGTGATATGTTTCTTGTTTATGTATTACTGAAAAATTTAGTTCCAAGATCCACAATAGCAAACTCTACTTTGGGTTTTCAAAGATTTGCGTTGCCGCTTGTGAAAGAGAAAGAGATAGAGAGAGTTGAAGGAAAAAAAAGGTCATAGGTTGAGAGCAAATAATCTTTTATCCAACACTGACTAACAGAGTCTGTACTTGTCACCGCTACTGAAGACATAGTGGAGAGAGAGAGAGAGAGAGAGAGAGAGAGAGAGAGAGAGAGAGAGAGAGAGAGAGAGAGAGTAAGAGAGAGAGAGAGAGACAGAGAGAGAGAGACAGAGAGAGAGAGAGAGAGACAGAGAGAGATGCACCCAAATCAGTTCGTGCTTTCGCATGGTGTTAAGAGTAACCAATTGTTTGCCATCACTAAAAAAAAAAAGCTTTTTTTTATATAAAAAAAATTGAATGTAAAAAAAAATAACTCTCCAATAGACATATCTTTCATTCAGCTCGAGTGCATCGATTTCCACCCTGTATGACAGAAGTTTTTCATGTGAACTCATTTAAATAAATTTATCATGATATACCACCAAAGACAACCTTTTACTACGTGAAGGAATGCGGTTTGTAAAACAAATTTTGACCCGATATTTATATTTATTCACCTTTATCCTTTATTTTATATACATTTTACAGAAATTTAGCATCTTTAGCTGTTATCTGTAGTATTTCCTGTTTTCGTTTCTTTAGATGAGTTTTATGTTCCTAAAGTTTTGTGTGGACAACATTTTAGAACTTTATTTTTAATGGGCACCATATATCTTTTACAGTTCTGACGTGCCGTTAAAAGCTAATATATATATATATATATATATATATATATATATATATATATATATGTGTGTGTGTGTGTGTGTGTGTGTGTGTGTGTGTGTGTGTGTGTGTGTGATGTTTATATAATATTATAACTATTTTAGGAAATTATAAATGTTTCTTGACTTTAATATTTGCTTAAACCTTAATGTTAAGTATAATGTTGACATGTTTAGCTCTTGTCCTTGAATTAGGTTGTTTACTTAGTATTTGAGTTCAGAGACGGTTTGGGTAAACAAGTTGATGATTCAATTTGAGGTCAAGGTTGATTGTGTTTACAGATAAAACTAGAATTTCCCTTAGAGTTGTGTCTTAAGAGTCACATACACCATAATTTTCTAGAAGATTCTGTCATGTGACCTATCTTTATATATACCATGTTTAGTGGACAGTTTTTCAGTTTGGACCTTAACATCAGTCTTTAAAGATCCATTGCAGTTGTGAAAAATCATTCCAAATTCAGAGAGAGGAAATATTTAAAATATTCATTGGATTTTAAAAGTGCTCATAAACTTTTGGATTTTGAATTTTTAACTGATGATTTAGGGATTTATGTGAACTTATTCAAACATATTCTGGAGTATTTCATTTTTGCACAGCAGCACACTAAAGACTACTGACACAGCAGGACATTAAATGCTACTGGCACATTAGCATATTCAAGGATACCATAATTCATTCGGAACATTCAATATTAAGGACTTGTGATTAGGACACTTAGGATTATTGGATTGTTTGGATTTTAATTCACGTTATTGTAAGTGCCTTTTGATTTTCATTTTAATTGTCTAGAAATAAATTGCTTGCTGATTTTTACTTGATTTGTTGGTTTTACTTTCCTTCTGTTACGTTTTTCTTAGACCATAGAGTCGTAACAATATAATTCACATACTTTAACTCAGCATTGAGTCAAGTTATTTACTATATATTACGGATAGGTTAATTGCGAAAATCAGTAACGCTCTGTGCGCATGCAAGCCTTACAAATATATTTTAATAAGTAGGCACTGTGTACGCAAGTATGAATGCACATGTATTGGTACTTGAAACATCAAAAACATGTGGTCGTGAGAGTCGTATTCTATACTTCCTTTCGGAAATACCAGAAATCACCCCTCATCCATTTACCTTCAGCTTAGACTTGTACATATGGCACGTTTGTCATGTGCGAAATTAAGGCAATGTCTTCGAGGGTACGTGCGACGTGTTAGCCGGCAATTATTAAGCTCTGTTTAATTTTCTAAAAGGAAAATAAGCTAATGTTTCCTTAATTTAAAAGCTGGATTAATGTCCAACGATTGAGCATTGGCGAATTGTTCAATGCAATATTTCGTGACCAATTAACATACAACACAGGGTTAGATAAACTTTTGTTTATTAAGTAAAAGCTTATCTTTGTAAGAAAAGGTCAGTATCAGTATTCAGTATTTATCTGACACATCCCAGATTTATGATCTTCTTTTATCTTATCTTCTTGACAAAATTTCTTTTTTTTTTTCATTTCTCCCGTAACCTTGCTGGTCGTAGGGGCGCCACTGATGACTTTGCGACAATCTCTCTCCATTTCGCCCTGTTCTCCGCTGCTCTTTGGGACTTTGCAAAGTCCATGCGTGTCCACTCTTTGATATTGTCTTCCCATCTCTTCGTCTGTCTGCCTCGTTTTCTCTTTCCTCTCACTGTGCCCTGCAGGATTGTCTTTGACCGGCCAGTTGAACGTGAGACGTGACCATACCATCTTAGTTTGCGTTTCTTTACAGTGGTGAGCAGATCTTCATAAGGTCCAATTGCGCCTTGGATTTTAGTGCGCACCTCCGCATTAGAGACGTGGTCTAAGTATAAGATTTTCATGATCCTTTGATAACATCTCATCTCTAAGGCATGGATTCTTCTCTCTATTTCTGCTGTTAGGGTCCATGTCTCACATGCATCTAAGAATATGGACATGACGAGGGAACGCATAAGCTTGATCTTGGACCCAAGCGTGATGTTGCTCTCTTTCCAAATAGGCTACAGCCTAGCCAGAGCAGCTGTTGTCTGCGCAATCCTGGAAAGAACCTCAGGTTTTGAACCTTCATCAGAGGCGATATCACCTAGGTACTTGAAACTTGTTACTGTGCCCAGTTTCTGTCCATTCACTCTTATTTCCTTTTGGATGCCACTCGGGTTGTTTGTCATTAGGTTTGTCTTTTCATCGTTGATCTCCATCCCATATCTTAGTGATGCTTGATTGAGACGGTTCACTTTGGTTTCCATTTCTTCTTCATCTCCTTCTAAGCCATCGATATCATCAGCGAAGCGCAGGTTGGTGATTGTTCTGACTCCAACACTGACACTGCCCTCATGGTCTTCCAATGCGTCGGACATGATCCTTTCCAGGTAGATGTTGAAGAGAGTGGGTGAGAGAAGGCACCCCTGTCTGACTCCGACTGTGGTTCTGAACCAGTCTCCTATGTTGCCATTGACGAGAACTGTACTAGTCGCCTTGTCATACAGGGTTTCGATTGTGCGGATTAGTTTTGCGTTTATGTAATATATCCGCATGGTGGCCTACAAGGATGCATGCCATACCTTGTCCAAAGCCTTCTTGAAGTCATTGAAGACATGATAGAGGTTCTGTTGATGCTGGATATATTTTTCACAGAGGATTCTGAGATTGAAGATCTGTTCTTTAGTGCTACGTCCTGCTCTGAAACCTGCCTGTTCTTCCGCAATAATGTGCTCTGTTTGGGGTTTCAGTCTATTGAGGATGATCTTAAGCATAACCTTGCTTGGGTGAGACTGATTGTTCGGTAGTTCTGGCACAGTTGTAGATTCCCTTTTTTAGGAAGAGTCACGATCAGAGACTGGGTCCATGGGGTGGGCCATTCCCCTGTTTGCCAGATTTTGTTGCAGATTGTTGTGAGGACATCTATCATGGACGTTCCTCCTGCTTTAACAAGTTCTGCTGGTATATTGTCTACCCCAGCTGACTTCCCCTTCTTTAGCACCTTTAGTGCAGCCTCTACTTCGTCCCTGAGGATCGGGTGGTCAACCTCTGTTGTGGTCAGTGGTACGTTTAGTACAGCTTGGTCTCCAGAAGTCTCCTGGTTGTAAAGCTCCGAACAGTATTCCGTCCATCTGTTAAGAATGTCTTGGTTTTCTGTCAGACTCTTACATTTTATCAAGTCAAGAGTCTGACTTGATAAAATGGAGAATAGTAAATACAGAATGTCTTATCAGGCGCTGAGAAAGGAAACAGTTTGTGTAGCACTTAATACTATATATCAAGAGCATTACTGCATTCTTTAAAGATCAACGACCTCACAGTAAGAAAGGGGAAGTTTAACCTAGGCTCGGTTTGAATTCAACTGCCAGTTAAGAAAGTTGCTAATTATCGGGATTTTATTGGTTGTTTGACCATGGTAACTACCTGATGCAGAAATTCATCATCTGTAGGGGAAAACTAATTATTGGATCACTAATTCCGCACGGGTTATCCAAACTTTAGAATATCGTAACTGACAATGGCCTGTTGAGGTGCTGACAAGTGCTCTCACAGGCTAGGTTTGAGTGACTACAGCTTCTCGGAGCAACTTTGAAACCAATATGATTGACGCTGTATAACATATTCAGATTCATATGGTTATAACTTCAACATTTTTCATCCACATTTTGGGAAATTTTAGTATATACAGAGAATTAACTTCACTTTTGATGGAAGCTACTGTCAAAGGAAAGAAACTTCGATTTTTACTTAAATTGCTATCCTAATGATAGGTGAAATTATTGGTCCCGTTCCGCGTCCATCACCAACTACGTCCATGACGTTAAACACGGTTCAGCAAGCGATACGAAAGCATAGTACTTTGAAGTTTAAGAACACAAAAAGCTCGCAGGCATTACAAGCTTCAAACAAACGATTTTCGCATAAAACCGAGTATAATCTACGATAAATAGAGATATGGAATGAAAGCGACGAATCTGAGCATTCATTGTCCACTGCAGTTCGGATCTATCTTCTCCACACAAAAATGAAAAGTCATGAACACTAATGAGTATAGAAACATTTAACAGAGAGTAATTAATCGACTTACCAACAGTGTAAAAATATTTGGAATATTTTACAATACTGGCATGATTATGTAATGTGTACATGAGGTTTCTGATTATTTGGGAAATTCAAGCAGGAAACTGAGAATCAGCTGCAATAATTCTAAATCATATTTCATAGTCTTGTGGAAGAAAGACTAGTGATTACATCTTTACCCGGGGCCAACAAGCGATTTAGAGAATTCAGGTAAAGAAATGAATCATTCATTCAATTACTTCGAAGGTTTCAAATTTATTTGCATATTATCTATGAATTTGTCAGTCGATATTCGCAATCCATTATTTGTAGTTTGTATGCTACTGTGATCGGATCAGGTCGGTAGGTGTTATTACGTGAGAGGTTATGTGGCATAGCAGTTTGTTATGTCTTATGATATAATGTTTCACAAACACTAGTAAATAGGAAGGAGAAGCTCTATCATAAGACTAATTTTAATAAATAGGAAGGAGAAGCTCAATCATAAGACTAATTTTAATAAATAGGAAGGAGTCTATCATAAGACTAATTTTAATAAATAGGAAGGAGAAGCTCTATAATAAGACTAATTTTAATAAATAGGAAGGAGTCTATCATAAGACTAATTTTAATAAATAGGAAGGAGAAGCTCTATCATAAGACTAATTTTAATAAATAGGAAGGAGTCTATCATAAGACTAATTTTAATAAATAGGAAGGAGTCTATCATAAGACTAATTTTAATAAATAGGAAGGAGAAGCTCTATCATAAGACTAATTTTAATAAATAGGAAGGAGTCTATCATAAGACTAATTTTAATAAATAGGAAGGAGTCTATCATAAGACTAATTTTAATAAATAGGAAGGAGAAGCTCTATCATAAGACTAATTTTAATAAATAGGAAGGAGTCTATCATAAGACTAATTTTAATAAATAGGAAGGAGTCTATCATAAGACTAATTTTAATAAATAGGAAGGAGTCTATCATAAGACTAATTTTAATAAATAGGAAGGAGAAGCTCTATCATAAGACTAATTTTAATGTTAGCAATGGCGTCGGCAATGGAGCAGTTTATTAATTATGCCCAATACTTTTTGAGCAGTTTATTAATTATGCCCAATACTTTTTGAGCAGTTTATTAATTATACCCAATACTTTTTGAGCAGTTTATTAATTATGCCCAATACTTTTTGAGCTTGATTTGGTCACCATAAGTTAACACTTCTCTACGAGACTGCCGAAAATGTCCATTTTAAATTTGATGATTTTAAATACAGTGATATTTCTTCTTTGTCCGAAGTTTAGCAAATTTAGCTGGGGAAATTTCGACTGTCTCTTTCACATTTTTTTTTTCATTTTTGTGTTATGTATATATAATAAACATATGTACTAAGTATGCACTAGTCATGTGCAGTCCACCACTACCCCCCCCCCCCCCCCCACTCCTTACTCCCAGGGACGTAAGGAAGTTTTACAGGCGAAAAATGGGGATGGGAGGGTTTCGTTTATTTTACTGGTTTTACATGCTGAGAAGCCCATTGAAATTTTCATTATTTTCTTTCCTACACATTTAAAGTGAACGTTATGGACAAGTGTTAATATGTACGCAATCGATAGAGTTTATTGTATACATTACATTTGTAAAAAATGAGTATATTTATCCCACCAATTTAGGAGAAATCCGTATTAATTTATCAATTTTTCACACACAGGAGATTCGCCATTTTCTTGTAGAGGACGCTGCATTTCATACGCCTCGCAGTGGGTTACCTCCTTTGCAACAACGATGTAATTGGGTGGTAAAATGCCACCTGGAAAAAACCGTACGCTTTAATAACTGCATCACACTCAATTTATATAGCATTTTTTGCAATCTTTTCTCTACACTGGCTTTAGTGCAGAATGTGAAGATTTTTGCCTAATACACAGAAGGAAAAAGTACGAAATTCTTCACTGGCAAAGATGAAACACGGGGCTGACTACTTTACAAGGTAGCACGCGGCGAACGTCACAAAATACTAATAGCATCACAATGAAGCGCATCTGAGCCGTCTTACATAGTCTTGTTTATTATATTTCGCTTATGATTGGATTTCAACATGTCATTAGAGAAAGTATGTAGGAACCTATCAATGTGCTGGTGTCAATGGACTAAGGTTTCTATAACCCAGGGGTCAAAACAGCCGTATACCAGCGATATATTCTGAAAGTGTAATGAGCTGTGTGGACCGTGGCTGCATTTGTAACGTGTAACCCGATCATAGTGTGTGCTTTCTCTCTCTCTCTCTCTCTCTCTCTCTCTCTCTCTCTCTCTCTCTCTCTCTCTCTCTCTCTCTCTCTCTCTCTCTCTCGCCCTCTTGAGAGAGAGAGAGAGAGAGAGAGAGAGAGAGAGAGAGAGAGAGAGAGAGAGAGGAGGGGGGAGTGCACTTGTTGCATTTTCAGTTTGATAAGATAACAACACGATGTGAAGTATGTGCAACTGTTCTACGCAAATTTCATCTATTTAATGATGCCTATGATCATTAAAAAATAAAAATCTGTCACGTGAATGACACTTGACTAATCAACATGTCATGACACGTTCTATCCTTGATAAGTATGTTTATCGGGTTTGTGAAAGCGATCCAACACCTTATTAGATCTAAAACTTACTCACACTAGCTAATACTTACTCACACTAGCTAATACATACTCACACTAGCTAATGCTTACTCACACTAGCTAATACTTACTCACACTAGCTAATACTTACTCACACTAGCTAATAAAACAAATAAAAGAAACATATCATTAATAGTATTTGTATCTTGTTCACGTGTAAATGAACTATCTACTTGTAATTATTTTAATCAATCGCTCACATTTCCAGGAATTCGACTGAAAAAAGAAAGTGGATTTGTATGGATTTTTTTCGTTTATAAATAAATTATGTGCAAAGAAGAATTTGATTTACCGCTTATAACAATGAGGATTCTTATGCATATTTGTTTTAATTAATATCCAACTGAATAAATATCGTGTGCAAAATTTTAGTAAATGTGAATATAGAACAGTTTTTATATCAGTTGCCAACTTTCCTCCCCCCCCCCCCCAAAAAAAAAAAAAAAAAAAAAAAGTTTCGTATAGAATTGCCCCCGTTACACTAAGGTGAAAGTGATATACTATAAACATTTCAGCTGCTAAAACAAAAACACACAAAAAAAGTTGCCGACGGTGACCCCTTAGCCTGGCGCTCGAGGGCAATTGCCTTCTATCAACTCACCCACACCCACCCCTCGCGCCGCCACTGTCAATGTGCCTGTGTGACGTCGCCAGAAAAGAAATGGTGTTAATTCAGTTTCTTTCGGAGTCCCTAAAACCAATATGACGCGGCCCTATGATAATTACATTTCGGTCTATATATTTTGAAATTTTGTACAATAGGCCAGAATTTAATGAGGATTAATACTGTAATAATCCCAGTTTCCTCCTTTACTTCATAATATTTTACTAGAAAGAAGAAAACAAAAAGAAAAAAAAATGCAATTTACTATTTCACTTTTGAGCAATAATGACTGAAAGGGCTCACAAACTGTCCGAACACTTCCGAATTAACTATCAGCGTAGCATCTAGTGATTATTCAGGACAGATAATTTTAAAAAATCATCAAGGATTGCTGAATATGCCCATTATCCTACAATTTCGCGCATTAGGAAAACATCCAGTAGTTGTTAGGCTTTTCACACTCTTGTTTGGTATGAATAGATAACTAAGTTACATCTGCTTGACGAATCACGTGTCACGTGCAACATGTCTTACCCACCACTTACAGTCCTACCGGCCGATTTAGAAACTTGGCATTTAAGGCAGGGATAGTTCTTAAAGTTCTAACTAAGTTACATCTGCTTGACGAATCACGTGTCACGTGCAACATGTCTTACCTACTTACTTATAGTCCAACCGACCGTTTTAGAAACTTGGCATTTAAGGCAGGGATATTTCTTAAAGTTCTAACCGTAGCATTCTTGAAATAAAGAGGTAAATGTAATTTTGGATATACGCGCAATATAATACTACATATAAAAACAAAATTAAGACAATTTTTAAGCTGAGAAAAGATCTTTGGTGGAGTATTTTCCGTTACAGTAA